>OY660881.1:1237500-1837500 GCA_962446985.1 Xyrichtys novacula | reverse complement strand
TGGAAGGAGGGGGGAGGGAGGGAGGGGTGGGGTAAGGTGGGGGTGGGGCTCTGGGGGGGGGGGCACTAATAGTGAACTCAATGAACCCCCCGGGAGTCTTGGCCATGTCCACTAACCCTCCCACCTTTCCCACTTGCATCCTTCCTCCATTCCTCGGTCTTCCTCTTCTCCGTCCTCCTCTCGATCCCTCCCTCCATTCTCTGCCCACCTCTTTTCTGGCCCCTGTCACTTACAAAGCTGGACCTGAGGCCAACTGGGCCTGATCCCAGAACTGGCCTGTCACAGCTGGCCTATCCGGAGCTGCCACAGAGGTCACCTGACTCAGTGATTGAGGGTGAAGAGAGAAAACACCGGGGAAAACAGGCCTTTAAAGACAGAGCTGCGGCCTTTGTTGGGAGGCTTTCTGCTTTTTATGGGAGTACATGCTGTGTTTGTGTGCGATGAGGGAAACAATCTTGAGCCTTTTTGTGGATTTTACAACATAAAACTTGTAGAACAAGGTCTTCTTAGTGCCCATGTTTCATTTTGCTTTCATGCCCTTCAGTGTAATTCGAAGGCCAAGCAGGGAGCTCCTTTGTGGAGACGGTTCCCCCAGAAAGCTTTGGTCATGTGATCTCAGGGGGGGGACTGTCTCCGGAGTATAAACTGTTATGATACTAAAATCTCCATGACAACCGAACAAACTTTACCTGCTGATGATGATGATGATGAAGGGAGGGAGAACCGGAAGTGCTTCGGAAGACTCACCTACCCTCTTCCAGCAGACGCTCGTTTGTAGCGAGACTTCAGGTCAGTCCATTATGGACTACAGCGGGGTGCCGCAGCTCAAGGAAGAACATTTATGATCATTTCTTCTGTCTTAGCATCTTGGTCTGATTGTATTTCCATGAAGAAATGATCATAAATGTTCTTCCTTGAGCTGCGGCACCCCGCTGTAGTCCATAATGGACTGACCTGAGGTCTCACTATAAACAAGCGTCTGCTGGAAGAGAGTAGGTGAGTTGTGTTTAGTCTCTTTGCTAAAGAAATGAGTCAAAGTTAAAAAGATGTTTGGTGTCTAGTACTATGTCTGTGACCCTATATGTCCTGTTGATGAAGTTAGGTGCTGTTCTGAACATTATTTGTGGCTATAGAGTGGCGTTTTGGTTGGGGGCGTGGCTCTCTGTATTGCTATCCTGCGGTTGTTACTAAGGTTGGTTTAACTAGAGAAGCAAGCGGTCGACAACATTCATCTCTCTTAAATTTACGTCATAATATCCCTTTAAATGAGTGCATTAGCGTGTAAAGATCCGCCGTTACGCTGATGACGCTGAAATGTCCCGCAGAATTGAGCACACAGAGAATTTATTGTGTTTTTTTGTTTGTGTGTTTTGGTTTCTGCAGCGTGTCCTTGCAACATGCGCAACCAAGACCGACTTCAGCAGTGTTCGTATTTGGATAACGACCTGCTTCAAGTGCACGTTGTTTAAAAAGCAAATCAGCAGTTTTTCTTCTGTTTGGTCGAAACACTAAAATGCTTAATTCCAGTGTAAATTTCTATGATGTGGTACTTCTACAGATCTCTGCTGTAAGAGTATCTGTGACCTTAATCGCCTCCTTCTGAATACGAGACTATAACCCCAGATGCCTCTTTTCCTTTCCTCCGCCATGATTCATAGTGACACTGTTGGAGATATTGATTTTGCTCTGTCAATGTTTTCTTTCATGTATTTGTGTTGGACCACTCTCAGTAAAGTCGATTACTCCAAAGGGACGTAAAGTTTTATTATAAAGAACTCAAACGTTTCCAGAGTCAGTAAATCCTCCTCCTCGCCGTAAACAGTCACTGTCATGTCGTTTTCATTTATTTGACTGTTTTTAATATGAAAAGCTCATTCCTGTTTTTTTCTTTCTCCAACAGATGAGCACACGTCCTCCAAGTCCGGCCTCTTCTTCCTCATCTCCAACGAGGGAAACCAGAACCTCTTCGTGTCCCAGGCAAACCTGTGGCTCTATTTCCGTGTCCTGCCAGCTGGTCCAGAGAAAGGCATCCGGAGAAAGGTGACGGTCAAGATCCACTACCAAGAGGCCGGGGCTGCCGGAGCTGCGGGCGGTGCAGAGGGAGGCGGCGGTGGCGGCGGAGGGGGGACAGGTCGTTGGTCGCTGGTGGAGAAGCGGGTGGATCTGAAACGCAGTGGTTGGCACACTTTTCCTCTGTCTGAGGCGGTGCGGGCTGTGTTTGGGAAAGGCAGCAGGCGCCAGGACCTGGAGGTCCACTGTGACGGCTGTGAGACAGCTGGAGTCGCCCCTGTGCTGGTGGACCCCGGCGACCCATCGCACCGGCCGTTCCTGGTGGTCCGCGCTCGGCAGGTGGACGGGAAGCACCGCATTCGTAAGCGGGGGCTGGAGTGCGACGGCACCAGCGGGGGCCTTTGCTGCAGGCAGCAGTTTTACATTGACTTCCGCCTTATCGGCTGGAACGACTGGATCATTGCACCGGCCGGTTACTACGGCAACTACTGCGAGGGCAGCTGCCCGGCCTACATGGCAGGTGTGCCGGGCTCAGCCTCGTCCTTCCACACGGCAGTGGTTAACCAGTATCGCATCAGAGGGATGAGCCCGGGCTCAGTCAACTCCTGCTGCATCCCCACCAAGCTCAGTACTATGTCCATGCTCTACTTTGACGATGAGTACAACATCGTCAAGAGGGACGTGCCCAACATGATCGTGGAGGAGTGCGGCTGCGCCTGAGTCCGCCCCGCCCCCTCACGAACAATCAGAAAGGCCTTTTGTACAAACAGGACGTTATTGTACGGTACACATATACAATATATCTATACCTACTGTAAGTGCAAGCAACGTGCGCACTGGTACAATCAAGCAAGTATCAGTATTGGGTCCACGTGTGCACGGGTGTGTTTGCAAGTGTGCGTGCGAGTGTGTGTATTTATCAGAGTGACATGCTTGCTGTCCGAGTCTGCGGTCAGCGAGGAGACGAGAAGGGAATGATAATCACCAAATGATACTTTGCTCTAGTTTGCCATTTCTAGTCAAAAATAATGGCTCATCATCTCCTCTTGTATGAAGATAACAAGCGCTTAAGGAAAGTGACAGGATCAGCCGATGGCATTATTGGCTTCTTCACCCCCACGCCCCGGGCTCTGCTCCCCCCAAAACCCTCTTAAGTACTTTAAGCACATGACAGACTTGTTTTTATAAAGCACTGACAATTCATCAGCTTATACAATTCAGAACACCAGCACTTCCCCATATTATGCCGACAGACACAGTCTGACTCTCCCCTCGGATGGATTTAGACCGGCAGCGCTTAATGCCTCGCAGGATTAGACCATCCGAAGAAAGGCAAAAGAAAGTCCGCCGCAGAGCCGCCACTGCCGCCGCTGCTGTCTGTCTTGTCTTTCTTTCCGTCGACTACGGGCCTCGACCTCGACTTCCTGCCTACGAGTGCTGCAGGCCCCGCTACCATGACAACCAGGTGAAGATAGATCTCATAAGTGCACTTCACTTGTGCACTGGGAGCAGCAGAGAGAGAACTGCTTCCTCCTGTCCCCCTTTCAGCCCAGCAGAAGCGGGCCCGTGGACACCAGGACTCTAGTTTGGGTCGACCGTCGGGTCGCCGCAGTGCAGTGCAGCACTTGCAGAAACTGAAATGCACACCCTGAATAGCACTTGTATAAAGAAATGCCTTCCAAGGGGTACTGAGTGTCCTGTCCTATCACTAAATAAGTGCCACATGAGCTATGCAATGTATAGTAACCTATACCCATACTCGACATGCTCTCTTAGACTGAATCGTCTTTCCATCTTTCTCTCTGTCTCCTTCTTTCTCTCTTAAGTCCTCGACTCTTTTATCAATACTTGAAATGTAATCTTTCGCCTCCTTTCCAAAGCGAATGATTGTTGTGACGTTTGCACTGAAAAGTTGCGGGATTAGTGAAACAAAAACTGCCATTGAAAAGTTATTTTTATAGAAGAAAATTGAATTTTGTTTCAAATGTATTTTACCTAATTAATGGAACCAAAGAGGCCAAGATTTTAGCTATTGTACTAAGATGGCAAGGCCATTGAGTTACTGTGTACAATACTGTTTTGATCATTTGCAATAGGCCTACCACTGTATCAGGGTACGATATATGATTTCATTTCTTTGCTCTATTTTCATTCTCTGTTTTGTACAATAAGCATCACTTCATTTTCATCTTTAATTCTATTTTTGTTTCAGTTTTCTATTTAATAAGAAAGTTATTTTTAGTTCCTGTCTAAGAATCATTTAGTCCAATAAATGTCATCTGTACAGTTTATGTAAAATAAAATGTTTTCTTAATTATTTTGTAACTTTAAATTCTTTCCCGCTTCATGTTGTTGTTGTTGTTGTTGTTGTTGAGTCTTTTCCTCTTGGAGAAAACGGGTCGGCTGCTATATTAGAGTCTTTACGGTGTTTTTAGGATCATTAAAACCAGAGAAGGTGGGGCTGAAATATTTGCGTACTACATGCACACCCTGTTTTTTTCTTTTTTTCGTCCATTCTGGTCGGGACATAAAACACTTCTTTCTTTTACTGTCTGTCAAGACTGAATGTCTCTCATATGCTGCAGCTGTAAAACAGTAATTACAACCATGATTAACAGCTTGGATGGAATCCACAGGAGCTGCCAGCATACAGACCTTCACATACCTGCCTGATTTTATTTGGCTGCAGCTCCTGTTGATGTCTGTGTTTAAGTGCATGCGGGTAATTGTTTATTACGACCTGAGATTTCTGCAGCCGGGAACGTTTCTGTGTCACTACAGCGAGCGCCTCAACGTTCAGATATCCTCACAGTTACCGCTTAATGAGCCGTAATCTAACTCTAATTTGATGCCTGATGAACTTTTTAAATAGTGGAAATGAAGATGAGTGATAGCAGCACCTTTCACCTGATTAGCTTTACCATCGACTTCTCTTTAAATGTGTTTACATTACATCCAAAATTCAGTTCAATTCAGTTCATTCCTGCACTAAAATTATACCTGCTGTATCAAATTATAAAACTCTGTATCTTTATGCATAAACATCAACATTTCCTGTTATAGTCAAGGTTGAATTTGAGGTTAAAAAACAGCATTTTTACCAGATTGTCGTAAATATCTTACTCACTGATATGCCTATTTATCTACGTTGACGTTAGTTATTGCTGTTAGATGACTAAATTTCTTAAATACTGATTTATCCCTAAGTTTTAAAAGTTTATGGTGATCAATCACAGTTAATGCATGTTTAAAATAACATTATTTTGCATATAAAAAACTCCAAATTTGCAGTAAAAAGCTGTTTTTACTCACAAGTACGCCAATACAAACAACCTACATAAGTTAAGCACCAGTTTTTTGCAGACAGGGTCGACTCTGCCGTGAATTTAAGTAATTTTTAAGGACTCTGATTCAAGTACTGATCTCAGAAAAGTTTTTCAGAATCAAAAAGCACATTTGTTGTTTTCACTATTTGCAGACGACACACTCTTTTGCATACAGCAGGATAAACACGTCACCTCTACACACATCACTGTATTTGCTCGGTGATCTCAGGCGTTCGAAGTTTAACTTTATGCAAAAATATGAAAATCAACAAAATGTTTAGATCAGAGTCTCTCAAAACTAACTAGACTACAAAACAGAGTTGGTCTTGTCTGAAGAAAACTGATTTTAGATTTTAGGACTGAGACATTTGAGTTTTTCTGTTAAGAGATAAGTAAAAATCAAAAACTTAGGACCAAATTAATGTGTTCACACTGATTAAAATGAAGACATAAGAACTCAAAAGTCTTTAACTTCTAGAAATCTTGTTAAAATGTAAAAATGATTTCTGTAATGTGTCTAAATTATCTTCTGCATATTCCACAGAAACATAAATCTTTTCTCGCCGTCTCCACGAACACAACGTTCAGATGTCGGGCTGTAGCGGGTCATAAGTGGAGCCGTACAGTCTGTGACATCAGAGCGCTTTCCCTCCATTTCTCAACGTACGTCTCCAGTTGCCATAAAGTCAGCGTGTCAACACTTTGTGAAACAGCACAAGGCTTGCCCAGCTGAATGTCTGCCTGTGCCAACACCTACCAACCGAGAGGTTTCATGTAATGTTTCTGCGAGGCTCCATCAAAACACTTCACACGTCCTCGTAAATATCACCCAGATAATTGCTCTAAATGTATCCATTAGGATCTGCCAGGGAGCAATGGGATTTGTTTGCCCGCGGGGCGAATAGCATGTCAGGGAGGGATCAGGGCGAATATCTCTTTACCTGTCGCTGACGGTTGAGTCAGCAGCAGCAGCAGAACATGTCTCTCTAAGGAGAAAAAAAACGCTGAAAACAAATCACTGTAACGGTGAGTTTGAGTGACAGGTAGGCAGACAAGACGAGAAATGATCTGTCAGGAATGATCTGAAGCCACTCAGCTTGTTTTTAATCTCCCCGGTGGAGAAATGACAGAGCAGCACAGAGATGTGTAGCTGTCTTGTCATGCTTCCCAATGCATGCCAAAATCTCCACAGCTGGAATGTTAATGACGCTGAGCGCTGAGAGCTGCAGGCCATCAGGCTGCTGCTGCTGCTGCTGCTGCTGCTGCTGCTGCTGCTGCGGCGGCGGCGGCGGCGGCTCACTCAAGGCCACACACTTGCATCAGTCCTCCGTCTATCAATATACCGGGTCTGAGGCTCAGCATGCTCCTCCGCTCAATCTCCAACATGTGCTCTCGCCTAGAGTCACACATATGCACCATAAACAAAACACAAATATGCATACACACACACACGCACACTCACACAACCTCTGCAACCCCTCCTTATCAGCTTAAACAAATATTGTCCTTCTGCCCCCCCCTCGTCTAATACAACCCCAGGTTGAGGTCATGACAGCTGCCAAGTTGACGGGGTCAACTGGTTTATCAACGCAGCGGCGTTCATTCTCCCAAATCAGCCGGCTCCACGTTCACTAATGAATTTATGACTGCTCATCACCCCGGGCCAGACATTCCTCTGCTTCACCTCGCCACCGCCGCCGCTGCTGCTGTTTTTAGTTCTGCAGCTCGCCAGTCAGACTAGAGACAAAGACACTGGTCACCCAGATCTGCATAGATAATCTAGATCAGTGGTTCTCAACTGGTCTCACTCTGGGACTCACATTTTCCCATGGTCCTTAAATCACGACCCACTTTTATAAAATTCAAACCAAGAGAATTTATTTTTTATATAAAAAAAACCTTTGAAGACTAAAATCTTTGACATAAATACTCCCATTTTATCGAGTAAAGTGCATTTCAGAGCACATGAACTGAGGACGACAAACTACTGAAGTTACAAATACAGACAATATCAAAACGCACAAAATGGAGACGAGAAAAATTAGAAATTTGATGAACCAAAACGTAACATCCTGGACAACCCTGATCACATGTCACAGCACCAACCAATCAGAGGCGAGGACCTCAAAGTAAACGTCAGTAAACCTCAGAAACACATTCTGCATGATCCGCTCACCCTCACAAACAGCTGCAGAGGAAAACATTTAAACCTGTAAATATGAACCTGTTCTGTTTGTTTAATTTTCTCCTGGTTTTATTTGAGTGTATTTTCTGTGTATTTTCCCTCGTGTTCCTGTCCCTCTGTAGTCCAGTCTTGTTAGTTTTCAGTTTGACTCTGTTTCCCTCCTGTTCTCTCTGTTTTATTCTCAGTTTTCAGAGTTTATTTCCTGTTTTATTTTGTAGGAGTTGATTCCTCGTGTTTCTAGTCTGGTTTTACTTCCCTAGTTTTCTCTCCCTCGTTTATCTCACCTGTGTCTCGTCTGCCTCACCTGTCGCTCGTTTCCCTCTCTCTGTATAGTCCCTGCTTTCCTTCTGTCCTGGGGTCCGTTTCACGTAGCAGGTTTAGTGGAAACTCCGAGTTTGTTAACCCTGAAATCAGGGAAACTCTGAGTTTTCCGTTTCACAAAGGAGGGTTAGTTAAACCAGGGAGAGAGGGGTAACTCTAACCTGTTTCACAAAGAGAGGTAACTCAACCTCGCGGTCAGTTACCACAGTAACAGACTCCGTGAACCTAACCTGCTCGGGGGCAGGTTTAACTCAGTAAACCCAGAGTTTCAGCTGAGACATCGGCATTTTCTCATTTTGATCATGTTTTACATTGTCAAGTAAGTATTGAGTGGCAGTTTGATCCCTTAAAAAATGCTCTTTTCACACTCAAAACTGAATTTTACTCTCTTATTATGTTCCGTTAAATGATTAGGAATATTAAACTAACACAAAAACGGGTGGTGGTCCAGCAGCCCCACCTTTAACGGAGGCAGAGGAGCTGCCCCCCACCTCCCCCGTTCGACGATCGCGGCCGGTCCGATCGCAAATCCCCCCCCCCACACACACACACACACACACACAGACACACGCACACGCACACTAGTCCGACGATCGCTGCTACGGGGTGGGAGTTGCGATCGTCGAAGGGGGGGGGGGGGGGGGGCAGCTCCTTTGCCTCCGTTAAAGGTGGGGCTGCTGGACCACCACCCGTTTTTCTGGCATCTGCCCTCTTTCTGTTTGCTGAGTGAAAGTCTAATATTGAGTGTAGTGTGTGTTAGTTTAATATATGTACATATACATACTGAGAGTTAGTTTAATATTCCTAATCATTTAACGGAACATCATAAGAGAGTAAAATTCATTTTTGAGTGTGAAAAGAGCATTTTCTAAGGGATCAAACTGCCACTTAATACTTACTTGACAATGTAAAACATGATCAAAATGATTCAAGCAGTTTCCCTGCAACAGTCTGTCATTGTGATTGCACGAGACTAGATTTAAAGTTACGCATTGACGCGAGCAGCGATTTCCTCACAAGCCCTCTCCCTCTCCTTTGCAGCTGCTGCTGTATTGCACTTTCTTTTAAAAACGTGCTGTAATTCGCTGTTGGCTTGCTGCTGCCCCCTCCTTCTCCCTGTTTCCATTGGTTGATCATTGAATCTGCGCTCCACAGATGCTGGCTGTTCATGTCTGGCGTGCACGTGCTTAACTCCAGGTCAAACTACTCGGAGTTGATAAAACCGTCTCAAATCAGGTGTTGTGAAACCGGAAACTCAGAGTTTCTTATCTCAGAGTAGATCAACTCAGAGTTAAGGATTTAACTCAGAGTTTGTTGAACCACCTACGTGAAACGGACCCCAGGTTGGTTAATCATTAGTTTGTCAGTGTTTGTTTTACGTCTGTGTCTCCAGTTGCTTTTTTTATTTTATTCTTTCTAGATAAACCTTTTTTTCTGATCTCATGACCGTGTTGTTGTCTGCGGTGCCGCTCAGTGTCTCTGAAGTCGTGTTGAAGCTTCAGTATGAGGATCATTCAGACTTTTGTGGCTCCTTTAGAAAAACTTTCTCAAAAGTTTCCTAAAATAAAAATTACGACATCAGATTTTTATCTTGAAGCTGAATCAGCAGTTTCTTAACCCTCATTTTTAGCCCCTCTATCTTATAAAAAAACATCGTCCATCTGGATTTCTGGGATCTCTGATACTGTGACGGGAAATTTGCCAAATACACTTTGAATGTGATGTGAATAAAAACCAGATTTTTCTTCTCCTCCTGAGTTTGAACCGTTTTTAAAAATTATTATGACCTTTAGATTTGCTCTGATTTTAATGCAAACTTAAGCAGCTCTCAGTTTCCATCATATAAATACATACATATATATTTATTGTCCCTTTAGCGAGCCACGTGGTTAGACAATTTGGACATGTATCAATCAGTCTTTATCTGATGTAGCACAAAGTGTTTTACACAGCAGAGGAATAAAAGAAACAAAGAAAACCCAAATCTACCCCAACCCAACCCTTCATTTCCACCAATCAATCTAAACACAACAGAAACAGAATTAAAATCCATTATATTAAAAAGGGCTCGAATGTTCGCACTGAGGAAACGCCGTTTTAAAGTTTTAGATAAGGAAACACTGGAGGGTTAAAATCTAAAAACAAAGTAACATAGAAAGAAATTTAAGACATAATAAATAAAATGAAATAAAAACAACAGTAAAAGATACTGAAATAAGAGCACCAAAGTAGCTCAATAAAAGACGATCCTGTCATTAAAACTAGAATAGATAAATGTTAAAACACTTAAAATTCATGATATAAAATTTAGTTAAAAGTAAGACTAAAAAGGTACGTTTTTAGTTTGGTTTTAAAGTCATTTTATCATATATATATTTATGTACGTTTAGCGAGCCGTGCGTTCAGATAACTTGGACCTATAGCAGTCTGTCGGGGAATCTCTTGGCCTCGGCTAAAACAACAGGATTTCTATTACAGGCGATTAAAGGCTGACCTGTTGTTTCAGCGCTCTGAGACCATGTAGAGGGAGTCTTACTCCCAGGATTTATGGCGTGGGCCCCCTAAGACAGAAGGCTTATTCCACTCCTGTTTACTTCTCCCTACAACCAAAAGTGACATTTTGACCTCTGGAAGAACGCGGACGGCGCTCTCTCTCTCTCTCCCTCTCTCTCTCTCTCTCTCTCTCACGGGCAGATTACCGCAGGAGTAAAAAGGCTTTTCAACTTGAAAGCATTTGTGAACACTAATGAGCAGAAAACTTCATTAATCCCATCCTTCATATAAGGGTTAGCGTTCAGTATTTCTCTCTTTTTTAAAGGAAACAGATTTAGATTTAACAACTTCTGTAATCAGTTTACCAAGACGATGGAGTAAGAGTGGCTTTATTTCTGACTCCGCAGCGTGGGAGTAATCCACTCATGAACATGCTTTACAGATTGTTCTTGAAGCTGAAGGACACGTTCAGGTGAAGAAACGCTCGTTTTCTTCGTGGAGGTTAAACGCCGCGCTGCAGAGTCCACATAATGTGGTGTCATAATGTCAGGGTTGTTCCTCCCCTTTTTAGCAAAACAACCGAAGCCTTGTCGCCAAACTTGGCCGCCCCTCTCTCAATGTCTCCCCCAAACACTCTCACCTCCTCACCCCACCTTCCACCGTCCTGACCTCCTGACTCCCAGAGCACACTCAGGGGCCACAAAGCCCCCGTTTGTGTGGAGTACGATGGCGAGCGCCGGCCTGAGGACGGTCTCTGCTCACCTCGTGTCAGTCAGTAAAACGCTCATGAGAAGAAAACCAGAATATCAGAGCAGGTTTCAGCGTCGATTAGTCGATGAAAAATGAATAAATCAGGTCCAGATGTTGATTTTCCAACGACCCAAACAGAAACGGTTGTTGTTTTAGAGTTTTAACCCTCCGTTCATGTTAATTTTAAACTCCATCCAGCTGACTTTGTCTCCAAAACAGACATGCAGATAAATGTTCATAAAATAATCATTTTTTATTCTTTTTTCGACTCATATCTCTTAAACAACTTCAGCCCAGACCATTAGAAAAATAATAAATTAAAAAATTGACATATTAACCTTTTTATGCCGGTTTTTCTGCAACACATCATATTTATTTTTAATAGTAAAAAAAAAAACAAAATCGCCATATTTCCCAAATAAAATGACTTTGATGATTTTTTTATTATTACTTTTTTAATAAAAAGAGTCTGGTCTGTGTTAATGATAAGAAGTAAAACTGATTTTGGTGAATTTAAATCCTTTTTGTAGTTCCGATTTCCGTGTATTAGCTCCATCCAGCCGACTTTGTCCTTCAAGTGTTCAAAAAATAATCATTTCATTTCTTACTTTTTTCGACTCATATCTCTTAAACAACTTCAGCCCTGACCATTAGAAAAATAATAAATTAAAAAAATTATGTATTAACCTTTTTATGCCGGTTTTTCTGCAACACGTCATATTTATTTTTAATAGTAAAAAAACAAAAAAAAATCGCCACATTTCCCAAATATTCAAAAATGTGACTATCAGCTCAAAATGAAGATGAAAAAAAAGACAAATGTCCTCAAAACGGACAAAGTAGGACCAGAGGGTTAAAAAAGTCACAAAAATGATGATTTGAGCAGAATTTACTGAAAATGTGGCTTGTGCAAAGATTTCAATTTTTTTACAAAAAACAATCAGCACAACACTTACTGGACTGGGTGGCATGAAAAAAAAATACATATATATATATATATATATATATATAAAGGCAGATGAAGAGGTGTCTCTTTTCTTTTCTATGCTTTGCGTTCATTTCCTGAACATCTTCTGGATCAGTGAATCCAAAAACTCAAACCATAAACTGTTTAAAGCATTAAAAAAACTTTAAAATATCTAAATGTTTCATTGGTGTTTGGATTTCACATCTCAAACTACAAAAAAAGCTGAGGCCGGTGGAAACATGAGAGAGGGCGGTTGGTGCAGCCGCTCCTGCCGTCAGTTTGTTCATGAAAGGGTTAATCTGACATGTGGTGTAAAAGTGTTTTACAGTCCATTTACTGTCTAACAGGATCAGGCTGGACTCCACACATTTGGAGCAGATCGAGTTCACAGTCTGGACTCATGAAGCTGAAAAAAACAGACGGAGGGAAGGAGAAAGTGAAAATTCATCTGTTTATTAAAATTGTTGATGGTTTGTCTCCTTTAAAGATAAAATGACAGAGATATTAAACCTGCAGCGCTCTGCAAGGACGGCAAACACAAAGACAGAGTCTAACTCTGGTCTTTAGTCTCGCCACCTCATGTTCACGAGAGCGCCCAAAGAGAGGCGGGGTTTCCTTCACGCCATTTCCCGCCTGTTTTCATCATACGTAGTTCAGGTTGACCTCGTGGACAGATAATCTGACCTCCTCACTCACTTCTACCAAAGAGGATTAGGGGAACAAGAGGAGATAAAAATAATTACAGGAGAGAGATTTTTTTAAACTTCCATCTCCAGATTAAAGTCAAAATTTTATAAAGTCGAGATTAAAAAAATAAAATTACGTGAATAAAGTTGATATTTCAACTATAATCTCAAAATTTTGACATTATTCATGACATTTCATTTGGTAATCTCAAAATTTCTACTTCGATCTCAAAATTTCTACTTTAGAAATTAAGACTTAAATCTTTAAAATTTCAACTATATTGACATAATTTAGATTTTTAAGCTCCAAATTTCGACTTTTTAACCTCGAAATTTTTTTTTCATGTTCAAAATCTTGACTTTTTTTTTACTGAATTTTGATTTTTTAATCTTGAAATTTCAATTTTTTAATCTCGAAAAATCAACTTTATTGACATTATTTCAACTATTAACTCTCCAAATTTTGTCTATTTTTTCTTTAAATTTGGACTTTTTAATCCCAAAATCTCGATTGTTTGATTTCGAAATTTGAAATTTTAATCTGAAAATTTTGACTTTAATCTCAAATTTCGACTTTTTTTGACATAATTTCGACTTTTTAATCTTGAAATGTTGTCTTTAACCTCCTTTCCAGTAATTGTTTTTTTATCTCCATGTGTCCCTGATCCTCTTTATACTTCTCTGATTTTTATGATCCAACTTAAATTTCTCAGATAACTGGACAAAGTGAAGAAAACATAAATGATCCGTCTTTTCTTGATTCAGTTTATTTTCTCATTTTTCAGCCTGTTCTGTTTGTTCAAACTGATAAAGATTTGTGTTTTTTTTCCCTTATGTACTTTCTCCGATTTCAGGGTCAACACATCGTTCTCCAAGTATGACGGTATTTTCTTGGAAGCTTCAGAGGTTTTTTTTAAAGGTGGTCCAAAACCCCGTTCCCATGTGTGCCACGTACTCCCTGAGTGCGTCTGTCTTTAAGATGTTTGGCGAGACATAAGTAAGACTCACAAACACTCAGCCATCGCCAGATTAAAACACAAGAGCGCCGGTTGTTCTGCTATTATTGAAACATCTGTCAACAGCTCCTTTGTTGTGTTTATTCCCGACCAAAAGGACTTTCCCATGAGGTCATCCACAAAGACACGCACACACACACACACACGGTCTCTCACACACACACACAGCGGGGGTTGTTGCTTCGCCCTGAAAACAGCGCTGTCATTTCTGCAGGCCGCAAACCTCGGCTAAGGTGAAATGAATCAGAGATGACCCAGAAAGAGAGTGAGAGAGAGGACGAGCTGCAGCTGTGTGTCTGATGGAGCGTTCATTCATAAAACGCCGTCCTCCCCACATCAGTGTGTCACAGTTTTCTCCTTTAAAGTGGCCACTATCACCACATCCCAGCGCCGCCGCCGCAGCCGCCAAACATCCAAACAGCTCCTATTCTCCGCCGCGAACAAAGGTTCCTCTCTTCTTTTGATGCACGCACTCTCTCCGAGTCTTCTTCTTCTTCTTCTTCTTCTTCACTTTGACTTTGACTCAGACCATCATCCTCCCTCCTCCTCCTCCCTCCTTCCCTCTGCATATTTTGGCGTTGTGTTTTCACTTCGCTCATGAAAAGGCCCGCAAAGACGGGACAATAGGGCACCTGCCAGAATAATGAGCCCTCAGAGAGACGCGCAGCTGGGGCCGAGAGTCATACAGGAACGCCGATGATGGCCTCGCTTTAAAGTGGTCAGAGATGATCCTCAGACACACCTTAGATCCCCCTGGCTGGAATTTCCCCTCTGACACACACACACACACACACACACACACACACATACACACTCTCACACACACACACAAAGCAGCTATACTCTCAAGGTGCATATTTCCACTTTGCACAGGGAAGCCATGTTAGATAAACATTCAGAGGAGTATCAGCTCTTCTCTTACTCCCGCGTATCGCCGTCGACGTCACATGAATGCGGACAGAAACCGCGCTCCTCTTCCTCCTCCTCCTCCTCCTCTGAAACAACAGCCAGACTGTTTACATCCTGGATCTGCGTTTAAGTCCTGAGCGTGCACGCCACATTAGTCACCAGGATTCCTGTCCCTTTTAAAAATTCCCTCATCAGTCCAAAATACCAGCAGAGAGCTAAATTTAGAAGGTCAACAGGTCCAGGGGGGCGAACGGCAGCATGAGTAATGTGGAGGAGAGAGTGGGGGGGTGACAGGGACCGAGGGAGGGGGGGATACGCAGCAGACTCTCCTGTAGTAAAACTCTTAATTTAATTCACTCAAGGAAATAAACAAGTTTTTCAAACACTTATACAACAACGACTAAAGTTTATAAACTCTGATCATTTATCATTAAAGGGTGAGCAGATTTACCGTCACAGATCCAGAGTCGATAAATGTCGAAACAGAGCGAGGAACTCAACCTATTAATCCTTAATCCCTACCCCCAATTTTCACTGCATCGGGAACAGCTCTGATCCAGAACAGCAGCGATTTTCACCGTCCGCCAATTCCTACCAGATGCGTTGGTGAGTCCAATTTCATGGATTAACAAGAACCCGCTGACTCACGTGCAATCGCGGGATATCGCGTTGTCTCTTAGCCACGGCCACATAGACATATAAGCAGTAGATTGTGTCCTTCCAGAGGAGGAAATCTACTTCTAGACTTCTAGAATCAGCATCTCCTCATCCATGGTGTCATCGGGGTGAAATGACGTCTAAAAACCTTTCACTTGTTCGTCTCTGTCCGAACAAGCGAAAGGTTGTGTTTTATTTTGAAAAGAAGCCGGATGTTTTATTTTGTGTCGGTGCCCGACTTCCTTTCCAGCACGGGTTAATCTGTGCTGAATTTATCCGCCATGCTCTGGCGTCCAGAAAAAATAGAACTCTTGTGATCAGCTGAGGAGTCCGGCGGAAAGAAGTCGGCATAAATTGACACGTTAACTTGAATGGTTACGATCAGCTACGATCGGAGGATACGACCTGTTCTGGATGCAGTGGAAATTGGGGGTCAAACATAACTTTTATGCTTTTTTGGCGCCCCCTGTGGACAAAGTGATACCTCGTATTTTTTGTTCAGCACAAGAAAAATTAGAAAAAGTTTTTTTTTTTTTTAATCCGTTTGTCTCGTCATAAAGAAACATCAGTTTCAGATTTAAAAACTCCTCACAGTGACTTTTAACACAGACGTTGATTTACAAAGAAATCACTTTAAACAAACTGAATCCACTTTGTCATTTCAGAGTAAATTGACTTCAGCTGGTGTACGTAAACAACAGCAAGGGGAACCTGAAGAGACGGTTCCTGCTGAGTCGAATGACCTGAAGTTCTCACCTGAGACCCAAACCTCACTCTCGAAGTGATCCTGAACAGTGAGTGGATCTCCTGTTTTTGACGTTAACATGTATCATCGGTCTCCTGAGTTAAATCTAATCTTAGTGGTGCCTGAATAATGAAAATGCAAACTCCATCAACAGAAATCGCAGGCCTTTATGCTAACCCTGCTCCGGTTTCAGACATGAATGAAACATCAAGTCAAAGAAACTCATTCAGAGAAAACACACACGTCAGAGTGAGCGCTGCAAACTGACTCCACATGCTGTTAATCACACCTGATCTGTGGGATCATGTAAGAGCAGCGCCATCACGAAATCAAACACTCCTTAAAACGCCTCTAAAGGTTTTCATCATGGATGTTAAAAGCTTTTAATAAATCAGAGGAACAAACGGGAATCATCAAGAGAAAAAAACTCACTTATCGTCACGTTAGGAGAAAGTGACGATATCGAGTTTAGACCCAAACACGAGCGCTTTGTTTGGTTGTGTTTGACGTCATGAGGAAGCTTCAGTAAAGGAGCGAGACTGTTTCGAAATGGTTCTGGAGGAATGTGAAAGAAACACAATTACATGTGATTGTGTGTGTGTGTGTGTGTGTGTGTGTGTGTGTGTGTGCGTGCGTGTGCGTGTGTGCGTGTGTGTGTGTGTGTGTGTGTGTGTGTGTGTGTGTGTGTGTGTGTGTGTGCAGCAGCTACGTAATGCTGAAATCCTTCAGGTTCAAACAGCCTCCCTGACAGCGTGAAGCAAAACAATGCTCCTCTCTCCTCTCTCCCAAACACATGCCTGGCGCCAGCTGCCAGCAGAGATAAACCCGAGAGGTGAGGAGAAACACAAACGAAAATCAACAAACCCCTCGTATCTCCGGGTGATGAACAGTGACGGAGAAACGTTTACTTTTCCGATTATCAGATCGGATGAAAACACTCGGATTCCTGGGTGTAGCGAAGGAGAGACGCTCTGATATATTGACATTCCTGCAGATTTACGCACCGAGTGGGTGAGCGACTGCAGATGGCATAAAGTCAGAAACATCAGAGGAGCGGAGGCTGGCGTGGCGTGGGGCGTGGGGGTCCTCTCTGGGCGTGGACACGCGGCTCGGGCCCGCGGATATCGCCAAGATCAAAATTAATTTTGCGGCGCCTTGGCCGGGGATGAGGGTGAGCGAGTGTGCCACACACAGTCTGTGATTGTCCGCTCTGCTCAGATGATGCAGAGGAGGAGATAGGATCTGAAGTTACCCACCCTCTAAAGCCTTTTCCCCTACACTTCTCTTTTTTTCTTTTATCTCCGATTACACAGCAGAATAGGATCCCTGTCCGCGCTGTACCTCTGCGGCGAGCCCTGACTGCACACAACAAAGGCGTCTGTTGTACCCGGCAGTCATTGTGTGCAATTTAATGTCTCCTAAATACTTTGATTGTTGACTTTTTCAGGTGCATTCTGAACATTCCTGGTGGCCGTGCCAGGGCGCAGCGCAGGTTACTGTCAGAGAAGAATAACATCAGCGCTTATGAGGATGAAACAAGACACGGCAAGACCTGCGAACGACTGAAACTCCATCCGCGGACCTGCAGCGGGTCTCCCCTCCAAAAACTAATCCGCTACCTTTCTGGGCTTCTGGAAAAAACAATGTGTGAAGCCGTTTGACAAATTGACGCACACTCTGGAGCGAGTGCAGACACAACCTTTAATTACACACACCAAAAAACCCCGTCCAACCTCATAATGAGGAATTATGAATCATGGTGCTTTTCCCACAACAGCAGACAATCATAATAATGAGGCTGATCATCCAGCCGGGTGCCTAAAATAGGAACCAGCTCCGGGGTGTGTAGTTTGTGTGTTTTTTTACTCCTCTCAGCGGCTGGTAGGCCTGCAGACTGAGGTAATGCCCTGTGAGAGATTCCTGCGGCCTTACCTCATGCCTGTCTGACTGAGAAACGCCTCGGTTATCTCAGCCACTTCCTTCTCTTGACCACATGTATATCAGCTGAGGTAAGGACGTGATGGCCTGGTCCTGGTCCAGCAGGCCGGCTGTAGTGACCTGATTAGATTGGGCCTCTGGAGTCAGGTGGCGCAGGAGGGGGGTAAAGTGGATCACATGTATAGAGCCTGCTACGTGCTATTTTAATAAGACTCTGCTCATTCAGCTCTTATCGTGGACGCCGTATGTACGATTAGACGAGGTTAAGGTGAGCCCGACACATCCGCCGATTTCACCTCATTCAAACTCCAAACAACAACGATGCTTTTGACGCCTTTATAAGTTTAGATATGCAAAATAAAATAAAGGAAATAAAGGAAAAGTCTTTTCTGGGAGGTGAAAAGGTCAAACAGACATGAACTTTAATCTGAGGTCGTGAATGTTGACCTTTAAAGGCACAGTGAGGAGTTTTTGGCTATGTTCACACTGCAGGTCAGTTCAGATGTTTTAACCATCTGTGACTCATATCAGATTTTTTCATCTAAGTGTGAACAGGTCAATTCTGATTGGTTCTGATCCGACCCAGGCCTCTTTTGTAAGTGGATATAAATCGGACCTGTACGTCATCAATATGCGACAAACATCACCATTGTTCGACAACACAAACAGGCGCGGAAAGAAATTTGTGTTCATGCGGGTCACTTCAACTACGACGCATTCTGCTCACATTAGATGCCGCATTCGTTGTCATAATGTGAACGACCGCACAAAAAGATCGGGTTTAACAAAAAATCCGAATTGTGCATCAGAACCTGCAGAGTGAACGTAGCCTTTATGACCCTTAAAAGTGAACCAAGAAAGGTGACGAGTGAACTGTAGTCATGTTTAATTAATTACTAATTCAGGGTGACCATATTCTGACTTCCCAAAAAGAAGAAATGACTATGCAGGGGCGGAGTCACAGAGTCGCATGAAGTTAATTTTGAGAGTTTTTACGCACAAAACCGCGGACATTTGAAGGAATTTATAAACTCCCCTGAACAAAGTCGGACAGCCCCCAAAAAGATTCTGATTCATATTCAGACAACTATTAAATCCCCGAAGGCCAATTCACTTCACAGTAAGCCGCCTCGTTCTTAAACGATCAAGGAACAGATAAATATCAGACACTGACGGCCCAAATATTCCCCTGTCAGCACCACAGATCAGCAATAAATAGATAACTAATGCTATAAAAAAATAATGTGATAAAAAGAGTAAAATAAGAACTAAAATAATCTGCTACTTCTCAGCATTTATCAGCCTGATCGCCGAGGGGAAAAATGAGTTGGACTACCTATTTGTTCTTCTTGGGGGGACATAGTAGCGCCTCCTAGAGGGCATAAGAGAAAAGTCTGAAAAAAAGATGTGTCCAGAATGGACATGAGGACATGTCCGGGTAAAAGAGGACGTATGGTCACCCTAACTAATCACTCCATATTGGCGTTACTAACAGGCAGACATCTTTTCTGAATGAAAACTCATATAAAAGGTGATCAGAGGTATCACTGTGTCCACAGGGGGCGCCAACGTCGACACAAACTTTAATAAACTGAGTTATCTTTCCGAACAAACACTTGAAATCTCCTTATTGGCCCAGTTTGCTCCATGTTTCCCAGTTTCTCATGTCTAACTGGGCGGCAGGACCCTCGGGTGTCAGACTGACTCTCCTGAAGGACCTTCACGGTGTTCGCTGAAGCTGGAGCTGTCACGTTTGAGAGATTGTCGTGTTTGTGTTCTTGTATTCTTAAAGAGCAGGTGGGAGCGCCGTGTTGCTCTTGGCTAAAATCACACGTCTGTGTCTTATCTTCAGTCTGAACAGCATAAATCCTCCTCACTTCTTCACGATTTGTCCATCACAGAGTTAAATAACCCAAAACAAACTCACACAGACACCAGATACTCCGTCTTATCAGCGCTCAACCACTTCATTTCAACTTTATCTTCATTATGCACTCCATCATCATCATCTCGTCTCCTTCTTCCCTTCCTCCCTTCCTGTCCCATCTTTTCCTGGGTGTGTTTATCTGAAAGTCCCTTCAGGACCAGCAGGATTACTGGCCGTGAGTAATAGGGCTCGCCGGCACAGACTCAAATGCTTCGCATGCTTTCCCAACACCAGCGGGATCAGTGGTAACTGTAGCTCTATCTGGATCGGCTTCATTGAGAATCCCTCACAATAACAGGGAAGGGTTGTGTTTAAGTCTAACCAAGCAGTAGTAAAGCCACGGGGATTTACCAGAAAATCCACATCAGGGGCATCATCCACATATTAGGCTGCGGCAGTAAGTCAACACCCTCCTTCACATCGCACTCGGTGGACCCGTTTGAAATGTGTCGCTTTGGTCCTGAGGGGTTCCTCGAAAATCCAAGACCGGGGCCGGTGTGCTGACTGCTGTTTAATAAGGTTCTGACACGGATCAACCGGTCAGTCCAGCTGTCAATCATAATTATGCTAGTACTGCTTGGTACAAGTTGAATTAGCTGTGGTCCTTTGCCCTTAAATACTTAAGCATGGATGTTTGCTCTTTCCAAGAAACAGCAGCCTTTCTTTCCTGTCCAGGTTTCTTGGAGAGAAAACATGTTAATATTTTTATAAAGGTGTTTTAGCAGATCTGTTTAATGAAGAGACAGGAAACTTTGGGTTCACCTGTCGATAATTATTCCAACATTTACCTGTAAGTTTAGGGACTGAAAGAGAAGAGAAGGTTTGACAGGAAGGAGCCGAGCTCAGGTCGATCTGATTTATGTGTTTACTAAACAACGAAACACCGGTGATGACAGAGGGGAGGATACAGGGTTAGAAGAAAGAGCGGTGACATGAAGAAGGAAGGGATGGATGGATGGATGGATTAATGGTACATCAATGGATGGATGTATAGATGGATGAATGGATGGTACATGGATGGATGAATGGTAAATAGATGGATGGGTGGAGGAAGGGATGAATGCGTGAAAAAACCGATGAACGGTACATAATGGATGGATGGATGGATGGATGGATGGATGGTACATAGATGGATATAAAGATGGATGGATGGATGGATTTATAGATGGGTGAATGGCACATGGATGAATGGATGGATGGATGAACTGGACATAAATGGATGGATGGATGAATGGTACATGGATGGATGGATGGATGGATGGTACATGGATGAATGGATGGATGGATGGATGGGACATAAATGGATGGATGGATGGATGGATGGATTGGACATCAATGGATGGATGGATGAATGGTACATGGATGGATGGATGGATGGATGGGACATAAATGGATGGATGGATGGATGAATGGATGAATGGGACATCAATGGATGGATGGATGTATAGATGGATGAATGGAACACAGATGGATGGATGGATGATTGGTACACGGATGGATGTATGTAGGCCAATTGTATCAGACATCACAGAGAGCCAATCAAATCATGTTTTCAGTTTTTTAAGTAAAACATTAAATGCCATTTTTTTTTTGTCATTCAAGACAAATTAAGACGTACTCTGTATAATCCTAGTCTAATTAAGTCTAAATGGGAACTAACGGGCTCTTTATCAGTCTGAAAACACAACAACAGGTTAACAGCTCAGTGTAAAGTCTGCAGACTTGAGTCAAGACAAAGTTAAATAGTCAGATCTGAGTCAAGTCCCAACTTTTTAACAGGTTTAAGGCCTTCAAGTTTCCAAGTCAGACCTTAAGTCCAAGGCCTGATCGAGTCAACCCCAGAGTCTCAGGCGTGTTTCAGACTCTGGTTTATTCCAAAGTCATCCTCGAAAAATCTCAATCATGAGAGAGGAAAGTCAGCAGTCAGTCTCAGAATCCTTTGGGACAAGTCCAAGACCAGAACTGTCTGTCTGACTGAGTCACCCCACAACTCTTCAGGTAATAATTTCAGTCATCACGTCGAGTCATAACTGCGGTAAAACCAGACATGAAAACCAGGATTTTTGAGCCACAGACAGACTTTCAAGTTACTGTAGACCTGAAGTCACAGAAGGATCTCTAAGTCTATAAAAATAACCAGAATGAAACTGAGTGATTTTACAGTGAAGCTGAAGCCAAACTCTGAATGTAAAAGTGATTTAATGATTATTATTGATGATCATCTAAGCACACAGTGTGACTCAGACACTCGAGAGAAGTCAGCCAGTCCTAATCCCACAGCCAGACAATCTCCAGTGTGTGTATATATTTGTGAGTGAGTGAGTAAGTCCGTGCACAGGTGCTCCACCTCATCTCTGGAAGCAGCACCACCTCAGACATCAGACACACACCCACACACACTTACAGCACATGAGGTCGCAATGTGGAAACTGCCGACTTACTTCAGCTAAAAAGGGTAACAGAGGGGACGGGGAGGGGTTAGAAATCACCACATCTGTCCTAACACGGGCATTTCACCAGGAAGTAGACTGGAGCTTATATCCCACAATGACAACGCCAGAAATTAGCCAGTCCTTATAAGGTAATACCATTAAACACACACACACACACTTGACACAAGACACAGGTATGCCCCATTTGGCATCAGCCGGATGTTCTCCACCCAGACAGCTGAAGATTAATCACACCTGCAGGGCATACCTGTAATAATTACAACAATGGTTTTCCACTGCAACCGCTCTCGATTGTCTCTGCACGTCGTCTGATTTCACTCACTACAATGAGCCATTCATGATATTTTCCACCAAAGTCGGAAACTTTGGAAACAATGAGCACGCCTTTTTTCCATTTGGACACCAAATTGGAGAGTTTATGTCGACTTCCATTTCTGCAGAAATAGAAACGTCTCTTACCTTTTAGTTTGATGAAGTTTTGATAATCGGGGAAAGTTTTTTGGTAGACGGATCAATCATTTCCAGAAACGTCAGGAGGGCGGTCGTCTGAGGGTTCAAACCTGTAAGAGAGAGAGTGAGTAAAAATGAGTTTACTTTGAGTCAAATAAGACTATGTTTACACCTGCGCACGCACCGCTACGTTTTCAGAAAAGTTTTAATTTACACTAACCCGCGTGTATACCCCGTCAAAAGCATGTCAAACCTGTAGGTGGCAGTGTAGCGAGAAACTCAAACCCACGTTAGCCAATCAGAATCCTGCATAGAAGCAACAACAACGTCAATTCCTACTTTTCTGCACACAAACTGCCGACGGCTACCCAAATTTTTGTTTACCTCCGTTTTTCTCTTTTTAAATGCAAACAGATTTTTCCAAAATCTCCTCTCTGACCCGAGTTTTATAAAAAGCATCGTTTTCAGGGGCGAATTTGCGTCTAAATGGAGGGTAAAGCTCACATTATTAAAAAAAAGCTGTTGAAGCTAACTGTAATGAATGCAAACATTCACATAACAAAAAGCAAACAGAACCTCACATTAACCATCTGATCTGCTCAAAGAATTAACCCCAATGTCCACTGCATCCGGAACGGCTACGAGAAGGACGTATCCTCCGATCGTAGCTGATCGTAACCATTCAAGTTTCGAACACGATGGAAATCCTGGGTAAGACAGGGCACCAAAAACCTCCTGAAAATCTATGATAGCAGTCGAACTTTGATTCCTGCGACATGGACCTAATAAAAACTATAGTTATCAGTGAAAATCAAGTTATTTTTGTTTGTATTTTTAATCTCCTTTGTCCCGTTTTAACGCCACTAAAAATGTCTTTCAGATAATAGTTTAACAGAAGGACACACAGAGACACTACAAAAGGAAGTAAAATCAGTGTCTGTTATCTGGTGCATAAAGCAACATAATAAAATGTGGTGGATGGATGACAAACACGAGGTTATCAGCCTCAGGGTTCCTGTTCCATTTCCAGAGAAAGGGATTTTTTTTGATACAGGTTAGAAAGCAGCAGAGATGTCAAACACACAAACACATGAATGCATCTCTGTGAGTTCAGCTCCGTGTTCGTGTTGAGCCGGAGTGCATGTGAGCAGCACTTGTTTGTGCCGTCACTCCGAGGTTGAGATTTCGAGGAGTAGCTTTAGGTCTCTCCTCAGCAGCCGTGTTTTCCTCGTCTTCACCGCATTAGACGGAGAGGTCAGCTATCAGCTCCAGGAATAAGCCGGTGTTGTACCAGCCACCTGAAGATTATCTTTACATTCTTGTTGCTGCAGGCCAAGCGGAGGCCTCCCACCTGATTCATGCTACACAACCGGGGAGGGGGGGAGGAGGTGAGGAATGGACCGAGGGAAGGAGGGAGGGAGCGAAGGAGGGGTGGTTGAAGGCTTAAATGGGACGGAGAGGTGGAGGCTGGAACTAGCTGCTGCATGTTGCAGCACGTCCATCACGGGCACATTACAGACAACCTCTGCCATTTAAGAGTGGAGGGCCCCTGTGCAGCCTGCTAATCCGCTGCTATGAGTGACTTTGTCAGTCAAGGAGGCAAGAATGGGGGCCAGACTGTACGGCGCATTATCAGTAAGGGGCTTATACAAACCCGTGGTGGTGGGCCTGGGAGCACCGTAGTACGGCTTACAATGACCCCCTTCCACTCTCTGATCCCCCTCCAGCTTGTTTTAATGTGTGTTTTTAAAACTTCCTGCAAGTCATTTTCTAAAGCCGGCCACTTAAGGGACCTTTTAGATAAGGTTGTCAGAGTCCGCTCCTCAGAAAGGCACGCTGCCACATCGTGTAAAAGGTTAGCGGAGAGAGTAACGTGTCCTGACACCCGTGGCTTTAAAGGAGCTGCAGGAGAATGTGCTGAATGCCAAGTTTGTGTTGTGTCCTTAAAGAGAGTGTGCTTTAAGTTCCTCATAGTTTTCAGGGCTTAAGATTGCCAAGTACGATGTCTGGGCCTGGATCCCGCTGTCCCTTCACACCGCCGTGTCTCATTGGCTGTGATGTAGAATGCTTTACTATGGCACATAGAAAAACAACGTATAATAGCCGGCTCTTATCCGAAACCTAAAGATTTCACAGCCAATTTTGTGGAGTTACTCCGGGTAATGGCTGCCGCTTGTAGTTTAATCTAAAAAATATGTGCACGTCAGAGGAAACATGAGCACAGGGGCTTTACTTATCGACTGTCATCTTTGAGAAACCAGGAGGAGCTTTATCAAAGAATCAGAGTTAACACGCCGAGCTCTGATATTTACAGGGATTCAAGTGTATCAAGTTAAACCAAAAACAACCGAGTCTTTTTGAAGTCTTCAGAGAGATGATCTTCCTCTTCAATCTGAGATTTTAAACTCCTGTGATCCAGAGAAACGAGGACACAGTGCAGCTGAAAAAGACAAGAGGTCATAACTCAGAGGGAGGATCTCCGAACGCAAACAGAAGAAAACTGAAGGTGCAGGGAAGTTCACGTGCATTCATCAGTTTAAAATCCCTGACTCAGACCTGCAAAAACAATGACAAAATATCATCGTAAACGAACCTTTATCACGTGACAAAAACGAGGCAAGACGAAACATAAATGGTGGTCTTGTGACGATAACTATCACTAAATATATCATACAAAATTGTTGACAAATAAAAATGAGACTTAATGTGGTTCACAAAATAAAAACTGCTAAAATGTCTCTTTATTTTCATTGACTGAAATGAGACGAATCGCAATTGTTTAGTCGCGTTGTCGTTTTTTTTGTTTCCACGGCTGTGCGTCGTTCTGCTCAGACACAATCTACTGCTTTCATGGTTATCCTTTGTGGATAAGAGACGACTTGTTATTGCGTGATTGCACATAAATCCGTGCAAATTCCTGCTGTCTGTTATCTGCCAGGAATTCGCCTCATAAACAGATCTGGTAGGATTCGGCGTACAGCGAAATTCGCTGCCGTTCCGGATGCAGTGAAAATTGGGGGTTAATGGTGAAATCTACTTCTAGACTTCTAGAATCAGCATCTCCTCATCCATGGTGTCATCGGGGTGAAATGACGTCTAAAAACCTTTCACTTGTTCGTCTCCGCCTGTTTGCATGGTGTGAAATACGATACGGATGTCCGGAAAAAGTTCTGGCGAACTCTGGCGATCATCTACGAAGCTCGATGAACCGCAGGTGGGCTGGAAAAAGCCTGTGAAGTTTGACACATTAACTTGAATAGTTACGATCAGCGGCGATTGGCGCTGATGGCGGTTTAACTGCCGTTCCGGACGCGGTGGAAACTGGGGGTTACACGCCCTAACTCTAACACGCCGTCATGAGGTTAAACGCTCTCAGGTGATGTTGTTCAAACTATAAAGACGTTAAAACAGTCAGAGACAACAACATTAGCTTGTTATGTAATACCCCGTTCCCTGAAATGTGAGTGTAGAGTACGGGACCCTACAGGCTGGCAGTGTGTGTGTGTGTGTGTGTGTGTGTGTGTGTGTGTGTGTGTGTGTGTGTGTGTGTGTGGTCATCTGGACATACAGAACAGCTCTATTGTCTCCATTCAAAGGTGAGGGGGACGGGGACCTGAAAAGCACCTCTCATCCAAACCCTTCCTTCTAATGGCTACACTTGACATGCAGGGGACAATTCCCCAGGCAAAGATTGAAAAGGTGCTGGCCAGCTGAGCGGGACACTCAGCAAAAAGGAAGGAGAGAGAGAGAGAGCGAGAGAGAGAGAGTGAGGGAGAGAGAGAGAGAGAGAGAGGCCTGGAAAAGGAGGGATGAAAAAGAGAGAGGGATAGATGGGGGAGAGGCAGATAGAGGCCTGATAAAAACAGGGATAATTCTGATCTGGAGGTCGATCTCGTCTTCATTTTTCGCTCCGGATCATCCCTCCCTCTATCCTGAGGTGAGCTGAAGTTCAAGGGTTGTGTCTGTAGAAAAAAAAAAAATTGTGAGTCAGGGAGGTGAGTGGGGCCACAGCGAGGGCATGGGATCTTTAAAAGCATATCCTCTAGAGGCCGGGCCACGCTATGAGAGGAATACCAAGCTCTGGGAACAATGAGGAGAGGGCCGAGTCACCCCGGCCCACCAGCCTTTCACCGCGGTGGCCACTCAAAGGGCAACTACCAACACTGCACTGCAATTTAGCTGGGTAAGAGCGGACTCCCCCTCTCCCCACCCCTCTCCCCCCGCTGCACATTTTGCGTAATCGACCATTAACATCAGCGGACGAATGAAAAGGTGAGGAGAGAGCGCATTCAACTGTTTTTGTGATATTTATAGACGCACTGAGAGTTTCACAGCGAGCGTCAGAATTCACCAACTGCAGAAAAGGAAAGGGAAGTTTGTCTGTTCATACTCAAGGCGATTCAGAGTGATTAACAGACGCAAGAAAATATATTTAATATGAAAAAATAAAGAGATTCAAACAATTTAAAATCAATAAGACAAAGAGATGAATTTTTGCGACTGTTCCGTGTTTGACCTAATTATTTACAACGTTACGCCATTTGTGTGTAACGTTGTGCCAGTTTGCACGTGCCTTTCAAACGTGCTAAACATAGACGCAAAACAGCGACCGCAATTGGTTTCCAGGTTTGATAGATCACATTTTGGGCACTTAATGACTCCATTTGCATCTGCTCCTCCCAGAATTGTGCGCGGTCTGATGATCTACAAACATTCTGCAAATTCATAAAAGCAAAAACATTCAATCCATTGCGCGTGTTGTTTTGCTCATTTGACAGACGCAATCCTCGATGCACCCGTAGTAGGTCAGTTTTGCGTGCACTATCAAGTTTGCTTGTCTTTTTGTACACGCAAACTTTTTGTAAATCAGGCCCTCAGTGTCCAGTTTTCCGCTTGTTAAAATAAAAGCATGTCCACATGTTTCGTCGTGGTGAAGAAAGAGCTGAGCCGTAAGGTGAGACTCTTGATTTACCGATCGATCTACGTGCCGATCCTCACCTATGGTCATGAACTTTGGGTATTAAGGAGCTCGGACACTCGGGAGGCGCTCAGAGGAGAACCGCTGCTCCTCCACGGCGAGAGGAGTCAGCTGAGGTGGCTCGGGCTTCTGGTTCAGACGCCTCCCGTTAGAGGTGTTCCATACATGTCCCACCGGGAGGAGACCTCGTGGCCGGCCCAGGACCGGAAGTGGAAGTGTCTGGGGTGAGGGCCGTCTGGGCTTCCCTCCTGAAGCTGCTGCCCCCGCGACCCGGACTCGGATGACGCAGCAGAAAACGACGACGACACGTTTGGTGTCACTCCCTGCAGCCCTCTGGTCATAAATCTCTCTGCGTTGACTTTCACCCAAACTGTTGTCTTGGTAATTTCATGCTAACAGGTTTGTAGTTTATATTCTCCACCTTTGGCCGGTTGGCTCCCATTGAAACATGCTTGAAACTTAAAACACCACCCTGATGGTTCAGTTAGGCCTCACACAGTTTAACCCCAAACTCTAATACGACTTGAGTCACTTTGTCTTTTGTTTACAGACTCTTGACGCAGGTCTGAAGCTTCCTAAGTTTAGAAAACTCTCTGAGGTTTAAGCACAAGCTCAAATTAGCAGCAGGACTAAAGATGGAAGTCGTTCATCTTCTCTGAAATGATCGCTCTCAAGCCTCACTTGCTTTTGATTCTCTCTGTTTATAGTCTCCGGTTAATTACCCTTTTCTTTTCGAAGACACCGCGTCCTGAAACTCCACCAGTGCGGCGCTGCAGGAACGCTCAGAGGCGGGCTGTGTGCTCTGCTCCAGTAGAAAGAGCTCATATTTACATACAAGCCTCTTTATCTCCGCCATGGGCTTGTTTTTTTGATTTGTGGTTCGCTCCTCAAAGCCCCTGTCAAGATCCAAGCCTTGTTCAGCTTGTACTTAATGACTGTAATTTTCTACATTAAAAGCTTATGGGCTGCCACTGCAATAATAAAAAAGTGTGCTTTGTCAGTCAGGCCTTTTGATCTTGACACTTTTAAAAACCAGTCCCCTAGGATGTTAACAATGAAGCCAATTGACAGGCTTGTTTGTAGGCCGCGGAGAAAAGAAGATTATTGCCCTTTGTAGACGTGACCCCATTCGTCTTCTGGAGAGGTTTGAGCCGTCTTAGAGGAATTTGGGGATGTGAAGTTCTACCCATGTTTCAGATGAAAAAGAACAAGAGTTTTAAAGGGGAGGGGGAGAGACACGCCACAAGAAACATGGCGGTTTCTCAAGAGAGGGGCCGCACACAAGAATCAAAAACGTCCCCTCTGTGAGTGTGAGTGTGTTTGACGAGCGCTGATAAAGATCTAGAGCAAACACATTTGAACTCCATCTCTGAGATTTACGAGCGAAGAGTTTGTACACAGCTCCGAGTTGTTTTTCCCACCGCCGCTCCGCCGATGGTCGGCGCAGGAAGACGAGCAGAACGGAGTTTCAGCTGTCATTTCGCTCATTGACATTATGCATGCTCGATATTTGCCATGCTGTTTTCCCCCTCTCCACGGGGGTAATTTGGGGCACAATAAAGCACTCTAGTGGGTAACAGAGCTCTCTTTGTGGCACGGGCCCCTGGGGGCCGCTAATCTCTGCCAAGGAAAACAATGGATCACTGCTGCACCAGGGCCCGGTCCTGTCAGTAATGCATCAGGTTCAAACACATGCATACACAAACACACACACACACAAACACACACAAACACACTTACACACACTAAAACACACACATACAAACAAACACACAATAACACACAAACACACACACACACAGCTGATCTGGTTGCCGCCCATTTTTATCCTGAGGAGAACGAGCACCTGGCTCAGAGCGATCTGTTGGCTGAACGCAGGAGGAGAAGAAGAAGAAGAAGAAGAAGAAGAAGAAGAAGAAGAAGAAGAAGAAGGAGAAACCATTCAGATTAAACAAACTCCAAATCAAACTAACTCTCCAGGCTAAACAAACCCCAGATTTAACAAATTTCAAATTTTGACAAACTCTCAAGATTAAACAAACTCCAGATTAAACAAACTCTAGATTAATCAAACTCTAGATTAAACAAACTCCACTTTTAACAAACTCTCTATATTTAACTAACTCACCAGGTTAAACAATCTCTTGAAATTGAACACGATCAGGATTAATCAAACTCTAAATTTAACAAACTCTGGATAAAAGAAACTCCAGGATTAATTTATTCCAGATTAAACAAACTCTCCAGATTAAAGAAACTCCAGATTAAACAAACTCTCCAAATTAAACAAACTCTAGATTAATCAAATTTTAGATTAAACAAACTCCAGAATTCACTTATTCCAGTTTAAACAAACTCTCCAGATTAAATTTACTCCAGATTAAACCAACTCTTCAGATTTTCTGCTTTTGTGTTTCTGCTTCTTTTATCTCCGGTATCCCTGAACTCCACTGTGATTGGTCAGTTACCTGCTGTCCCCGCCCCCTTCTTCTTCTGCATCACTTCTCCTCTTCTACGCAGTAAAATCAGTTTCATCAACTCCTGCACGTCATGCATCAGCTCCAACTCAAACATTACCCTCGTATCCGTTGCCATGGTTTCCTGTACACAACCAAAGACGACCTGAAACGTGGACTCTCCAGGAGTCGGATCCTGGTTTTCTATTAAGCTAATTTCAGTGTTTGAGGCTTTTTCTTCCTCATGCATGTTGGCACGTCTCTGTAGACGTGTTTCCTTTGACCTGGTGGATTTCCGACGTTTCAGGACCGCCGTCACCGACACGATACCAACGTTTACTTCAGTTTAGTTCATATGATGAATCTGCAGCTGCACTTTCCTTTCTCTGGGATTCAATCATTACGAACAGAAACATTTGGGTAAAACTACTCCACATTTTTCTATTAAAGTACCACCACTTCATTTAAGGCTGTCCACACTTGCCGAGCTCCATGAGAAAACACACTTAGTTCATGCGATCGGGACCATGAAGCATGACATAAACCCGTTTAGAAAGCTCTGAGGTCCAGTAATGACAAGCTCCAAAATAAAGCTGTCCTCTGGGGTTACTCCTCCAGCCAATGACAATACAGCGAGCTGGAACCGAAGCCTGTAATCTACATGTAACCTCGATCTGTTCTTTATTGGTTAACCACATGTGCTCACAATGGCCAAACCACATGTGAGGCGCTGTATCAATAAGAACAGGTCATCAATCACGCTGAGCGCTCAGCGTCGTGTTTGCTGAGGTTTCTCTGCCTGCGAATGAAAGTTGGAAACATCAGAGCTCTCCTACCAGCCGGCCGGAGCTCGCCGAACCGACGGCACGGCCAATCAGAGGAGGAAGTTTGGACTCGATTCACACGCAAAAAAAAAACTATCTTGGAGCTGAAGTTCAGAGCGCTGGTGTTTTAATAAAGGATATCTTTGAAATCAAAACTGACAGATATAAAGAGACGTATGAAATCCCAGACTTAAGAAAAGACGGATGAGAAACGTGAGGACAGGAGGAATGAAGATCTAAAAGAGAGCAGATGAAGAACTTCTTCAAACTGTTGGTTAGCCAACAAACGAGTCGAAAACGGCAAATCTGAAATCTCTTTTCTGAGATCTTTACATGATTTTGAGTCCCTTTAAAAGGCGGTATGTGTGAAGTATGAAGGTTTGAGCTGATTTGTCCAAGTCCACATCTTTGGCATCTCACATCCTCACTGACATTTATGGCAACTTCTATTTCTGCAGAAATAAAAACGTCTCTTACCTAACAGCTCGACGAGGTTTCGATAGCCTGCGAAAGTCTTTCGGTAGTCGGATCAATCATTTCCAGAAGACTCAGGAGGGCGGTCGTCTGAAGGCTCAAACCTGTAAGAGAGAGAGAGTAAAAATGAGGTTACTTTGAGTCGAACAAGACGATGTTTACACATGCGCGGCTATTTTCATAAACAGACATTTCACTCTCTCTGTTTACAAAAAAAAAAAAAAACTGTTTTGGCGTCAAGCGTGCTCAGATCCCTCTCGTCATTATCCGAGTCGGTCTCGTTGATGTTACCGGTACTTGGCTGTTCAGCGATGATTCCAGCTCAGGTGACAGTTACCGTAATTCTCAGAATATCCATTGAGCGGAACGACTTTGCTCACTGAAATCGTACTTACACATTTCAACTGATTCTTAAGCGCATTGTACCACAAAGAAATCGGTCAGTAAGCTCAACAAGTAATCAAACACAAGGCGGCTGTCAGTTTTTGCGGAAATGTATGGATTTTAAGTGCGCCTTATTGTACGAAAAATACGGTATATCCCGTCAAGAGCATGAAAAAACCTGTAGGTGGCAGTGTAGCGAGAAGCTCGAGCCGACATAACCCAATCAACAACAACAACGTCTCTTCCTCCTTTCTGGGGCACAATCTGCCGTCAACTACCCAAATCTTTGGCCGGAGTTTCTAAAAAGCATCATTTTCAGGAGCGAATTCTGAAAAGTGCGAACGATGGTTAATGTCTCCGTTTCTAAAAATTACCGGGTACGTATAAACGGGGCCTCATTAAGCTCTTTTTCTGCAGTCACAGTAAAATCTTTTACAGCGTCTCTTTAACTCCAAACATGATCAGGGCCATACGTTTAAAAAAATAACAACAAATATGAGAATTATAAAAGAAGTATGAAGTAAAAACCCCAAAAACAATAAAGAGAAGAAACCCCGTTCAGTTTGTTCCCTCAGAATAATATTTAACGTCTCTATGAAAACAACTTTGATTTCATGTGATGTTTTCAATGAAACTCAAACACAATGCCCCCCGCGCTGACCTCAGCCAGCCTTTCATTCCCATATCCTCTCCTCCGTGCGTGGCCATGCTGATCCAAACAGAGCTCTGAAGTGGGCGAACAATGTTTCCGTAAGAAGCAATAACCAGGTCGGGGGCAGAATAATAACCTACCCTCATTACCCACATCTAACACACACTTTAGACCCTCGTATGTGTTGTCAGCCAACACTGAATGGACGGGATTAAACCCCTCTTTGATCCCCTTCTTTGGGGTTTTGTGTTGATTCTCCGCCGGGTCGTCACATCCAGCTGGGAGTCCTCACTTTGCCCAGAAGGCCTCCCCGTGTTGTGACACAGGCGAAGTGCAGAGTGAGGAATCGTACCGCTCATCGACTTTGAAGATCAGCGCCTATTATCCCCGGAGTACCCTCATTGTTCTACGCCTGAATTAGCGCACCTGAATCTACTAATCGATGCTCGTCGTCGGCTCTGTGCGCACATGAATAGCGTATGAGGGCTGTTAAGTGATATTCGAGTGTTTGGTGAGGATTCGCAGCCGGGTGTGCGAGGTTAGGGGTCCATCAGGGGCCATTTTTCAAGCCATCTTTCTTCCCTCTCTTCTTCATCTCTTGACTGCACAATATCCAAAGAGTTCAAGGTGGAATAAACAAGGTTTGGTGGGATTATTATGTTTACGAAAGGTGTCATTTATTTCAGGAGGACGCTTTGTTGTCTGTAAAGGGAGTAAAAAGCCTCAGCAGCAGGGTGACCATATCCTGAATCGAGTGTTTTTACGCTTTTCTAACTCGGTAAGTCCATGACACACAAACTTAAAACTTCTATACAAAACCCCGGACATTTGAAGGATTTTATAAACTCCCCAAAAAAGAGGACATGTCCGGGTAAAAGAGGATGTATGGTCATCTTACTCAGCAGCAGATGAATCCAGAAAAAAACTCAGTATTTAGTTATTAAATCTGAAACTTTGGGGACTAATTCATTCATACTTGGAGGTAAAAAGTTAATCAAAAATATGTTTTAAGGACCTTTAAAAATTCTTATTAGAGACTGTGCTTTTGTTTCTGATCTATTTCTAGGGTTTCAGGTTCATAATCTGCCAGTTTACCCAGTTCAACCTGCAGGAAATCTGTGCTGGTTTTTACTATATTCTGCTTTCATAAAAGGTTTTTTTTTTTTCCAGTGATAAATATTGAAATAACAGCTGAAGATCATGAAAAATAAACCCGGTTTTAAAAGTCACGTCTGTTTTTAAAACACAGATTTGTCTTTAAAAACCTGATGGTTCTGCTTTTTGGTTCTTTAAACCCTGATCTTAAAAAATGACGTGGTTGATGGTTTGAAAAAAATAAATCAAATTTAGAAACTAAAATAATAATAACAGTTCAACAGTTCAGGGTCTCCTTGGTCCTGTTTTTGGGGTCATGATGCTCCAAATGTTTTCAAGTCAGGACCGCATCAGTCCAGGTCTCTTCTCCTGTTGTCAGATTCTGATTTGGGATCATTTGAAGGTCCTCCCTGAAAAAGTCTTTGTCTGGATTGAAGCAGATGTTGCTCCTAAACCTGGACTCTTATGATCCCCGTACCATCAGGGATGCTGAGAACAAGCTGGGTGGACTCTCTAGTCTTTAAAACTGAGGATGCAGCATCTATGATTTCCAGTTCTTCGTTGAAGGACAACAGTTGTCCTTCTCATGAGGTGATTTCTTCTCCAGAGTCCTGTCTGTTTTCAACGCTGTGAAGATCAGGACCATCCAGTCTTGGTTGTTGGTGATAGTAAACCCCAAATTTCCACCACATCCTGAATGGCTACAAATTTACGTCTACAAGCAGAGTTTGAACCATCAGCGCTTCAGAATGAGTGCTCCGCATGCTGTTAATCTCACTTTGGTACGAAAAGAAGGATTTGTATAAAAGTCTCATTATTACATAATCAGTGGGACATTCCTCACAGGTTCAGCCATTTTTTTTGCGTGCTTTTAACAGGTCAGGGTAAACAGTTAGCATGTTAGCATGTAAAGCTGAGATAGATCATTCATGCAAGTTAACATCATTTCACCCCGATGACAGCATGGATGAGGAGATGCTGATCTAGAAGTCTAGAAATAGATTTCCTCCTCTGGAAGGACACAATCTACTGCTTATATGTCTGTGTGTCTGTCTTTATAGAGACAACTCGTTATCGTGTGATTGAACGTGAATCTGCAGGTTCTTGTGAGTTCTCTATATGGTAGGATCTAGTAGGAATTGACGTACGGCGAAAATCTCGGGTAACAGCAGATAGATTTCCTTGCCGAGTGTTTAAACAGTCCTGAAAACAGACAGTAAAGTTTTTACAGGGATCATCGGGGGTCAGGCTGAGTAATGGACGGTTAAAGTCTGTTACACGGGGATCAGATGGAGCAGAGAGGGAGACGGAGATGAGTGGTGGGAGGTTCAGAGGGACGACGTCGGAGGAGTGGGAGATCGGGTCGCACACCTGCGCTTATGAGGCTGGTTGTGGTTAAGCGAGGGGGCGGACTGTGTGATCCCCCTCCTGAGGGGCCGATGAATAAACCTCATGAAGAGACTCTCTCTGGTCCCAGTGGGGGGTCTGAAGTGTTGGCACGGGTGATAAACTGTGTCATGCTATTATACGATGACACGGGGGGTTATGAGATGTCAGCGGCTCAGCGTGAGAAAGGTCAGACGTGGAGATCTGAACTCGCTCTACTGTCAGATTTTAAGACCGGGGGTGAACGGCGCTGCATCGACCTGAGAGTCAGGGAAACAAACCGTCACATCGACTCAAATCTATCAGTGTTTGAGCGTTTACAATAGACAATAACAGATCAGCTGACAAACACCTCCGCCTGCTCTGAGGTCACGGTGCGAACGCCAAAAAACAGGCTCGTAAAAATGATTAGTCAGAGCCGAACTGGTTTCCTCCAAACAAGGGGGCGACTGTTTCAAATCCAAACAACCTGCTCCGACACAGATCCTCCGATTATGTCCATAAAGAAACATTTGTCGAAGGTGAAAGAGAAAGCCTGAATCAGAGGTCTGACGGTGACTCGTACTGTTTGTGTTCAGGATCGTCGACTTTTTCCCCCGTGAAGGAAACCTGAGACACAATCAGCTCTTTTCTAAATACAACTGTCTGATTATGTCGGACAAACATTCGCCGTGGGCGTCACGCCCCCCTTCAGGTAAACAGCCGGCGGAGGTAAACCAGAGAGAAGAATAGATTGTTTATTCGTTCCTGCGGGGATGATGTAGCGCGGTGAGAACAGCGCCGCAGGCTCCTCCACGGTCGGCGTAATCTCGTAAAATAACATCCAAGGATTATCTTTAATTTGAGGTTGTGTCCGGAGCACGGCGGCTGCGTCTGTCATCAGAGCAGCTTCTCAGGATCCACACTGTCATTAGATGGTGTTAGAGGTTCTGATTTTAGACTCTCCTGAACTGACCAGAGCCGCTCCTGCATAAACAGAGACCTCAACGTCTCCTGTCAGGGACAAACGACTGAGGAGTTTCTGTCTGTTTTTACCCGTTTTCTTCGGATTTCATGGACACCACTCAAATTTATCCTCAGATTTCTCACAATCTCACACTTTATGACTGATTTTGGCTGTATAGAAAGCTCAGATTAAATCTAATCTTAAAGTTAAAGGTCTGTGGAGCTCATAGATGTTAAGGTGACCATACGTTCTCTTTTACCCGGACATGTTCTCTTTTAAGGGGGGTGTCCGTCTTTGTCCAGGGGAGTTTATAAAATCCTTCAAATGTCTGCGGTTTAGTACGTAAGTTTTGAGTTTGTGTCGCGTTGATTTACTGAGTTAGAAGCGTATAAAAAACACTCTGTCCGACCTGAAAAACTCTCAAAATCTACTACCCACGACTCCGTGACTCCGCCTCAGGGTAGGCGTGTCCTCTGTCTGTGGATTCAGAATATGGTCGCCCTAATGGACGTGTAAATTTAAGAATCAGGGCCGAAAACTTCACTGTCGTGTGTTACAGCTGTATGTTTGAGTGTGTTTTTTTACTCCCGTTGGCCTTCCATACACCTGCCCAGGTGAAGTCACTTAAAGCCCCGGAGCTGATATCTGCAGGTAGGAGAGACGTTTGTTGGGGAAGTGCCGCTCTGCTGCTGCCGCCTCACATTTCAGCAGATATTCACTTTAAGAGTTGATTATAAAGTAATGAAAACGTCTGCAGATCTGCATGAATGTTTTGAATGCAATGAAATCTTGCATGTGTTGGTTGCATGTGAGAGCTGCAGATGTTTCACTTCAGAGTATCTTTTAAAATGATAAAGTGTGTATTTGTTGGTTCGGGCTAAAACGTGTAGAAAATATTAACATGTCAGACATCTCCAAAATCCCGACATCATGCATCTTCAATCAGAGCAGTAAAGTGAAACAGTCACAGTGCAAATATTCATTTTGGATTTATTACATGGAAAATCGAAGTCCTAGACTCTTCATTATATTACCAAATATCATCAATAACTAATAACTATTGACTGATATTAAAAGCTTTTTTGTAAATACACCACAAAAAAAGATGCTTCTTTAACGGATTCCTTCTGACCTCACCTTTAATTTGAGAAACAAATGATTGAAATAAAATGATTTGTTCTTCTAATAAACGCTGCGCTGCACCATCAGTGTGCGATAAACCGAGCTCCTGTCAGTCTGAGACCAGATGTTCATAAAGAGACGAGAATTATAATGAAAGAGGAAGTTTTTGATATAAGAAACATGCTGGTGCTTAAAGGAATATTAAAAACAGGCAGGAACAAAAACAGGTGAAAATACTAACAGGCCGACAAGCAGACATGCAGCTGTTGTGCATATATGTACGATCACATCTGCATGAACACAATCCTGCACAACAGGAGCAGATAAACCCACCTCAACTTTACAAAGAGCGCTGACTAAAAAAGAACTGAAGTTTTCACAGATGTTTGAAACCAACCCGAGATTCTGCAGAACCGGTCTGACCAGATCCTGATCCAGAGAAATCATTATCACCTGTGGATCCAAAACATGAACTAGATAGTGATACAAAGGCCCGGATCAGAGGATCAGAGAGGACGTCAGCTGGGATGAGGGCTCAGCAAATCTGATATTCATGCTGGTACCGGGCCAGTGGGACAACTGAGCTCCGCTTGTTCTGCTTTACTTTCCTGTAAAACCCGCTGATCTGTTCAAGAAGGTTTCAGGGTTCAGATCTGTCCAAACCTTCTCCTCTGAGGTCGTTTATGTTATTTTGCATGAAGAAGAAGGAAAAAATGAGACTTTGCAGGCAGCTATGTCAGCTCTCATGAAGTCAGATTAACAGTAATTTACGGTCGGAGCACAAACACTCGAAACACTGTAAAGATGAGTGTGTGAGGTGTTTTCTTCAGCGTGTTCTCAGTGTCTCTGTGCCAACCCTGAATCTCTGTAAACAGCCATTAGAAAATTACAATCTCCAACCCGAACATTAGGAAGCAGCGATCTAAGCGAAGAAACACACACAGGCTGCAGAGGACTTTCAGCTTTCTCTCCTCCGATGACGTTTCGTATCATCCAGCGGCCTGGAGGTGGATTTTTTCCCCTGTTAAGTATAAACAGAGTGAAAAACAATCGTCTGTGTGTCATCCCGGGCCGGTGATGGATGAACAGCTCCGACGTTTGACACCGAAGCTTACACGAAGCAGTCAACAACGGACTCTGTTTTATTTAAAAAACCGTCACAGGAGGAAGACAGGAAATGACCAAAGGATATGTACATCATCTCCAGGGTCGTTTGTCAAAACGCTCGTTAAGGAATCGTGTCGACAAGTTCATCACAGAGAAATTCTGTTTGATTCTGTTCGCATGGCGACGAAGCACAGCGGCGCCGGGAGGGAGCAGAGGTGGAATACCGGGAACACAGCGGGACCTGTTTAAGTGGACTGAAGAGGACTGATCCCAGGTCAGGGTCTCAGAGTCTGGACTCTAAATGAGGCGCAGCGTTCAAAAAGAGGTCAAGATTAGTCGTTGGAGTATTTTAGACTGAACATGAATCAAACCGATCACTGTGTCCGCTCGCTGTCATTCCCTTTAAGAGACAAGTTCACCTGCAGGTGGGGGTGCTACTATTTACACAACAGATGAAGATTGTCGACTTAGAACGCCTACGAAAAGGTCGTATCCTCCGATCGTAGCTGATCGTAACCATTCAAGTTAACGTGTCAATTTCCACCGACTTCTTTCCGTTCCTCTGCGGATCGCTGGACTCCTCAGCTGAATGGACGCAGATGTTGCTCCTAAATCTGGAGATATTGTCTTAAAATGAGGATTCAGCATCTATGGTTTCCCACTTTATGTTGAAAGGACAGCTGGACTTACTTGGGACGTTTCGCCTTAGGCAAAACGTCCCAAGTAAGTCCAGCTGTCCTTTCCAAAAGAGAGTTACCCCCAATTTACACCTTCATCCTGATCGTCTACTAAAAGGTCGTATCCTCCGATCGTAGCTGATCGTAACGTATGGCGACTGTGGAGACAGATACGGAGGCAGTGTTGGCGGAGGCGGTGGTCGGTCAGGTCGTGGTTGGAGGACGGATAATCTCTAGTCGTACCGATAAGAGAAATTGACGATCGTCCTCGAAAAGCCCCGCCATTGTCTTCTTCTTTCTCTTTAGATATACATAAAAGGTAGTGACAGCAGCAACACTGCCCCCACGGTTTCCGGTGGTACTGCGCCGTCTGGCCCGTATCTGTAAACTTCAAGGAAACGTGCAGAAATACGGACGAGCAGAACGTAAAGCACAGACAGAGAGCTAAGTCCGTATCTGGATCCGTTGTCGAACATGTCGAACTTCTCATCAACGCTCATCAACCTCCAACATCGCCATCAACCGGCGCTGCAGATGCTGTCCAGCTGCTTCAACGGCGAGCATCAGCCTCTCTCTCTCTCTCTCTCCTCTAACTCATTAAACGCTGTTAAAAGTCTGACTCATGTATGACCTGTTTCTGTACAGGCAGTTGTCGCTCTGGTCGTACGATCGACCCCGGATCCTGGCGTGGTTTGGTAATTCCCCGTCTGTCTCAAATCTGTCCATCTACCTGAAAATGAAAACAGAAAACCGCCTCTTTATTCCTCGAGGGCCTCATTCCAGCTGGTCGCATCTCAAGTTGCATGTTTCGCGGCGCTAACCGCTGAACTGGTTTTCTGATGGACTGGTTTTATGACAGACAAATTTCCATTGAATCGGTCTTGATGTTACACAGGGCGGCCTGTGAAAAGACAAAGAGGAGCATTCTTCTCCTTCCACTTCAAATCGCTGCCGTGACTCATCCGAACATGTTTACAGTCAGACTCGGATCAAAGCGCCAGGATGCTAACATGTGAGCGACATCACATCGTGTCACATTCTTGAACCCAATTACACGGCCTGTGGCGGGGCCGCTTTGTTTTCTGTAAACATACATAAACGTCTTTTATTTAATACGACTCCGCTGCCTCTGAAACTCGAACCTGACGTCCAGATCATCAAACATGTCTCAAACTTTTGTGTTTCTCAGCGCTCAGTCTGTGCAGAAACCCGATGGAAGCGGCGGAAATGTGAAGTTTAAACAAACTTTGAATTAACAGCCATTTCCTGTACACACACACACACACACTGGCCTCATACCAAACAATCCTGCAGCTCTGCCTTTAACCTTAAACTTAACCCCTCACACACACATTCACACACATCTCTGCTTAACATCTGCAGAGGTTATGACATGGAGAGCACTGTAATCTACTGTACTGAGACACACGCTCAAACCAGGACTTGTTCAGACACGTGTTTCACTCTGCAGACCGAGAGCCTCAAACCTACAGATGCAGGGTTTGTTTGCTTTTTCAATTTGAGATTTTACAGTTTTAACGATTAAAAATCAAACTCATCAAACCGACGTCCTTTAGACGTCCTATCGGAGTGCAACATCCCTGTTTACTTGAACCCCCTGATCTCAATAATCTCCTGCCACACATTCTTGATTCTGGATCAGCACCATCATTACAGGCTGGTCTGAAGATTTTAGGGTCGGGTTGCAGGTGTGAACGCAAACAGGACGATTTTTCCTTGAAGTAATAATCATCATATTAATCATTTTGCTCTGCAGACGCGGTAGTTCTTCTGTCTTAGCGTCTTGGTCTGATTGTATTTCCATGAAGAAATGATCATAAATGTTCTTCCTTGAGCTGCGGCACCCCGCTGTAGTCCGTAATGGAAAATAACTAGCTAGTTCTACACCATACATGGGCACCTGGCAGCCCAGGGAGCTTGTAGATCGACTATTTTGCAACTTTTGTGTGAAATCGAATGGACCGACAGTATATGTAATGTGGCCCCCCCTGGAATGAGATTGGAATTAAAATGGCCCCCTCCATCATCAAAGTTGCCCACCACTTGTCTAGACTATAGACGATCTAGAAGCTCACGATATCCCATCGTGAAGTCATCGTCTGTTTAAAATGCAACAAAATGGAGGGCCACAAACAATATCGGGGGCCCCATCACATCCCCACCCAAACCACAACCAATAGAAAGGGCATCCCTTCCCCAAACTTCACTCCATCCACATCTCCCCTTGAAATTAGACCTGTACTAGATTTTTTGATATCCTAATAAAGAAAGCTTTGTTGTTCATTCTTCTTGGATTAACAACTTTATTTGGTGGCCCTATCTTGCTTAGGGACACCAAAATCCACCAGCCGGCCCTGGGAAGAGAGTAAGTGAGTTGTGTTTAGTCTCTTTGCTAAAGAAATGAGTCAAAGTTAAAAAGATGTTTGCTGTCTAGTACTATGTCTGTGACCCTATATGTCCTGTTGATGAAGTTAGGTGCTGTTCTGAGCATTATTTGTGGCTATAGAGTGGCGTTTTGGTTGAGGGCGTGGCTCTCTGACTGTCGTTACTAAAGTTGGTATAACTAGAGAAGAAAGCGGTTGACAACATTCATCTCTGGAGGGGGGTCTAACTCGGTGTTATGGTACAGATGGATTTAATTGGACTTGGAAGGATCGGTTTAGTCCGTCCCCCTTTTAGCTCGTTCCTTCTGGTCCGTCCCCCAGTTGAACGATGATGTCTCGTACCAAAACAATCAGCAAACACAGTCGACTTCATATCTCTGTTCCTTTTATTCTTTGTCTTCTTCCTCCTGTTGGACTCTCAGAGCTCATCTAATCGCAGTGAATCAAAACCAAACCACAAGCCAACGCCAAAGCTCGATGGTTTCTCATGACACATTTTCGTGGCTCTTCGGCCAGTTTTGAATTTCTGAAGCTTTCTCGAACATAATATGCAAATCTTTGAGCGCAGCGGGGTTTTCATTCCGCTGTAAACACGGAGAGAAAGAGAGAAAAGCGGCGGTGAGCGATTCAGAGGCATCATTCAGCCTGAGGGATCCTTGGCTGCCTTGGAGATAGTCCACAAGGAAACATTAACCACACCGAGGAGAACAAAGGTCACGACTCAGAGACCAAGGTCTAAGCCCCCCGCACTATTCAGCCGCGGTCATCTTCCTGCTCTCTCTCTTTGGCTCGCTCTGATCTCTGAAAACTCTCAGCTGTAAGGTCAACGGGCTGGACGCTCGCCGCCGCCGCTCTCTGTGCAGCTGCGCCGCTCCTGCCTGCATGTGTGGGTGACTCAGAAACCAGCGCGGCCAAATCTAAGCCAAATGTTCCTCTGTAATGGAGGGTAATTCATAGACACTGGCAGGAGCAAATTTGGACTTGTGGCCAGAGGTGTTGATTACGCTTTTTATCAGGGAGCGTGATCAAAGCCGTCACCCGTTAGCCATCATGTGCCGCCCCTCCTCGCTCCGAGTCTCTGCCCTCCTGCTGAAGACTGGCACGCAGCCGAGAACCGGCCCGCTCTCCTTTGTTTTATTACTTCAAAAGGTTGCGGCTCACCCCATTCATCACACAACATCGCTCCCGTCAAAGCTGTAACAGAGTCAAATTGTTGAGGGCGTCCAACAAAGCACGAAGGCGAGCATCTCCAAATCTGAAGGAATCCAAGACGGGATAATTCATCACCGGTGGAGCCATCTTTGATCTGTCATGTGCGCCGTATCTGCGGCGCAGCTCGCTTCATCACACCTTATTGCACTTTTGATATTTCATCCCGCTGAGCTCATTTCACCGCATCCCACAAATGATTGCGGAATATCCCGCGATAACGCCAGGCTCTGGAGAACATCTTTGATATGGGCACAAATTTGTTTAGTGTTTATGATCCTCGGTGTTTCCAAGAGCTCAAATTACCGCAGAAAGAAAATGGAAATATCCAGAAGAGGTCAGAGCCGGGTGAAGAGAGGAGAGAAATGTGTTTGTTCTTGTCTGTAAACCTGCGCAGGATCCTCCTCACCTCCAGATAACCTTTGTTTTTAAACCACCAGTTTGTTTTCTCTGAAGGTTTGTTTAATTCAACTCGAGCGCGATGATTTCGAGTTGATGTAACCCTCAAATCTCTCCCACTGAGAGGACGCTGGTTTTATCCGTTTCTTATTGGTTTTAGATTTTTGTTAAACAGGATAAACGTGTTAAAATTAACTCTACAGCATAGATATAATAAAAATGCTGTTTATTTGAACCACCTGAGTGGCGTCAGTGCCAAGGTCGGCCCCCCCATGGTCAACAGGGTCTGGACGCGCCCCTGCTTGTTTTCACATTCCTCGCACTAAATGAGTTTTTGTGTCGGAAAAGATGTTTTTCTAAAATCCATCAGAAGATCCAGACGTGGATCAGCGATCAGACTGATGACTTCAGAGAGAGGTTGGAAACATCTGCTGTCGGTCAGTCCGTTTCCATGACGCTGGAGAAAACCGAATTATCGCCTTATTCTGATGAAGACCAGACAACTGAAGTTCATGTAAACACTTTAGTCCGACTATAATCGAAGTCAGAAAACTCTGATTAAAACACCCGGATAATGCAAGATAATTTTCTCTACCATGTAACCAGCGAAGTCGGAGTGTGATCGGACAATGCATGTGTGCCACGCCCCCTTTAACCCCTGAAACAAAAACCCCAGAGTAGAGGAGTAGCGTTGGTCTCATCTTTAGAAAAAGTAGCGCGTCCATCATGTCGGACAAAAACAACGCTGTACGATGCTCCATCTTCTTGTTTCTCCAAAATGCCCAGACCCATATCGCCCCCTAGTGTTGGGAAGTTCACGTCAATAATTCAGTTTTCTCAGCTGCATGTAAACGAGGACAAGGAGAGAAGTCTGATTCAGAGAAGAAGACGAATTATGAGGTTAGTGCGTTTAGATGCACAGTTTAGTTGAACTGAGTGTGATCATATTAGTGAAATGTTGCACGCAGAAAAACTAAAAAAGAGCACCACCCATTATTTATTATTGCTCAGAAACTTCTGCAGAGACACAGGCAGGAAGTTTAACAGCTTTAATGCAAACAAAGAAACTTTATATAATCACGTTTTTAAGTTTTGAAAGTTACCGGATGTTGAGGTTTTCTTCGATTTGTGGATTTCCTGCAGAGTGTGATTCTGCCGACAGAGACGAGGAGAATGTTTGACAGAAAATTAAATTAAATTACAGACTCAACATGAACGTGCCACACTACTGACACTCACAGATGAGCCTTCGCTGGCCTTAAAGAGGACGTTCTAAGAGGAGCAGGATGATGTTAGACGTCATGTTTTTAGTTTTATAAATGCATGTTTCAGTCAGGGTTCATTTCCCGCTCTGATCTGTTTTTTTGACAAACACGGTCTTTGAAGGAGAGGAAGCCTCAGCGGCTCTCCGGGACACCCTACCCCTCTATCTGCGTCCTAATCCGATGAGCTCACACTCAGCATGTTCCTCTCGTGAGTTCTGCATGACTTGCGCTGCCCCCGGAGATAAAGGACGGATGGGGTGCTGCTGCTGCCGCTGCTGTCCTCATGGAGAGGCGGGAGGAGAAGGGGGGAGATGTTACAAGGAGGTGGGAGGGAACGGGGTGGAGAGTCGGGGTATGGTTGTGGGGAAAGGGGCGGAGATGGGACATACTGAGGCCTCTTGTGTGCATGTGTGGGGGAGTCTCATCATCCAGCACCTCTCCCGCCCTCGGACACTGACCTCTTTGTAGGAGTCATATTAAAAACTCCGGCCCTGTGAAGATGACCCCCCAAGACTAATCCTGTGACCTCCAGCGCATTAAAGTGACCGTTAGTGGACATGGCAAGGACAGTCTGTCATTCGGGACTCCCGGTGTGTGCATGTGGTCAATATTTGTATGAGGGAGGCGGGGTGAGGGGGGGGTGTTTGTTATGGAAGTGGAGTTTTGCGTGCGGCAGGACAAATGTGGTTTAGGTCCAGATGTTCGAGTCAGGAGCAGGCTGCACGAAACATGTCCGATATCCTGTCTGACCTTCATTTCTGAACAGTCGGACAGGAATTTAGATCTGTCGACACTTTTCAGTCGAAAAACGAGCATCTGTTACACAAAAACAGGAAGTTTCTGACGAGGTAAGCTGTTTTAGCCTCGGTGGGAAATAGTTTCAAGACGCAGAGACTTGATTTTCCGCTCAGTATCTGCAGGAGCTACACCTCCTTGGTATGTTGCTGCTGCTGCTTACAGGTTTTTAAGAGCTCCGGCTTTAAGGAATCCTTTATAGCTTCCGAAGTCTGTAACCTGCGGGGCCATTTGGTGGGTAATGTTCAATGACAGCTCAAAGCGCCGACTTGTTGTCTCTGGGACCTGTGGACATCTTCTGAGGCTCTTGGAGGCCACTTTATGTGGTGATAAAAAAGGGGGACCAATAAAGCCTTCTCACCAGCGGCAGATCCTCCCAGCGCAGCAGTCCTTGTTAATCACAGCAAACAGTTGGAGATCCTTTCAAAGGGGATTATATCAGGGTCAGGAGCATTTGGACCTTAATTACCCTTGACATAATGTTTGACCATTCTGTTACCACCGGGGAGGGCAACACTTATTAAGGGGACACAGGCCCAGGGGTCACCGAGGTTACTCAGGTCAACAGTGCAAGCGCAGCCCGACCCAACCCCCATCAGACCTCTTCCACGTTTTGTACTTTAGCCGTGGATTTCCAAAGCCGGGCTCTGAGGACGTGGACGAACCGTCAGCGGGGTAACTGAAGGATTTAGGTTTTTGACGGTGGTGGTTAAACTTCACGTTGAAGCCCATCAGCTGGAGCACGCCTCGGACAGCATGACGTGCAGACACATGACGGGGAGGCAACTGCAGCCTCGGGGTTAGAGGTCACCGGTACTAATCTTCAGACGAGAGAGATACATCTGCACTCAAGAGACTGAAACATGCTTCGTTTACTCGAACCGATCGACCCGGTCTTCAGTGTCACTGCACGGCAAGAACAAACTCCTGTTCCTCCAACTGAAGTAGATCTTTAAAAAGACGGACGAGTGGCTAAAGTTGGAAAACAAATGTCGGCTTCGTACATTTGCATGGTATTGGTCTGCAGGTCCACTAACCCTTATCCAGTGCAAGATGTTGCACAGAACAAATTTTAAGTTTTTGCAAACCGCTTTAATGAAAAATCAAAGCATTACCCCCAATCTCCACCTTCATCCTGATCATCTCCTAAAAGGTCATATCCGCCGATTGTAGCTGATCGTAACCATTCAAGTTAACGTGTCAATTTACACCGACTTCTTTCTGTTTCATTATTATTATTGCAGAATTTCATTATTACAGAATCGGTGGGACACTCTTCACAGGGCCTTCAAATTTTCGGCCATTATTTTTGCAAGTTTTTAATGGGTCAATAACAGTTAGCGTGTTAGCATGTAAAGCTGAGAAAAGCTTAATTATACAATTTAACTCAACCACTGCCCATGTCCCGGTTTACAAACACCAAGCAAGAACTGATTGAAGGGCAAAAGAAGATCTTTCTCTGCTACAGTAACCCCAAAATTTCCACCTTCATCCTGATCGTCTACAAAAAGGACACAATCTACTACTTATATGTCTATGTGTCTGTCTTTAGAGAGACAACTCGTTATCGAGTGATTGAACATGAATCCACAGGTTCTTGTGAGCTCTCACGATTCCTGCTGTCCGTAATCCGCCACGAAATTCACCTCACAAACGGATCTAGTAGGAATTGGCATACGGCGAAAATCGCCACCGTTCCTGATGCGGTGGAAATCCCAGGTTAGCCCCCTCCACACCTCACTTTATCACCTTTTTCTGCAGGATACCTTCAATTCTGCAAACTTGAGGATATTCTGGGACTCTTACTAGGAAACAGGAATAACCTAACAGAAATCTGAGCTTGTTCCTCTCAGGCTGCGAGTATGGAGTACGTGCACGTGAGCTACTGCAGCCTAAAATGAGGCGGACATTCTACAATGACAGGATACATAGTATGCAGTCAAAACATGCAGTGTGTGAGTGGCTGCTTCACTGTATACATTCTGTCAGGGTCTGCAGGACTGAGCGCACGCTCATGTAAACAGGCCATGCAGAACCGTGAGTCATTAGGCCCACTTTGTGAAGCCTGTGGTGGTTTTATTCTGTGGCAGCTGGTGCATTTTTCTCCATATTTAGCCAACAACAAAACCCAAAATATACAGTACACATTCCACAAAGGGTGGAACAACAAATATAAAGAAGCTAAAGATTTTTGTTGAGCTGCCTGAGCGAAGTATTTTTAATTCAGACACCCATGTTTTCTCGTGTTTTAAATCAGTCTCTGAGTCCCTGCAGGTCTGATCCTAAAGATCCTAAAAAAGGATTAAATTTACCAAATATTCTCTATAAACTGATTTAAAAACGATTGGGTTTAATTTCTTCCTCTGTTGTTGAAAAGCTGTTTGATTTGGCTGATCAGGTCCGAGCTCTTTAGCTCTCAGCTTCACCTGCAAAGATCCTCCCTTAGCCTCTAAAGTGAGCTTTCTGTCCACACTTTGCTAACAGCTATTAGCAGTGTAATCAAAGAGCTAATTTAAGTCCTTTAGTGCTTTAATCTAGTCTGGAAAAACACAACATAACTGCATGTGGAGTTCCCCAAGGCTCTTTCCTGGGGCCCCCTGTTTTGTTCTAAGTAGCTCAGATTATACAACAACAAAATAAGTTATCATATCTACGCAGACGACACACGGTTATACATAAGAGGCCATGGTCCTTGTTAGCTCTTGGTACATGTACTGAACTAATCGATGAGTGGACGTGCCAAAAGCAAGAAACCAGGATGAAGTCATCGACTCAGAGATCCTAAATTTAAAAATACGACCTTAAGACAGCGACCGAGTCGGCCCGCTATCATCTGAAGAATAAATCAAGGATTAAAAGACTCACATCCCAGCAGGACCTGCATCTATCTTCAGTCGGCTTGATTACTGTAACAGCGTCTTTGCAGAGTCCTCACCGAGACCAAGAAAGTGGACCACATCAGTCCAGGTGTGAGGTCTCTACACTGGCCCCCCCGTCTGTCAGACAACAGGTTTTAAAATAGAACTGATGGTCTATAAAGTACTGGATGGTTCAGGTCCAACATACATCAGTTATATTCTGATATACTACAAACCATCCAGACTGTCTGGGTCCAGTCTGCGTTTGGTCCCCAGAGTCAGAACCAGACCGTTTTGATGCTCCAAACATCTGGAACCAAACATCAGGTCTGTTCAAACTCTCAGTCCTCTAAATCAGAGTTAAAGACTCACCCGTTCACAGCCGAGATTCACTGAATTATTCCAACATATGAACGTTTTAATTATGTAACTGTGAACTGTCCCTCTAACCTGCTGTTTTTTAAACTATCTTAACTTTAATCTTGTGTTTTTAAACTTTCTTAAACCTAAACCCTCCGTTTTAAAACTGTCTTTTACTATAACCTTGGGTTTTTAAACTTTTTTTAGAATTTAACCCTCTGTTTTTAAACTTCTTTAACTTCAACCATCTGTTTAAAAACTTTCTTAGATTTTTAACCATCTGTTTTAAAACTCTATATACCTAAACCTTCTGTTTTAAAAATCTCTTAACTTTAACCCACTGTTGTGAAACAGACTTTGACTATAACCTTGTGTTTTTAAACTCTTTTAACTTTAACTCTCTGTTTTTAAACTCTTTTATCTTTAACCCTCTGTTTTTAAACTTTCTTAAACTTTAATCTTGTGTTTTTAAACTGTCTTTAACTTTAACCTTCTGTTTTAAACTCTCTCAAGTTTAACCTATTGTTTATTAAAACTCTTTTAACTTTAACCTTGTGTTTTGTTAAACCTTTTTTAAACTTTTTAAATTTCCATTTTGAAACTCTCTTAACTTTAACCTTCTGATTAAAAACGTCTTAAGTTTTAACCTATTGTATTTAAACTCTCTTAACTTTAACCCTCTGTTTTAAAACTTTCTTTAACTTTAACCCTCTGTTTTTAAACTGTCTTTATTTATAACCTTGTGTTTTTAAACTTTTTTTTAACTTTAACCTGCTGGTCTTAAACTCTCAAGTTTTAACCTTTTGTTTTTAAACTCTCCTTACCTTCAACCTTTAGCTTTTCTCTTTGCTTTGACTTTTTAAACGTCTTTTTAATGTCATATTTAAATATCAGCTGTTAAAGTCACATGTGAAACCCTTTAAATGGCTTTGTTGCAGAAATGTGTGTGACCACATATAAACCAGTAAAATAACTAATGTAGACTGAATATATAAGGACCCAGATCAATGATCTGAGAGGAGCCAATCAGCATCAGTTACAGCTCAATAATTGACCCAGAGTAAACACTCGTAAACTCAGTGTTATACATGACAAGGTGAGCACCTTTGCTCCATCACACACACACACAGAGACACACACACACAGCGTCACACACACACTCGTCTGTCAAACTCAGAGTGTAATATGACATTGTGTATGTGTGAATAAAAATCCACTCACCCGTCAGCTGACATGAGTGGGAGCCCATAATTGAAGGAGTGACTTTAGCCGTAGGGGAGGATTGAGGAGGGATTATGGAAAGGTAGGGAGGGTTGGGAGGTGAAGGCCTGGGGGGGTAATCTGTAATTAGTTTGTAATTGCATCTTAGATGGATCAGTTTACTGTATCACTGTGATCCATGACTGACGGAGGACATGAAGAAACTTTGTGTGATATCATTTTTGCATAAACTTCAGATCTAATATCAGTTTCTCCGCCTGTTTTAACCAGTCTGCCCTGTTCCTGTTTTCCTACAGACTATGACGGCCGACCTGAAATCATTCACATCTACAAACTTTAAAGTAATGTTAAATTTGACTCATTTTAGTTTTGATTTTACAGAAAAGTGTTGGAGATTTCAGTCATGATTCAGTCTGAATGTCCTGAACTGTTTTTGCAAAAATTCAGCAAATGTAGGTTTATTTTTTCAGAGCTGATTTTTCTCTTTACATTTTCAAACAAGGACATTTATGATCATGATCAGTCATCGTTACTGTATATGGAGAGGTGAATAAATACGCTGCTGCACTGTGGTTTAATGATGGAGTGAACATGCAGATAAACAAACACACCTCGCCAAACCAGGAGCCTCATCTTAGTGTAAACAGGAACAGCAATTTCTACAATGAGAGGACATTAGTGTTTCCTGAATCTTTAGTTTTTGCAACCCTCACAAAAATGACTTAAACCTTGGTTCCTATCGTGTCCATTTTTAGGACATTTGTCGTTTTTTTTCCTCTTTATTTTGAGCTGACAGTCAAATTTTTAAAGGTTGGGGCATCACATTTGGTAAGAGTTCTTATTTTTCTTCATATTAAAAAAAAAAATGTGTCACTCGTAGTTCTCCGTCATTTTTTTTTTTTTTTCGACTTTTCTATTCAGTACTTTTTTAATGGTTAGGGCTGAAGTTGTTTAAGAGATATGAGTCGAAAAAAGTAAAAAAAAAAAAAAGTTTAAAAATGATGATTTTATGAACACTTATCTGCATGTCCGTGTTGGAGACAGAGGGTTAATGACGCGTTTTCAAAGACAACCTGAAATCAAAGTTTTCAGAAACTTCAAATTTTCTTTTAATAAACACAGAGCCAGATTTAACCCAAAAGTTGTTATCTTTACAGGTCTATATTTAAGATTTAAAAAGAAGTAGGTAGACAGAACTGTAAGATAACTCGGCTTTGTTAAATCTGACCATCAATGAAAGACGCAAAGGCTGAAACCTGTTTTTTTGACTCCACAGAACAACGAATGTCAGACTTTTCCAGTTTAAAATCAAGTCAATTAACTTTGTTTATTTAAAAAAACAAACGTGATGGACCCTCGGTTCATTCGCCGACCAATTCTGAGACGCCATGTAGCTTTAATGTGTTGTTGCAAGGAGTTAAAAACAATCTTGTGCAAAAACATCAAAGATGATTGGATTAAATTTCTTCTTCTATGGTGAAAAGCTGTTTAAGCTCTTTAGCTCTCAGCTTCACCTGCAAAGATCTTTTTAAAACTCTGATCTGAGTGACTGTAAAGATGTAAACCCGCCTTTTAATACTTTGACCTTTACTGATAAATGAGCGCTATCGTCTCCTCGGGAATAGTCTCGATGTTCTCACCAGATGGACGCCGGCGTGGCGACTCCATCCATACATAAATAAGCTGCATTTAATCTCCTGAATATAACAAAGACATGTTTCATACTGATCACCATGACCTACTTCATGCAGCAACAGCGCAGGTTTGTAACTCGACACTGTGTTCACAACAGCTTTATTTATTGATGGTGCTGAGTTTGACCCAAAGTGACACAATGTGTGTCCAGTGTGCGGCTGGCTCAGTCTGGCTGCAGCGCTCCGCATTGAAAGATTAATATGTTTAAATGAGAGCTGTTAACGTCGTGCAAACAGCGCTCTTCAGATAGTCGGCTGCAGTTTAAATTAGAAGAGCTGCGCGCGGCGGGAGCGCCCGCTCAGACGTTTGTCAGCCAATCAAAATGAATCAACGTTTGTATTTAGGGAGCAATCAGGGAGGGGAAAAGTCTTGTAACTTTTATGACAGTGCCACAGGGGACACGGACAACATTCGAGGCATTCAGCGGAGCCTCGGGAGCACTTTCAGAAAAACATTTTCCCCTCGTGAAAATGACAAAAGTGCTGAACGTGTACAGTGAGGCGCTGTTTTCGACGCTGCTTTACGGCCTCTCCTGACGTGAAGGCCGGGTCCACAATGAAACAACGCACAGATACGGAGGCTGAGTCCAGACCGGAGCCGTTCTCCAGACCAGACAAGAGGAGCGGAGCTTTGACTCTTCATAAATCTATCACAGGCCTGCATGGAGGTTCTGTTTTCGCTCTGGTGTGCGTTACAGGAGCAGATGATGCTGGTGGCACTTTGTGAGGGTTTTATGAAGTCTGGTCTGCATGATTTTTATTGCAACACTGGAAATAAGCATGTTAACGTTCCCCGTGCCAAATTCCTCACAATGGAATTATTAATCGGTGTATTTATGAATTCCTAACGGGGTTTGAGAGAGCGAAATAATCATCAGATTTTCCTTTTAGAAAGAAAAGTGAAGGTTTTGGGGGAGAATGAACATATTGTCTGCCTTCTTGGTACGAGTGGAAACTCAATATTTACGGAGCAAAATCCTCCTTATGGCACAATTTAGGTCATGTCAATTAAAAAATCGCAGAAGCTTATCCCGGTCGATGTTCAGGGAGTACTTTGTGGGTTACAAAGGCCCGAGCATAAAGCAGCTCTGCTCGATCACATCATCTCATTATCCTGCTATTGTGGAGCACAAAACCAAAACACAATACCTGACATACTTTCACCTGCTCCTCTTTAGAGGCATGTCAGAGTTAAAGGAACAATACGGGCTCTTTCATGAGCACAAGTGCACACCGGTCCTGATCTCTGATACAAAACAGCTCATTAAACAGACATCAGAGTCAATATCAGATCCTGATTATTCAGCTGCTACAGTCGCAGTTTAGGACTCTGAGTCACATCAGACTCAAATCTTTATCTGGACCTGAAATTAGTCAGAAATCAGACAATACGACGTTTGAGGAAAAGGGTTTTTTTGCAGAGTTGACCATAAAGCTCTCTTTCTGCAGCTTCTGTACTTCTCTCCTCTTCAAAGTCATCTCAGTTTTCCCATCAATCAATCGCCTTAAACTCCAACACGCCTACTGGATCAAACCAAAAGCTGCTTTTGCACCGACACAGACCCGACACTGAATGTGCAAAAACACATAAGACCAAAGCAGCAGGTCTGAAACTAGGAGGTCATTGAGCTCAAGGATCCTGGAAAACAAGACTGGAGCTGTTTTATGACTGTAACTGAGAGCTCCATCGATCCTCCTCAAATAAACAGAAAGTGATCAGACTCAGAATCACCAAACAAGTCCAGACCACAGACAACTTCAGCTCGATATGATGTTTTTGGATTACATCTTTGACTGGACTTGGATCATGGAGACCCTCTTAATAGAGGTGGGATCATCATCACTGCAGATACTGTTCCTTCATTGGCCAATCAGAAGTTTGACATCGGACTAAACTCATAATTCGTTTTTTTTTTTCACTGAAATCTGACTTCTCTCCTTGACCACGTATGCACGCAATGGAAAAAGTGACATGAACGTGTCCTCCTCCCCAACACTAGGGGGCGATATGGGTCTTTTCAGCGGCGCTGTTTCCGACCCCGTACAACTGTCAACAACAACAGCAGGTCGGTGTCAGACGTCAGAAGTGTCTACAACTGCTGCTGGGCATTTTGGAGAAACAAGAAGATGGAGCATCGTACAGCGTTGTTTTTGTCCGACATGATGGACGCGCTACTTTTTCTAAAGATGAGACCAACGCTACTCCTCTACTCTGGGGGTTTTGTTACGGGGTTACGGGGGCGTGGCGCACATGCATTGTCCGATCATACTCCGACTACGCTGGTTACATGGAAGAGAAAATCTAATTCTAATCACATTATCTGGGTGTCTTAATCAGAGTTCTCAAACTCAAGTTATAGTCGGACTAAGGTGTTTACATGACCTTCAGTCGTCCGGTCTTAATCGGAATAAGGCGATAATTCGGTTTTGTAAACGTACTGATTCGCAGTTTCTCTGTCAGGTCATTTCACTGTCAAATCTTGGAGGACTGAGGAGGCTGCCCTAAACTTTAATTTATCGGCGGTCATGATCGATAAGTTTGTAGTTGGAAAGCAAAAACCTGATTGGAGGACCAGATTAAAAAACTAAAAAACAAAAAGCCTAAAAGATAAAATGTGGATCATGTATTCTCAAACTCCTGCTGTTTCCGTCGGACTCCTCCAACATGTCACATCAGGTACAGGTGAGCCAGCACACAAAGTGAAGGGAGGAATTCAGGACCAGAGAGAGAGCGAGCGAGGCTGGGAGAAAGGCCGATATTTTTTTCTCTCTATGGTTTTCATAAAGGCGAGCTCTCTGATTGCCTGTGTCAAAGTGACAGGGTCTTTTATGAGCCCTCGGCGGGTCCCCGCCCTGGTTTGTGATAGCAGTGCCCTTTGTTGGGCTACCGGGAGAGGAGCGGCCCTATGCTATTGAAAGGGGAGGGGCCCGGCCCTGCCCGCCCGCCCTGTGCAGTGTGCGGGCTGAATAGAGAGCTAAGGTGTCCATGCCCTCCAGTGCCCTTTAGTGTGGGAAAGCTGCTGCAGAAAGCACCTGCAGCGTCTTGACAGCGGCTGACACAGGATCGCGTGCTAACTTTGGATGCACAGGCCACCGTGAGGTGACACTGCAGGCTGACAGGTACAGTAGGAGCGTCACGCCCCCACGCTGTGTTAACATCTCCTGTCACAGATCAAACGGATCAGGTTCACATGCACGGTAATGTACAGAACCGGCCGCTTTGTGCATGCTCACGCTGAACCCGCAGAGATGTCAAACAAAGCGCACCGACAGTGTTATATGACGCTCTGAATGGTTAGTATACAATCGGTACACATGCACTTACACAATCGTATCAGTGCACATGTATAGATACATGTTATACAACAACAAATTACAGCGCATAATGCAGCGGGCCTCTGATGCTCTGGGAAACTGACACACACAGAAATCAGATAAGATGCTGCCTGTTTCAAAAGCTCCGGGGAACAATATAAACTACATTTACACCGCAGCACAGAGGAGAACAGCCAGTGTCAGCTTACTTTCCTTTTCATGAAAGCTTAGAGTCAGGGCTGGCTCAGGCTTGCCTCAGACCGGCGCTGAGTTACCCTGATGGAGCTTAGAATGACACACCAAAGTCCTGTCAGGAGGATTCAGATCAACGACAGACGGATCACAAACAGGTTTTCTTCAAAGAGGCGGTTTGGAGAATAAGTTTGTGTTTATTTGACTTAAAGGAACATTAATACACTCACCATGTTACAGTGTTTGGATGATAAAAACACAGCGAAGTTTGGGACATGAGGATGTCGTCACTTCTAGGTCTTTGTCCCAGAAAGTCGTGTTGTGTCGTTCATGAACGATTCGTTCAAAAGAACCGAACTGCTGAGTGAACGACATGAACTGAATCACTCCGAGACCTGATTGGTTCTTTTCTCAGTTCAGTTGAGCTCAGCCGTGAGCGTGGCGTGCCGATTGGAGTGGAACTGATCAGTCAGACTGTAAACGAAATGAACGACTTCTGAACGACTTGGGACAGGCAGAGGAGGGAGGGGCGTAGCAGCATTCACAAACTCACAAATACAGGCTGAGATGAAACAGGTCATTATCGTGCCTGAGCCCATTTAAAGAAATACAATATTTGATATCTTTAAAAGTATCTGAATCGCCGCTACAGCTGACATGTTTATTTATTTTTAATCTCTCCACTTTTCCGCGATATAAAAGAACGACACCTCGCGCTCGTTTAGCGGCGTGATAATCGTTGCTGTGTTGTTCTGTCGATGGCGACACACAGAGAGGTGAGTTGTTCAGGGCAGTGGAGAGATTCTTCCTTCAGGACTTGGCGAATGAACGACATGTGTCGCTCGCTGTGACTTCAGCAGCAGAGGAGAGGAAGAGCTCATTCAATGAACAAACTCCTGATCAGCGCCGCTGTGTCACTCATTCGTGTGCGGGACTCCAAAGCACTGACTGATTTAGTGAACGAATCTTTTGAATGAATCGTTTTAATAAACAGATTCTAAAGATTCAGCTCAGTCAAAAGAACGGTTCTTCCATCACCACCAGAAAGTTTCTCTCAGGAGAGTTTTGTGAAGTTGAAATTAAAGACATTTTTATCACCAAAGACTTCAGAAAACAGAGTCAAGTGTTTTCAGGAAAACTTCGGCCACATATCAGCTGTTTGTACTCGCCACTTCACTGATGACCAATAAGAGCTGGATTTGAGTCTCTGCCGTTACTGAAACCTGGAGATATTCTCCTATAAAGACGTTCATGAAGCTCAGAGACACAAACTGGAAACAACACAGAGAGTCCTGATAAGAGATTCGGTCTTATTCAAAGATACCAGCTGCAGAAGAAAAGACCTGAACGTCGGATAATAAATAAAATTAAGGATATATATCTGCTCATCAAGTTTAATCAAACCTTTCCTCTTATTTCTACAAACTTGACCGTCACATTTGTTGTTGTTTCATTCCAGTTTCTTACCTCTAACATTCAGTCACGTTCTTATTTCTGGTTTTTAAAATCTTGAATTAAAACTGTGACTTTAAAATAAAAGAAGAAAAAGACTCAGATTTGAGTTTTGAGGCGGAGGAAGAAGAAACTCGACAGCAGATAACTTCCCTGCTCTTCTTTTTGTTTCCTCCTGCTGATTAAAAACCGCCTCACTGACTGAAACCATCTTTAATTTTGCTGATATCTCCAAATATTATCTGCTGTGTTTTTGCAACCTCTGGCCACGGTCAGCAGCTAAATAAAGAACGCCGTCAACACTCTTTAATAGCGACTTTGGCGCATCAATCAGTCTCTCATTTATTGCCTGGCATGTCCCATGTTATGTGTCTGTGTTGCAACGCCGCCATTCCTGGCATTCCTCCCTCGAACGCACAAATAGGACTCCGCAGAATGGATCAAGACTGCAAAACAAGCATGCAACATTCCTGAGGCAAGTTTTAACAAAAAATACTGTACTGCCTCATTTACGGCAAGAAAACACAAATGGAAACACAAGTGTGATGGAGGATTACAGCGGAGGAAGCAGGGCTTAGATATTACAGGTTAGACTTCAGAGGAGAATTCATGAACCCGGGAGACTTTTACGAACTTTATAGGAACAAAAAATCTTTAAATCGCCTCAGAAAGTCCATCATCTTAAGGTTTTTTAAGTTTGTTTCTGACAGCTTCTGCTAGTCTGAAACCATCTGGGGAAAAGGTCACGCAAACAACAACAAAAATCTTCCTTCAATACAAGACTTCGAGAGGAGGCAGCAGGAGACCAACAACTCCTGTGTTCTCTGACTTATGAACAACCAATTTCAGAAACTGCCGATTATTGAGCAGACTTTACTAACCCCCGATTCCCACCGCATCCGGAACGGCTACCAAATGGTCCGCCAATTCCTTATGGATCCGTTGGTGAGGCAACTTTCTTTGTGGATTACGGACAGCAGGAATCACGAGAACTTTGTTGTCTTTAGCCACATAGGCTAACTATATAAGCAGTAGATTGTGTCCTTCCAGAGGAGGAAATCTACTTCTAGACTTCTAGAATCAGCATCTCCTCATCCATGGTGTCATCGGGGTGAAATGACGTCTAAAAACCTTTCACTTGTTCGTCTCCGCCCGTTTGCATGGTGTGAAATACGATCCTCCTGAAACACGGAGTGTTTTATTTTGAAAAGAAGCCGGATGTTTTATTTTGTGTCTGTGCCCGACTTCCTTTCCAGCACGGGTTAATCTGTGCTGAATTTATCCGCCATGCTCCGGCGTCCAGAAAAAATAGAACTCTTGTGATCAGCTGAGGAGTCTGGCGATCCGCAGAGGAACGGAAAGAAGTCGGTGTAAATTGACACGTTAACTTGAATGGTTACGATCAGCTACGATCGGAGGATACGACCTTTTAGGAGACGATCAGGATGAAGGTGTAAATTGGGGGTTAGACCAACAGCTCCATTGTTCAGTGACATATGAAGAAGTAATTTCACGAACTGTCCCTTTAAACAGAATTGCTGTTGAATCGCCTGAATACCAAGAACACAGTATTTGTGATTTGAGTTTGGATTTATCATGAGACCCTAAAATAAAACGATTCAAGAGTGAAGAAGAAAACGAGCGTGGTTGCTACGGCTGCAGGAAATATTTGATGTTTATTGACATTTTTTGACAAACAGGATAAAAAAATTCATCCTTTTCCTCCTTTTCCTGCGGAGTATCAGGTTCGACGTGTGCAGAGAGAACTGCTTCATCCTCATCAGTCGAGAGGCGTCTGATTGGTCCAAACTTTGACCCACTCGCTGCAGCACACAGCATCAGTCTGACACACCAGTACAAACCTCAGATACGTCTCCTCCTCTCACAGGTAAAACTCATGTCAACCCTGACTCCTGATTGGCTCTGATTGTGAGCTGCGGGGCCCCTGGATGCATGACGAGCAGCTTGAACTAACTTGTTTACTGGGGGGGGGGGTCTGGACTGGGTTCTCCACAGTGTTGCTGTTGTTCCAGCGCACAAGGATTACAATTAAGCAGCCACTCCTGTTGGGGCTTAATGACCGAACTCTGCAAAAGCCAGCAGCAGGGACACTTCCTGAACAGCGCCGGGTTAGCCCTAATTGGTTCTGGCACAGCAATCCTCGCTGCTTATCTCATAGCCAGCTGAGAAAAATCACCAGTGAAGTGTGAATCAAAACATGTTGATTACAGGAAATTCAGACTGAGCAGCACACCTGATGGAAAGACGTCTTTTTTTAGAGACGGGACCGTCAAAATTCAGGATTAAACACGGCGAGCTGGATTAGACCGACCCGGACAGACCCTCTTCGACGTTCGCTCCGTCTCGTACGAAGCGTTGCCGATAAATAAACACATAAACAACAGTCAGGAGCGGATCGTGGAATCTCCTTTTTCATAACAGGACCCTGCGAACACATGTCCAAGCTCAGAGTCAAATGGGACAGGGGGGGTTTGGATGGGAGTCCGGGGGATTTGGGTAAACCATCTGTTGACCAAAGCTTTTGGGAAAGAGCACTAATATGGATTTAGGATATTATTCTCTCTGCAGGTGGGATGGTCAAAACCCCCGTGGATTTCTCTGCGAGGAGGAGGAGGAGGGGGAGGGGCTTTAAGAAAAAAAACAAAACAGGTTTGAATAGAGGGACGGAGCGCACAGACCAAACAAAGATGGAGCTTTTCCTTAATCTCCTCTCTGTGCTCGCTGAAGTCAGGTATGAGAGTTCACAGTGTGATTTCTCCACACGTATAAAGTGGCGTTTTTCTTAACACCACATTCCTCACAACAATACACAGACCTGGGTGGCTCTCCACGTGGATCCAGACATCCTGCAGGGCGGACCTGTATAAGCTCAGACTCCAGCCCGGGTGTTGGGTCGGGGAAGAAGAGCCTCAGGAGTCTCTGGAGCAGCGGCGGGTTTACTCTAACACCCAATTTCAACCGCAATCGGAACGGCTATGTAAAGGTCGTATATGTCGATCGTAGCTGATCGTAACCATTCAAGTCTCAATTTCCACCGGCTTCTTTACACTCCACAAGAGTTCTATTTTTTTAAGTCGGGCACAGACACAAAATAAAACACTCAAGTGAAAGGTTTTTAGACGTCATTTCACCCCGATGACACCATGGATGAGGAGATGCTGATTCTAGAAGTCTAGAAGTAGATTTCCTCCTCTGGAAGGACACAATCTACTGCTTATATGTCTATGTGTCTGTCTTTTTAGACACAACTTGTTATTGCGCAATTGAACGTGAATCTGCGGGTTCTTGTGAGTTCTCGTGATTCCTGATGTCCGTAATCCACCACGAAACATCGCCTGACCAACAGATCTGGTAGGAATTGGCAGAAGGGGAATATCGCAGCTGTTCCTGATGTGGTGGAAATTGGGGGTAACGCTCTTTTGGAGACGTTTCACCTTTAGGCGAAACATCTCAAGTAAGTCCAGTTGTCCTTTCAACGAAGAATTGGAAATCATAGAGTTCTAGGGATTCCTTCTCTCCGTAGTCAGCCACGAAAATTATGTCCATAATCTGCCACGAAATGCGCCTCAGAAAATCGTTTCGGATTGGAGGAACGGTGGAAATCCCAGGTAACAGCAGCTATCTTAACGGTGATGTTCCCGTTCTTGCAATATCGTTTGTTTGTCGGGATTGTACGGCACAGATTCGGCCCGGGTGCTTTCATTCAGTACGTTTACATGACACTGGATAAAACCGAATTATCGCCTTATTCCGATTAAGACCAGACAACTGAAGTGCACATAAACACCTTAATCAGAGTTTGAGAACTCTGATTAAGACACCCAGATAATGTGATTGGAATTCAATTTTCTCTACCATGTAACCAGCGTAGTCGGAGTAAGATGGACAATGCATGTGAGCATGCCACGCCCCCGTAACCCCTGAACAAAACCCCCAGAGTAGAGGAGTAGCGTTGGTCTCATCTTTAGAAAAAGTAGCGCGTCCATCATATAGGACAAAAACAACGCTGTACGATGCTCCATCTTCTGAAAAGACCCATATCGCCCCCTAGTTTTGGGGAGGAGGACACGTTCACGTCAATAATTTGATTTTCTCAGCTGCATGTAAACGAGGACGAGGAGAGAAACAAACTGACAGTTTCTCTGCACAACCGCTCACATCTGCAGCAGGAAGAAGAGTAACCTCAAACAGACATGAGGGTTGTTCCACGGTTTTAATAAATGTAATCTGCTTAAACTCTCAGACTGAAGTAAACTGACTTTCATATGTGTAAACATCCGTCCCAGCGAGTACCTGCAGCGCCAGCGCCAAAATAAACCATTAAAGGTATTTGCTGAAAACTGCTTGGCGACGGTTTCTCATTTACAAACACTAATCTTTGCCTTTCTTATGAGGCGTGTGGATTCTTTCAGGTCATAAAACATCCATCAAACAGTCAGGAAAACCATCTGGACCTTGTCTGGAGTCAGGTGAGGAGCGCCCAGACTGGAAGGTGAAACATCTCTGGACCCTGATGAGCTGAAGGCTTCATTTCTCCTGAGGGACGACCTGTGAAGGAGAGAGAGAGGACAGATTCTAAAATCTGAGAGTTTGGGTTTGTCGGCCTGAGGGGGATGACCCGTTAAAGAGGCAGTGATGATGGGAAGCTCCAGTCAGTAAATTACAGCGTCCTCTAATCCGTCTCTGATCCCACTCAAACCCCTCCCAGCAGAACCCCCCCCCCCACATCCCAATCTGAGATACCGAGCGGACAGATTCCAGGAAATGTCTATTTTCAGGAACAGATTGCGGCATTGTTGTTGACTCGATAAGCTAATGTGGAAGTGGAAATGCAGACTAAGTCCTGCACACACCTGTCTGCCACGCAGGATTACATTCTCCAACATCATGTTTAAATATACAGGAGATATTTCACTCACATCTGTGCAGGAACAGATGCTGAAACCAGAGTCTACGGCGGCCTCGTTTACCGAGAGTCAGACGTCGACATCTGCGTGCAAAAACGCAGGAACAACATGTGCGAATGTGGAGTATTTTTACTGAATTTAAACCACTAAATATAGTTAAACTGTGAGAGTGATTTAATATGACCAGCTGAGGAAGAACTTTGACCTGTAGGAGGTGGTGCAGGAGAAAACCACTGTGGTGTTTTTTTCCAGAGTTGGTAGAGTACATCCTCTTGTGATAATGAAGGATGAACCCACTGAGTGTTTGAAATACTCAGAGGATGATGAATAATTTCACCAAAATTAGAAGAAACATAATGTTTTGACCGTTGAGGAGGTGGTGGGGTTGTTATAGATCGACATAAACTATAAATTATCATGTTTAAGGGAGGCATGACTAAGCTTTACATTTAACGTAAATTTGACCAAATTCAATGAAAATTCATTGACGATTGCCGCGGCAGTTTTGACCTCAAAGTGGCTCTGAAAGTTTTATCTGGAGGCCCGTAATCGTCAGGAGTTAAAAACTGTGAATTATGAACATCTGCACCAAAAACAACTCCACACCGTTCAGTAAATGTTGAGATACTTGACTCCAAATGTTCATGAAGGCTGGTTTCACCGTATTTGTGATGAGCTGCACAGACTCAAAAGACTCTTTAATATTTGCGGCGGTCAAAGAAGCTGATATTCGGAAACCCAACCCAATGTGGGTTACAGAAAAGAAGCTCTTAGGCGGATTAATCGCTCCATCATTAAGCCATTAAACGTCCATCTTGGTCAGGTTATATGTGGGGGGTCCTGGAAATTAATTCATGCTCAATAAAGACGACTTAAAGCCCGATTATTGGTCTTTGCCCCTCTTAGATACAGGATCTGACTGGGGTGATCCCAAGCGTGAGGAAATGTGAATCTGGCCACTTAGGGGGGCTCTGCGGTTTAAGGTTGATTAGTTTCGCGGATGTCCTTCCTGATGCTGTTTTCCGGTAAGCTACACGTCTCTGCTCGAATACTGCAGTTAATCACAGCTCTCTTTAATTCAATGATTTAGATTCTGCAGCTTAATGCAGGATGAACCGCCCTCTGAAATATTCAATGTAATCTCCCAGTCGACTAAAGGGTTCGTTCCTATCTTTGGAGGATAACCAGGTTTAAAGAAGTAAGGACAGGTCAAAGAAAAATGGGAGCTTGATTAACCAGAAGAGGCGTGATAATCAAGGACACATGGGGTCGGAGTCGTGCCGAGGAGCAGCCCAACAAGACAAGGAAATACAATCTGTGTCGATGTGATTCAGAATAATAGGCTGGTTTCCTCCATGAAGGCTTAATAGTTTACAGACGTGTGGGCCATCTAACGAGAGTCTGCTTCGATTTTTCTCCAGGGACTTAATGATGAGGAGGAGGAAACCCAAGACGGGTCCGACAGTCTGATAGAGGAAGGGCTTGTCATCGCAACAACAGAGGATATATTTGGGATGTCTGACTCTTAAAGTCACACTGTAAGGTGCCCAGATAAACAAAGCCTGACTGTTAGCTAATCTGAATTAAGGAATAAAAATGATCCCTTTTACTAATCAAGCTGTTTTAGTCTGACTCTGTGTAATTTCCTGTCACAGATTTCTGCATCAGGTCTGTATTTTTCTGGTTTTGTAGCTCCACCGTCAACTCAGACCGTAGGCTGGAAAACAGTCAGTAAGGAGGGGAGAAATCAAGAAATCTGAGGTCATATAATTCAGATTACACTACACATAATCGATGGTTTTAATTGGCTCTAGACATTGTCAACACCATCGTCATTCCAGGTCCTAATTAGCTGGTTAGACTGCAAACCATTTACGCCACATTTAACCAACCGCACATATTCAGGGTATTTTGGAGAAAGTTTTGACCTTAAATTCTCACTTTGTTTGTTTTTTTCACTACTTTAGGTGTTCTCAGTGGTCTTTAAATTGTGATTATTAAGTTTTTAGTCTGAGAACAAGATGGCTGCATGCTCTTCCATGTGACATGTGGAGAGGATGTGATTGGGAGCTGGTTAACCTTCACCGGGCTCGTTAGAGGGGAGCCATCTTTAAAAGCCTCTTCCTCTGTCTGCTCTGGTCCTTCTCTCACAGCTGACTTTGACTCCGCCTTGCAATATTTGAATTATACTAAGTAAAGACACTTGAGGCGGTTAAGACTGAGGTAGGGTGGGGTACCCTTTACATTGTACAACACTTAGTCACACTTTTGTAAAGCACACTAGGTTATGGGTTGGTGCCATCAGTGTACGTTTTGAGAGACTTTTCTTAGCCAGTCAGTTAGGCCCTGTTCTGTTGTCTTAAGTTCATTTATTTTCCACTCTTCTCCACACAGTCTGCTCTCCCTCCCACCTTTCCTTCCCTTTTGCTCATTACCTGATTTTTGTTAAACAAATATTCACACTCTGAAACTCCTCCTTGTTTGTTTGTGTTACTTCCTGGTGCTCAGCTAGAGGAGCGTAGCACTAAAATCACGTTGCCTGTGCCTTTTTTAAGTGTTTTTCTTCTGCAGAGCTGCAGTAGCTCTTTAGCAATTCTAAGTCGTGGGCGGAGACAGCGCTGCTCTGCACACTCCTCTTCACGTTGTTAGCTTGCAGCCTAACATTGCCGGTGTCGTAGAAGAAACGGGTAAAATAGGAACTACTCAGCTCGCAGACACTAACGTCTTTGGGGACAAGATGAAAGTTAATATCATAATTAGCTTTCTCACGAGCCTTACGATCCGCTAACGCACACACTCGTTCCATGATCATCCTCTCTACTTCTCTGAGTCTAGTCATAGCGGGGCTCAGGGGGCGGAGCTTGGATTTGTGATGTAGGAAATCTCACTACATCTTAACCTGCCGTTCAGGTCTGTGAGAGATTCACGGAGATTTGGAAAAACTCAGAAATTCAATTTCACACTTATTTTTCTCTTGATGTGTCCTGTAGCATCAGAAAAACGAACACGTAGACAACATAAAAACATGATTTTCATCGGAGTGGCTCTTTAACAGGATGAAGCACATCTTCAGCCTCAGATTGTTGAGTCTGTCTTATATGAGAACCGAGCGTCTCGAGTTTAAATGTCTGAAGCGTGTCCGCCTGTCCGCCTTCCTTCATAAACAGTAGTTTCTCTTATAAAGATTCATGACGCTGATGACAACCTCTCAAACTTTTGCTGTTCGATTTCTCCCCTGTGTCTGTGAAACCATAACAGCTATGACTGAATCCGATCCGCTCTACGACTTTTTTAACTCGCAGTCGTCGTGTTTTGATCGCGCGTTGTGAATCTTCACTGGAATCTCATTTTTTATCTCCTGCCATGAATTATTACGGTATGAGTAACTTTGCAGCTGTACTTCAGCCCCTCTGACTCCCTCCTGTTCTTGGAGCTGGTTCAGGTCATGGAAAAGCCCTGCAGAGTGACATCATGGTGCACATTCAGCTCCGGGGCCGGCATCTGAGCAGCACCTGTAATGAGGCTACCCTCCTTTAAGCCGTAAAGAAAACACCTGGACGGCCTCTAACCTGAATAACATCACACTGTACATGTCGTCAGGTTATGGTCGGTACTGCGCGTCATGGTGACAAAACGCAGTGGGCCTGGAAGCTTTAAAATGAATCATCTGTGATAAAGTATGTTGACATTACATGGAGGGTCATTTATCAGCCTTTATACTCCCTCCTGTATAATACAGACATTAGCAGTTCCCATAGAGAAATCCATCACAAACACTCACAGCGCTGCAGCGATGTGCTCTTCATCTTAATGACTATTTTGCATTGTCAGAGGGACAATCACATGGACGTGAGTGAGTCATGTGTTTGTCCATGAGGACATCACCTGGGATCTCTCTGTTCTGTAACAGGACATGTTCGCACATGTTGTCAGCTATCCCCTGAGTTTAGGTAACGCCCATACGGCTCGATCTGCAAGTGTTTCAGTGACTTTCTGAGAGTAAACACAGAAATGTACAGAAAGGGAAAGGACACCCAGCTCATCTGAAGTCACATGAGAATCTGAAAACTGATAAATTATGATCGGGAGAATATTCATAAACAGTCAACGCTGCTGCTTGACTACAGACAAGCACACGGACAAATAAAGAGGGTTTCCACCCAGCAACACGGAGAGATAAGCACTCTGCTCCACACAAGGTATGTCGTGCATGTACATACCGCTGGACTCCGAAGGTCAACATGGAGTATGTTGACATTTTTGGGTCCCTAATGTCTCTATATGGTGAAGCAGATCCACTCAGCCTGCAGGAGAGATGGATGAACTCAGAGTGGAGGCGTGGAGGGCGATCCACCCCTCCTTGATACCCTCATGTCATGCCCAAATACCACATAAGTGCCCTCTTGAATCCCTGTGTGGCAGATAAAACAACAAAACGCTCTTTCAGTGAAAAACAAACTCTGGAGGATGCCAACTCTAACACCGCAGCTGTGTACAGAGGACTCTCCAGATGCTCTTACAGGAGTTAAAATGGAAATAAAGCGCCTTAAGGTCGCTCGATCTGCTAATTTAATCTATCTAATGGTCTCTCTTTGCTCTTTTATAATGTAAACAAAGTGCTTAAATATAACTTTTGGGTCATTTTTAAACTGTAAAACTGTGTAAAAAAGTAACATCCTTAAAGGGATATTCCAGCGTAAAATTTATTTAGGGTCTCATCTAAAACGCCACTCGATCATAAATGTTCTTCCTTGAGCTGTGGCACCCCGCTGTAGTCCGTAATGGACTGGCCTGAGGTTTCCCTACAAACAAACGTCTGCTGGAAGAGAGTAGGTGAGTCGTGTTTAGTCTCTTTACTAAAGAAATTAGTCAAAGTCAATGGGGGCCCTCTATTTCTGCCAATAATATTGATTGTTGATCATTCACACACCTACTACAGTATAAATTTGATGCACCTGACATGTCTTTACACATCTAAGGGGGTGGCCTAGGTAATAACATAAATAACACCAACGCAACCATGCAAATAATACCAATGAATGACTGATGAATGATGTTCAGGGGGCCATTTATGGTTTTTAATCTCAAAATGTAACACATTCAGGACGCTCAGTGCACATCACACAGCAGGAGGAACATAACGGAAGCAGAGCTTTGACATATCGGCGGTAAGAATCGTAGGACTACATCAGAAGCACTAAAACGTTTTTACTTTATTTTATTTTTACAATAATATATATTTGATCAGACAGAAAGCATCACTCATACATGCAAAAAATAAAAAGGTTTCCATTTTTTTCTTTTTTTTGCTCTTGGGGGCCCCCTACTGGCCGCGGGGCCCTAAGCAAGCGCTTAGTTCGCTTATGCCTTGGGCCAGCTCTGGGCTAGTACTATGTCTGTGACCTATATGTCCTGTTGATGAAGTTAGGTGCTGTTCTGAGCATTATTTGTGGCTATAGAGTGGCGTTTTGGTTGAGCGCGTGGCTCTCTGTATTGCTATCCTGCGGTCGTTACTAAAGTTGGTATAACTAGAGAAGCAAGCAGTCGACAACATTCATCTCTTGAGGGGGGGTCTAACTCGGTGTTATAGTGTGTTTGACCCTGAATTAATCTAACCCCGGAATATCCCTTTAAGCTGTGTTGAACTTTCCAAACAAAGTGTCTCAGGCAGAGGCTGAAATGATGGTTTTCATAAAGTAAGTTTAAAGAGTTTTTTTAGCAGAAAATCTTGCACGGTTACCCCCAGACTGGCAAATGAAAAGGTGAAAAGTGGATTTGTAAGATGAGAGGTGGCGTAATCAGAAGTGTCTTTGTCTTTTTTCATTCACTCTGGATTACAAAACTCACAGACCAAAATAGATCAGGTGTGAAAAACATGTGGTGCAACGGGTAAACACCGAAGGTGTCTCAACAAGTCGCTTAACCGATGATCCAAATCGAGGCCAATCAGGGTTCAAATTCAACAGCAGGTGGAGGTGGAACAGCATGGAGGCCTCGTTTGAAGTTTCATTCCACTTACGGACCTCAAACCGCCATAATGACACACCTGTAATGACTGCAGGGCATGGATTGTTATTTCCTGTCATTGCACATATTCATAACCTCAGGTCAGCTCTAAATACATGTCATTGACTCTTCTGTACACACCGGGACGTGTCAAAGCACATACAGGCTATTTTAAAACATGTTTCATGGTTTTCCTGTAAGAACAATAACCGATCCTTTATGTAATGTTTCTATCACACACCCTTCACCTGAGGAACGACGCCAAAGTAAGGGCTGAAAATATACGCAGTTATCCATCACAGGCGGAGTGAAAAAGCTGCAGCCATCGTAATATCTTCACTTTAAAACATACAGTACTGTTGTAAGTGAGCGAGGTCAGGAGGCCGCTGCACGCCGTCACTGTGGAAAATCCTTCAGCACAGGCAGTGGTCCAGAGGATGAATGAGTAAGGCATTTTTCTGCTTTGCCAACCTGAAACCTCTTTGTGCTTTTACAGGCAAACTCATAAACCACCGCCAGCTTATAACCGAGAAGCATAAATGCCGAACATTTATGACTAGGCGATTAATTTCCTCAGGACAAATTTTCCCCCTGCTTTGAAGTGGGAACAGTATAACTTCTGGAACAGTCGAAATACCATCGCTTATTGTTTGGTGACTTTACATAAAAGGTGTTAGTATAAACAGCGCCGTGTGGCAGGAGGCCGCTTTTTATGGCGGCTTTGGCCTTCATGTTTCTTTTACAGCTGAAGAGACTGATCCTGAACCCCTGTGTTTCAAAGCTCCTCGCACCATGTACAATCCTCCACTCCAAAAAAAAAAAAAAAAACACCCCCACTCCTCTGCAGGCCTGCACACAATGGGCTCTCATTCAGCCCATCTTCTTTTAAACACCAATAAAATCTTTTACATTTCCTCAGCAGGCAGTTAAAATCCGGCTGACTACCGTGCATTCCCCTGCGCTCTGCTGAGTCTCAGGTGGAGTTTTCATCTTGTTGTTCTGGTGTTGTTCAGCGTTGCCACATTCTTAAATCAGAAGAAGAAGAAGAAGGAGAACAAGAAGAAGAACAAGAACAAGAAGAAGAAAAAGAAGCCTGTTTACGTCCAGACTCAGACTGAATCTGGACTTTAAAAGTACATGTGCTGATAAAAATGTCATAGTGTAGTATGATTAAAAATGTCATCGTAAAATATGAAAAAATATGTCCAAGTATGGTATGAAAAAATAATTAAAGTATGATAAAAAAAAAAATGTCATAGTATTGTGTGTTAACAGTATGTCAAAGTAAAGTATGATAAAAAAAATGTTATAGTATAGTATGATAAAAATGTCAAAGTTTAGTATGATAAATATGTCATCATATAGTATGATAAAAATGTAAAAGTATAGTATGATAAAAAAAATGTCATAGTATGGAATGATAAAAAAAAATCATGGTATTGTATGACTAAAATGTCACAGTAAAGTATGTTAAAAAGATGTCATAGACTGGTATGATAGAAAAATGTCATAGTATAGTATGAAAATATTATTTATAGTAAAGTATGATAAAAAAAAATGTCATTGTTTTGTATGTTAAAAGTTTGTCAAAGTATGATAAAAATGTCACAGTATAGTATGATAAAAAAAATTCAAAGTATAGTTTTATAGTTTTTTTAAGTAAATTTTATAGTATAGTATGATAAAAAAAAAAAAATCATGTGCTATGTCCTACCCTAATACTCTTTCCTATATAAAGCAGAAGCTCTAGCTCAAAGGGTTTTGAAGCTTAAATTTAGATCCATAGGTTTTTGGGATTTTAGGTTTTTGATGTCACAGTGGAGGGTCTCACCAATCCCGGCATAAAGGAGGTGAACCAGATCAGACCGAGTGAAAGTTGTATCTGTCACTATGTGTTCTCTTTATTGAGTTTTTCCCTGTGATTTGAGTGAATTTTCCCTTGTGTTTCTGTTCCCCTGTAGTCTTGTCTTGTGACCCCAGTTCCCTCATGTTCTCAGTGTTTATTCTCTATTATCAGTTTTCAGTGTTTCCTGTTTTATTTTGTAGTAGTTCATTCCCTTGTTTTACTTCCTCAGTTATCCCTCCTCTGTAATCGTCCTCACCTGTGTCTCAGTGCCTCACCTGCCTCTCGTTTCTCGTTTCCCTGTGTTTGTATATAAAGTCCTTCTCTTCCCCTGTTTCTTTCTTTGGTTCATTTTGTGGATTTATGTTGTAAGTCTGCACGTCAATGTCTCCATGTGTTTTTTTTCCCTCAGTGTCTTTGTCTTTTGTTGGATTTTAGATTTTTTTAATTATTTAGATTTTGCCTCCTGTGTTTCTTGGGATTTTTGAGTTGGACATTATAAGAGGGTTTTTGTTGCTTTTTATTTAGTTATTTTTTCATTAAATCACCTTATATTCTGCAATTGGGTCTTTTTTTTTCTTGTCGACTGTTTTGGTGTATTATGTCATCGTTCCACTGGGAAACGACCTTTAGCGACCTGCTAAAAACCAGCTCTCTGTTTGTTTGTGTGATTTTTGTCGTGGTTGTTGACTCTGGATGTTTTTGTTTGGCCCCGCAGACCCAAATGAATCCATTTAATCAACGTTCAACTCCTGATTTAGTTCATTGAGTGGCTTCTTGTGCTTCATACTTATCTGAACTATTTGTTCAAAAGGAGCTGGAGGACTATCTGAACATCCTGTCACAGAGTGTGCACCTGTAAGACGGTGTTTATAGATTTCAGAATGTCTGACGGTGGCTGGAATGTAAATCTGAAGGACCTCCGAAAAAAGGGAAAGGAAGCAGATAAGATACAGAGAGGGGGGGTTCAAATGTCACTTTAATACAAGACTCTGTTTTTTTATCTTTTATAAAAATATTCTGTAGTTTGAGACTCTTCGGACAATAAAAGACTATGAAGTTTAAGGTCTATAACACTGAATTTACAACCGGTACTTAAATATCAACATTCACTCTATCATTCGTCTTTCTTTCTATTTCACAGAAATGTTTTAGAGTAAAAAGACATATTTAAAGTACTAAGGGAATATATTTTAGGTACATATCTGACTTTTTTTCTCCTTTTTATTCAGATAAGTTTGGTAATGATCTTGATTTTTCAGTTAGATTGCGATTATCTTTTGTGCTGTTGGATTTGTTTGCATGTCTGTGAAAGTGCTTCATTAAACCTTGTTTTAAAGTGATTTCTGGATAAAGTTAAGCATGTTTGGGGATATCATTTTAATTCAGAGGAGTTGACATGCCTTTTGAAATGTTCTAGACCCCCAAAAGTGAAAATAGTACCTAATAAACTACCTCAGACTTCTCCCTGTTTTTAACAACAAATTATCCAGATTAAAAGACGTATAATAAGTCAACTTTTCTCTGGCAGATATTTTTACTTATAAAAAGCATTTCAGGTCTTATTTTTTGACCTGAGATCAAACCACAAATCTGGACTTTATGTTGAGTCTTGTTAAATATTTTCACTAAAATAAGACAAACTCTGTTGCCAACATTTGAGTTTTTGCAGCTTAAACACAGTTAAAACAGTCTATGTTGCACTTTTAAGCATGTTCTTGACGTCATGCATTAAGATAATACAGAAGAAGGTAAAGTGGGTTTACTTTCAGCCCAGTTCAGATCAAAATCGGTTCAGTTTCTGGGAGTTTTGGGGGGAAATGTAGGCTCCAGTTTTCTCAGCGTTCAGGCACAATTTGTTGCCGCGCTGTTCCACATGTGGGTGTTAACCGCTGCACACCGTGAGGCATTTCTAACATGAATGCAGCCTACCATTAGCTGAGCAGTGAAGATAATACAACTTCCTCTTTCCACATGTTAGGACCTGACAGCCAATTGGAGCCATAAAAGTCCAGAAGGTTCCCATAGCCGGCAGTTCACACCAGGCAGACTGTTGTTAATGTTAATGAGCTGTGATGGCAGCCTGCTTGGTTGTCAAGGTCAAGGCTAGCACCGCTAACAAGGATGGGAAGGAGTGAGGAGACAAGTGGCGAAGCATTGCAGAGCCGTCATTACAGGAGGAGAGGGGAGGAGGAGGTGTTTGTGTTCCTGTGTTTGTCCTGGATGAGAAGGAGCCTGAGAGACCATGAGAGGAACCATACTCTATGAGAGACTACGCAGCTGTTTCAGATCTTTTCGGACAAATTCATCCTCCATCAGAAATCTCAGAGACTCCGCTCGCTCTCGTCTTCGTTCTGTCGTCATCAGATGTTTGTGCGCACAGATTTTATGTGGTGAAATCATGTCAAACAAGGAGGCAGAAATGTTTGCAGCCTGGAGTCTTGGAAATGCTGCATCTCTGCCTTTCTCTGTGGCTGCGCTTTTATCGTACACAAAGTCATTTATGTGGTTTTAATGTATGTATATTGTGAACGTATGTGCCACATGTTTAAACAAACGCACAATAATGCGGTGCTCCGCTGTGTTGTTTACTATATAACAGCATCCATCATTAAAAACAGACACGTTTTATTGGTTTCTGTGCTTTGCATTAAGTCTTTGCTTCATTTTTATTCTATTAGAGCATCTTTGTCGACTTAAGTGTTCTTTCTTTATTACTCTGCGTGCTTATAAACTATCTGGGTACATATTTTACAGCTTTTTAGCAAAGGGATCATATGACCTCCACCGGCATTTTAACATCAGTGGTTGTTAAAGCCTCAATAAGTGTGATTTGTAATAAAAGATGGATGCATGAAATCAAAGTTTAAGTGACTCCAGGTGCCGCTCGAAAAACAAAGTGGAGACTGTTTGAACAGGTGTGTATTTTCTAACCTTTCACACTCATATACAAGTATCTCCACTGCCAGGCTGAAGTGTTTCACTCACATTTTCATACCCACCACCACCACCACCACCCTAACATCCACCTGCAGGCCCTGACTGGGAGCTGAGATCTGCCAACTTCCAAATGATAAAACACTTAAAGGTGGTGTAGTCAGGATCTGATGAAGTTCCTGTTTTTAGGAGAAATCTTGAATGTAAACTCTACCCCTCCCAACCAGTTTTCCCCTCAGCTCCTCCTCTCCCCTCAAGCCCCGCCCACAAACAGACGCTCCTGCTCGCTCGTATCGTTCCAATTAAATTCAGATATAATGCAGATAAATACTTCAGATCATTACAAATGGGGCCCAGTCAAGGTGAAAGTCAAAAGCATTGGTGCTACTGTAGATGCCAACAGACTACCAGCAAACACAATGTTTGCAGGACTTCTACAACTAGGATAAAGTGACATAGTCCAGGACCCGAGGGAGGACAGTTTAGCGATGGCGCTACAACACGCTACAGCAGGTCCGTTTGACAAGAAACACTTCTGTTACAGACACTTGTCTTACTTTGTTAAAGCGGTTTACCTGTCCAGCAGAAAGGTTACAGGGTCACCAAGATCCCCAAGCGTCCCCCATGGTTTATGTTGACCCGGCTTTTTAGCTCTTGTCCGGTCTACCTCCGTTTTAAGCGCCCGTTATTCCTCCAGAGTCTCCGGTATTTACTTTGTTTTCTTGCTTGTGTCGGCAGTCGTGGCCAAAGGAGGATTCAGACAATTTTCCGAACTTTCTGGTTGGTTTCTACTGTCCGATATTGTAGCACGCTAACTTTGTTTGGGCTCCTGAACGACACGGGGGAGCAGCGTCTGCCTCACAACCAATCAGGTTAGAGGAGGTGGAGAACGGCTTTGTTTACAGTCAGAATAAGCCGAGCGCACTGATATTTTAAAATGTTGACGACACAGACATAAGAGAACACAGAGATATCGTTATATTACCAAATGTCATCAATAACTAATAACTATTGACTGATATTAAAAGCTGTTTTGTAAATACACCACAAAAAAAAGATGCTTCTTTAACCGATTCCTGCCTACCACAACTTCAATTTCTCTGAGTTGGTGATGGGAGTGGTCGACGGGGTTGCTAACATGCACACCGCCACCTACTGCACCAGACTGACCACAGGTGCATGTGTTAAGTCACTAGTGCAACATCTCAGAGCTCACAGAGATGCTCTTGTAGTCTTATGTTTATACAATAGAAGGATATTGGGATGCACTGTCCTTCGTGACTTACAGTGAATGGTGTTTGGAATGGTTTTGTCTTTCTATCACTGCCCCTAGTGGCAGATATGAGTATTACAACGACACTTGGGATAATCACTCTGATTTTTTAAAAATAATTTGCTGCTAAAAACAGTCCAAACACACCACTTAGGATACTCAGACTGAATACATGTGGGTGGTTCTGCTTACTCTTCAACCAGATAATGTCAGACAGTCTCATTGCTCATACTTTCCTAATGCTGAAACAGAAACATGCAGAGAAACAGATGAGACCCGGGCTCATGAACCATATAGGGAAAGTAATTCAGCTCCTGTTTACAGGGATTCTTGTACACAACTTGATAATATGAGGACACACACAGCAGCTCTTTAACGGACACACACGGACATGTTCCATCGATATAAACACGATGTAGAGACTAATCAGAGAGGAGTGTTATGGCAGACACATCAGATGTATTTAAGCAGTCAGAAACAGTCCTGGTCCAGTGTACAATGGCGGTGAATCAGAGTCCCTGCAGTCTTATCTTTAGCCACCATGAACCCACCGCAGATCCTGACAAGGCTAGGTCACATATTTAACCTTTGACCCCAGTCCCATCCATGAGAAGTCAGCGAGGAGGAGTCACAGTGAGAGCTTAGCAAAGGCGGAGAGAGACACTCAAGAAGGAGAGAGTCTGAGTGTGTGTATGTGTGTGTGTGTGTGTGTGTAGGTGTTTATGTCAGACGGTGTCCAATGTAAACAGCTTGGACGCCGTCTGTCACCGCGGCGCAGAAACGTGGTTGTCCTGCTCTCGCTGTCCCATTTACAGCTGTTATGAAACAGCCTTTAGGGGCTGAGGTTATGGAAGCATACCATATACTGAAGCTGCAGCTCACACTTTTATAGTGCTCCGAGGGGAGTGAGGTAGTGTGCTACATTTAACTCTGTTTATATGGAGGAACAAACTGTGCGTGTCTGCGCTAAGGTTTGCCAGAGGTCAGGAAACCTGCTGACTGATGTTCTCATCTCTCAGGTTTGATGCCTTGAAGCAAGGCACTTAGAATAATCCCTGTTTCTTTACCTGCGCTCGCAGATAAACCAGCCAATCAGATGCCAGAGCTCTCCTCTCATTTGAAGACTAAACATTACATACAAGTGCAGCAAGTACCCCAGCTGTGAAACTCGTACTCAGGAAGCCATGGTCAGTCATGTGGATTTGAACTAGTCCTTGATGGGGCTGTTCCAACATGCTTTCTGTGCAAAACATGCTCCTAACCAAACCTCATTGCAAAAAAAGCAAATTTACAGACTCTGACCCAAACAGCCACATGCACAGCGTCATTTTTCATGGACTGCAGAAAGCTGATGATATTTTATATATCTCTTCTCAAACTTCAGACATACGGCCAGAGGGTGCTCGTTTGTCTACATTATAAATCATTTCCAAGTGATGAAACCAAACACTTATTTTGGAAGCACGATCAGCAACTGAGCTTTGAACTGAATACTGAACTGAATTTTTAGGGCAGTTCTTCAAGGGATATTCCAGCGTAAAATTAATTTAGGGTCAAACACATCGTAACACTGAGTTAGACACACTCTTCAGAGATGAATGTTGCCGACCGCTTGCTTCTCTAGTTATACAAACTTTAGTAACGACTGCAGGATAGCAATACACAGCGGTCTGAGGAGCCACAAACAAACCTCAACCAAAACGCCACTCTATAGCCACAAATAATGCTCAGAACAGCACCTAACTTCATCAACAGGACATATAGGGTCACAGACATAGTACTTTATTCAGAAAACATAAACTTAAGCGGGTGCGTTTCTCCGCCTCTGTAGTCTATAAGCTGGGCCAATAAACTTCTTCTATAGTAAAAATGAAAAGGTAAAGGTGTTTTTATTGAGCCGAATTATCAATAAAATCATAATTTTGTTAACATGTATGGATATATGTGCTGTTGAGATAGTATATGTGAACAAGGGCATAGTAAAGTTAAATCAAATAATTTTCCAATGAGGTTCTGTTACTAAACGGAACTACACCATGATCTTACTCAGGTTAGTACATATAGGGTCCCAGCCATCGTACTAGCCACCAAACAGCTTTTTAACTTTGACTAGGCCAGTCCATTACAGACTACAGCGGGGTTTCGCAGCTCAAGAAAGAACATTTATGATCATTACTTTATGAAGATGCAATTAGACCGAGATGCTAAGGCAGAAGAACTACCGCGTCTGCAGTGAAAAATGATTAATATGGTGATTATTACTTCAAGGAAATGATAAAGAAATGTCACATGTATAAATGAAAGAGGAGGAGGAACTACTTTTACTTTAATTATTTAGCTCCAACAATTCAGTGTTCTGTAAAACCTCAAAGACTTTCAGACTGATTTAGTTTAATCTCTTTTGTCTGTGTTATCTTCACTTCCCTGTTAAATTACACATAAAATAAAATAGTGTTTCTATGTAGATGAATTACCTGGCTGTTTGGAGATGCCACTTCCTGGTTGGAGCAAAAGGCGGGGCTTAAAGTGGAGGACATTTATGCTTCAGTTGGCTTGTTGGAAGATACCAAGTGGTCTAAAGACAGGGGTGGGTTTGGTTATTATTACATGAAATGTAGTTGTACTTAGACCATGATCCAGTTCGCTCTTTGTAACCCAGATATGAAGCATTGCTGTACAAAAGATGAATTTGATGAATATAAATTTTTCAGCAGCAGTTGTGCAATCACGTTGAATCTGTATATTGCACGATTTGTCAAAGATGTGCAAGATTTTAAGTCCTGTGACACGCTGAGTGCAATGCCATGCAGACCCTTCAGCCGGGCCAGGCTGAATGTCAACACACTTCTTTCTCGCTGCACATTCCAGCTCTAAGGCCAGGCAACAGTCAAAGGAACCAGGCAATTACAGCACAGCCGCCTGCGTCACTTTTCTGTTTACTTCCAGAAAGTTCAGAAGTCTCTGAGCCGTTTGAAGTCCTTTCCTCGTGTTCAAGGGGCTTCTCTCGTTCTCTCTGAAGGCAGAAAATAGCTGTGAGCGAAGTGTACGGATCCAGCTGTGTGCCATACTCAGTCCCATCTGGGCCACACTCTGCATGTGGTTCACTACAGACACACATACCGGCTGTTCACCAGTGTTGTTTGGGTTTTCTGTCAGGTTGCAGTCCAGCTAATGATTGAGTTATAATGAGAAAATTCCAGACTTTGTTTTCTCGCAAATTTTCTGCTCCAAAACTAAAAGAGTTGACAAATGTTCCCTGAAGTAACAAACGAGGAAACATTGTAACAAATCACAATAAAAATGACGAGTAATTACTAAACATAGTAAATAACAAAAAACACACATTAACTTCAAAAGCTGTGCAGACTGATCAAAAATATTCCCATACAACTGTGACAAAGAGGCAGGCATAGATACATATAAGAAAGGCTAGATGACTCGAGTCACTGGAGTCCCTACACGGCGGCCATCTTACTCCAGTATACCATTCTGGTTCTCTCTATGGTAGTTGACGGGAGGTGAGTAATCTGCATGATCAGAAATACTCTTAACTCGCTGAAATTCTGACAGATTTACAAACTGTTTTGTTTATTGCAGACCTTAATAATGGGGGGGCTATGAGTCGGGATGTTTGGACATACTGAAATGGCAGATTTACCTTGAGTAAAAAAAAGACTTAATCATGAAGCTCAGTTGTTTCACGGTCATTTGTGCGCAAGGGCTAACTTTGAGTCGCTTTGTCAAGGCTGAGACCACAATCAAGATTTTTATTTCTTGTATGACAGACTATTTTTTATTTATTTATTTAGTCTAAGTGTCAGTCTTTGTGGATGTGCTTGTGTTCACCAGCTGTCTAACTTGGCGAACAGACTCGCTGTGAGTGAGACCAAGAACATATTACAGAGTTGACCCAGTAATTTTACATCAATTAAAGAGGCAGAAATGCTCTTTAGATTCAATATAACTGAAGTTGCACATGATTTCCAAGCTGTTTGGTTTGTTAGAAACATATTAAATGGCAACAAATAGATATTTAGATATGTTATTGTTATATGTTATTATAGTTATCCCTATAATAGAAATATAACTAATATAACAAAGTTTTAGGTTGATGTTTTTTTTTTTTTTTTCTCTCTCAGTTTGATGCACAAAGGATCTGTTTCAGGTCTCTTTGGGTCGTCAGAAGGAATGCACTGCACCGTTTAGATTCCAGGTCGACAACTTCTTCTGCAACTAACTCTCGCTTTTCACTCCCAGGTGTGGTCAGGGCTGCACAGTTGATGAGTTCGTCACCACATGTCTGCACCCACATCACAGGCTAAGAGTTATCTGTGAACTCTTGGCTCTACTCCGCTGATATCCAGAGCCCCAACTGTGCAGCCTTGACTGCAGTTTGCAGGTATTTAGAGTATCTCATTCATGGACTTTATCTATTCAGCCGGCCTCTTCCTGAGTCTGAAAGGAGCAAAGCTGAGTGAAACAACTTTGACATCCAGGGTCGAAACTAAACGTCCAGAAAGCTTCTTCAGCGTCTACCGCGGAGGCTTCAGTCCAGGTTTCAGTGTGACAACTATCAGTGTGTTGGGCGTGTGATGGTTTCAGTTTGGGATTAGAAATGTGAGTGATGTTTATACAGGAGCACTGTTCAAATCACATCCAACAGAAATGTGTCAGGGTCCGATGTGGCAGAGGGCGTAGTCCCTCTGCTCAGCCGATGGTCATCGGCCGCGCGGCCGGTGGCCGGGGGCTGAGCAGAGGGCGTCCCCAAATAAGGACGCCCTCTGCGTCCACTGACTCATGTGTACACACGAGACAATCATGTATTTTTTCATATATCACTGTACTTTGTACACTCTAGACCTTCAAAATTCACCAAGAAGTGGGCAAGGTAGGACTCGAACCTATAACCTTTGGAATCCCAGTCTGTGTTCTTATCCACTGAGCCACTTGGACACACAAGCAAATTGGGTTTTAAACATAGATTTTCATTTTAGCGTCACTTGAAATAAATTGCAATTGAAAGTTGGAGCTTGTGTTTGTTTTTAAGAAAAAAGCTGCTGATGTTAACTCCCTAATCTTTTTGATTATTTGTGCTTTTGTTTTCTTCATTATTATTATTATTATTATTATTATTATTATTATTATTATTATTAACTGAGAAGTACTATGAATGTACTAAAGGGATAAATTGACTTTACTCCAGAATTGAGTTAGCAATAATTTATTTAAAGCCTCTGTCTGGAGTTTGGCACCCCCTTGTGGACAAACTTATACCTCTATATCCTTATAGTAGGCCATGTGGCTCGTGTGTCCACATGGCTCACAGGATAAGAACATTGACTGGGACTCCTGAGGTCTGGGTTCAACCCTTCTTCAGGATGAATTTTGAAGTCCAGGAGCAAAAGTACCAAGATAAAAGCACGCAGAGCTCATGCCCAACTGTGGATGGTCTCCGGTGGCGCAGTGTGGTAGACATCTAACACCCTAATGTGAGCCATGTGTTCTGGTTGAAGACTGGCTCCTGGTTCGAAACCCGCTCAGCCCAGGGGTGTGGGGTTACCCCCCCCCGGTGTTTCCAGAGAGATAAAATAGTGGGGTTATGCAACAGGAAGTCAGAGCAGGCTGAACTTTAGAGTAAGGATGGGGAGAAGTGTTGCGGGGGGGATTAAAGGGGGGGCGGCCTTTGGTCACCGGCCGCGCGGCCGGTGGCCGGGGGCTGAGCAGAGGGGCGTCCCCAAATAAGGATTGAACCCACTGACTCATGTGTACACAATCATGTATTTTTTCATATATTACTGTACTTTGTAGACTCTAGACCTTCAAAATTCACCAAGAAGTCAGCAAGGTAGGACTCGAACCCACGACCTTTGGAGTCCCAGTCAGTGTTCTTATCCACTGAGCCACTTGGACACACAAGAGAATTGGGTTCTTTTTTCACATATCGCTGTCCTTTGTGGACTAAGACTTGAACCTACGATCTCAGGAGTACCAGTGAGTCTCCTTATCCCCTGAGCCATGTGGACACAGAAGACCATCATGTTTTTTTTCATATATCGCTGTACTTTGTGGACACTAAATTTCAAAATTCACTTAGAACTGGGCAAGGCTGGACTCGAACCTATGACCTCAGGAATCCCAGTCAGTGTTCTTATCCTCTGAGCCACTTGGAGACACAGGATTATACTATTTGTTTTCTCTTTCAATTTCCTGTCTAGACACTAGACTTCAAAATTCACCTTGTCCCGAAAAAGGCTCGAACACACCACCTCATAGTAGGGTCTGTTCACTTGAAAAAATGGCCAAATTGTTATGCGGTGGATAAAAGCACCAAATTTGGTACACACATTCTTCAGGGTGTATCTCATCATCTCAGAAGGGGTGCCCAAAAATGCATGAGTGAAAATGGCTCAAATGGAGGTCGTATACCTGACCCAGTACAAAAGTCTCTCGTTGATTTATTTAGCAGATAAAAAGGGAGTCCATCTCTGCTGCTCTGAAACCACATCTGAGTCCAAAAACAAAGACAAAGAATAACTTCATACTGCAAAACAAAGTGTGACGCCTGTCAGGAAACCTTATAAATCACAGCATGAAGATGGCGGGGGGTTATTATTATATGCCATAATAAGGTGTTGGTGTCTCTGCAGGTGTAGGTTACCGCCGGTGTCAGAGACATGGTGCTCGTCGGAGCTCGACTTCCTCTGGATCACAAATGTTGATCATCATCAGTTTGATTGTTTCTTCAGAAACCACAAAATCTCTCTGAATGACCCGCTGATACATCCACAGATAACCCTGCATATGACCAGCTTCAGTCATTTCCCCCTCCACAAAAGCAGCTTCATGACTTTATTTACTTTATGACTTTATTCTCCTAAATTTACAACTTTAATCTCTAAATGTTGTCCTGATACTCTGCTGTAGTTTTGTCAGCTTTCTTATTTCTAATGTTTTTGATAGTTGAAGCAGAGCGGATCAGTTCGTCTCTAAAACTATGATGTTTGGTTTACAGATTTTAGTGAGTTCAGAGATCATGCTCTCATACAGCCTGAGCTGACTGTCTGCTGTTTTTGGATTTCTTGTATTTTCTTTGAAGACACGCTGTGTCTCCAAGCGAGTCCAGCCTCTCACCTGAAATGCGCAGCTGTGCAGCGGCACGCAAAGCATTCTGGGATACCGACTCGCTTGGAGACGCAGCGCGTCTTCAAAGAAATTACAAGCAATCCAAAAACAGCAGACAGTCAGCTCAGGCTGTATGAGAGCATGATCTCTGAACTCACTAAAATCTGTAAACCAAACATTATAGATTTAGAGACGAACTGATCCGCTCTGCTTCAACTATCAAAAACATTAGAAATGAGAAAGCTGACAAAACTACAGCAGAGTATCAGGACAACATTGAGGTTTTTTTCTTTTAAGATTTAGAGATTAAAGTTGTAAATTTAGGAGAATAAAGTCATAAAGTAAATAAAGTCATAAAGCTGCTTTTGTGGAGGGGGAAATGACTGAAGCTGGTCATCTGCAGGGTTATCTGTGGATGTATCAGCGGGTCATTCAGAGAGATTTTGTGGTTTCTGAAGAAACAATCAAACTGATGATGATCAACATTTGTGATCCAGAGGGAGTCGAGCTCCGACGAGCACCACGTCTCTGACACCGGCCGTAGCCTACACCTGCAGAGACACCAACACCTTATTATGGCATATGGATTCATATCATAAATTAAAGCTCAATGTCATTCACGGATATTTACGGCTGCATTGACAGATATATCCTCAGCATATTCATTTCTGCCTCCACAAAAGCAGCGATTTCCTTCAAGTACACCAGTTTTTTTCCCCGTGGAAAAGACGTATTTCTCATATATTCTTTTTTTAAATTTTTTTTTCTTTATACTTATGACAATGTGATGCTGATGTGCCAGAGGATGAAGTATCTCCTATCCTCCTTCTCAATAGGGCCCTCATACTCCTTCATACAAAACAATCATTGGATTAATTTTGTGGGAATGATCTGTGCTTGTATGTATCTACTATTTTGTGTCTGTGCAAGGTCGCACAATTAAAACAATACATGCTGCGCTCCGCAGCTTTTTTCTAATCATTCGTGACGTAAGCCTGAGGGCGGGGACATTTGGAGACCTTCAGAGGACTTCCTGGTGGAGTTGCCAAATGTCCCCGCCCTCAGGCTCGCGTCACGACTGACTTAAAGGAAACCCGCGGAGCGAGCATTTATTGTTTTAATTGTGCAACCTTGCACAGACACAAAATAGTAGATACATACAAGCACAATTCATCCAATGATTGTTTTGTAAGAAGGAGTATGAGGGCCATATTGAGATTTAAGACTTTAAGGACTTCGAGATTTAAGTCGTGAATTTACGAGAATAAAGTCATTAATTTATGAGAATGAAGTCATAACCTGTTATTTCAGAGAGACTTGTTAAAATTAGGGCCATGAAGCATTTGAAGGAACTGTGCTTCAGTATAGGTTTCACAAACAAGGAGATTCTTCATCCTCTGGCACATCAGCATAACATTGTCATAAGTATAAAGACTTTAAGAAGAATATATGAGAAATACGTCTTTTCCACGGGGGAAAAAACTGGTGTACTTGAAGGAAATCGCTGCTTTTGTGGAGGCAGAAATGAATATGCTGAGGATATATCTGTCAATGCAGCCGTTAATATCCGTGAATGACATTGAGCTTTAATTTATGATATGAATCCATATGCCGTAATAAGGTGTTGGTGTCTCTGCAGGTGTAGGCTACGGCCGGTGTCAGAGACGTGGTGCTCGTCGGAGCTCGACTCCCTCTGGATCACAAATGTTGATTATCATCAGTTTGATTGTTTCTTCAGAAACCACAAAATCTCTCTTAATGACCCGCTGATACATCCACAGATAACCCTGCAGATGACCAGCTTCAGTCATTTCCCCCTCCACAAAAGCAGCTTTATGACTTTATTTATTTTATGACTTTATTCTCCTAAATTTACAACTTTAATCTCTAAATCTTAAAAGAAAAAAAAACCTCAATGTTGTCCTGATACTCTGCTGTAGTTTTGTCAGCTTTCTCATTTCTAATGTTTTTGATAGTTGTAACACAGCGGATCAGTTCGTCTCTAAATCTATAATGTTTGGTTTACAGATTTTAGTGAGTTCAGAGATCATGCTCTCATACAGCCTGAGCTGACTGTCTGATGGTTTTGGATTGCTTGTATTTTCTTCGAAGACGCGCTGTGTCTCCAAGCGAGTCCAGCCTCTCACCTGAAATGCACAGCTGTGCAGCGGCACGCAAAGAATTCTGGGATACCGACGGCACGAAAGCGTGCATACATGCACGCTTGAAAACGAGGCGGGGGTAGTGTGGTTTTGAGACCGAATTTGAAGCGCGCTTAGTATTTTGTGCCAAACGGGACACCGTTCGTGCCGCGTGGTGACCTCACGTACGCGTCAGATGCGCCGTTCGATGGCTGCTGTATCTGAAATGGGACACAGGAAGGGCACAGAACGGCGCAAAACGGCGTAAAACGGCTCAAAACGGCAGTGCACTCAGCTAAGCGCCGTTAAGCGCGCTTATCACGATGCGGTCTCTGAAATGAGACACAGCCTTAGCATCTCGTGCCAAATGGGACACCGTTCGCGCCGTCGTAACGTCATGCGCACTGACGCACTGAAAAGCCAAAAAGCCACGCCCCCTCACACAGAAAAAAAACCTTTGAAATTCGCCAAACCAGAGGAGCAGTAAGCAGAGAGGGAAAACGGTCACCATTACAACACTAACATGTCAAAAATACAGTTAAATTTACTGTGTTTTTTCAAAATGAAGGAAGAGTTTCATGACACTCCAAAAACGAGTCAGTAAAGCCTCTACAAGCGGCGACGAGGGCAGCAACTGCGGCGGTTATGTTACCGGTTTAAACCGGCTACAGCAGGAGGCTCGCGAGCGCCGCGACCATAGACTGTATACACTATACTATATTCTACTATACAGTCTATGGCCGCGACAGTTAGCCGAGCCAAGGCAGGAGGCTGGTACCGCGGCAGGAGCTGGTTAGGTTCACCGCCAGCCGGAGCAGGAGCCGGTTACAGCCCGGTGGGCCACCATCAGGCGGATACGCTGGTATCAGTTAACCCGGTACAACAACCGGAGTAAGAGGCGGGAACCGCGACATCAGCAGAAAGATCGAGAAGGAGAGGAGAGCGGACCGAGGAGAGGACTGAGGGACGGGAGGTCGTGGGTGATCAAAGGACCCAGAACTGTCACAGACACACGGAGTTAAACCCGAAATAGGAGGAGGAGGAGGAGGATCCGGACATGGTCGTGATGTGGAGGAGTTTTGGACTAAACACGGTGAGTAAACTGTCTATTAACAGGCCGCCGTGCCAAACTTTGACTAATAATAATAGTAATAATAGAAGATTTGTGTGATTTATTTAAAGCTCTTTTCTACGTTAGACATGTTGAGAAAGTTATTTTGCTGACTCTTTACTGCAAGTCCCACCTGTGGTGTTGTGGGCATTTGTCTGTGCTGTGCAGAGTAGGGGAGAGTGGGTTAAGATGATCCATTTTTCATATTTCAGATCACTCCATCAAGTCAATCCTAGTTATTCCATGGATGTTATTTGAAGTTGAGGCTTGTAAGTCCCACAGCATGGTAAGTGGGCATTTGCATGTTGTTTTCAGTTCATTTTCGATAAATGTTCCGGGACCCGTCTCCTCATCCCTGAGCTCTCATATTATGATTTACTAATTAAATACTGTGAAGAGGTGGTTCAAAAGTTAGAGACAAACTTTTGCAGATGTTGAAAGATCAACAATTCAGCTCATTGAGGACCATTATTTCTTATTTTGCAGACGAGCAGGGAACTTTCTTGTCTCTTGTTGATCTTTGGTTGCCTCTCATTGGACACAACCGTCAAGGGAAAGATAGAAGAAGAATATTAGACCATGTAATTGGTCGAAAGTTTGACAGAGAAAGACGTCATCAAAACATATCGTCAAACCTGGAAGACATTAGCGGCATTTAGCGATAGCTATCTTTTTTATCACAACAGTCTGATAAATAATCCTGTTTTCACCGGTTTATCACTGCGGATTTACCACCAAACGTCTCTGATCAAACACCTGTTTTTGTGGCTGGATTGTAAACCTTGTGGCCGGTGTAGAAATGTCTGGAAACCCTCAATAGATCGCCAAAAGGGTAAACTTTTGATCACATTTTATCCTGTAGAGATACGCTGTATAATTCCTGAGAAACTGTGAACTGTATTAATGGGGTCACGTGAGATCGCTGGCGATCCAGCAGAGTTCTAAGTGTTAAATAAATAAAGGCTCTCTTCTCTTCTTTTAGCCAACAACTCTTCCTTCAGTCCTGGGATCTCCCCCCAGTGGACAGGAAGAGGATCTTTTCCAAGTCAAGTATCCAGGATAAGGGTGCCAGATGTAAAGAAAAACACTCTGATTAGTGACCTTTAGATTAAAACAGCAACACTTAAATCGATCCGCTCCTTCAAGTGGCTCTGTCAGAGAAACAAACAGTAAAAAGCCTTCCTTTGTTAGCAGATCCTCGCTGCAGGAAAACCTCCTCTGTCCTCATAATTCCCCTCCTCTCTCTTTGGAGCCACTGAAACTGCCCGTGTCATAAAAGCTTTGTTGGATTTAGGGCCTATAGGAAGCCTCGGGCCCCTGGCCAATTCAAGCAAGCTGCTCTCAGCGAGTGAAACCAGAGAAATGGCAATGCTCGTGGGAGCAGGGGTAATGATTCAAAGACACCCATTCAGCAGCCGCACACTCTCCCAGGGCCATAAGCTACACAATCAGGACTATACAAGGATCACACACTCTCTCTTCGTACCTCCATGTAGTCAGTTATGCATACGTCTTACTGATTGTTTTAATGTTCTCAGTAAAGTGCCGACAAAATCCTTGGATTTATGGACATTTTTCAACAGTTTAGGGTCTGTTTAAAAGCCGTTAGCAGTGAAAATAAACTCTTATTTTGACCTCCTGTTAGAGAATAAATTTACCTCATCACACTGGAGTCATAAAACATTTCTAAACCTATTAAATTAGCGACATCAACTGCAGCATAATCAAATTCCCTGCATTAAAGAGCATTTTGGAGACATTCTGGGTAGCTGTCAGAAGTCATTAAGTAAGAAAAGAAAGGTCACATTGGGACACCAAACCATAACGAAAAACAGAAGAGAAATAAATCCTCCTCCTTTCAGTGCGTTCATCAACCAGTGTATTATTAAAGTAGAAAAAGCCCACCTTCAAAATATGATTGAAGCTTTTGCACCAGCAGGTCAAGTTTTAGTCAGGGAAGGAGATTTTACCAAAGACAGATAGTTTTACCTGAGAAGCAGGTCGTCCTGCAATCCATGCAACAGCGTCAGAGCTAGTGGACAGGATGTACCGCAAAACAGCTACTACAGGTCCCATCACAGTAACATCACCCAGAGTACGATGCATCAATTAACACCAGGCAAATCGGGGAAGACGATAAGTCGGAAACCAAATAAGGCAGTTTGCGCAAAATGCTGAAAAATTTTTGGTTTAGATAGCTCTCCTCACAGTTTCTCTTTAAAGGAGCTGAACTAAACTGCATCTAATATGGCTGAAACACTTATCCTGCATTCGAGTTACCTTGGAAATCAGATGTCGGAGCTGAAAATGACGTCACACTCAAGTTTCAGTTAGCAAGTCTGGAAAAAAAAGCAAAATCAGAGGCAGAAACAGGATGGCTACATCCACGAAAGTTATTTTAACGCTTGTCTTATGTCCGGACAAGGCAAGTGCTAAAATAACTTTCATAGACGTAGCCATTTTGTTTCTGCCTCCGATTTTGCTTTTTTACAACTTGGGAACTAAAACGCTGGTAACTCGGGTGTGACGTCATTTTTAGTGACGTCACACCCAAGCGTTCGTAAAAAAACAACAACAGTGTTCAAATCTGTGACATCTGTGTCATCTGCAAAGACTTAAAGACACCTGCAGAGGTCTGACTCACCTTGCCTAATGTTAAGGATTATGTTGCTATGGAAACGTTTCCGACTTGTAAATCAGCAGGACTAATGATGTGTTCAAGTGACCTCAGAAGTAAGAAGTCCGAGCTGAAAATGACGTCACACCCGAGCTACCAACGTTTCAGTTACCAAGTTGGAAAAAAAATCAAAATTGGAAACAAGATGGCTACATCTACGAAAATTATTTTGGCGCTTGCCTTGTCCGAATATAAGTCAAGCGCCAAAATAAATTTCGTAGATGTAGCCATCTTGTTTTAGGCTTCTGATATTGCTTTTTTTTTCCGACTTGGTAACTGACGTGAGTGTGACATCATTTTCAGCTCCGACATCTGACTTCCGAGGTAACTGTAACGCAGCATAAACACATCATTTATAAATCAATAATGTTTAAACTCGTGTCTCGTGTGGATTAGATAGCGCCTTTCACTCATTCAGGGTTCTAATTAGCTTGAACAACCCCCTCACTTTCATTACCCTGATCCCCGTCAGTCTGTGAATTACTCATAAATGGTTGCGTAGTTCCTCCTTCAAACAAAGCCCTTCGTTGTAATTTTACTTCCTAGAATGAGCTAATATGAAGTCAAACAGGGTTCCAGAGATTTTCACTCTGATCTAATTTCTTACATCTGACATTTATCAGCAACGAGGGAAACTAATACGACTTGATTTGCTGTTTTATTAGCAATGCAACAGAAAAGAGGACCTTGTTGGTCTAATGACAACACACCCCCTCCGCTGAGATTGAAGTCACATTGGCTGTTGGTAACGAGGACAGTCAGGAAAGCTGCCAGGGCGCATGATCAATTGTTGTCCTTGCATCACATTGAGTCCGGTCCTGGTGTTTGCATACACAGTTTAAAGGACTCTATCGGTAACAGGGAGGGAAAATGAAAAAAGGTGTCCGGTAAAATGTTCCTTTCACAATCTGATTTCATGCCTCGGTGCCTGTGCGCGGATAATAACTGACCTATTGTTGGGGTGACTGCAAATCATGTAAAAGCCATAATCTAAGTCTTACAATAATCTGGGTTTTTACTGTAATCGACTTGTTTGTTAATGTCCCGTGTGAATGTTGCTTTCATGTATTTATGACTCATGTTTGACTGAAATAACCCCACCGCCTGCCCCCACCCCGCTGCCCTCACAACACACCCTCACACACTAATCAATACGAACACCCATGCTGTAATGTGTGTGTTAGTGTATTTTCTCTGCCCTGCAGCTCGACACAACCCTGCAACACATCTTTAACAATCAGGCAGAGAAAAGACCAACCCCCCCCGCCCCACACACACACACACACACACACACACACACACACACACACACACACACACCCAATACTCCCCCCTTATAAATACATAAGCACTGCTTTACAATAGGGCACAGCATATGTGAGTGTTCATGGGGCTGTCAGGGGAGGGGGGCATGCTGAACATGGGTTACATGAGGTGATAGTCAATAGTCAGTGTGTTACCCACAGAGGATGCTGGCCGGCTCGACCCCTTTTGTTGAGAAACCAGCTGGAGCGCCGGGACAGAAACTGAAAATCTCTGCAGACGGGGTCAAACTCAGACCCAAAGACTGAATTTAGAAAAGTTTCAAAACATAAATGTAATTAATGTAAAATTAATTTAGGGTCAGACTAGTGCTGGGCGATAGGACGATACATATCGTGGGCACGATAGAAAATGTCTATCGTGCCATTTTTATTGTTATCGTTTCGGGCGATAGGCTGTATTTAATCCATAGGGCTTGTGCCATCAGATGATTCATAGTGACAACAACAAAAATTGCACATTCAGTAAGTGTATTTGGTGTCGAACGGGAAAGAAAACAATATTTTCTTACAAAGAAAAGGATGCGTTGACATGTAGGCTTGCATTTCTCTTTCGATTTTGCGACATGACGCCGCTTAACGTGCCCTCTTCGTGTCCAGCGTCTCCCGCCGTTGCGGGTTACCTGGGTTACACACGTGAGGGGATCATTGTAAGCAGTGCTTAATTTGTGCCGGAGCAAGTCGGAGCGCGATCCGGGACCTCTTTTGATCGGATCCGGGACCTATTTCAGCCGCTCCGGCACCTGTTTCATCTGCTCCGGGACCTTCCCTGTAGAGGATGACATTTTTCGGGAATTCCCGTGGGTCACGTGATTCCCGCGGGAATCCCACGGGATGGGAGTCATTTTTTAATTAATCCCTTGATCGGGACGGGACGGGGAAAAAGGCAACGGGAGTGGGCAGGAGCGGGAACAACATTAAAAGATGATCATTTTCAGCCGTGTTTAACAACCAGCTGAACAGGTGCGTCCATTGTTGTAGTCATCTCTCAGTGAGAGCCAACACTCTTGACCGCGCTAGCAACACAAAAGAACTACAACAGTGGTTTGACTTCCTGTCAGCTTGGCGCGGCTGCGCATTTCTACCCTTCAAGCCAGCAGCGAGGAAACGTAATTTTGTGACATTCTGTAGTTTTTCAATCATTTCTGGAGTCGTGGCGAATCAAATCACCTTACCTGTCTGCCCCTGATAGGCGAATAAAGCGCTCGGATTCATGCTCGGGTCTTCCTACGTGCTTCAAGAGTAAAGTAAACAATGATGGAGGCAGAGAGCAGCTTTGGAGGAGAAACATCTAGCAGTGTGAACAACCTCTTCAAAAGAGCCCTAAAGACCTACCTTTTTAATAAAGCCTTTGGTTAACTTTCCTCTATGCTTTTACTACCTTGCCTCTTACATTGCAACTCTATATTTTTTATTTTTTTAAATTCTTTTTTTATGCCAATCTGTGACTGTTATTCTATTGCTTTTTTATTGTTGCTGCTCTTTTTTTACTGTGTACTGTAGCACTTTTAGATTTTTTGTAAATGTAAAGTGCATTACAAATTAAATTTATTATTATTATTATTATTATTATTATTATTATTATTATGGAGTGCTTTGGCTCACACTATCGGCGTTTTCTGTGAGTGTTGCATAACTTTGGGTGAGCACAGACATGAACGCACTTCGGCCACGTATTTATTTATTCATTTTTCTAGTTTTAAGTGCTGGTCTTGTACTGGTACTGTACTAGTGCAGCTGTATACACTTAAATTTTTCATAGAACTGAAAGCATACCATAGCTATATTGTGATATATATCGTTATCGTGATATAAAATGATCCATATCGTGATATACATTTTTTTCCATATCGCCCAGCACTAGGTCAGACAGACCGTAACACTGAGTTAGACCCCCCCCTCCAGAGATGAATGTTGTCGACCGCTTGCTTCTCTAGTTATACCAACTTTAGTAACGACCGCAGGATAGTAATACAGAGAGGTCTGAGGAGCCATAAACAAACCTCAACCAAAACACCACTCTATAGCCACAAATAATGCTCAGAACAGCACCTAACTTCATCAACAGGACATACAGGGTCACAGACATAGTACCAGTGTTACAGCCCGGCTCGTAGGCTGTTACAAGTAATGGGGAAGACACAGAGTGTTATTGTTAAACAAAGATGAACTCACTTTCTAAATTAATGAACATGTTTCCGTTATGTGTGTGAGTGAGAGTCAGTAAGGAAACTAGGTGTCATGCAGTGTAAGTGTTGAGGAGCGTGTCGGGTGCATTAAAGAAACAAAAGTAGCTGCTTGGAGGATGAAGGAAGAGAGGGAGCGTGAGGCCGCGGCGGAAGTCGGTCTTTTATAGCCCCGGTAACACACTGGGCCCTAGTGGTCACCGGAACACGTCAGCCACTGCACCTCAAAATAAAACAGGACATATATACTCGGTCACAACTAGACACCAAACGTCTTTTTAACTTTTTTTAGCAAAGAGACTAAACACAACTCACCTACTCTCTTCCAGCAGACGCTTGTTTGTAGAGAGACCTCAGGCCGGTCTATTACAGACTACAACGGGGTGCCGCAGCTCAAGGAAGAACATTTATGATCATTTCTTCATGGAAATACAATCAGACCGAGACGCTAAGACAGAAGAACTACCACGTCTGCAGTGCAAAATGGTTAATATGGTGATTATTACTTCAAATAATCGATAAAGAAATGATCATAAATGTTCTTGATTGAGCTGCGGCACCCCGCTCCTCAGACCGCTGTGTATTGCTATCCCACAGTCGTTACTCAAGTTTTGTTATAACTAGAGAAGTAAGCGGTCAGAATCTGAATGAATCTGACGCAGTGTTCAAATCAAATGTAAATAAAACTATTTACTCGCTTAATTCGTGTAAATAACTCACTCCGCTTACGTACTCTGTTAAATTCACAAAAAGGAGGAATTTCCGTCACGCCATTATGGTCTGTTTTCAACAAACGTGGCTGCAAGGATTTCTGTGTTTTTACAACTTAACCAGAATGTACATCACAGATTTGAAGCGCAGACCAGAAGAGAGAGGGGACAAACTTCTGTGCAGGATGGAGAGCAAGAAAAATTGTCTGGTGGTCCAGGTGTGTAAACTGTGAACCTGGGGAAACTCAGAGAAGACTCGGTAGATCTTACATCATTTGTACAACAACAAAAGCACTGAAGCGTGAAGTACGCACCGTGTGAATGGGGTGAATTGTGTACATCAAGTGTAAAATCAGAGGGTAAAGCGATGGTGGGGTGAGGTGGGGTGATGATGGGAGGGGTGTAAAGCAGTAAAGGAGGGGTTTAGCGGCAGCTGCCCAGAGAGTGACGACTGTACAGGAGGGAGGCAGAGGAATAAGAGCGAGGGAAAGAGGAGCAGAGGGAGGGAACCCCGAGAGGGGGGAGCATGCAGGGACGGAGGGGTAGAGCCTGAGCTGTCAGTGCAGGAGAGCGGATGGAGGAGTGAGAACAAGCAGAGCTGCACGCCAAACAAACTACGCCAAACAGTGCAAAACTTGGTGCATATGAGGGATTTATACGCAGGCAGATCCAGGAGGAAGACAAAAGTCACAACGGGGTAAAAATACGATTTCAGGTTTTCCATGGGAACAGGATTCCTTAATGGTCCATGTTTCTGGTTTTTGATGGTTTCCGTGCTCCTGGTCCCACCAGCTGCCAGCACTGTCACAGGGTTATTGAGGCCTTGAGCCACACAGATAATCAGCTTTATTAGTGCTGCCGCTAAAACCAATTTAAGAGCAGACTAGAGGGATCAGACGGGCCAGCTGTCCACACCAGCGCCTCGGCAGGCACCCCGGCCCCAGCCCACACAAAACACCAAAACAACAACGAGCCAACTGTGCGCACTGCCAATTCAACTGTGTGAGCAGGCTTATTACCATATCTCTGAGGATGAAAATCAAACGCAGCCTTTACTAAATCTGTTTTTTTACTGATACAACTGTTAGAAAACAAAGAAGTGTCCGCAGGTTTAAAGGTTACAGAGGAATAAAAGACGCGTTTATAACGGTAATGACGTCTTCAGACCCTCAAAGTTGGCAGGAGACCAAACCATGATTTCCTTTTTGCTCTGAATCCAAACCAAACCACTTCCAGTTCTTTTCACAGCACAGTCAAAACATCCTCGCTCATTAACCAGCCTCTGACCCTGACAGTGACCCACCGCCAGCCTCATGATCTCATGGCGTTCTCCCCTCCGCGTACAGTCAATCCTGACCTGTTGCCGCTGCCAATTACAGCGAGGCAGCGAAAGGAGGCTAACTCCATATTAGACAGAGTGAGCGTGCAGCAGCGGGCTCCAGGCACGACTTTTACCTTACGTCACGTTTCCGTCTGGGTTGAGAGCGAGACAGTGAGAACGACGGGCAAAGATAATCTGGTCTGGTCACTATCTCAGTTACATCCACACCCTGACAGGGGAACCAGTCTGGTACTCTGGGACTGAGGTTTCAGGCCAGATTAGGCAGGAAAGGGCAAGTGAAGAACAAGGCGTCTTAATGGACTGGGGCACCAGGACAGCTTCATGCTGTCTGGATAAACACTTCCCTCACATTCACACACTTACGACTCCTTCTATGATGATGTGATGATCACTTACAGGGGGGAGGATTTCTGCAGCCCCTTTGCAACTATTTCTTTACAACGTGACGCTTGCAGAAAGAAAATGATCAAAGTTTTACAAGCTAATGAAGACTTTTGTTTGTTGTTTGTTTGCATGTCAAACATCGTTTCTTCATTTCGCTCTGTTCGGGTGGTTACACGATTTATTGACGAGGACTGTGAGCGTCAGAGGACTGATAGTTTTGCGTTGCATGATACATTTGTCAGTATTTTGATCTCTGGTTAGGCTGGGATATAACCAGTATGTATAACCTGCACAGATCTGTTAGATCTGAATATGACCGGGAGTGGACAGCATTATGCTGGATAGCGTACATCCTGCCAGAGAAGAAGGGAAAGCTGAAAGTGGGAAAACTGAGCAAACATTAGCAAGGGACAACACCAGGCACTAAACAGAAGAGACATCTACCAAACTGAAGAAAACAGAATTACAGCAAACTCAAACTGCATCATAGTTTGCCTTTTAAAGGACTTGGAGACTTTAAAAGTTACAGGAAAGCAAACCTATTTACATTTGCAAAGACAGTCAATAAAAACACTTAAGTTTGAACATTAATCGAGGTACTAAAATCAAATAAATCTATCAATATCAATCTTCTAAAAACAGGATAAAAACAGTTAAAAACTCAAATATGTTCACAGCGATTAGACATGTTAACAGCCCATCAACAGGCTTACACAGCTCCTACTTATGGTTCCACATAAGCACAAAAGCCTGCTACAATGCCCAAGAGGAAAGCTCCAGTCCAGAGCAGTAATGATCTATGTGTGTATGTGTGTGTGTGTGTGTGTGTGTGTGTGTGTGTGTGTGTGTGTGTGTGTGTGTGTGTGTGTGTGTGTGTGTGTGTGTGTGTGTGTGTGTTTGTCAGGGTACACACATGTACACACACATGCAGCTTTCTTCAGGCGCCTCTTGTGTGCGTCTGTGTAAGAACATGCCAGCCTTTCATTCATTAATCTGTGTGTGTTTGTATGTGCACGTGCAGTCTCTTAATTTCATGGGTGCGTGTTTAAATGTGCATGAGCTTATTCACATGCATGTTCCAGCTCGTGTGTGTGTGTGTGTGTGCAGGATCTGCAGGGCAGATTCTTCGGCACCAGGAGCGCCGATCTCACTTAATCTGCAGTTAACGGCTGTTTAAACAACCTCCATAAATGTTTAACGTTGCTGCCCATGCCCTATTGAATGGGAGGCATTTTACTTCATGCAAAAACAGGCCACCAGGGGCCTCAAGGGCCCCCCTGACTTGCATTTAATGTGTGTAAGAAGGCGCCCATTATCAGCCTCACAATGACACAATTCACTCTGGCTGTGTGTCTGCCATCCCATTTGGTTTGTATCAGGGCCCCTGTGCTGCTGATGGCTATCTAATTGGAAGAGTTCATCAGGAGCTGATGTCTGAAGAGTGGAAGTGTTCACGATGGACTGGGCTCCATGTGTTTGTTCCAAAATGACTTTGTGAAGTGGAGTCAGATGCAGTTTTGCACAGAATGAACCAAAAAAAACAGGAGATGACGGTTACGGAGGAGGTTTTGTGTTTGAAGGAGTTTCATATTTGCTCTCACTTGAGTTCAAAAACAAAGCAGCAGACTCGCTCTGTTTGTTTGTCGGATAAAACCTTTTCCAGGAGGCGCTCGGCTTTAAACTCGGGACATGTTTTATACATGTTCGGGGCTAAAATGACAGACGTGTTCAGAAAGTTTTAGAGCTCTCTACAAGGTCGCTGCAGGCAGTAGTTTGAAAACATGCTGCAGCACAGAGCATCCATGGTAATGTGTGATAGTATGGAAAACTTCACCACAGGGCGCGTTTCTTTGGGAGCATCTCTCCTTTCGAAACTGACTAAGCAGATTTATCCTGCTGGTCCTCTTCTGCCTTATTTGGCGACTGTTTTGGGACTTTGATGACCTGAATGGGTTCATATCTGTGTCTGGTAATTGATCAGTGCCGGTCTGACATAGTTGGCAGGGCTTGACACTAACTTTTTTTTACAAGGAGCGCGTGTTCTCCTAAGTTAAATAAGTAAGGAGCACACAAAGACCTTTAGGGGCACAATAAAAATTGATCAAATAATGTGTGTCTTATATTGGTTGACATAATTATTATGATTTGGAATCGATTTTAGGTCAATTGGTCACATGACATGGAAGCTATTGAAGGAAAACAGCCTTTTTTGAGAACATCAACCGGTAATTTATTGACGGTCCCTTATTCAACACCGACGTTGACAGTGAGGGTGTCGAGTAGATTTAACCGCGCTACTGTTGTTATTCCCGGTTATGGAGAGTGAGAAGACACCGGTAGATCCTCAGAGAATGTCCGTCAGATATCCAACCTAAAACTAACTTCACCGCCGTATTTACAGGAAAATTTATCCAACCTAAAACTAACTTCACCGCCGTATTTACAGGAGAATATATCCAACCTAAAACTAACTTCACCGCCATATTTACAGGAAAATATATCCAACCTGAAACTAACTTCACCGCCGTATTTACAGGAGAATATATCCAACCTAAAACTAACTTCACCGCCGTATTTACAGGAAAAAACGTTTGTTGCCTTGGCTGATTTTTCTATGCGCACATGTGACCCTAACTACATTTTACAATTCGCACACATCTATTTTTAGTTGCAAATGTGAGTGAAACGGTCGCACTGTCGAGCCCTGCATAGTAATACTAATTCATCGTATGGATCAGATTTAAAGTCTTACATGGACGAGTGGAAACATGGACTTCACTTCTTCCACGGTTTAACAGAAATCCCCCTACCCTGAGTGCGCACACACTCACACACACACACACACACACACAGAGTAAATGGTGTGTGTTGTATGATGAGCGGTGCATTAACAGAGCAGGACTCCCTGCTCTCAGCGCTCTAGGGGAGCACAGTGATTTACTGTTCCTGTTATAAACGCCGCTCCGTTCCTTAATGAGCCTCTGACATGCTGCACGGTCCTGGCGTGTTTTCCTTTGCCTGGTTGGCGACGGCTCCCTGATTACTGCCCCCATTAAGAGGGCATTCCCTCTGACACCAGCGTGCGCCTTCAGCCATACGCACTCAGGCATTACAAGCAATCAACTGAGGCTGGGTAATAATGGGGGTGAGCAGCACCTGCCCTGAAACTGGCTAAGGACTAACCCTGTGCCAGAAACATAAAACAAAGGGAGAAGTTTGGAGGACACTCTGGTGTTGGTCTAACACACGGCCTCATGCGCTCTCCTGTACCCGGAGCATTCAGGATGACGCTGACAGAAGAGTCTGAGTATCAGCGGACACTTCGGAGTAATAAATCACTGAGCTTCTTATCCTTAAAGACCGCCATTACCATAACAACACCACATATCAATTGGTCTATATTTCATCTTTTATTTATTTTTTATTAAGTGATGCAAAACAGAACATGACAGGTGAGGGACAACAAACTAAGACACAGACAGGGGAGACAAGACAAGACAGGCAAAAGCAGGTATTATTGTATTTCACCTGCTGGTAGGTGGAGTTGACTTATTAATAACAATATAACATTTGGAAATAATAATGCTAACTAATAAAAGTAAGAAGAATAATGTAACAGAACAAAGGGACAAAGGAAAAAAATAAATAAATGAAATTAAGAAAGAAAAGATATATCTCTTTATATATACATATAAATATACATAAAGATAAAGATCTTAGTTCATTCATTTTCCATTTAAATTTTTCTTTTTTTGTCTATTTGATTTTACTTTTGCAGAAAACCATTGGTCGTCAGTAAGATTTTTCAAAATAAAAAAAAACAAAAATCTCAGATTTTTCTCCAAAAGTATTTCCACTTCTGCAGAAACCTCATAAAAAAATATAGCTTTTGCCTTATATTTCCAACACTGATTGTAACTCCAGATGTTTCATTTTCAGTCTCATATCCGAACAGAAAAAACTTCTTAATGCTGCAGAGACTGGACTAAACCGAGACACTCACAGTGTGGAGCACTGTGATTGATCAAACTCTGATTATTGTGCACCTTCCTGCACAAATGCACACCTTTGCATGTCTGACTGGTCTACATTTAGTCCAGCTTATATTTGTATAGTTTTTAATAATTACATCTTTTTCTATTTAAAGGCTCTTTTGAAGCACGACTATTAAAACACATTATATTATGAAGTCTTTGTTATTCAGGGTTTGATTTACTACAATATATTCCTCTACCCATAAGAATAGAAAAACACGGGATATTGAAATTAAATGCTTCAAATGACAGACGTTCATGTCTAAAATGAGCCTCTCTGTTTATTGCATATGCATTACATGATACACAACGATAAGAGGTGATGAGAAACAAGAGCACCATTAAGGTATTGCACAACCCTTGCAGCCTGCATAAGGAGCTTATTTGGAGACATGTATGAAGTGTGTGTGTGGTGGGTGTGTGTGTGTTTGGAGGGAAGATTAACAGTTTGGCTAAGATGCATGTTGGCAATAAAGACTATCTGAGTAGATCTGAAATGGTTCAATGTGTAAAAACAGTCATGAAACAGACGGAAACCAGTCCTCAGTCAGTTTTAGATTTTGGGTTATTTGAGGAATATCTGCATGAATTTATATTTATATTAATCTGAACTCTCCAGATTCAGATTTAACTCTTTTAAAAATACATTTTAATTGATTTTCCAAGACTGTAAATGTTGTTGACATTTAAACTCACCGCAGGTATGTGCTCCATGAGACCACGCTGGTGCTCCAGAGGTTCTCCTAATCCATGAAAGTTTAAAAACCCGTAAAAACCGTCCTCCTGAAGTCTTGTGTTCCAGTTGTCATCATATATACACCTGCAGCCATACGCCGACTCTCACAGTTGGGCAGCTCGTGCGGCTCTAAGGCAGGTGGAGACTGACTGACAGCTGCCAGCACAACAGCTGATACTCAATATCTGCACGCCACTAGTTGCAGCTGGACCAATGGGACGTGCAGGCAGCAGCGGCTGGCTCGGCCCAGGCTCATTCAGTAAAACCTGGGACTCCACTCAGAGGACCACAGATCCCAGGGTGTCCCAGTTTTCCTAGGACTCCTGCGTGACCAAATCCCCTCTCTTAGGTCTGTCTGGACCTGCCGTGCAGAGCCGCCAGCCCCAAGGATGCTGCCCAGACGCCATACGACGCTCGCACTCTCTCTCCTCACAAGGCTGGATTATTCTTGAACCACCTGGACCTCAGAGCCACCGCTCTCTGAGCAAGTTTGGACATAGTTCACTTGGACTTGAATTGACCCAGGGAAAAAGCTTCCCTTCAAATGTGGCTCGACCCAACAGAACCAGAACTACTGTTTGTGCATTATCAGTCTGATGTTAGTTAGTGTGTTTATGCATGAATAAAAAAATATTTACATAACTTTTTTACTGAAAAGTTTTCTCTGTGTATTAAAAGTAAACGTGAAAATGGAAGGTTACACTAATTATGCACAGCATTTGGAGTGCGTTGTTCTCATGTAATCAACATGTGCAGATTTATCTATCTAACACTTATTCAAACACCAGATCAACTGAGTATGATCAATCTAAAGTAAAACACCATGCATAAAAAGGACAAAGACTATCTATGTGAGTGTGTGTCTATGTGGAGGAGCTCAGAGACTCCTTAATAAGCATTAAGAGACGGACAGTCCAGGGTTCTTTGCCCTTAGCCTCCACAGCACACCAGCTAATCCTCCTCTCTGCAGACCGGGTGCTACTTTGCTTGACCTGATATCAGGTGTTTGCATTAAAATCACAAGAGCATTAAAGAGTCTAACCCCCAATTTTCACTGCATCCAGAACGGTGGCGATTTTCGCCGTCCGCCAATTCCTATATGATCCATTGGTGAGGTGAATTTGTGGCGGATTACAGACAGTGGTAATCGCAAGAACTCACAAGAACCCGCGGATTCATGTGCAATCGCGCAATAACGAGTTATCTCTATAAAGACAGACATATAGACATATAAGCAGTAGATTGTGTCCTTCCAGAGGAGGAAATCTACTTCTAGACTTCTAGAATCAGCATCTCCTCATCCATGGTGTCATCGGGGTGAAATGACGTCTACAAACCTTTCACTTGGATGTTTTATTTTGTGTCTGTGCCCGACTTCCTTTCCAGCACGGGTTAATCTGTGCTGAATTTATCCGCCATGCTCTTGCGTCCGGAAAAAATAGAACTCTTGTGATCAGCTGAGGAGTCCGGTGATCCGCAGAGGAACGGAAAGAAGCCGGTGGAAATTGACGCATTAACTTGAATCGGCGGTTACGACCTTTTCATAGCCGCTCCAGATGCGGGACAACTTCAGGAGCGCTTGAGTTAGGGTGAGCAATATAACGAAAATTTACCAGTACCAAAATTAACGACAATAGCCGACGTCATTTTGCCCATATTGGTATATTCGATGTCAAAAAATGAAAACTCAAAGTTGGTTTTGGAAAAGTTGGTCCGTTTATCGTTATCGAGGTGAACTGATCAATATATCGTGATATTGATTTGAGGCCATATTGCCCAGCCCTAGGTTGAGTGCAGAAAACCTGCAGTTCCTCAGGCGTCCACTTGAGGCTGGTTTGCTATGTTGTGCTCTTTCCTCAAGTTTTTTTTTCAAGTTTTGTTCAAACAGAAGTTCAAATGTGAAAAATCTGCGCAGGTCACCTTTAGTTAGTCAGCTATCGAGGGTACATCATGAAAAGACAAACAAAGCTAAATTCAGAAAACTAAGAGACATAGGGTCACTGTTTTTTCAGCAGCGATGAGTGGACTCGTGAGTTATTGAAAAATGACATGAAAATCTCAAAAGCAACATCTACAGTGTCCTGTTACTGTCCAACAAAACATATTGTGGACAGTTTCCATGGGAATTGTCTGAATAACAAGCGTCCGTCCGGCTCTTCTCAGTAACTGGGACACGGTTCCTGGAAAGACGCGTTTCTTTGTCAACACTCGCACATTCAGATTACACACCTGGACAAAGGTGAAGAAACTCTGCGGAGAGGATTTCCTTTTACATTTCATCTGTGCGTTATGTTGTTTTAATTAATGTGACTGTTTTAATCATCTTTACAGAGGACAGTCATCTAAGCGGTTTGTAGTTTGGACTCGTTTATTATAAAGACAGAAAACCTTCAAGATAAAATAAAAAGACACTTAGAAAAGAAGGTGCATGGATGGTAGTTTTGTGTGTCTGTGTGTGTGTGTGTGCCCCTGTGTAAACCCAGGTGTATATGTGTGTATACTGTAAATGTGTGTGTGTGTAAACCTATACCTGCCTGTCCTCAGGGGCTAACACATGACACTTCTCTCTGAGGAGCTGCTGTATATTGAAATCTGAAAAATGTGTGGTATCGCCACCAAAACACAGAACAATGCCTTTATAATTCACATGTTATTGATACTGCAGGGGACACAAAGGAACAAGGAGGCAAATAATAACATTATAGGAGATGTAAGCGGGGCTATGTTTCACAACAGAGACCTTTGTAGCCTCTCACACGATTGGAACAAAGAGGCAGAGCACATAAGTACCAGAAAAACAAAAAATGCATTTCCAGCGCAGGTTTCAGATGATCGATAATGAGCTGGGATCCTTAGTTAGCATGCTCTCAAAGAATATGCATGACCTTTGTCCATATTTAGAGCTTTTATCAGCTTTAAGAGGATGCAATCATACTTATCTCGTCATCACTGTGGCCTAAAATGTCCTTAGATAACCAGAGCTACACTGACGATACTTGAGGGCTCATTTTTTATCCAAACTTCTCAGGGTCCACAGAGTGAAACTGGCCCCAGGGAGGGAAATGACTCTGATAGAGAAACTCGGAGTATCACCAGCTCAGAGCTAATAGATAGCAGGTGAAGGATGAGAGAGAGCATGTCAACGCTGCAACCGGAGCCCTCTCTGGCCGCCCTCCAGATCTGCTCAGCTCTTCAAATCAAGTGGTACGTCAGCGCTTAGCGATGCCAACATGTGCATGATGGGAGGGACCGCCGAGAGACGCCGAAACACGATTTTAAAGGCAGAGAGTTTGTAGATATTCAGAGTCTGGAGTTTGACCTTTTTATCCCCAGTGAGGATTCTCTGAAAAACATAAACATCTGAGATTGGGGACGATAACTTAGGATATCTTACAGAGGAATTATAGCGAGGTGGCGGACGGAGGATATCATCAAGTTTTATTTTAAAGGAATATTCCGGTGTAAATTAATTTAGGGTCAAACACACCGTAACACCGAGTTAGACACCCCTTCGAAAGATGGATGTTGCCGACCGCTTCCTTCTCTAGTTATACCAACTTTAGTAACGACCGCAGGATAGAAATACAGAGAGCCACGCACTCAACCAAAACGCCACTCTCAGAACAGCACCTAACTTCATCAACAGAAGAACTACCGCGTCTGCAGTGCGAAATGATTAATATGGTGATTATTAACTCAAGGAAATGATAAAGAAATTATCATAAATGTTCTTCCTTGAGCTGCGGCACCCCGCTGTAGTCTGTAATGGACTGGCCTAAGGTCTCGCTACAAACAAGTGGCTGCTGGAAGAGAGTAGGTGAGTTGTGTTTAGTCTCTTTCTAAAGAAATGAGTCAAAGTTAAAAAGATGTTTGGTGTCTAGTACTATGTCTGTGACCCTATATGTCCTGTTAATGAAGTTAGGTGCTGTTCTGAGCATTATTTGTGGCTATAGAGTGGCGTTTTGGTTGAGGTTTGTTTTTGGCTCCTCAGACTGCTGTGTATTTCTATCTTGCGGTCGTTACTAAAGTTGGTATAACTAGAGAAGCAAGCGGTCGGCAACATTCATCTCTAGAGGGGGGGTCTAACTCAGTGTTACAGTGTGTTTGACCCTAAATTAATTTTACGCCGGAATATCCCTTTAATATGACTGAGATCATTGCTAATTTTTCAGAGCTGCTCTGGGAGCTCTCATCCTGACCTTCCTGAACTCAATCCACTTCTTTCTCTTTTCCTGGAGCGAGCGAGCAAACAGTATCTCCATCATGGCAAACTTTTCTAACCTGATTGATAACCAGAAAATCCGCCAGAGTCATCTCACCTGCAGCTTTATGATCTGTACCCCACATAGAGTCTGGGTGGAGGACAGCAGTTTTTACTGAGGACAGAGCTGAGCAGAAAGGCGTAGATTCATCAAACTTCTTTATTCTTGTGATAAATTTACATTATTCCACTCTATGAGCTCGTACTTGTTTTTACTTTATTAATGTGGCCTCATTACTCTGTTTTTTTGTCGATAATAATCACTTTTTCCATCCCGTCTTTGTGAGGACTCTGCCCTCCGTTTCAGGACAGCAGCAGCAGCAGTAAAAACAGAAAAGAAAATGTATACTTGTGTTGATGGGGGAGAGTTTTAACTTGAGCTCAGCAGAGGAAATCCAGAACAACATTTTCATCTGCCCGGGCTCGGGTTACAATGTGTCCCTGCGCTCGCTAATCCACATGTTTGTCTGGAACATCTCCCGCCTCATAAAGCAGACTATTAAGCACAATCAATCTACTTTGCCGAGATAGCAGAGGGCTCACAGATGAGGGATGGAGGGTGAAAGTTGAAAAACAAAACAGAGTTGGTAAATGAATACAAAGCGTGCGCGTACACACAAGTATAATGCAGCTTAGCGCGGCGGCGGCTTCCACTCATTCATCTCTTACGCAGTATTTTTAGAAAGACGGTAAATCCTCTGCCCCCTCTGTCTGATATCATGCAGGGGTTGTGCCGCGGGTTGATTTAGGTGGATTATGGGATGGGGGTTGGTTGTCTGTGTGTGTGTGTGTGTGTGTGTGTGTGTGTGTGTGTGTGTGTGTGTGTGTGTGTGTGTGAGTGTGTGTGTGTGTGTGTGTGTGTGTTTGTTTTGGAGGCAAACTCCTGGCTTCTGTTTGTTTGTGTGGGAGAAATGTAATTGTATAAAGTCTCTGATGTCATTTCTGAGCGCAGAGTTTGCAGCACTGCAGAGATCATGCCGTCTAGACTCTGGTAGTGCTATAATGGGATTCAGTCAGATTACTGTGATTACACTTGTAGCTGTAATACAGGGCGGCTTTCTGGGTAGACAGAAGGCTTCGCTTCATTCACGGATGTGCAAGGTCGAATTCCTCAATGGCTCAGACTCAGAGTACAAACAAGGAGGATTTCACCTCCTTCTGCTCCGTGAATTTATCCCAAAGATGAGGACCGCCATCGATAAGTCTTCAGGAATAAGAAGACCACTGTACGTCTTTGTTTTATACAGTCTCTGAGTGGAGCTCAGGACAACAGCACCCATCATTCAGCACAGCCATGCTCTCTATACCTGCATACATCTGCATGACTCAGTCCTGCAAAACCAATCTATCCAAAATACTCCCTGTGCAGCGTGTGTGAACACAGAGGGAAACTTTTAAACATGTCAAATTAAGGTGTTAGACTTTCTGAGTGGACACTCAAGTAAGAAGAAACAGAACCAGACTATCGCTCAGAGGTCCAAAGTCCTGAGTTTAGCATCTCATTTTGAAATCAAGATGGCAGAGTCTAGAGGAGGATCAGAGAGGACCTGTTTCCAAGGAGCGTAAAGTCCAGCGTGAAGTCTGCGATGGTTCGGGGTGTTATGTCATCTGCTGCTGTTGGTCTACTGGATTTGATTAAGACCAGAGTCAGCACAGCCTGAAGTCCACCAGGAGGTGTCAGTGACCTTTATGCTTCATCTACTGGGATACAGATTTCCTCTTCCAGCAGGACCTGGCACCTGCCCACAGCGCCAAAACCACCAAAAACTGGTTTGCCGACCCTGGTATTACTGAGCTTGATTGAGCCTGACCTGAACCCCCACAGAGGACCTCTGAAGGATCATCAAGAGTCACCTGGATACCTAGGGTTTGGCATCAAGTCGTGAGCATCAATGGGAACAGGGACTAACATTCCGATTCTCCCGGGACCATTCAAATTTTAAAATTTCGATCCCAAGTTTCGATGCCGGAGTCCAGCGACCGGAAGAAATAACCGCCAAACACCAACGAGGACGAAGCGTATGAGATGGAGCCACACAGATAGAGAAGAGAGAGAGAGAGTGCATTACAACCCACAGCGGTGGTGGTCAAAAGTTTGTCTAACTTTAGCAGGAAGAATGAACTCTTATCTTAATGCAACATTAGCAACACGGTTATATCATGTAAAGGAGGGTGAACGACCAACAGGATTGAACACCTCAGGATTCATGGAGGAGAAATACCCGAGTGCCCGTCTTTGACGCACTTTGCCTGTCTTCCACCAACCAGCCAGATTCAGATAAGGGAAACGATAAATTACATCTGTCTTCTGTTAACATTGAAGCAGCAAACCAATTGTATTGTGTACGGTGGGTCAACTTAAGTATCCAACTAACGTTAGCCCTTGTACTTTTTCATAGACAAACGACCTGACAACAAAAACTGATATTTATATACTGGTTGAAAATAGCCCTGTGAGAAATTCATAGTAAAGTTCTTAAAAAGTTAAAATAATTCAAAAATTCAAGGAGAAGTTCAGAAATGTCATCCAAAAAGAAGAACTCCTGTTGGCACCCTCATTTAAACCATGCATTTTTTTTATATCCTGCCTTTTAAAAGAATTGGAATAGAGAACCGTTAGGAACTGGAATCGAAACGAGGAATCAGAACCGGAACCGTTCAAAATCAAACGATGCCCAACCCTAACACCCCAAGAGAGGCACAGACTGACCGACTCCGTGATATGCCACATTGGCGCAGTAATTCATGCAAAAGGAACAAAATCACCAAATCTTCGAACAACTCCGATCAAATCAGCTCCAGAGTTTTATTTTCAGAGCAGACCTCTGAGCCGATGGTGGCACTGAGCCGCCGGTGGCGCTGAGCCAACGGTGGCACACGTCACACAGGTGAGGGAGTGAATCCTGCCAAGCAGAGATCTTAAGATCCTTAAAGAGGGCATCCTGCCTCTGCAGAGACCAGGTAAACGGGGTCAAGAGAGCTGAGACGGTCACTCAGGGAATACCTTTGAGTCCCAGACGGTGCCCCAGTCTGGCTGATTCACCTCGGAGATGTCTCTGACCTACATGTCACGTCACCATGACAGACCTGTTTACTGTGTTTCAGTGGAGACCTCTGAGCCTTCCTGCTGCTTCAGGGGGAATAATATATCTTCACTGACAAAAGCAGCAGCTTCAGGAGTTTTTGTTCGCAGTTTTTGTCCCGAAAATCGCTCGTTTCACACAACAAGGCATCTGTGTGTAAGGTGATAGGAGGTCTGCTTTGTGGACGTGTATCAGAAACCAAGAGAGGCTGCTGCAGTCACTGCAGGCTGATCTCTCTCAGCCATCAATCACAACAGGCCCTCAAGATGTTTTTTTCCACCTCCATAACAACATCAGTTAGCTAACGTGTCTCCACAGGCTGAGAGGCTTGATACTGAAGACAATGAGTGACAGAAAGCGTGGCCATGTGGGGTTTGACTCGGGAGGTTTTAAGTGCGCTCTTGACAGAAAACTCTCCTCGTACGTCACCGGGAACTGAAAAGTGTTTTTACAGTGAGTCTGAGACTGTTGACAACACAATACCTGTCGTCTTTCATCGTCACTCACCTGTCTGAGAGAGAGACTACCCATCAGCCCCGTCGTGTTGTCTTGTCTAACGGTACATCAAAGTATCTTCATCTAAGAGACCACAACAAAAGCAAGAAACATTAGGGGAACTCCCCGACCTCTGACCTTTTCCCCTCCTGAGACTTCCCTATGAGGAATCAAAGCGCTCAATTGTGGCAGACATGAACCCCCTGATTTCAAACGCCGTGGCCCTGTGACCGCAGGGCTGCGGCGGGGATGAAGGTGGGGTCGCTCATGGCAACTGGATCATATCTAAGAGTGAGCGGGTGGATCCTCTGGAGACTACAGTGGGAGTGGGAGGCAGAAAGTCAAAGTCCAATTTCCTCGTCTGTCTCGACGTTTGAGGTTCCCAGACGGTTCGGTCATATGGGAAAAACAGCATCAAACCGTCCAATCATGGAGGTAGCTGTGCAGTGTATCACAGACTGACTATAATAAAAACAGAGAGAGGAAGGCATGTCAGACAGGACCGGCCTTGATCCCATACATCTGCTCTGTGTTTGGGTAACATCGATCTGACAGGTGTCTGAGAACTCTGCGATGAAGCTGAAACAGTAAAGGTGGTCGTAAAGGGCCTTCAGTGCAACAAGAGTACGGCGAACTTCAACCTCGACATGAGCTTACAACTGCAGTACACGTCATCTGCATAGAAAATATCACCTCCTGAATATATAAACAGAGTTTTAGGCCACTGGGAAGCAGATTTTTAGAAACCATGACACACTAACCCCCAGATTTCACCGCATCCGGGACAACTCCAATCTGGAACGGCAGCAATTTTCGCCGTCCACGAATTCCTACTGTATCCGTTGGTGAGGTGAATTTTCAGCAGTAGTCACGAGAACTCACAAACATGGAGTGTTTTGTTGTTTTAATGTTTTATTTTGAAAAGAAGCCAGGTGTTTTATTTTGTGTCTGTGCCCGACTTCCTTTCCAGCACGAATTAATCTGTGCTGAAAAAATAGAACTCTTGTGATCCGCTGTGGAGTCCGGCGATCCGCAGAGGAACGTAAAGAAGCCAGTGGAAATTGACACATAAACTTGAATGGTTACGATCAGCGGATACGACCTTTTCGTAGCCGTTCCAGATGTGGTGGAAATTGGAGGTTATCCACTGAAATAGTTGTTTGTATGTGACGTGCATCCACCAAGATCGCCACACGCTGCTTTGGCATGCTTATGTGAGCGCTTTCAACCATTTCTGCGCTAATATGGACAAAGAAAAAGACCTCTACCATGGAGGAAACAAAGACAATATGTCATGTAAAACTTATAAAACACAGAACCTTCATCAGTGGCCCTCCAAACCCGACCAGCGTTCATGAATCCAGTGCATGAAAGTAGAGTTCAGGTGAGCCATCGTTCTTCAGCTCAGTCTGTGTTTAGATCTGCACATGTGCAGTTTGGACCAGCGTAGAGGTTTATGGAAGCAGACGTGCTCAGGACATTCAGACCATTCTTACAGACAGCCAAAACTGTCGTTCATGCTGCCTGAGCTGCACAGAATCCGTTCTACAGCCAACGTCCAACGCTCAGCCAACTTCGAAAAATATGGAGGTAAAACTCTGGAAAACACCGGACTTTCTGAACCGTATCCTAAAGGAATACAGGAGAGGAGAGCCAAGCTTATCTGCAGCTACCAAACAGAGATATATAACCCTGATGTAGTCCTGCTCAGCCCAACAGAGAGCCACAGCAGCTCTCCTCCATTTGTCACGGATCTTTGCAAAAATGAAACGTCCATTCATGATAAATGCTTCTGCAAGACAGAAGACCTGAAGTGTTTCTCTTTGTCTGCATTCATTCAGCTTCGACAAATCCTGGTTCACAGTCGGAACTTTGCAGTTTATTACCTGATATGTTTAAAAAGTCACCAGGCAACGCTCTTTTTCAGCCGGTGATGTCTTTGACATCAGCGTGTTTTTAAGCTCTTGGTGCAAAGTGAATTCTCCTCGGGAGAGTTTAATTTATCTGCAGGTTTGAAAAGTAGAAATAAATGGTTTTAACTGCTGCTGAAAATGTCTGTGTTAGGTGTCTGCTCTTCAAATCCAGTCCTGGATCTACACACTGGGGGTGTAAATGTACACATATCCATACCAGACTCTTTTGGTGCTGGACTTCAGTGCAGGTGAGTACGTGTCCAGTCCTTTATGAATGAGAGAGACCTGCCATTGTGCAGGACTCGTCCAGAGCATCTGCTGCAGCACTCAAAAAAATGTGCACAAGTAAATTTTTAAACTTCCCGACAAGAAATTTTGTGTGAACTTTACTGCAAAACTGAAGCAAACATCTCCAACATCCTGAGATTTGTGTGCACGGTTAGATCTTTTACTATCCTCCCAGCTGGGTGACTTCAAATGAAAGCGCTAAAGTTTGCTTGGACTGCCGATCAGACGCAGTAAAGTCCAACAAACACCCGACTTTAAACCAGGAAATTGGGATTCAGTTCCTGTGAAACCAATATAAGATGTTGACTTTCTCAAAGACGCCAGTTCCTATTAAAAGTTTTTGAGGTTTGTTAGATGTGCAGCATACATGGTAATGATGTTAACATGTCAGAGGTTCAATTTCTTCCTAAAACGCAGAAGTTGCAGCAGCCAATCTGCGAAATAAAACACCTTTACTTGTATTTGAGGTTTATTCTGCGTCTTTGAGTTTAATTCCGATCCAGTAAAAGCAAAAATAGTTGTTTTTCGGGGCCGAGATGAAAGAGAAAAGTTCGAGGGGCCTGAAAGAGTTGCCAAAGGAAGTCTGGATGTGCACACAACGTGGGAGAGAGATTGAGAGATGAGGGAGAGTTTATGCTGCTCCCCTCATCTGTTGTCCTTTTATTCTCCAAGGCTCAGACCAGCGATGTCTATCAAGATCTGGCCTGCATATTTTGGACTGATCCCTCCCCGGGGTTCCTCGAACTGCCCCTCTGTGTTTGGGCAAGCTTGAAAGCGAGCTGATAGTATTCAAAGTACCATGACAAGAGAGTGACGCACACAGCCGCTGAACTTTTATCTCCACATCGGCAGCTGGGAGCGCGGCTTCAACGCATGCCCGCCGTCTCACGTTTCTGCAGCAGCAGCAGCGGTCCCAGATGCAGAGCGGGCCATGAAAGGTGCTTCATAGGTCAATGGCTGGCTGATTTATGAGACAGTGAGTACAACACAATAACAATGCGCCGCACAGTGCACTCTGGTGTCACCTGAAGGGATGCATTCAAAGTCTTGAAATTTCATCAGCTGCATCTCTGTCAAACCTCCCTGAAGCCATCGGCAGATAAAAAAGACAAAGGCATGAATCACCGACTCGAGCAGGAGGCCTTCAGGATCGAGCCCACGATAAGTAAATTATGTTAATATGCCAAAGCGGTTGGTCTAATTATAAGCAGATTGTTCTGGTCAGAGAACAACAGGATGTATGTTGTAATTAAGACCAACCCAGAGGTTTTCCAGCAGCGCTGTCAGGAGAAACTGCTGCAGAAATCAGAGCGGATGTCCCTGAAACGGCCCTGGGTAAAGATCTGTGTCTACCTCTGCCCTCTTCATATCAGCTGCACAGATCACTGACGACTGCTGGGAGGTCTTTCACAGGCAAGGCGGTCTACTTTTATGGCTAAAGTCTTGATCACAATCAGTGAATCTGACTGTTTGAGTTGGTAATCTGCAGTTTTAGTGTGGCAATAAAGCAATTAATCAAAAAAGGTTCTTGTAATCTTGTTTAAAAAAGTCAGTTTATTGGATTTAGTCTTTTTTTTTTTTTTTTTCAGGACCAAAACAGTTCCCAAAAACACTCCGATCAGGTCCCACAGTGGGTGTTTTCTCAGTCAGGTCACATGGACAGTGATGGGAGCTGCTGGTTCGGCGTCTGTGTTCTCACGTTGGCCGTAAATTCAGATTAAATCAGGTGAGTAAATGGACTGTAATCGAGTGAAACCCTGTAGATTAAACTGACTCAGAGTCTCTGTATCATTCAAGGTTCGACAGTGCGACCGTTTCACTCGCATATGTGACTAAAAATAGATGTGTGCGAAATGCAACATGTATTTAGGGGCACTTGTGCGCTTAAAAAAATGAGCCAAGGCAACAAATGTTTGTTTTCCTGTAAATACGGTTGTGAAGTTAGTTTTAGGTTGGATATATTTTCCTGTAAATACGGCGGTGAAGTTAGTTTTAGGTTGGATATATTTTCCTGTAAATACGGCGGTGAAGTTAGTTTTAGGTTGGATATATTTTCCTGTAAATACGGCGGTGAAGTTAGTTTCAGGTTGGATATATTTTCATGTAAATAAAGCGGTGAAGTTAGTTTCAGGTTGGATATATTTTCATGTAAATAAAGCGGTGAAGTTAGTTTCAGGTTGGATATCTGACGGACATTCTCTGAGGATTTACCGGTGTCTTCTCACTCTTCTCAACAGCAGTGCGGTTAAATGTACTCGACACCCTCACTGTCAACGTCGGAGTTGAATAAGGGACCGTCAATAAATTACCAGTTGATGTTCTCAGAAAAGGCTGTTTTCCTTCAATAGCTTCACTGTCATGTGACCAAAAGACCTAAAATTGATTTCTAATAATAGTACTAAAGTCGACCAATAAGACACACATTATTTGATCAATTTTCATTGAGCCTCTAAAGTTCTTCTTGTGCTCCTAAGTTGAAAAAAGTTAGTGTCAAGCCCTGTCGTTGTATTTCATCATATCCTATCACATTCGATTTTACTGTATCTTTGTGATTATATCATTTTGTATCGTTAAGTGTCATAGATTATCATCTATCTTTTCATCCTGAGTCATTTTTCCTCATCCGTACCGTCTAGTTTCTCAGATCCTGATTCTGCAGGTTTTTATCGCTCGGCGCTGATCTTTGTGGGATTGAATCTTAAACCTCGTCTGTCAGCGAGCTCTCTGATTGTTCAGGGTGTTTTCAGGATCGTCAAAAACTCACCTGATGTGACCTTTATCCTTACCTGCTTCTCCAAAGGACACACCTGACAGTCGACTCATATTACTGTACATTACAGTGAATTTGGCCATAACACGGACTACGCTGTGAGTTAGATATTTGTGTGTTTGAAGCACCTTTGACTCCTCCTCTTCCTCATTGATCCAGAATCGTCTATATTCATATTTTGTATTTAAGACTTAAACAAACGCTGTTCTTTAATTCTGTATGAATCAAATCAATCAGCGCAGAAGAAAGTCAATTTAAGGTTCAAACTGTTGTTGTCACATTGCACCACATGCAAAAACAGATCGCTGGTTCCTCCTAGTGTTCACCGACGGTACTGCGGCGTGCACACTTGCAGCTCTGAGAATCTAAAGTTAGCTGAAACAGTAAAAGCACATTTATGACTTCTATAAAAGACGTGCTGGCTCCAGCTGTAAACTCTCCTCTAATGTGTGATTCTGTTAATACTTTTTACCGTAACGGCGGGGAAACTTTTTACTGGATCATTTGGAGACATCACAGATCCCTCCCCTCCCCTGAGAGAGAGAGCCTGCTGATGTGTGATTAGTGGTCGGGGTGTGTGTCGATGTCTGATGCCCTTAGATTGGATGTGTGCCGCGCGCTGCCGTGACTTTGAGAGGCAGACGTGCGGTGAGTCAGAGAGGACGGGGGCAGCTGTGGCCAGCTCACTCGCCTCTAACTGCTGCGGTGAAGCTCCGGCTGTGGAGAGCCTGACAGCGACGGTATCTGCAGAAATCTGCGGCCACAAGTCTGGACCTCAGCTGACCAGAGCTGCGTTCTCATGGCCCGCAGAGGGGAAATGAAGGAAAGTCCCAGACAGAGTCATATCCGACAGAAGCAGCCTTGTAATTCTTCCTGTGGAGGAGAGTAAAATTAGACACTGAAGCTTTGTGAAGTCTGAAAACTTGGACGTGATGACTTATTCCCACTTGCTGGTTTCTGCTGAGCCTCAAACTGTGACCACTTTTTCTGGTAAAAGGTCCACAGAGGAAGTCATCGTGGCTGTTTTTGTGCATGTTCAAACAAACTCAATAGAATAAGAGGCGGTATAAAGCTCCTGATATTTAAGACTTTTTATGACGTATAACAGCAAACATGAGCATCAGTGAAAAGACTGAGGATTATTATATTATGATTTTTAATGTCTGAAATGAGAGTGAGGAGGTTAATATAAGTATCAGGACTCTGAGGAGACTGACCCCCAATCTCCACCTTCATCCTGATCGTCTCCTAAAAGGTCGTATCCTCCGATCGTAGCTGATCGTAACCATTCAAGTTAACGTGTCAATTTACACCGACTTCTTTCCGTTCCTCTGCGGATCGCTGGACTCCTCAGCTGATCACAAGAGTTCTATTTTTCTCAGACGCCGGAGCATGGCGGATAAATTCAGCACAGATTAACCCGTGCTGGAAAGGAAGTCGGGCACAGACACAAAATAAAACATCCGGCTTCTTTTCAAAATAAAACACTAAAGACTTCACTTCGTCCCTGATGATCTCATTTGCAAAGTTTGAGTCTTTTAATGAAACCAAAATCATGTTTTGATCATCTGATCATGTTAAGTAGACTTTAAAATTTCTCTAAACTTTAACTAAAACATGCTGAAAATAATTATATTGACCGTGGCGTGTAAACAGCCAGATGGGAAAAGCTCATATCTGTGAACTTGCTCCAGTTTGTCGGCCATGTCTGCTTCTTCTCTCTCTGTCAGGTCTCTGAGTTTTTCTGATTCTTCTCTGTTTATTTTTCATCTTTTTTTTAATGAAACATCTGAATTTAGCTTCATCCTGTTTTTAATCTGTGTTATTGTCCCGTCCTTTCAGGTTTAACGTCTCTGAAGTGAGTCGTAATTGTCCTCAAATGTGTTGAATTCAACTAAATGAAGCTGTTTGTTTTGTTTGTTTTGAATTTACACACCACAAAGACAGACATTAGTGTTATAATAAAACACTAGGACCAGATTATAAACTGGGATTATGTCCTGATATCATACGAACAGTGAAAAAAACTGCGTCCGTGTCCGTAGTGATAAAGTTTCAGGAGTTGAAGTGTTAAGCCAACAAAGACCCTGGACCGGATGTAAGAGAGCGGCTCCTTTGAGGTTGACCATGAGTCACTGAAAGGGGGACAACACCCTCCCTCCCTCCTCCCTCCTCCCTCCCTCTGTGGGTCCCCTCCCACAGCTTTGAAGTGGTGGCAGATTGTGCACAAACAACATAAACCTCACTGCGACAAACACTGTGATTTACCACCCAGGGCAAGGAAATGGCCACTAAGACAGCTCCATTCAGTTTATAGGGCTGTTTAGAGGGAGCTTTTTCGTACCTCCGGACGGACGCTCTTTTGTCAGGCTCACTTTGAGAATGCTGGAAATGAGGATTCCCAAAGTGGAGCCTGAACAAATGCCCGGACAGGCACCTCGCTGAGGCTTACAAGCTCCAACCTCGCACTCTCGCTGCTGCGGTCCGGAGACACAAAGGCCAAATGTCTCCGGATCCAGGGGTCAGATCCTCCTCTTTTTCCAACTGTTTCACTCACAGATTTAATGAGTTTCTACTGTAAATAAATAAATCTCAGATCACGTTTATTATCTTCTTTGGCATATTTACACTAGTATATGGACTACACCGTGTCTGCGTTAATGCGTTAATGGAATTAACTTTATCACACACTACAGATATACTCAGGATAACTTTTTTATCAGGTAAACAGCTAATGTGCAGCTTTTGGGTGTATTTATTATTGAGCATTATCAACCTGACAGTGTGTAATAAATATTCTAACTGGGTTTAAAATATCCTCATGTTGACAGACTCCTCCTGATTTAGTGATACGAGGGAAGATGTTATAATTTCGCTGATACAAATACCAGTTTTCATGTTGATGTTTAAGAGCTGAGTTAAAATTGAAATATCAAGATCTCACCTTTTATGCTAAACTTGCTTTTGAGGCTGTTGATAGTCGGTGAAGATTTCTCTCTAGCATCCTTGAAGGTGAGTATGCGTCACAGGAGCTTCTTGTCCCTGAAGGAAACCATCATTTCATTGACCAGAGGGGTGAGTAACTGAATCTTTGATTAATTTTACAGAATAAAACCAACCGTTCAAAGATGTTCAGAGTGATGAAGCTGAGGTATTCACAGTCAGACAGTGCTGGTTTTTCAGTCGTAGAAAGTTGACATGTGAGCGAGGTAAAGTCCACTGACTGTCACATGTGTGTTTAGTGTTTAGTATATTATTATTTTTATAATATTTATAATTTTTAATCCTCAGTCTTCTCAGTTCTTTTAAAGTAAATTGACTTTTTTAAATAGAGGAAGGTTTAGATTGAGAGTATTACACAAACTGGATCGGTATTTATATATTTATTTTTTATTTCTAAAGAGGCAGAAATTTAAAGTTTGAGTCTAAAATGACAAACAAGCTGTAATATCTGAAATTATCAGCAGAGGGCAGCATTTTCAAAGAAATTAAAACACTGTTCCTCCATTTTTCCACTGGAGTTTGACAACCACTTATAACACTTCCGCTCCTCCTGAGAATGTTTATAGTAATACCTCAGTAACAGAACTTCATAACAATAATACAAACTCTAACTCCACTGAAGCTGGGACGTTTATATTTTTTACATTTCTGTCTTTATCACCTGTTATTATTTTATTATCATTGTTGATATTGTCTTTTATATTTACTATCCTGTTTCCACTTTCGACCCCCTTTTTAATTACATTTTTTTCTTAATTATTTTATGTTTTTATTTTGGTCCTCATGCTCTCGTTTTATGATGTAGGGTTCTTGTAGGTTCCTTATGACAAATGAAAATGACCTTTAATTCCGTTTTAATTAAGCTTTTTTATTTTTATCTGTCTTTTCTATGTGATTTATGACTATATGTCAAAGCACTTTGTAGACTTCTGTTTTTAAAAGTGCTTTAAAAAGAAAACAATATTATTATTGTTATGATTGTTATTATTATTATTTAATATCATTATTATTATTATTATTATTATTATTGCTGTTGTTATTTTATTATTGTCATTATCGTTATCATGACACACAGGTACGAATAAGGAATATCTTATCTTATCCATTGACTGTATATACTATCGTATACGAGGACTCAGTGTCCTCTGTTGACCAGCAGATGGCGCCCTTGCTCACCTCGTCCTCTCTACAGGATGTGAGTGAAGTCTGCTGAGATTTTACAGCTTTAAGGCCGAGAGAGTGAGCGGGTTCACAGATTATAAACAGACCTGTGATGTCTGAATGAAATGACTTGGATTTAAAAATAATAATAGTAATCTCCACCTCATTTATCATTTTTAGAAAATTTAAAATATAATATGGAGCTTTCAATAAAACTAATGAGAGTCGATCATTGTGCAAATTTTGGAGAAACTGTCAAATAGCTGCACATTGTAAAAAGTCAAGCTCTTCATTTAGCTGGTGACCGAGCTTTCTCAGCTGTGGCTCCCAAATAGTGGAACGAATTTCCACTGGAGATGAAAAGACCCCCCACTCTTTCTACTTTTAAATCACATCTTAAAACTCATTTTTATTCCTTCACACCGATACTGCTCCCTGAGAGTTTCAGCATGAAGCTCTCTCTGTGATCAGACATCCCTGATGAAGCTTGTTCAGACGGTCCTCTTCCTCATGATTCTCAGTGTTTTGTATCGCAGTGTCTGAAGAAAACAAACATGTATTGAAGTGAGTTCTGTTTAACCCTTCACGATATTTTGTTTGTCTGAGTATAATGGGTCTCTGAGTATCTTCAGCATTTCCTTTGACATCTTTGAAGACGTATTTGTTTCCCTGATTTTCCAAAACCTGCTTTTTCCTACAGACACGAGGTCAGTAAGGTCAGTTAGAGCGATCCTGGAATTCACATGCTATCTTTATTTAGTGGTTATGAGTAACTATCACAAAGTTGTGATTTTCAAGGGAATTCAGATGGTGATAAGAAATACTGAGTCAGCTTTAATCATTTTTACTCACTCCAAATAAATCTGACATATTGGGTGGGGTGGAAAAGAAACTAACCCACTGAGCGTTTTTTGGTCTTACAGAGGTCTAATAGACGTCCAAATGTAGCCTAGACGACTGCTCTAAAATCAGACTACCACGGGTTTAAAAAACGTCTTTTTAGACGTCTAAATTTAGACCAAGTTTAGACAAGCCGTCCAACAGAGCTTTATCTATACTACAGTGTATAAAGCTCAACGGCTATCATAATTATTTTGGTTAAATACTGTGAGATCAGTTATAAAACTCACAGTTAAAGTGCAACGTCTAAATTCCATCTAAAAAAATACAGAATCTAGACGGTTGAAATTAGGTCTAAAAGGAAACTAGACGTCTAATAGCCGTTTATTGCTCAGTGGGAAGTTTACAGTTTAGATATATGTGTATTTATATATATATATTTATATATATATATAAGTAATTTTTTTGTTGATGAATGCATAATTTCAGTTATTTTTTTGCATTTTTATTTGGTCCCCTCATGGCACTTTTTCCCCTCCCTTTGGACAGTTAAAAATGAAAGAAAATGACTTTAATTTGTCAGGTATTGTCCTATTTTGATATATTTTGATGACAAGTGCTTTTCCTTGAGTAAAAATCACCCGATATCGAAAGTGATGGTGTTACTAACTTTAGGTTAATCCAGACTGAGAGTGGGACCGTGTTTCAGATCACCTCTGAAGTGAGCGATGAGTTCATTTTATTATCTCAGATGCTGCAGATGTTTTCACAGAAGAATTCATGTGCTCATATAATCTGATGTTTTCTCTATCAAACGCCGTCATGCTCCTCCTCCTCCTCCTCGCTCTACTGTCCGTGTTCTGCCGTCACACTCTTCTATTCAAATCAGAAAAAGACCAACAAGCTCATTAAAATTCCTGCTTCCTAAGACCGGACCAGCACGGCAGAGAGGAGGCCAGCGAGCCCCCGGCGCTGGCATTCACCCTCTTTTGAGGACGTGCACAGGGATGGAGCCGCAGAGGTCGCTCATGTGCACAGGCCTGTTTTCAGAGCGGGCGCTCAGGCATGATGCAGACTCACAGGGGGGACAATAGGGGGCAGCACCTGGAGCCTGGAGAGCAGCCAGGCCTGACAGTCAGTCCTCCTGTGAGTCCAGCTCTCCTGATCGTCTGAACTTCTGCCTCCAAACCAGCAGAAAGAAAATCTGATCATGTCCTCGGTGTTTGTGTGAGACGAGACCCAGAGTGTGTGTGTTTTCTTCGTGTGTGTGTGTGTGTGTGTGTGTGTGTGTGTGTGTGTGTGTGTGTGTGTGTGTGTGTGTGTGTGTGCCAAAAACAACAGAGGGGAAAACAAGTAATGAGGAAAGAATGAGTGAATGAATGAGTGAGGGAGTGTGGAGGCCGTGAAAGGGTGCAGCAGCTGAGGATTTCATCATTTATCTTCAAGTGCACAAATAAATGTACGTTAAATCCTCTAAAACAATCACATAATTCACACTAAAGGTTCATTTTTGATTTAAAATGTATTTAAATAATTCTTTTAACCTGAAAAAAGAGGTCAGTTATCAAATTCACGAGTAAAAAAGCACAAACGCTAAAACCTAAAGGCTTTTCTCACAGCTGTAATCTGTAAAAGTTTCATGACGCAGGAAACTATGAATCTAGAGTTTGTTACACTCTCCTGAACATGCCGTAAAAAAGGAAAATTAACATTTTAATAGTTTTTTTTTCTGCTCAGTTTATGAATGAATCACGTTCACGCTCTTTGCAGCTGATACAATTTTATATGACGACCTTTTCAGAACCAGAATCAGTCGCACAAAAATACGTTTTCTGTTTTTTAAGGTGGAAACAATCGGCGGTAAAATCCTGCAAATTTTAGTGTCATGAAGAAAAGACAAAATCATGAGAGAGCACTGTGAAAGAGTGAAGATTGACCTCCTTATTTTCACAGTTTAGTTTGTCGTTTGTCGTCTCGTTTCCATGTTGATCAAATCTTTAATAGATGTATTAGATCCAGCTTTGACTGATCCTGTTCGGTCTTTACTCCTCGGTTCAGGCTTCGGTAACTTCTCTGTTAAAATCAAAAACTGAAGCTTAATCTGAACCGGACCGATCAGATTTTTACCCTGAACAGAAACACTCGTGCACCTGCAGCCACGGCTTTGTCAAACAGGATGATGCACTTTCTGAGTTTTTTAACTTTGAGGTGACTCTCCTGCTGCTCAATCTTTTCACCTTTTTAAGGATGAATTAAAATCTGCAGCTTCAAGAGTTTGTGGGAAGAGTGTTTTCAGGATGAAAAGCAGAACATTTGGTAAAATTTAGTTTGTGTTCATTGGTGGAACAGGGATAAAAAAGTCAGAGTAAAACTATCGGCCTGTTTTGAGTAAAAAGTGTTTTCTGTGAATTTTACTGAAAGAAATGAGAACATTTTAATACTCAGAGACGACTAAAGTCACTAAAACTGTGTCTGCAGAAACCTTTTTTACCAAACGAGCAGTTTTATTTAGACCAACTGCATCCATGTCTGAGGTGATCTGGACTCTGCAGATATCTGTGATTTTTTTAGCCTCATCTTTCTCTCTTTTACACTCATAAAAGTCTTTATTAAACGTCTTCTCTGCAGACGTCTGTTACTATGAGACGAACATTAGGATGTTATTTATTCAAACAGATAAAACGGTCTGCAACTGATTTTTATCTTATTTTTTTAAGGAACATGAAGAAAATCTGGAGGCCTGTCTGGTCGATGCAGCTGAAATTAAAGGTGATGAGATATTTGACCAGAAATAAGACAAAAGAACCTGAAAAATCTGAACTTTTACAGCTCTGCAGTGTCGATGGAGAGCGTCCAGTGATTTTTTTTACAATTTTTTGAATAATAATTTTTACTTTTACTTCATTATTTTCTGCAGAAAGTAATGAAATAAAAGTAAAAATTGTGACCAGTTAACTACCACCCCGGTCATTAATAAAAATAAACACCTTATTAAGTGGGAAAGAGAAGATCTGGCTCATTTTTCTGATTTTAATTTTCACTTTTCTCAACAAACAGTGAAAACATGACCGGATCATTTGAATGCAGCGCACAGAGAGGATGAAATCTGCATGTTGACGATCATAAATGCTGTTTTTTCTGACTGTACCACCGCCTCCCTGAGACGTTAAATATGGGAATCCAACTGAGATGAGAAAAAAACAGTCTTGGTGGAGATAAATACAGAATAAATGATAAAAACTGTTTGTTTCAGTGAAAAAACCTTCAACTTCAAGGCCTGGTAGTGGTTTTCTAAAGATCTTGGAGGGTCATCTACACCCAGATCTGAATAAAACCCCCTGATTTGTGCAGAACCTCCTCAGATCTGTGAGCTCCAGGTTGTCTTATCTCCTGCAACTGCAAAACCCGAGCAGAGCTGACCCCTGTGGACTCTGGTGACAACAAATCCCGTGAAAAATCGAGCAATAAATGAAACTTTATCCAACTTTTCTCCGTCCGCAACTTCTGGAGAGCTAGCCCGGCCCATCTGGTACAGCAAATGGCCCAACTCACCAGGGAGTGAGAGAGAGAGAGAGAGAGATGGTGGAGGAGGGGGGAAGGCGAAAAGAAGGGGGGGTTGGATTGAAAACAGATCAGCAGCCTGAAGATCTCAACACCACCGCATGTCTCTGCTAGAAGCGCCGAGTGGAGCCGAACCGCCTTTCCAGACTCACTTTTAGCACGACGAAGCTTTTACGCGTCATGTTCGCGTGCTGAAAAGCGCGTCAAACACGCAAACAAACGCGCGTGCACCCTCCTGGAGAAGATGGATTGTACGAAAAAGTTCGTGTCGACGATCTGAAACCCTCTCCGGGACAGCAGCAGCGGCAGCAGGGAGGGAGAGAGGGAGGAAGGGGGGAGGTAATGCCGAACAAACTTCTCCAAACTTTTCTCTAACTCGGTTCATGGAGTTTTCGCGTTTTTTGCGCGTCGTGCGTTTCGCCGCAGAGTCAGTTGTGTCCTAGTTTACGGGAATCAGACTGCAGGCAGAAGTTTCCTCGGACAAAAAGAGAGGGAGAGCCTCGGGCTGGAGTGAAAAGAGTCGCCAGTGAAGGTAAGGAAACTTTTTCTCCGGAGATGCTGACAGCTGAAGTGACTCTAAACTCGCTCTTTCTGCTCGTCCTTCCACATTTCACTCTCACACTTTCTTCTTCTGGGTTCGTTCAGGGTGTTTTTTTCCTGCTCCTTCTTCTCCCCCTGAGATGAGGCTCATAGCAGCTTCATGTCTCATTTGCACTTTGAACTTATCTGACACAGGAATCCCAACAATTTTCTGTCCTGCAACTTGATCCATATGGGAAGAGATGTGATCAGAAAGCTCGGCGCCAATCCCTGTACATGTCTGTTAATGCTTCAGCTGAGATTGAAGAGGCTTCATGGAGGTATTTTGACGGTTAAATGGAGGATGAGGTACAAGAAACACAATCAGAAACTTTGACTTTTCAGTGGATCACACTTTTAGGACTTATTCCATCTCCAAACTTACAGAGTATTGGCTGTTTTGTGGTTCTGCATGTGTTCACCGTTTCCTCACTTTTGCAGTATTTTACTTTTTAATCTCTAAACGCTGCAGAGAAACAGAAACAAACACCAGCAGCAGCAGCAGCGTGGACACATTAGCGCCTGTGACAGGACTGTGGGAGATGTGTGCTTATTGTTGAAAGATTCAAAGTTTACTGTTTGCTCTCTAGCCTGAGCAGTCAACAAACACTTGACGCCTTTGTGGGGCCCTTAAGCAGCGATATTTGCTGTTGCCCCCCCTCCCTCCTTCTCTCTATCTAACAGGCGCTGCTAATGATCTCCAAACTCATGTGTGGACTCATGAGCCCCACTTTTATGTGAGTTGTTTTGGCCCAAATTTAACCGAGGAGAGGCTGTGGTGAAGCTATTAAAGCTTTAAAGTCAAACAGGCGCCCTCATTGGATGAAACCGAGGCGAAAGAAAGAAAGAAAGAGAGAGAGGAGAGGAGAGATTGTTCAGGTTTGAGGTGAAAAATAAGAGAAATAAGTGGAGGAAAAGTTAATGATAACTGTAATCGGGTTGGACTAGTCCCATGTGTGTTTTTTCCGCTCCACATGATGACAACCCCGGTCAGAGCTGAGGCTGATTTGCATGAGAAAAAGCCGAAAAAGTTTTAGTGCATTTGTCCATTGTGAGGAATGAAGAGTTCCAACAGTTCGGGCCTACGAGGGTGAAAGGAGCGCAGAATGGATGAGCCTATTCAGCTCATTCAGACTCCGTTTGGGGGCTCCGCTCTGCAGCCTTCGGGGACCCATAGTGGTCATGTCACTTTCATCTCCACAGCCCCTGGATGGAAGCATCTGCAGCCCCCGTTTTCACACACGGCCTCCCTCATCCTCCCTCGTCCTCCCTCCCTCCGTGTTCAGGCCTCACTTTATTGATCTGCTGCTTTTTTTTTGTTTGAGTGTCTCTTTTCTGGAAGTCTGCGGGAAATTTAATGAACCAAATACTGGAAAAGAAGTGACCGGGATCTGTGTGTGTGTTGGGGGTGATGATGGCTGAGAAGGAGGAGGAGGTGGTGGAGGAGGAGGAGGAGGAGGAGGAGGTGGGGGTTCAGCTTTTTTTGAAAGCAAATACCGATGAAGTCTAGCGTACAGCGACACAGAGGAGGGTTAGAGGAGAGGGTGAAGAGGGTGAAGTCTGAGTGACTCTGAGGAGGGGGAGGAGCACCCTCACCCTCCTCCACATCCTCCTCCACCTCAACCTCCCACTCCTGCTGAGTAAACTCTAAAGTTGAAGAAAAGAAGAAAGACTTGGACCCCGTCCCGTCCCCGTGTGCTCCTCTCTCCGTCCTCTGATGAAGTGTACGGATGAAGCCGTTCAGCCGGCTGTCACCTCACGGCGGAGGGAAAAGCCGCCTGCGGTGGGTGGAGTGGGACAGGGTGTGGGGAGCACCTCTCAGGGTTGGTGGTTAGGCTGAAAAATGGTTTACGCTGGAATTTAGTGGCTGAGGATGAAGAGGAGCCTCTGACCGACTGTAGCTGAAGGAAGTCTGTGAAACTGCACTCAGACTCAGACCTCAGCGCCAAAGTTTCTTTAGTTAAACGTTTATTTCGTCCGTGCAACAAACGTTTGTTTAGGCACCTTACTTTTCTAGCATGGCACTTTTTCTGCTTGCAGATGGTTTCTGAAAGTCCTTTAAAAGTCTGTTTTATCAAAAAAGTACAATGTGAAGCAGCTCAGTTTACCCCCAATTTCCACCGCATCAGGAACATCTCTGATCTAATTTTCTCTGATCTGTTGGTGAGGCGAATTTCATGGCGGATTTCGGACAACGGCAATCACGAACTCACAAGAACCTGCAGATTCACGTTCAATCGCACGATAACGAGTTGTCTCTATAAAGACAGACACATAGACATATAAGCAGTAGATTGTGTCCTTCCAGAGGAGGAAATCTACTTCTAGACTTCTAGAATCAGCATCATCGCAATGACGTCTAAAAACCAATCCACCAATCAGAGGCGGGATCCATTTCCCATCTTAAATTCTTGACACGAGGTGGATCCTTTCTTAAAATCAGAGTGTACAGGTGCGTCTCAGGTGAGCAGTTTGGCCCAATAGATCCTTATAGTGTTAGCAAACAGGGGGATGTTTATGGTGGGCGGGGCTTAGCTGGAGGCGGAGCGATCCTTCAGATTCAAGGTAGCGAGTTGTGAGCGTATCATTGGAGTTTGTTTAATAAGTTAACAGTAATGAGCGGGACTCTTTTACTTTGGTAGTCATACAAAAGTGGTATTTGTACTTGTAATTCATGTTGATGACGTTACATGTCGTTAAACGGTAAATTTTCATGCTTTTATTTTGATATTTTTTTTAGGGTGCTTTATGTCCTGCTTTGTCGAACCATGCTTTTATTTTGAAATGACAGAACTGTGACTTCTACTTTGTTTATTCATGGTTCTCATTCAGGCGCCCAACAACAACAACAACCTTCTTCTCCCGCTGAATCTCTTTTATATTTACCCCAAAGAAATATTATATCTAATTGTCATTTAAGCATTAAAATCATTTTTATTTTCAGATGAAAACCAAACGTCTAGATTTACTGTAGGCAGAGAACTTCAGCTTTAAACCCTCAGAAAATAATCCTATAATTGTTGCCGATATCATGAACTGATCAAACGATCGATGGCTCTTATTTATTCTTCAGCGCCGGTCCATAAAGTCATTTTTTATGCATTCATTTGCTTAAGCATAAATTCACAATGAGAGAAGATTATGTTTGCAGCCTGCATTAATAATTTACTTTAACAAATAATAATTCATGTTTATGAATATTATTCCGGCATTAGGGTGGGGTCTGTGAGGGTCTGTGAGGCCTTGAGGAGGGGCCGACACACACTGCTGTCACAGAGCGGCTGTAAAAGGCTGTGGATCAGTCAGCTCCGTCCTTCTTCAGACACAGAGATGAGCGCAGACATTCATGTGTAGAGCCCTCCACTCAATCCCGCCTCCTTTGCTGTGGGTGTGAGGACGCCGCAGGACAATCCCCTCTTATTTAAAGGCCTGTTGTTTCACCGCCCTCGAGGACGCCTGCTAGAGTGTTCAGGTTAAATAGGCTCGCATCATATCTGAACAGGAGGGGCCGGGGTTTTAGGAGAGCGGGGACGAGTGGGCACTCCATCCCCAGAAGAGAAACCGAGTTTATTCTGCAGAAGAGCTCGTTCACACCGTCGCACAGGTCTGTGAAAACACGCCGCTGAGGAGCAGAGCGCAGACTGATGTGTTTTTAACGAGATATTTACAGGGCTGAAACAACGGGCACGCTCGTTTAAGGCCCAATGACCTCATCAATCACCGAAACATGAACACGGGATGGCGGCGGAAAGAGGAAACCGTTTCTGAGTTCGCCGCAGAAAGAAAATATTCAAGAAAACTTTTCTGATGTTTTTAAAAAGTCACTTTGTGCTCTAAGAAATCACAACAACCACTTTAATTTAACTTTCTAACCTTGAACAAACCAAACAAATAATTGGACAACATCTCAAAAGATATATTTGATAACTGAGAACTTTAATGTCAAATATTTTAGCTTCCAGTCATGTTTGAAAAAGTAAACAAGTTGCTGCTTTTATATTAAACCTTTTATTTTTGCTAATTTTGGCCAAAACAATCACAGTGTCAATCATTAAATGAAAATCAATCAGTAAATGTTGATTATTGAACATTTAAATGAAGAAATGTCGAGTATTTCTGCATCAGGAAAAGTTCCCGCTGTCTTAAAGTAAAGATCTAGTCCTTTCATGAACCGCACTCTTGGGTTTTAAACACTTTCTGACCAAATCAGGATCCTGTCAAAGTTCTCAGCAGATAAAAAGTTTACAGAGGGATGGAGGAATTTCTGAAGAAGCAGACACACTTCTCAGAGGGAGTGTTTCTTCCTTGGATCCAGTTTCTCTCGATGTGTCATCTCCAGCGCCGTCCAAACGTCTTCCCGTCACTTCCTGGACAAACTCCTCTCACACTCTTTCACTCACACCCTGACTCATCGGAAACCCGGCTTCCCAAAAGCATTTGAGGAGGAACATCATCATTGTCTGCCCGCTCACAAAAGAACAATGGGCCTCGCAGCTCCGGGGTCTTCTGGGGAAATCCAGCCCGGGTCGCGGGAGGTCACTTCGTTTGTAGGAGGGGGGAGGGGAGGCTAATTTCATTATCTCTACACAAGATAAACTCTGCAGACAATAGAGAGTGACAGGTTGTTGTTGTTGTTGTTGGACTGATGTTGTTTGGCTTCACTTTTTGACTCTTAAAGTTAGGCTTATCTCACTGTCTGTGCACATTTACACAGAAAAAAGACGAATGAATGAATGAATGAATGAATGAATGAACGTCAGCAAAGACTTTAAAAGACTTTCCTGAAAGTGCATGAAAGCTGCAGATGCAGAATATAATCACATGGTGTAGCTACATATTCCCATTTTCACTCTTTGAACCTTTAATCTAACAGAGTAAATCCAACCAGGAAGATCTGATGTTAACAACTGTTAAAGGGATATTCCGACGTAAAACTAATTTAGGCTCAGCTTTTTCCAGCTTTTCTTGCCAATCAGAGGCGAAGGAGGCGGGACCTTCCCCCAACCATCCTACGAAAAAAAAATATCACGTCCAGGACGAGACACACACAGCGGAGGCTTTCAAGCAAAGAGCAAAGCTCAAAAAAACCCTGATCACATCGATTACTAAAGTAGTTGTCGGCTATTTTGATTCTCGAACTTTAATCGATTAATCACATAATTGTGAGATGGTTTGTCAGCTGTTAGCCCTCTCACTAGTTTGAAGAGTTAAAAGTGTAGGAATCATCGGACTTGTTGATCATTCTCAAAAATATGAATTTCAGGTCGAAAACTCCTTACTGGAGCTTTAATTTCAGCAGGACGTTGACTTTAGACGATGTTTAGAGCGTGAGTCAGAGATGGTGAGATGGTGAGATGGTGATATCGTTCATATGGAGCAGAGTTATTTCTCACTTCATGTTCCAGTACGTTTGTTCCAGCTGTTGTTTTATTTTGAAAGGGTTTCTACATGATTTTGAAATATAAAAACAGACACAATGACAGTTAGGAGAGACTCCTCCTCGCCGTCTTCTGAACAGACTCACCTTAAACTAAACCGAGTTGTTTGGAGTCACGATTAAAGTCCCCGGATGTTGTCAGGGTGGACTGTGAGCGCTGATCTTGATCTCTGAGGAGGTTTTTGTCGTTGTAAACAGATGATCAGCTGTTCAGGAGAAAGCTCCCCTCACTGTATCATTATCACTTCCTCACTAAACACCCTGCAGGCTCTTCTGTGTGACCGTGAGCCGCTCAGATAGAGTGACACAGACCTGCAGACAATGGCGTATTGTCTGCCGTGTTTGCCCCGGGGCCCTAATCTGATGCTGAGGCAGAGCTGGGGTCCATACAGAGGCCACACCGAGCCGAATACAGAGAGAGAGAGAGAGAGAGAGGGACGAGTGTTTGTGCTGCTGACTCTGGTTTGTGTTGGGAGGGGAGAGGGCAAATATTTAGTACGTTATGATTTACAATAAAGGCCCTCCCATCGATATAAAGCTAATTCAGCCTGAAGGTTCAGGGTTGGACCACTTCCCTCTTTTTCTGTTTCTATATGATGGGAGATATTAGATTCCAGATTGCGCTGAATCCGCGCCAGACCGCAGTCTCCTCTCAGATAGAAGTCGGAGACAAGAGACGGAGGGAGCGAGAGTCAGAGTTGAGCCCGGATAAAGAGACATGTGGTTGTCTTTAGCAACAAGCTCCGAAACCACCGCCACCCCCTCCTCCTCTTCAACATGCCATCAGCTCCTCTTTTCTTCGTCTCTCACTCCGGAGCCAAATCGAAGTTCGCTCATGTTTTGTAATCAGCTCATCAAAAGGGAAAGTGGAATGAAAACCACACTGGCTGCATGCGGCGCTGTCTTTGTGTTTCAGTTGTTTCACATGCAAGACTTGACAAAGTCGGGCAGCTTACGGCGAGCTCTACGGTGTCAACAGGTGGTCGCAGCGAGCCGAGGAGGACGCCCCACAGTCCTCTGTATCATAGAGAGCAGCTTTAAATGAGTGTCAGCCAATCAGGGAATCAAGTCACTTCTACTTTTATAAATCTACGTCCTGTTTTTCAGAATAACTGAATTCATACGTGCACAAACTTCTGGAAATGTACCTGAATTTTCTTCACGCAAACAGAAACAACTTTACCCAAACTTGAGCAGAATTCGCCGTCTTGCTGACAGTCGGCGTGTTGGAAACGCTGACTCAGCCTAACTTTTGAATGACCTTCTGTGAGACAAAGAGGAAGAGGTCGGCCTTTAGCCTCGTCTTTAACAGCTGCTCGTCTGTCAGTCAGATCAGCTGTGCGTCTAAATGTTCAAAACAGGAAACAGAAATATCTCAGAACTCAGAAAGTGGATTTTTTTGTACGCCATAACCTTAAAGCTTTTGTCCTCCTGACTTAACTGCTCTGTAACCTTTGACCTGTTAGTGCAGGTTTTAACCCCCCCGTTAAAACACAGAGAGCCCGCTCTAGAACATGTCAGCAATCCGCCTTATTCTGCAGAATCCTGAAACGTTAAAAAAAGGGTTCAGTTAGTCAGCGAAGTGAGGGCGTAGTTATTTAGATCTCACCTGGTGACGTGCTCTGACAGCTGACGACGACAGGTTCCCCCCCTCTGCCAACACAAACACACTCACACACACACACACACACACACACACACACTGACACCCTCAACTTAAAGGAACCCCCTCCTCCTGATACCAAAGCGTGTGATCGGACTCGGACTGAAAAGATGATTGTTAAACTCACCTGAATGAAGCAAACACCAACTTTGATTGGACTAAACTTACAGGCATATCCCGTGTATCTGGGAATACACACACAGAAACACGCACACACACACACACACTTGCGTAAGGAGCTGGCGGGGCTAATGACAGCTGAAGCAGTGGAGAGTGAGTGCTAACAACACGTTTGGGATGAATGACCCCGTCCAAACGCTTCAGAGAGGAAGCCGGCTCGACTCAGCAGTGTGTAATGTGTCACCAGTGACAGCTGTGACTCCTGTGCTCACACACACACACACACACACACACACACACACCTATTACATGGTTACAGGGTCAGTTGAGTGTCACTCAGCTCTGAAATGTTACGTTAGTTTGAGAAAAAGGTCGTTAAAGCCGACGCTGATATTTTAAAGAAGCGTCATTTAGATTTCCAGTGTCGCTGATCGGAGACCAACGGTGTCTAATAATTTTAGAGGAGGAGTGAGGCTGATTTTTCCAGGCAGGACGATGATGATGATGAAGATGATGATGATGCATTTTTGTTGAGCTGTTTCATTGCGTAACTGAGGAAGTGTCAGACTCATTCCTGTAACTAAAGCTGTCTGTGTTTTTCTTTTTACCTCGACCACAAACTCCTGCAGTCCTCCTCAAAAGACCGATGTTCCTCATCATCAGCTGATTTATGACGCCATGATTGTCCTACCTGAAGTGGAAGGACAGTCTGAAGGTCTGAGGACAACAGGAAGTTTGTGGATGAGATGTCAGGGTGGTTGTCGAAGAATCTGTGGAAATACTTCTTATGAAACCGAACCCACTGCAGCATTTTGATGATGGTCTTACAGTTTCATGATGTAGGCTTGCAGAGGATGGGAAAAACAATGACTGCTTTGACCACAGGGGGCGCCAAAATTGTCACAAACTGAAAGCTGCTCACAGGAGCTTTAAATATCCGATTAATTTGACTGTTTCTGAGAGTTCAGATGATTTAGAGTCGTAGGAAATTATTCACTTTAGAAGATCCGTAAGATCAGAGGTAGACCATTGAAATCCTTCACATGAAGATTTCCCTGTTTGTCTGTTTTAATTCTGTCTGTAATGTTTTCAGACACTTTAGATAACCTGAGCCTGACAGGAGGGACAAAAACACAACACGCTGTCTTCCTTTCAAAATAAAATGTTGTAGTGTTTTGGGATTAACTCTTACAGTCCTGCACACTTCTCTGCTCACTGACTGTTTCACTGTTCCTCTCTGAAGACTAAAACCTCCTCTGGTCCGCTCTCAGATTCCTCCTCCCAAACTATGTGTAGGCCTTGAGCGTCACATCTGTTTTCTGTTGGTCGAGGGAGACGAAGAGATCAAGCACAGGATATTGCCTTTACTAGCAGGAAAGGTCAGGTTCAGGGGTGGGGTAAGAACTCATCCAAAGGGCTTTTCTCTGCTGGTTCTTCATTAGAGCTGTTGTTAGCTGCTCATTACTCTGTATCTCATGCGATCCACTGGGCGGATGGGTCCTGCTCGGGGATTTGAGTCTCCTTATTCCTGCAGATGATGATGGTTTGAGTCAGGAGCGAAACGCAGAGGCCTGTCTGTCCGACTCACGGCTGATGTGCTGCTGTCAGACCTTTCACGATCTCCTGTGTGACCTCTTAGACCCGAGTCTTAAATCCTCACATGGAGATGTTTCCTAAAAGACCTCGGTGATTCACCCACAGAGAATGCTCCTCGTCCCAGTCTGAACTTGTCCAAGAAAGTTACCGTCCACTTCTCGTCAACAGAAACATCCTCCTGTCATGTGAGACGTTTGCTGACGATGCTGCGCACATTTTCTGCATCAAAAGTTTTGGTGAAGATCAAATGAGACAAGAGCAACTTTTCTCAGTTTGTCAGGAAGATAGAGAGAGAGATGGACGGAGGTGAGACTGATGCATGTGGTTAAAGGGACATTCCGGCGTAAAACTAATTTAGGGTCAAACACACCATAACACCGAGTTAGACCCCCCCTCCAGAGATGAATGTTGTCGACCGCTTCCTTCTCTAGTTATACCAACTTTAGTAACGACCGCAGGATAGTAATACAGAGAGCCACGCGCTCAACCAAAACGCCACTCTATAGCCACAAATAATGCTCAGAACAGCACCTAACTTCATCAACAGGACATATAGGGTCACAGACATAGTACTATATTCAGAGTTGTTCTAACTCCTAAGAAACATAAACTTAAGTGGGGTCGTTTCTCCACCTCTGTAGTCTATAAGCTGGGCCAATAAACTTCTACTGTAGTTAAAATGAAAAGGTAAAGGTGTTTTTATTGAGCCGAATTATCAATAAAATCATGATTTTGTTAACAGGTATGAATATATGTGCTGTCGAGTTAGTATATGTGAACAAGAGCACAGTAAAGTTAAATCAGCTAATTTTCCAATGAGGTTCTGTTACTAAACGGAACTACACCATGTTCTACTGAGGTTAGTACATATAGGGTCACAGACATAGTACTAGACACCAAACATCTTTTTAACTTTGACTCATTTCTTTAGCAAAGAGACTAAAAACACAACTCACCTACTCTCTTCCAGCAGACGCTTGTTTGTAGAGAGACCTCAGGCCAGTCCATTACAGACTACAGTGGGGTGACGCAGCTCAAGGAAGAACATTTACGATCCTTTCTTCATGGAAATAAAATCAGACCGAGACGCTTAGACAGAAGAACTATGATGGAGAAGAACATGATGGAGCTCCCAGAAAGTTTGATAATCTTGACTTTTGTTTTAATTATTCTAATGAACCTGCTCTTCTGTGGTTGTCTAGTGTGGTAACGTGGCTGGCGTCGGTTTTTCAGGAGCTCCACTTCGGTTGTTTTCCAGGTTCTCATTCAGGTCCTATGAGACTGACACTGAAACTATCGTTCTCTGGGATATGGAGGCGTATGCCGACCTGAGGACGTCGGAATAAAACCAAAAATCTAAGACAGAAGAAGAAGGATATGAGGTTTAATCATGGATAGGATTTCAAACTTTATACCGACTTTTAGTCCTAGAAACAGAAAACTTAGATGTGCGTATCTGTGCTCACTCATGTTACCTCGCTGAGCGAGTCCAGGCTCAGACCGGTCACATCATAGAGATTAACACGAACCCAGAGACGTGTTTAATGTTGCTGAGTAATCCCATCAGTGAACCGCCGACTCTTTCTACAGCAGACAGAAGTTAAAGTGAGATCTTTTACTTTTTCTGAGGAGTTTGAGAGGAAAGGTTCGCTCCGTTAAAGACAGCTCGACATGAAACTGAGTAACTGAGAGTCTGAGCGTGTGAACGTGTCGCAGAAACAGCTGAACTCGGCCTGTTTGAGGGATGAGTGAAGGAGGAGCTGAGGCCCGGGGAAAGGAGACGACCTTCACACCTGTCCACCTGTAAATCAGGTCTGATGGTTCCTCCTCAGGGAATCATCGTGTTTGTGGAGTTCAGAGCTGAGAGAGATGTTTTTATGTCACTGTTAGATTTCTAATATTCCTAAAAAACGAAGAGTCCAACCTCCTTTAATGATGGAGACACAAAACTATGTAAAACAAAACCATATTTAGTTTTTTTCTTCCTGTTTGTTTTGTTGACCTGCATGAGAGCGAGCACCAGAAACCCGAGCAGAGAGGTCTGCAGGTGGCATAGGGGCAGAAACCAGAGCTCCAGTTTGCATGTGTGCAGATTGTTCATGTGTGTGAGTGTGTGTGTGTGTGTGTGTGTGTGTGTGTGTGTGTGTGTGTGTGTGTGTGTGTGTGTGTGTGTGTGTGAGTGTGTGAGTGTGTGCTGCCAGGAAAGAGCGCCTACCGGCATGAGGAGATCACTCAGACTGAAAGATAGGAAGGAAGAAAGTCAGAGGAGCAAAGCCTGGAGATCTTCAAAATGAGAGGGGCTCTTTTGATGTGTGTTTGCATTCCTCTCAGTGTTGGTGAAAGCCGAGCCGTCCAACGGTAGTGGAGGAGAGGAACTCTTGAAACTGACCGAGCCGCGAAGAAAAACACACACCAGGTCTCCGAAACAAAAGTTTGAGGAGGAGGAGAAGGAGGAGGAGGAGGAGAGGGCTGAAGGAAAACCAGCAGAGACAGGGATGATGGTTCCTTCTGCTGCATTTTCTTCGACAAACTCGTATGGATGAAAATCAAACAGTCACTTTCCCCATTACCTCAGACCTCCTCCTGGACCACATGTGGTTTAGTGTCATGTCTGGATGGTCCATCAGAGCAGGAGCTGGTGGAGGATCACCCAGACGCTTTAGTGTCTGCTTTAGTGTCTTTAAGGGGAATTCCTCCTTCTGTACATGAACCCAGTTTTCTCATTTTCAGGGTCTTAAAGTTCAGGATCAGTCAGAGGACAGGAATCAGACGAGCAGAATAGTCCTTAAAGAGTGTCTGATAAAAACCTGTCCTCAGATCATCACTCCAAGTTCCTCCATCCGTCTGGTATCACTGGACAAGAGTGGGGGGTGCACTCTGGACTTGGTCTACTTCAGCCGCTCCAACTTTCTCTCCGTCCTCCATCTCCTCACCTGTCTTTCCCTCTTTGTTATGGACTGGATGGGGCGGAGTCACGTCTCTGACCGCGTCTTAAAGGGACATGAGACCATAGCCTACCTACACACATCAATGTTATGTTTTGGGTTTTGTTTTGTTACTCGTAAAATCACCACAAGGGGCGCTGCAGGTGAATGGGCAGGTGAAGCAGTGATCTGGGGAACGGGAAGAGCTCACTGTTTTTACCGCTAATTTTCGACCACTCTCACTCTCATCATGTACATCGCCATCGTCGCAAGTTGGACGTATCTGTCTATTGGATTGGACAAGAAGCGCGTCAAAAACACCTCACTGCCGCACCCAGACAGTGACTAAAATTCAGGTCAGGTCAGTCACGACAGTCGTAGATTTCGGTATCGGTAAAATTTGGGTTTATCGCCCAGCCCTAATCTGCTGGATGGCAACTTCTACATGACAGAAAACACGTCTTCTTCTGCACATGATGTTTACATCATGTTTAGCCTGACCAATCACGGGGCTTGTATGTCTGAAAGCTCTGTGCAGGTACGGTGCATGTGCATGTGCAGAAATCTGGCGCATTTTAAAGGTTCAGTGCAAAACAAATATTTAATTTAAAGAGCCAAAACGAACCAGTTCAGTGACTCCTGTTTCTTCATGGAGTCTGGCGGCTTCAGAAACCGCTCCACAGTCTCCCCTGGTGTGGGCAGACAGCCTGACAACATAATTGAGGAATTAGTTGAATTTATTAAACAGAAAAAGTCGAATTTCTTTGCATCTGCGTTCACTTAAACAACAGTCAAAGCAGAAGTCATGCACTGGGCAGAGCTGAGTCTGAATGTTTGTAAGATAAACCCCCGAAGGCAAAGGCATTCTTTAATGAAAGAAAACATCCAGTTTGTGGTCGTGTGGCAGGAAGGAACAAGAACAAAGCCGCCTCGCTGTAAAACTCCGGCTGAAGGATTCGGATATGGTTAGTCTGGCCGTACCCACGTTTAAAGAAAAGCAGCTTTGGAACCAGATTCACTAAATAAACCATTAAAAGCTGGAATCTGAGCTGGCCGCTCTGGGATTTGGCTGCTTGATTGACATTGTTATGGTGCCGATTTCCCAGAAATCAAACGGTCATGAGGCGTCCTTTTCCCTCTAAATCTAAAACCTTCATGGAAATAGTCCTCAGCCTCCATGATGTTGAAGTTCTCATGATGTTGGAGGAGGGTGAAGAGGTTTGGGGTAAAATTCATCTGCAGTCGAGGATGCCATCTTTGATTTCTTGGGAGCTGGGTGCCTTTCTAAGCGGGGTAATCCTGCTATCTGAAGTCTGCCGCCTGCGGTCACATGGCAGAGGACTGGGAGGGGGAAGGGGTGAGGAGAAAGAGGGGGTGAGTGGGTTTTTGGGGGGGCTTATCCCGTCCGTGCCGCAACGAGCTGCCCAGCCAACCAGAAGATGAGAAAAGAAGTGCACCCTTGTTGTTTGTCCGCCTTTGGCCTCTGCCATCTGTCCACCCGGTTCCTGACACCTGTACCAGTCTGTCAGAGCCGGGCTCCCCTGTCAGGAGGGGCAACGCGGGTCTGGTCTGTAGGGAGACTCCGGGTGGAGGGGGGTAATGTAACAGCTCCAAAGGCTTAGGGAAGAAAGGGGGGTCAGGGTGAAGTCGGGGCCACTTTTTCAGAAAGGAAGCACTGAATGATCAGATCTAACACGCCGTCTCGCCGCCGCACCTGCTGATATTGTTTTGATTTTTGGGTAAATGACCCTCACAGGTGCTCGTACCCCGAACCTTTCTTCATCTAAATATTGGCTGGAGGTTCAGAGGCAAATCACAGAGTAAATAGTTGGCATGCAGTAAAAGCACGGAAACAGCCATTAATGCGGTGCCAGATGTTCATCAGACGCCGATGTTAAGAGGAGAGGCTTCTGGGCCGTTTTTAAGCGCACCGGCTGCTTGAAAGGAAGACTCTGTTGCTGTGAGCGCCGGCGTGCTCATGGACTCATCTTATCTGGGCCAAGAGGGTCCGCTACCAAAGACCGGGCCTGTTTCTCTGGCCTGCGCTGAATACGATAAAAGCCCATGAAAGAGCACATTAAATTCTATCACAAAGGTGATGTCAGAGTGACGGGGCTCGCCAAAAGCCCGCTGAAGGACGTCTTGGCACCGGGAAAATCAGGAAGCAGATGCAGCCTAAACCTGTTAGTCACCCACCTCTAATCGGCTTAGATTGGCGCCGTGACAGGCGACTGGCACCTTCGGAGGGTCGCAGACATGGAGGCTAACACACACCTCACAACGTAGGGTGACATGTTGGATATCCACATGGAACCAAAACCAGCACTTCACACGATCAGCTCGCAGTAACCAGATCACTGAGCAATGACTCACTCCTGACGCCGGGATCCTCCTCCTTACTGTCAACTTCCTCTCTCTGGTTTTTGACCGTTTTTAAAGCGTCCGACACGCAGAAGTCGGTGAAGATTTTCAAGATTCTTCTAGAAATAAAATCACAGCTGCAAATAAATGTTTTCAGACAGAGAGTCCAAAGAGTTAATGACCAGAAATCACTTTGTTTCTGTGACTTTAAAGGTGGAGTAGACAGGAATCTGTTAAAGCAGCGTCTTTTTTGTGGTGTAATTACAAAAAATCTTTTAATAACAGTCAACAGTTATTAGTTATTGATGACATTTGGTAATATAACGATATCTCTGTGTTCTCTCTCTGACTGTAAACAAAGCCGTTCTCCACCTCCTCTAACCTGATTGGTTGTGAGGCAGACGCTGCTCCCCCGTGTCGTTCAGGAGCCCAAACAAAGTTAGCGTGCTACAATATCGGACAGTAGAAACCAACCAGAAAGTTCGGAAAATTGTCTGAATCCTCCTTTGGCCACGACTGCCGACACAAGCAAGAAAACAAAGTAAATACCGGAGACTCTGGAGGAATAACGGGCGCTTAAAACGGAGGTAGACCGGACAAGAGCTAAAAAGCCGGGTCAACATAAACCATGGGGGACGCTTGGGGATCTTGGTGACCCTGTAACCTTTCTGCTGGACAGGTAAACCGCTTTAACAAAGTAAGACAAGTGTCTGTAACAGAAGTGTTTCTTGTCAAACGGACCTGCTGTAGCGTGTTGTAGCGCCATCGCTAAACTGTCCTCCCTCGGGTCCTGGACTATGTCACTTTATCCTCGTTGTAGAAGTCCTGCAAACATTGTGTTTGCTGGTAGTCTGTTGGCATCTACAGTAGCCCCAATGCTTTTGACTTTCACCTTGACTGGGCCCCATTTGTAATGATCTGAAGTATTTATCTGCATTATATCTGAATTTAATTGGAACGAGACGAGCGAGCAGGAGCGTCTGTTTGAGATTTCCTCAGATCCTGACTACCCCGCCTTATAAAGAATTAAATCATGAGTTTCTGTGTCAGAGTTTTGTCTGTGTCTGTTTTGGACACATCAGGACATAAACTCCTTCTTTTATTCAGACTAAAGACTGTAGAGTTTACCTTCCTTCAGTTTTCAGATGCGTTAAAATGTTTTTTATTTTCTTGCACCTGTGAAATATGAAGTCACTCCCTGTGATCGTTTCCAGTCGCTCAGTTTTACCGTCGAGTCGCCGCCGCTCCGTCAGACGTATGTGTGAAAGCAGGTGGAAAAGCGTTGACCTCGGGCTCGCTGCAGACGGTGGAATAACTTCTCCTCTCCGGGCTGGGACTGGGTCTTGTTTGTTCTCGGCTGAGGATGATCTTGTAGGTCCCACCAAGTCAAACAAGTGGCGCGTTGCCAAGTCATGGAGCCTTTCACACAGACGTGAGGAGGTATTGACACAGTGTGTGCGGTTGAAACCACAGCGCGCCGAGAGCCTCTCAGGTTTACAGAGGAGCTCTGTGAACTCATGACAGCAAACTGAGAGACCTGTGTGTGTGTGTGTGTGTGTGTGTGTGTGTGTGTGTGTGTGTGTGTGTGTGTGTGTGTGTGTGTGTGTGTGTGTGTGTGTGTGTGTGTGTGTGTGTGTGTGTGTGTGTGTGTGACCTGACATCGGCTACACTCCAGCGCAGTCACAGTAATATAATTTAGATTATGTTTCCACCACCATGATTAATGCTGTTTAACACTTTCAAAGACGGTCCAGAAAATAAGATCTTGATATTCTGGAGGATTTTAGCGATGATAGAAAAAAAAAGGACAAATTTTCATCAAGAATGAGCAAAAATTACAAAAGTTTTTTATTGTACCGCTCACTCTTGTCAAAGTTTATTCAAAGCTGTTAGAAAAAACAACTTCAGAGTTGTTTTACTAGATAAGTAAACTTATTCGTTGAGCTGTCAAACGCTTCCTGACAGACTCTTCTGAGCAAAGACAAACCTTCTCCTCCATGTGGGTCAGGACCGTCCATGTCCGCGTCCACGAGGGTTGGTCAAGTTTCAGTTTTTATCTCCTGGTTCTGTTCGGTCACTTACTTGTAACTTCCTCCGTGCGTGCGGCAGTTAAGACATTTGCATAGTTTCTCCGTCAAACTGAAACCAAAAGACCCATATCGCCCCCTAGTGTTGGGGAGGAGGACACGTTCACGTCAATAATTTAATTGTCTCAGCTTCATGTTTACGAGGACAAGGAGAGAAGTCTGATTCAGAGAAAAAGAAATGAATTATGAGATTAGTCCAATTAAACTGTGACAGTAAATGTACTGAATAAGACATTAATTATGTGCATGCAATGACAGTTTTCACATCTCGACTGTAAAGATGATTTTAAAGTAGGAATTCACCGATCCGATATTTGGATTGGATATTGGCTCCGATATTGACAAATTAACCGGATCGGATATCTGATGAATGAAGCCGATCCAGCGTTCCGATCCAGGCTTTTTTTTTCTTTTACTTAATTTTTCTTTCAATACATGAGAGTCTTACTTCTGTTTGCTGTGTGCTAATGTGACATTTGTTATTTGTGAATAAATGATGTTGAGTAAATTTATATCTGTAGTAATTTGTTACTTTTTTTAACAAGGCTAATATCAAGCCTGATGCCTCCAATCACAGGGTCAGGTATACAGTTCATTCATTCAACAGTAGGATTGGATCGGTATCGGATATTTTAGCCGATACACTCAGCCCAGATATCGGTATCGGACTGGATCAGAAAACAATTGTTCTCTATTTTACAGTCAGAAACAGTGAAAGAATAAATTGACGATTTAAAATGTTGAGTGTCTCTTTCCTCTCGTGCCTCATGTTCCGACTGAAATGAGTGTCTTCTATCTAATTTAACATGTGGTTTCTCTTGTGTTTGTGAAGGTTGTGACGGGAACTAAAGAGCATCATGGAGACTTCAGCTCCAACAGCCACTGAGAAGAAGGAGTGTAAGAATTCAGGTCTGGATGGAAGCAGCTTCTCGGAGATCCCCAAGAAGCCGTCGCCCACCACGCTGAGCAGAGGTAGAGCTGCTTTTAGTCTGCTTTTTACATTGACTCCGCACACGAGATCCTGATAGAGGATTACAGGACTCTTCTTTAGGACTTGTCTCTGGTAGGAACTCGCATAAGTAACAGGGTGGCACATGAAAGAGTGAGAGCGCGAGACGGAGATGTCAGAGAATGGCTGATGAAAAAACCTCATAATGAGGACCAAAGACCTTGTGCTCACCTCCCAAGTGTAAATTTCATGAATTACTAAAACAGGCTGGCACAGCGCTGGACAACATGGAGTATCAGAGGCCTTGGATACAGGCTAGGGTGGAGGAAGTATCTTTGAAATGCTAAGGAGACGTCGTAGGACATTGTGGCGTTGGCGTTATTTCTGCTTAACGATGGGCTTGGTGGCCTGCCACGAGAGGAGCGGCGATGAGCATTAATTGTTTAGAGACGCTGGGTGAGAAAGTAGGACGTTTCAGAGCGCCCGCCCTGGCATCTCCACAAAGAGGACACAAGTTCTCAAACCGGCAAAGATAAATATAAGATAATACCGAGCATGAATTATTCAGACGTTTACACAGCGAGGACGGGTGTGCGTCATGTGGGCTGCAGGGCCGCCGTGTTCATAACCTTCTTCTGCTGTACAGGAAGTGTGCGCACCCATCAGGGTTATTTGTGCTGCTGAGGTAACACGGAGGGTGCAGGGCGAGCAAGATCCCGCTACAAAGAGGTCATCATTAAAAGATGAAGCTCCTGTTTTCATTAGTGGGTGTGTGATGAAAACTCCTCATAACGAGGTTTGAGGACCTCTGAGGTATCGGCTGGTATAAATTACTAATGCTGCTGCTGCTGGAGTCTGCTGGTGGACACTCAAACCCCTCAGGAGGACACACACACACACACACACACACATGATCTGAGAACACACCATTCAAGTAGCTTCAGAGTTTAATGAAGGGCCTGGTGGCCTGCCATAGCAGCGCTCGCCTCCTCACGGTGCAGAGGAGCCGCTAAAGTAGGACACTGGTATGACATGAGAAAGTTTAAAGGCTCGGCTCTGGGCTTTGTTTACTCTCGCTCGCTCTCTTGATTTGAATTAGTATGCATGTGGAAACAATAATATGGGACAAACGTGAATAAATGAAGAAGCTTGGAAACTGTGTCCCCAACTGGCTGACTTTGAGGTGCCGCAAAGTAGTCCAAACCACCACAACACTGGTCCTTTCTCACCACAGCGTGTCAAAACACGCCCCCTCCCTCAGGAGGTCGGGTCTGTTCAGGTCTGAACCTTTAGTTTGGACTTTAGAGTCTGTTTTAAAACACTCAAACTACTCTGTTAGGTCTCAGAGACGCATCATGATGTGGTCTGAGATGACAGCTGGACTCTCTGAACCTCATGTCTGTATTTGCAGTGACTGTAGCCTGTTATTAGGGCTGAGCGATATATGAAAAAGTTTATCACGATATATTTTTTTCATATCAGCTGATATCGATCAATATCAGGATATAAAAATGAAATGTAACAGTGTTTATTCGTCTTATGTCTTTTTCGTCTGACGTCTCTTTGTGTCTCTTTGGCGTTTTGTCGTAAGGCGTTGCTCTAGAGAAAGCCGACTAAATGGTCATCTGTTTCGGCTCCTCTGCTGTCTGCTACGACTTTGCAGTTGTTTAATACTTGGTTCTAATTCAGAACATGATTGGTTCAGCTCTCTACAGCGGGGTGCCGCAGCTCAAGGAAGAACATTTATGATCATTTCCTTGAAGTAATAATCACCATGCATAACAATCATCAGTCTGATTGTATTTCCATGAAGAAATGATCATAAATGTTCTTCCTTAAGCTGCGGCACCCCGCTGTAGTCTGTAATGAACTGGCCTGAGGTCTCTCTACAAACAAGCGTCTGCTGGAAGAGAGTAGGTGAGTTGTGTTTAGTCTCTTTGTTAAAGAAATGAGTCAAAGTTAAAAAGATGTTTGGTGTCTAGTACTATGTCTGTGACCCTGTATGTCCTGTTGATGAAGTTAGGTGCTGTTCTGAGCATTATTTGTGGCTATAGAGTGGCGTTTTGGTTGAGGGCGTGGCTCTCTGTATTACTATCCTGCGGTCGTTACTAAAGTTGACTTTATTCAAGTCTTTGGTGAAGTTCTCATGGATCACTTTGGCTGCAGGTGAGCTGTCAGGTTATCGGAGCTGTTTCTTCTTCTCTGCTCAGCTGGTGTTTTAATGCCTCTAATATTTACACACAGGGTTACAGAGGTGTGTTTTCGTCCTCCTGAAGTCAGAAAAGCTGAAAACATAATAGTGTAACTTTAGCAGAAACATCCTGAGGACGTCTCGTTGTATCATCCAGCTGCAGCTCTTCTTCTCACCTGAGTTTCCTGTGACATGCCTTACCCTGTTGAACCCGTCTCTGTTTCAGAGCGAGGGCGAGACTTCGTGATAGACATGTGCGGAGTATTTCGTTGAGGAAATAGGGATTGATGAGGAGGAGCTGAGGTCCAGCGGAGTCCTCATGATAAGGATCAGGCCTCTCTCTTCACAGCCTTGTTAATGGTTTTAAATGGGCACCCACACTCGCCGTGACAGCCTGCATCTGTCTGGCAGCCACAGGGCATGCTCCCACAAGCTCGGCCTTTGCAACCCGACTCCGAGGCTGTGGGATTTACGAGTCTGTGTCGGCTTGTGCTTTACCATGTCAGCGTAACATGTGTTCAGATTAGGTGCCCGCTACCAGGACCGTAAAACATCTCAGGGTTTCAAAGGAATACCTGTGATTGATGCAGACCCTCCTCCTCCTCCACTCTTCACACCAAAGCCTCACGTGCACGCTCAAACTGGCTCAGAAAGGCAGCAGGTCCGACCGCTTTTCATCCAGGTCTTATCGGACACTAAAGGCTGAAACATACAGGATGTGTATTTGGAGCGAGGCAGCGGCGTCACGTATCACGCAGAAAATAGGTTTCCACTGTAAACAATGCAGCAAAGTGTGCAAGGGAAGGTCCCGCCCTCCTTCGCCTCTGATTGGCTAGAAGTTCTTGGCTCCGATTGGTTATTCCTAATGGCTGTGAAACGTCATCGTCTGTCGGGTTCGGGTTAGGAGATTCAGAAGTGCGATAGTGTTCTGTTCGATGTACAGAGATGACAAGTCCGTGTTAAGCTTGAGCGTGTGATGACATTTCCAGCTTTTCTATCCAATCAGAGGCGAAGGAGGCGGGACTTTCCCCTACCATCGTACAAAAAAAAATCGCATAAAGGACGTGTATTAGCTCCATCGCAGAATCGTATCAAGAGTCTATTTTTGCGGCTCTACGCCTCCAACGCACGTCAATCCACACAGAGAAGGTCGTTTCAGACAGGAAGTCAAGCATGAAAACCGTGCATGTCACCCGGTATTTCAAAATAAAACAGCATACGTGAACTCCTGACTGTGTATCAGTTCATGTAGATGAGAAATCCTTCCTGGTTCTGGATTTATCAGTAACACAGATTCTGATGGTCAATCTCTGATCCATGTGGACCCCAACAGGACTTTGACCTGCTCAGAGTTTACTTTATTAAACACCAGGAAACCTGCAGAAACACAAACTGTAAAATCACTTCAAGCTTTTTCACAGACAGTCGAGGCTCAACAAGCAGATATGGAACGCTCTCAATCCGGATCCTGTAAGAAAGAGTCTCAGACGAGAGTTTTTCCATCATTTCTCACTTTGTTGTTGACTGTACGAGGCCAGTGGAGCAGACGAGCGCCGTATCTGTCGGATGACTGCAGCCAAACGTGTGTTATATTCATCTTTTTCAGGGTTTGGCTGAAGTTCTTCCACAGGAGATGGATGTTGTTTGGCTCGGTGTGAAGACATCTCCATGAGCGAGGAGGATGAGGAGGAAACAAATATGTCCTCACCTCTGTCAACACTTTCTCTTTCATTTTCGTTAAATCACCCGTCCTCTGTTCGTTCCAGTCAAAGTTTCTGAGCTGCACATCGAGCCCTGATTGGACGCTCTGGACGGGTCGGCTTTAATTAGTCTTGCACGGAGCGTAGCGCCGCGATAACGAGCTGCGTGTTAATCACGGCCCTCACGGCTCCTTCTCGAAGGGTCTCCGCTGGGGTCTCACCGCTGCCCACGGCTCCTTTTTCTGGAGGGCGCTCTGAAGCAGGTCACGGCCCCCCCTGGCAGAGAAAAATGTCCCCGAGAAAAAAAGAGCCCCGCCTCTCACGGCTCCCTCCCTGTCCGCAGGCCCACTCCAAAGGGACGGCCACTAATCTTCCTGAGAAAGAGATTTCTGCCTTTCTTTCTGTGCACCTAAATGAGGCTCTTACGCCGCTGTGGTTCCACAGACTGGAGGAGGGGTCGGTGGGGGCTCGGTGGTCCGGGTTATGCAGGGATGACCGCATTCATGCCAGACCCCTGTGCCCCCTTTTGGTTTAACTCCTTGGCCCTCAAACTGGGTAAAAAGGATCAGCGCGTTCACCTCCTGACGCCTTAAGTTTTCCGTCCTCTGAGCGAGTTAAGTGTCGGTTCAAGTTACGAGAAACCCCTCCCCCGGCTCCTTCGGCTCCAAACACGTCATAGATTTCACTTTTACCAGCTCCGCCGTAAATATCCTTGTTTCTCTTTCAAGAATCGGCTCGATCAGGTGTCATCGAGCGTACATTTTTGTAGGAGCTTATCAATAACGTCTTTACTGATACTTGAGAAGATCTGTGGACAACAAGCTTACAGGAAAGCTTATTGACTCTGTCCTGATGTCGTGGACTTTCCTGTCAGGGTCTATAGCTGCTGTCCCAGAATGACTTACAGAGACGCTGATTATGTTTCTGTCCCAGAGCCACCGTTTGGGACTCGAACTGAGGATAAAGTAGATTCTGTCAAACTCTGCAGGCGTCTGATCCAGACTTTGCCGTGAACTCTCACGCATTTTTATCCTCCTGGTTTTGGTTACGTGGTTTCTTCTTAAACCTTTAAGTGTTTTAATTCTGTTTGATGCAAAAGTGCATTTAAATTTTTGCATTTTAACTGAGTTTTTAAGTGAAACATGCCGTTTAATTTTCTTCTACAGCAGTAGGAGGACGCTGCAGCTGCTAAAGGAAAATGAAACACCTTAAACATTCAGTCAGTCGCTCGGCGTGTTTTTGATCTTAAATCTCAGTCAGCTTCATTTTAAGGTGGTTCCTACAGGAGACAGGCTCTCGATCACATCTGAACAAAACTTTTAGAGGTTTCCCTCGTTGTTTTTATCTTTATTTCCGTCTTTTAAACCTGAAGAAAGCTGGAGTGTCAATAACATGCTTTTCCACTGTGGATTTACTCCTTCATTTCCTCCTCCTGCCTCTTTGCGGCTCGGGATTTTCTTTTTTCCTAAATCATGTCAAAAACAAACAAACAAAATAAAACTTAGTTAGTTCTGAATATGACCGGTAGAAGACAGCATGCTGGAGAAGAAGAAGAAGAAGTGAAAGAAGAAAAAGCCGCATCAGTGAACGTCGAAGGGCAAATTTCAAACGATGGACGCCAGGTTCATCGATCCAGGAGAAGAAACGGCGATATTGGAAGCTGGACTCGGGTGGAAGAGGCTGGAAAAGATGGAAAGCTTCACGGTAGCTGGTGACGTGTGTCGTTCGCCAGAAAGGTTCGGTAAATTTGGAAAGATATTCGCAGATTCGGACTTCGGGGATCAGTAACTCTGAGACGAATCGCGTCTAAACACAAATGACGCCTCTTTCACATCATAATAGCACAGACTATTATCTACAAGAATCAAACATCGATTTGTTTTACAAAAATAAGCCGTTCTTGGAGCTGGATGAATTATACTGATACTAATACAGGATCTATTATAGATATCTTATCTGACGTAGTTGATCGCTGCTCTTGCACGTCTCTCTCTCTTTCAGTCTTTTCTGCTGAAGACTGGATCTGAAGAGAAGTTAAAGCAGTAGGGACCACTCTTGTTTCCTTGTTTCCTTGTTTCCTTATGTCCTCACTGAAGCTGTGGCCTCTCATCAGAAAGTCTGGCCTACATACTGAGACGAGAGAGCCGCAGTCGTCCTCCCCGCGGGTGAAATGTAGTGATTGTTCACGAGGGTTTTAAAGCGTAATTTACTCCATATACATGTATTATCATTACTTGTGTTTTAAAATGAATTAAACATAAGATCCCTGGGCTCCTTTTTTATGTTTACTTAATAAGTCGGCAAAGAAATCCAACCATGGAGTTCAGAGGAATTTTTAACCAGCGGAGAGAACGACGGAGACTCTTTTCCTGGTTTTCAAAAGGAATTTCTCAAGACAAATGTTTATTTTAGCAAAGGCGTAAAAAGGCAAATATTAAGCAGCCTTGTCTTCCAATTGTAGTTCAGAGCCGGGGCCTGCAGACCGAGCGGAGGACCGGCAGTCTTTGTTAGGTCTCTAATGTGGTTATGAAACATAAATCAGGCAGAAATGAGAGGACGGTTCTGATATCGGCTGTTTCTCTGAGAGGAGCTGCCTCTGCTTCAAAGCCTCCAGAGTTTAGAGAGTAAAGTGGTTTGCTGTGGGCAACGTCTGCAAATATAAATCTCTCTGTACCAGAGGCGTCTGCTCACACAGCGCCCAAAGACAACATGTTACATTCCTCGCCGTTTACAGGCAGAGCGAGGAGGCGGAGGCAATATATGGATGCTTTAGGGGATTAACCAACACCCCGTCAGCCTCCGCTCTCTCTCTCTCTCTCTCTCTCTCTCTCTCTCTCTTCTCCTTGTACTTCCCTTTTTCTTCGGCTACTCCATCCTCTCTTAAACAGAAAGCTTCTCCCAGCATGCAGAGTGTAATCCACGAAACACTTCCTGCCTGTTTTGTTTCGAATCGGCCCAATCAGGCGTCTCGCTCCCTCCTCAGGAAGATGCAGCTGAAACTTCTCTGACCCCGTTTAACCTTTCGTTGTCCGTCAGATCTGCCAGCTTCTGCGAACGTCGCCCCGACACTCACAGTTCAAGCGAAGCAAAATAAACGTGGACGGAGTTTAGAGGCGGTAAAACAAAAATGTGTGCGAGCTGTAAACACTAGCGGGAGGCGCTTGTGTAAACAGGCCTGGTTCCTATGGCGGAGTTGGTCTAGAGGCGGACAGTTTGTGGTCAGGCTCTTCCGGTTCGAGCCCCCCCCCACACACACACACACACACAAACACAAACACACCGGCCCCCCCTCGCCTGCAGACACAGCTGTGGTCCGCCTCCTGAGAAACTCTGCTGGAGGAAATGGATTAATCTGCTCTAAAGGCCCGCTCACCCGTGAGGAGGAGAAGTGCGTGTCTGCAGCCGCCCAGGTGAGAGGACAGCAACGGTTACACCTCCAGACTCTGAAGACGGTGAAGACGTCGTCGTCTTTTAACGAGTACCTGCTGTAACCGAGAACACGAGCGGAGGACGGAGATTTCTGCCATCAGTGAAATTCCTCCTGATTACAGAGCTTCAGTTTCACTGCTGCCTCTGCTAGCATTTAGCAATTAGCTTAATCACTGCAGGCTCAGGGGCACAGTCACATAAAGTCCAACATGTTCCTGCGAATGACCCGCCTGCCAGTGGGCGAACCCGGGGAGATGTTTAGAGCTTCAAAAACGGTCCCAGGCGGACGCGGCGGCGAACCATCCTGCAGCACGCTGAGCGAAGAGGAGGAGGCGGAGGAATTCCATAAACATTTATGAAATAATAAACTTTTACAACTCGCTCACATCCTCAGGAGCGGTGTGGGTGTGTGTGTGTGTGCGACCATGACACTGCCCGTCCACAGTGGCATCAGTCCAAAGACAGGACGCAGACGAGCTGCAGTAAACTCTGCGACCAGCAAAATAAGCAGAAGAGGTTCCCTGAGTAAACGGCGAGGACGCAGGTATAATAAACAAAAGCTCTGAGGAGACGGTCGGAACGTTCGCTAAAAACAGGAGCAGAGAGGAGGCCCAGAGTTCAAGTGTCATGGTGTGAGGACCACGTAACTGCAGCAGGTCAAAGAAGCGACTTCCACTTCTCTGTAATCACCGCCACGCCCATCGTAAGGTCGTCACGGTCCGTCTAACAACCAGCGGACAAAATGCCGCCATGTGGAAAACAAATTTGTAAAGTTGTTCGTCATCCAGCTGCAGGAAATACGGCAGCAGAAGAAGAATAAAGACGGAGCCTCTCTAACAGCTACAGATGATTGAGTGTTAATCCTGGCAGGTTTTGGCAGCGCTCCTCTCTCCTCAGATGAAATAAGTCCGTACGTTTCTAGAAACAGAGTCTGGAGTTAAAGTCTGAGATCCTGAAGAGCTTCCTCTGCCACATGAGTCCGTTAGAAAGTCGGTAAAAACACACCTGAGTATCGTTCGTAGAGTCTGAGCGTTACATGGAGCTCAGCTGGTTCAGGTCGAAGAAACATCTGATCTGGAAATTCATCTGATGTTCTTCTTTGGTCCACGACGGGGTTTTTCACACGTATTCCTTTAACTTCAATTATTTCAGTATGTTAGCGCTGATCAATGACCAATTTCAGATCAATTTCAAGTCTTTTGGTCACATGACAGTGAAGCTATTAAGGGGAAAACAACCTTTTCTGAGAACATCAACCGGTAATTTATTGACGCTCCCTTATTCAACACCGACGTTGACAGTGAGGGTGTCGAGTAGATTTAACCACGCTGCTGTTGTTATTCCTGGTTATGGAGAGTGACCCCTAATCTCCACCTTCATCCTGATCGTCTCCTAAAAGGTTGTATCCTCCGATCGTAGCTGATCGTAACCATTCAAGTTAACGTGTCAATTTACACCGACTTCTTTCCGTTCCTCTGAGGATCGCCGGACTCCTCAGCTGATCACACGAATTCTATTTTTTGGCGGATAAATTCAGCACAGATTAACCCGTGCTGGAAAGGAAGTAGGGCACAGACACAAAATAAAACATCCGGCTTCTTTTCAAAATAAAACACTCCGCGTTTCAGGAGGATCGTATTTCACACCATGCAAACGGGCGGAGACGAACAAGTGAAAGGTTTTTAGACGTCATTTCACCCCGATGACACCATGGATGAGGAGATGCTGATTCTAGAAGTCTAGAAGTAGATTTCCTCCTCTGGAAGGACACAATCTACTGCTTATATGTCTATGTGTCTGTCTGCAGGTTCTTGTGACTCCTGTAAAGGTCGTCTGAGCAGATTTTAGCAGAGGTGGATCGATCAGTAAATCAGATCATGTGACCTTACAGAGGAGACGTACAAAAATATAAAACAGAGGAAGTAAATTTCTCTAAAGGCGAACGTGGAGACGACGAGTCGCTCCGTCGTTTCTTTCTTCGACACCATCCTGAAAAAAAACACCCTGTAAGCTCTCTCTATAAAACACGGAGCTGTGATCGTTGAATTCAGTTTTGTTCTGTAATAACAGCCTGAAGTGCGTCTCTCTGCTCCAGCATCATTACGTATGTTAGCAGGCAGCTGTCTCATAAACAGTCTACACATGAGCAGGCTGTGTGTGTGTGTGTGTGTGTGTGTGTGTGTGTGTGTGTGTGTGTTAGCATAGCGTGTAAGCCTGTTAGGTTTTGTTTGCCAGGTGATTTCCCCGACAGCGTTAGCTAAGCCCGAGAATTCTTGGCTCGGGCTTCAAAGGAGCGGCGGGGTCGTCCCCCGGCAGCGGCGAATACAGACATGTCCTCCGCAGACGTGAGGCCGACGCGCACAAAAGAGCGACAAACAGTCTGACCACCTCCGATGGACATCTCTGTCCGCTGATTCAGAGGAAGAGTTTCAGAGAGACGGTGAGGAGGAGGACAGTATGTCAAAGGTCAAAGGTCAGAAAATTTAGATTAGGGGACGTGCACATTTGTGTCTCAGTCTAAATATGCAGAAAAATCTCAACTTAAAGGTTGTATCAGCTACTTTTATGTCAAATGCATGAAAAATATAAGAGTTTCTGCAGAGTTTTTCAAAGTAAAAGCCTTCCTCTATGTGTTTACTCTGTGCTTTTATTTTGAAAACACATCCAGGACAGATGCATTTGAACTTTAGCAGGAAATCAAGTTCTCATGAATCACCTGAAAATTAATCATCACTGCATCTGCAATCTGCATCCACCTCTGAGCCCCTCTCTCTCTCTTAACTCTCTACCTGAGGTGATCTACGGTGGCCGAGAACCGCCACTGCTGCAAATAAAAAAGAAACCAAAGCCCGCTGCAAATAAAAAACAATGCAAATAAAAAAGAAGTTACCAATGCAAAAAAAAAGAGAAACTGAAGCCTGCTGCAAATTAAAAAAGAATGCAAATAAAAAATAAGTTACAAATGCAAAAAAAAGAGAAACCGAAGCCCGCTGCAAATAAAAAAAGAAACAGTGCAGATGTAAAAGAAAACCCCAATGGAAGATAACAACACAAAAAAAAAAATGGTGAAAAAAAAATAAGTAACTTTTTTTTTTTTTTTCATTCTGTTTTATTTGCAGCAGCTGCAGTTCTCGGCCACCGTAGAGACCAACCTCAACACGGTGTTGGTATCTCCTCTTGGCTTTAACAGCTTCACGCAGCCCACCTCTTCTTATCCCGGTCTCATCAGAGCGGGTCGGCGTGAGCTGTCACGCTGAGAGATCGCTCTTTCTGACGTGTCGTGACACGGCGTCTTTCCTGTAAACACTCCGGCGTTCTGTGACTCTAAAAAAAAGTTAAAACACCTCCAAACTCAAGTACAGCCTCATGATTTAACTACAGTGTTCCTTCATTACATCTTGACTTTTATAATAAACTTCATAAAAGTGGAGTAAAGCGTGTGTGTGTGTGTGTGTGTGTGTGTGTGTGTGTGTGTGTGTGTGTGTGTGTGTGTGTGTGTGTGTGTGTGTGTGTGTGTGTGTGTGTGTGTGTAAGCTGAGTGTTAGCTTTGGCAAACAGGTCTGAGATGCTTAAGCGATAAAGGTACGATAAATCCTCTTTATTCAGCGGCGTTGTAGTCTCAGAGAGAATCTGGCCCGTCTGAAATTCCCACGGAACAAAGAGGGAGGAGGGGGGAGAGAGGAGGGGGTGAGGAAAGGAGAGGGAGAGAGGGTACTCGGCTGAAGAGGGGGTATTGTTTACATATCAAGACACTTCCTGCGGCTCCCAGGAAAAGCAGTAATTTACCTCGCGAGGTTTTACAGTTTAATTTCTCCATTGTGCGGGGGGATAACCCCTTAATTATCGAGGAGGAAGTAGCCTAAAGCCCCGGACAGAGGGTGAGGGCTCACACAAATCCTCAGTCTGGATCCCCTCCCTCCATCTTCGCCTCGGCCATTTTGCCCGTTCATTAGCACTTGCGGGGTGCCTGGACACTTGCCAGTTCGCGCTCGGCTCCAGTCATATTTCCTCCGGTGAAGCCAGACGAGCTCCACAAGTGGAGACTTTTAGGCGTCTGTGCCCGAAAGATGAGGAGGGGTCTGGGGGTTGGCACAAGCTGCCAAACCCCTGGAGACCCCGACCCTTTACAAGCTGGTGGAAATCGCTCCGTAAAATCATCCCGCCTCTTGGAACGTTTAATGCAAAAGCCATCTCGTAACAACGCCGATGATTAACATCCAGAGCGGGTACTTTTGCAGAAAAGCCCGATGACAGACGTGAACAAATATTGACTCAAGTTATAAATGTTCCAAGAAGTATGTCGGGTCGGATACTATATGGACTCTGCAGAACCATCCATCAGCACGAAGTGATGTGTGTTCAGTCTGAGACGTTTAACTGAAGGTTTGAGTTTTTCACTTTTTCAGACGGAGTATAAACTGAGATGACGAGCGCCAAAAACTTCAACCACGTTCATTTATTTCCATTTTGACATGATGTAGAAAAACTCTGAGAGCAGGTCCACACAGAGATATCGTGATATTACCAAATGTCATCAATATTCAAAGATTTTTTATAAATACACCACGAAAAAAAAGATACTTCTTCTGCAGTTTGTCTTCTTCTGTAAATACGGAGCATGCTCAGAAGGCCGAGAGAAACCCACGGCTGCATTATTATGTATTTTTAGAGTCCAGTTTCAGTCGTGTTAACAGAATAAATCGTTCTGAAGGTAACCTTAAATGTCGAGGTTATAATCACTCCAGAGTTAACGTAAAACTTCCTTCAGCTCACCTCAAAGTTGCACTCTGGTCTTCATACTCTCGGTCTTCAGAGTCTGGGGGGGTCCTGTAGACTTCCTGATCCTAACATCCCAGGACAGTCGATGAAAACCTCCATTCAGGACCAGGATCTGGACTCTGATTGGACGACATTTATTCTTAATAGTTTTTTGCTTCATCTGCAGGCTCCCGTGTTTCTCCTCCACTTCCACTTTCTCTCCCCCCCTCCCTTCCCACACAGTTACCAGCACCATTAGGCTGTCATAACACGGCACATATAACCTGAGGTGATCCCTGGACTGAGTGAACCGAGCGTCCCTGGAGGCAACGCGCTGCCGCAACCCAACAGGATTGCTACCTCATGGTCTGGGGTGATGGGGACCACATGTAAGCAGAGGCAACCGCTGGTCCTAATAGGAGCTGACAAGTGGCGGTCTGACGGAGGGAGATCAGATGGCCTGGGCTGGCCTATCGCTATAGAAACAAGGCAGTGTTTCTACAGCCCCGTATAGCACAGCGGTTAGCTTTAAATAGAGTCTTTGTGCGGAGGAAACACTCCCGCTCCTTTGTCTTTGAATAAACCCCGTTTAACCTTTAGTTGGAGTTTGAAGTTTGTTTCTACGCCGATAAAACCGTTCCTCTCTGCACGCTGTCACACTCTCAGAGCCACACAAGACGACATCCTCTCACCAATCCATGAGGGAGGGGGGGACTTTCACAGCTTCTCCGAGGTGTCAGAGGGTGTTTATCCAGGAAAATAGGACAGTGGCGTTCCCGACATGGAAGCTCACCTCAGCGATGGTGTGTGGCCGCACGTTTAACCCTTTAACCACAGCGTTCAACCAGAATATCACACTCTGCAGGATTTCATTGACGCTATGGTGGATTTAGACTCGTTTCTATCAAGTTCAACTACAGCTGCATTAAACAAAGACGCAACAAACTGACCTGTAACTTTTGGTGTGTCGTCATGCAAACTGCAACTCCACAACTACAGCTTTAACCTGCACACACATCCTGAAACAAGATCTGTGTCTTTGCATTCAGACACACACACTAACCCTTTTACACCCACATATCAGCTGATACCAATTATTTCAAAACGCCTTAAAGGTGAAGTAGGCAGGAATCTGTTAAAGAAGCATCTTTTTTTTGTGGTTTTAATACAAAAAACTTTGAATATCAGTCAATAGTTATTAGTTATTGATGACATTTGGTAATATAATGAGCTCATTCTTGGGTAACCTGCTCTTTCTGACTGTAATCAAAGCCGTTCTCCACCTCCTCTGACCTGATTGGTTGTGAGGCAGACGCTGCTCCCCCGTGTCGTTCAGGAGCCCAAACAAAGTTAGCGTGCTACAATATCGGACAGTAGAAACCAACCAGAAAGTTCGGAAAATTGTCTGAATCCTCCTTTGGCCACGACTGCCGACACAAGCAAGAAAACAAAGTAAATACCGGAGACTCTGGAGGAATAACGGGCGCTTAAAACGGAGGTAGACCGGACAAGAGCTAAAAAGCCGGGTCAACATAAACCATGGGGGACGCTTGGGGATCTTGGTGACCCTGTAACCTTTCTGCTGGACAGGTAAACCGCTTTAACAAAGTAAGACAAGTGTCTGTAACAGAAGTGTTTCTTGTCAAACGGACCTGCTGTAGCGTGTTGTAGCGCCATCGCTAAACTGTCCTCCCTCGGGTCCTGGACCATGTCACTTTATCCTCGTTGTAGAAGTCCTGCAAACATTGTGTTTGCTGGTAGTCTGTTGGCATCTACAGTAGCACCAGTGCTTTTGACTTTCACCTTGACTGGGCCCCATTTGTAATGATCTGAAGTATTTATCTGCATTATATCTGAATTTAAATGGAACGATACGAGCGAGCAGGAGCGTCTGTTTGTGGGCGGGGCTTGACATTGCTTCAGATGTCAAGAATATCAGATTTTTGATTGAAGTTTCACATTTTCCAACAACAGTACTCCAAGTTTCCCCTTTTTCCATCCGTCTTCTTTCTCTTTTGCGTAATGAAACCAGTTCATTTTCACGCGTCAGTGTCTCGGTTTATTGACTCGGGTTGCTTTAGGTAAAAACCTGTGAAGATGGTGCAAGAAATGACATCAGGTTTACTTCAGTCGCTCAGAAAGGTTAAGGCGATCTTTGCGGGGGACGGATGAAGCCGCCAAAATCACAACTGTTTTTATTGCCTTCGCGTGAGTCATGATCCGTCCCGGCTCCCCGAAAACCGCGGCGCAGTGTGACTTCACAGACGCTTGGTGTGAGCTTTTAATGTGGTGCATCTGAGGAGAAGGGTAAGAAAAACACAGCAGCCCTCCCTCTCTCTCTCCCTCCTCCCTCCTCGCTCCCTCGCTCCCCGCAGAACCGAACAAGAGCTGGTCGATGAAGATCACGACTGTACCACATGTGGATCATTATGAGGAGCCGCTTTCAGATCGGGGCGAAGAGAAACACTTTCTAATCAAGTCTTTGGGAAAACAAAAACCACGACGCCAAAACTGAAAGGGCGATCTCCAACCTTTGAGGAGACAGATGGTTTTTGTTTGTTTCTTTGGAGGGAAAAGCAAATAAAAGTGAAGGAGTTGTCTCATTAATCAGTGTGCCGTCATTTGTTTGTTGATGACATAAAAGCTGAGCAACACTTCCCTTCAGGGACTCTTTACTGCGCTTAAAACAACAGCGCTTTTCAGCTTTAATAAGAGGAATCCAGCAGCGGAAAAAAACTAATTCTCCAAATTTTTTCCCCCTTTTTGGAATCGAGTTAAGATAAGCGCACAAGACTTAACTCTGGATTTGCTCTGGAGCCTGGAGCTTGGCCCGGGTCCACACTGTAATTGTTTCACCATGTCGGCGCTCAACGGTCCTGCGACTACAACCCAGATAGTGATATGTGAAAGGCTCGCCCGTTCCAGCGTGTCTTATTTTAGACTCTGAAATAACCAGAGTTTAAAAACGTCCGCTTTTATCATCACGTTTGAACTCTGAGTTAAACATCTGTAACTGTCGGTGTTTGTGTCTGACCGTAAACCAGTCTAGAAACAGGCTCAGTGACGCCTTAGAAGGTCTGTAACAGGACGGAAGAAGTAACCATCATGAACGCAACTTTGCACGTTTAGGCATCTTATTGGAAGATACCTGTAGAGGGCGCACCGGCGAGCTCAGGCTGTGTGCAGCTTCTGGACTCGCAGGATGCAAAGAAGAGAAGTGACCGAACTTTTAAGAGTTTTCTTTGATGTTGACACTTTGTGAGTCGTTTCATGAAGATCACGATCTCAGCACCGCCAAGACGAACTCAGCCAGTGCCAGTTTTAAAGCATCTGAACTAAAAACTGAATAAATAGAGATTAGTTCAACGTTTTATTAACATACACAGTAAATAATTAAACAGATCTGTTGTGTCGACGCTTTTTTAGGCGTCGACCGCCGACATTCCTTACACATCGGCTGAATTAATCGACGTCACTTTGGAGATTCCAGAACCACCGCCACACAGCCGACGATCAATAACTTTTCTTCTCAACAACGGCGTCTTCAGAGGATGACTCAAAGTCGCGTTTAGCTCCACGTTCAGTCATTCGGTTTACTTTAGAAAATTACAGAAGTGAAGCAGGAAAAGCTCGACTCTGATTGGCTGTTGTGACGCACATTTCCGCCATGGTTGATCGAGTAAATATGCTCTCAGCTGATCGTCATGTTTGAACTGAAATTTATCACGATCATACAATCGCTCAGACTTATGACCGCCTTCAGCAGCTAGGGTTGGGCGATAAATTTACCGATACCAAAATTTACGACAATAACCGACGTCATTTTTCCCGTATCGGTATATTCTGTGTTAGTTTTGGATGTGTGTAGGTGGGCTATGGTCTCATGTCCCTTTGAGACGCTGTCCTACGTCGCAAAGGACAGCGTCTTAAAGGGACCGGAGGGAAAGACAGGTGAGGAGATGGAGGACGGTTCAGAAGTTGGAGCGGCTGAAGTAGACGAAGTTAATGTGGGAGGGGGTGAGCAGCTTGTGGAGGAGTTATCGAGGTGAACTGATCAATATATCGTGATATTGATTTGAGGACATATCGCCCAGCCCTAATCCAGAGTCGCACAGTTACAGCAGTAACAAACATTAAAGCATTTGTGTTTTTATTTTTTCATTCTTTAGTTTTTTCTTGAATTAAAAACTCTTTGCTGCATCTCTCTGTGGTCCTCTCTGACCACGTCCACCATGACGGTAGATTCCCCCACAGACTCACCCCCGAGGTGACTCGACTCTGTCAGCGTCACACACAGGGGAAGCGACATGTCGGCTAATTATATCACACAAAGCCTGCTGTTTGTCAGCGCGGCTCCGGTGACAAACGATTCCTTATCTTGAGGGCTGTTGTTTGTTGTTGCTGAGTAATGTCCCCGCCGCTCGCTCTCGTCTCTGGAGCCTTCGGGGGGCTTCAGCTGCCGAACGATCATCCCACATGTGCACACCTGAGCGTGCGGCGGCATCAGAGAGGGGCGGAGGTTTCAGCTCTGCAGAAAAACCAACTTTCTTTGATTTGTGTCGTTCACCCTGCGGGCCTTTTCTGTGTTTGCTGTTTCCTGTTTGACTCCAGCTTTCAGACACGCAGTCTGATGGACTTTCCATTCGCCTGCAAATCTAATGAAGACAGACGTGTGGACCAACACACAGAGAGAGAGAGAGAGAGAGCTCCTTTTCTCTTCCAATGTCACAAATCTCTTTGCTTTATAAACGCTTTGACCTCATTGCCGGTGAGGGACTGATGAAAGCGACATGTGTTACTCGTAGGGCCGCTGTTTATTTGACTTCCATACTTGCATTAAGGCCAAGTAAACAGATCAGCCGCCCTCCAGCTGCTTTAGCAGAGCCACCAGAGCTGCAGGGAGGAAAGAGGAGAAACGAACCTCTGAGGGAGGATGTTCAGCGACGGTGTAAGAAGAAGAAATACATGTCCTCGTTTATATCTCTGGATAAAAAGTCAGAGAAAGAGAATTGAACTGCTTCGTTAAGTTGAGATGATGCTGTTTGTGAGTTTTTGTGATGTCTGAGGACAGTCTGTCACCTCCTCATCGCTCTTTCAGATCTGTAGTTTTCATTTACAGCTGCTGGAGGTTGATAACTGTAAGAGGACTTTCTCGGTCTCTGTAAACAAACTTTCAGGAAGTAAAACCCGATGATTATCCTCTCCTCCTGACTTCTGATTGTGCAAGAGTCACATTTCTGCTCGCACATTTATTTCTCTGCTGCAAGAAACTTTAATTTTACTGCGTTTTTCGCTGCAGGTTTTGCATAAATCCATGTTTTCTTTCTCACTGCGGATGCCTGAATCTGATGCACTTAAAGTTGCAGCATTTCTTCTTATGATACGATACTGATATTGTAGCCTTCAGTATTGTCCGATATTGATCCGATATTGGCACATACTTGTGCATGATTAGTTTTGCACTCAGCTGCAACGTCTTTTTCGGACTTTAACAAAAAATACTGACATCACTCCGACTCCTCTCTGCTTTGTCCGTACTTTAGTTCACTCTGTTGTCGGGATCACATGGGCTCTGTATGATGGATCCGGGCGCCACTATTTAGAAGTACTGGAGCGGAGTCTGGAATGGACTTCTGATATCAGAGATTTTAGATGCAGGCCGATATAATCCCATATATCTCTGCTTGGACGATTTGCTTTCCTGATTCGTTTTTTTTTGGATGTCGATATTCTACGATGTTATCAATTCTCTCCATTCCAGTCTGCATTTTTAACACCAGTGAGACAGTTGAATGATTAAGATTGTCTACTAACTATTCCAGGGTTATTTCCCCCAATGAAAACACATCACATGTCAGTCAGTTTTTAAGATTTATTCTCAAATTTGAAAAATAAAATAAAAAATTGATTTTTTCCTCCCACCTCTAATCTGATTTGTTTTTGGCTGATATCGACAGATATTCAATATCAATATCGTATCGGGACAGCCCTGACGATGAAAGCTTTCTCGTTTGATTCTTTGGGTTCATAGACGATTTTCGGTCCTCCTGACCGGGAACAAGACGAGCAGCAAAGAGACGTTTCAGAATAATCTGTGGGTTTAACAGGCCCAGCAAAGACCAGGTTGTTGATAATGAGTCACTCTGTGTCTGTGGGGCTCCTGTCTGTCACTGTCACAGCGTCACAGTTGTCCTCTTCAGCGTCTCTGACATCAGTCTGAGAAAACGAGCTGAAACAACAACAGATGGAAAAGAGTTTACTGCTCCTGACGGCAGCAGCGGGACGGTTGGAGAGTCTGAGGGTCTCGGCTCGCTCTGCTTTTAACAGTCAGTCACCTGAGAGCCCATCCAGTTGGTCGGAGCCCCTCTGACCTGCCGCACAGCTGTTTCTTGTTAGTGCTTTAAAACAAATTCCCAGAGTGAGATGGTTTCCATGCTCAATCCCGCCCTGGAGAAAGAGGCCAGACTGAGAGGAGGAGGAGGAGGAGGAGGAGGAGGAGGAGGTTCATGAGACCCTGCTCTGAGTCTGTGTGTGTGTGTGTGCGTGTGTGTGTGTGTGTGTGTGTGTGTGTGTGTGTGTGTGTGTGTGTGTGTGTGTGTGTGTGTGTGTGTGTGTGTGTGTGTGTGTGTGTGTGTAAACAGCACCGCCTTAATGTTTTATCTTATCAGGAGAGGTGACCTGAGAGCACAGAGGCCTGTTTCTAAGACGCTCTGTCCTGCGTTAAGAACGCCATCCACAGTCGGATTCAGAGTCGATCTCCGGCGTTTCCTTCAGAAAGACTCAGAGGACGCTCGCCGTCAGTCAGTCAGTCAGTCAGTCAGTGAGAGTCTAACCGCTAAAGACAACAAACACAACAGTCTTCTTATTTTTGTTTCAGCTCTGATCAAATCTTACCAAGTAAAAAAAAACATTTTTCCTAAAACCTGCTGCAGCATCATCACCTGCTTTAACGCCTCCTAACATCCTTTCAACAAAGATCTGTAAATCATAGATGCTGCATCCTCAGTTTTAAACAACATCTCAACCTCAATCTCCACCTTCATCCTGATCGTCTCCTAAAAGGTCGTATCCTCCGATCGTAGCTGATCGTAACCATTCAAGTTAACGTGTCAATTTACACCGACTTCTTTCCGTTCCTCTGCGGATCGCCGGACTCCTCAGCTGATCACAAGAGTTCTATTTTTTCTGGACGCCGGAGCATGGCGGATAAATTCAGCACAGATTAACCCGTGCTGGAAAGGAAGTCGGGCACAGACACAAAATAAAACATGGATGAGGAGATGCTGATTCTAGAAGTCTAGAAGTAGATTTCCTCCTCTGCAAGGACACAATCTACTGCTTATACGGTTAACCTCTGTGGCTAAAGACGGCTCGTTATCGCACGATTACACGTGAATCTGCAGGTTCTCGTGAGTTCTCATGATTCCCAGTGTCCCGTTATCCGCCATGAAATTCGCCTCACAAATGGATCCGGTAGAAATTGGCGGACGGTAAAAATCGCTGCGTTCCGAATGTGGTGGAAATTCAGGGTTAAAGAGTCTGAATGATTGGTCAGATCTGCAGATTAAACATCAGCTGTAAAACAGTGCTAAGTGATGTGGGATTAGATTAAGGCTGTATTATTTTATACACTGGAGGTTATTCCTAAATATCCGAGTCTCTCTCTGAGGTAAATCGACTTTGATTGTGTTGTTGGAGTTTACTGTAGCAGCTGTTCCTGGTTAAAGTCAGGATCTGTTTTTCGGTGATACGTTCAGAGGAACAGTCAGAGTCTGTCAGAGGTTAAAAAAGCTCTCATGGTCGATAAGCTCTCCCCCACGCACAGCCGGTCTGTTGCAGCCGTTTCCGCCTGTTTGACGATTTCGCCTCCAAATCTGTTCTGATCACGTTTCGTTAAAACGACTGAATCTCTCTCTAAACTTGGCTGCTCTTAACGCCGCCATTAAACTAATGGAGGACGGTTGTTTATTGAATCAGACCTCCTCACACACACAGAGGGGTATAAAAGTCTGTTATCTGAACCTGGACAACTTTAATAGTCCCTCAGAAAGAGTTTACCTCCACCCCTTTGAGTCCACATCCATCCTTGTCTCGAGAAGACTCGTGTCGTCTCCACCGACCAAAAGAGAAGTTGCGTCTCGTCCTGTAAGACCTCGGACACGTTTAACAGACTCACTGCGGCGGTTTGATGGAGTCCAGATCAGGTCGGGCAAAGAGATCCTCCCCAGCCTCCCACTCAGGCCCGGAGAGCGCTCTCCCCGGGGGGCGCCTCACCTCAGGGTGACCCCCAGCTGAGACGGCTTTAGATTGATGCGTGCTGCCTCCGTCTCCCACACACTGTGAGCTCTTCTGGGTATTTCCTCCGCCTTTCCCGTCTTTTCTTTACGGGGAGAAAAGGCCTGTTTACAAGCCGGGGCGGGGGGAGCGCTGAGCTTGCACTGAGGATGCCGTCATCGGGCGCTGAGGACGCTCTTTGTGTGAACTGGCAGCTTCGCCGTCAGCTGTGGCTCAGAGGTTAAAGGGCTCACGGAACGCTCGGGGCTCCCGCCGTTTGGAGCTTGATTGGCGGTTTGCTCTGTTCTGAAACTGGCGAGAAAACGGCGTCTGATAAAGTTACATGTAAAATAAAAGTCGAACAGAAAGACAGGACTGATCCAGCTCTCGTGTTTTTTTCTTTTTTTCCATACATCCTCCTGAATTCGCCGTTTTTACCATCCCAGCTACAAAAACAATCCCACCGCTTTAATTACGCGATCAGGACTACACCTGCGCTCCAAAAGGACCGGGCGATAAATCAGGAGTCTGCACAGGAAGCTGATTATCCTGACACCTCATCAGTCTTCTCTGAGAGGACGGCTAAGCTAATGCTAACTGTACGCTAACACCACACGCTCAGATTTGAAGGATTTCACTCATGAGCTCTCAGAAAATAATCCAATCAGGAATTCACACAACGACTAAAAAGGTTCAAGGTTCAGACAAAAACAAACCCCTCCTCGTTCTCCTTGTTCTCCTCGTTCTTGGTTTCTCTCGGCCCTAACCTCACACTGATTGGATGCTCGCACCACCAGCTGATGGCGGCCCAGGTGAGAGAAGGTCTTAGCCGTCAGCGTTTAGAACAATTAGGAGACCTGGTTCAGCATCTTGCCGTCCGGGTGATGGATCACGCTTGAGGTGGGCTTTGTGGGTTTGCACTCTGAGACCGCTGACGGAGAAGCCAGCTGAGTCTGAGGGATGCAGGTGCCATGGCAACGGAACATAAACAGAGGCAAAGGGCCCTCATGGAGACACGCTAGTTTAGATTTTAATCTCAAAGTTTCTCTCAGCTCATCAGGAAACTCGGATAAACAAAGTCAGACTTTAAGAAGACAAGGCGGTCCTCCTCCACGCTCCTCCTCACACATCTGAATTCTTGTACTTTGCTGTCCTGCTGTCTGCAGCAGTAAGGAGTTGCTTTTAGGAGAAGTTAGGGATGACAGCAGCTGAACAAAGGGGAGCATAATAAGCTAAGGAAGTTTCTTTAACTATTTTTCTTAAGTGTTTGTTTAGTTTCTCGCCTGTTTTCAACAAGCTGTTGGTGTTGCTGCTGCAGCCAACCAATCCTAAACCAGAAGGGGCGGGGCTGGTCATCTTTGGTAACCAGGAATACAGATGATTGTCAAATCCAACACAGAGAAGAAACTGAAGAAACAAATCAGACCCAGACAGAAACTCCTCCTTTAAATCAATCATTTTAACAAAGTCATGAACAGAAGACTGACATCTCTGAAGTTTTATTTTTGTTTTGATCAAAGTGTGCAGCGTTCATTCTTCCACACAGCTGCTTTGTTTAATCTGACCTGTAAATATAAATATAGATCTATATAAAGTTAGAAGCTGAGTCCAAACCTGTGGAAAACAACAGTGGATCCAGTGTTGAGTGAGTGTTTGATGTGCGCGGGTTCACAGGGACTAATGAATTTCCGCTCCGACCATCTCGTGTCATTACAGAGACCACCGGCCTAATCCACTTACCTTCTGCCCCAAATCCTCCTATCAATAAAAAAGGTATCATTTTACTCTCCCTGGGGGCGGCTAAAAGCAGAGAGTGACTCTGTTAAGACCTCCTTTCATAGATGGCGGTGGTTTCGTGCTCTCCTGTAAGCCCCTAATCCCTCTGTCGCCATCACTCGCCCATGCGCTGCCCTGGAGGAAGCAACGTCTTGCAAACTAAACCTGCAGGTTTGGTGTTGTGTGCGTAGCGCAGGATTCTCGGATTAGGCTAAACACACACTTTTTATTAACCTTGGGCATCGCACTCGCTGTGTGTGTGTGTGTGTTTGTGAGTGTGTGTGTGTGTGTGTGTGTGTGTGTGAGAGACGGCTCTGCTCAGCCTCAGCGTCCGTGTTCGTCTCCGTCACTCTCGATAGTTGCTTACTGAAAGTGAACTGCAGAACAAATCACTGTCTGTGTGTGTCATTGTGAGCCTGTGAGTGTGTGTGCATGCACATGAGCGTTTGTGTATAGCTGTTGGCACGGTGCTGTGTAGTTAGGACCCGGGCCAACTTTTTCTGCTGGAATTTCCTGTCTGAATCGAGCGCCCCCTCCTCTCCTGCTCCTCTCTCCTCTCTTCTCCCTTTCTCTCGTGCCTCCCCCCCCCTCCTCTCCTCTCCTCTCCTCCCTCTCAAAGCTCCACAAAAGCTTTTTTTCCCCTGAATTATTCCTGGCCTGGCTCGGCCCAGCCTCTCAGGGCATTATTATTATCGTTGAGTACTTCCTAGTAGACATGAGCCCACTTCACTCAGGGCTGCAGCAGCACGGTTCTGATCCGGGGCTTCATTTGGACATAATGAGAGAGTGCTTTTCCTTCCTCTTTGTCTGAGTCATGAGACTCATAGGGGCCTTTGTTAACATCGAACACCTGGCATTGTCTTAAGTGAAAGATCAAACCGTGGCTTTGGGATCCGAAGTAAAAAGGAGAAGATGTGGGGCTCTCGGCAGGATGTTTGGCACGTCTGGAGCCTCATTATGGGGGCTGGGGGGCGAAGATATGTTGGGCTTTTAAACAAACAGGTTATGAGAGATCAGAGCAGATACGGCGCCTGAGAACGGCCACCAGTCAAAGGGTTCCTGGGGGCTGGATTGATTTATGATATAAGATTACTCCAATACAAAAGCCCCTCAGTGCAGCGCGCACGTATAACTGCAGTTTGAGCCGCTGCCATGAATTACAAGATCAGTATCTGCGATAAAACCGAGCGGAGCAGAAAGAGACGTTTTAAAACGTTTACATGATTTCCTCCTAAAGTTAGTGACCTAAACTCCGACATTCACATGAGATAAACCGTCTTTACGAAGTTTTCTTTGAGGAGAGACCAAAACAGGAGGTCTGCTTGACAAATTAGTTAGTTATAAACAACTTAATGTTGTGGCAAATATGTAATAATACCGTACTAAAGTGTGTGTGGTTTGAGTTTTATTACCCCCTTTTACTGAGGCTCTATCACGCTCTTAACTAGCCACAATTTGGTCTTAATTAGTCTTTATTACACTCGTACACTAAACCATTACTAAGTCTTTGTTGTTCTTTATATTTAGCCTTAACTAAGGGATTATAACAACATATTATAGGCACAGATTTCTTCATATACATAGCCTTAACCAAGCCTTTATAACAACCTTAACTAAGTCTTTATAACAACAGTTATTGCACCTTTTATAAAGCGTGTCCACATCCTGTTATAAACCTTTATTACACTCTTATCTAAACCTTTACTAAGCCTTTGTTGTTCCCTTTATTTAGCCTTAACTAACTCTTTATAACAACCTTAACTAAGTCTCATCTTAACCTTATTACGTCCTTTTATGACTTTTACATCCTTTAATAAGCTTCTATTACACTCTTAATTAAATATTTGATACACTCTTAACCTTTATTACACTTTTTATAAAGCATTTTTACAGCCTTTAAGAAAACTATATTACACTCTTAATAAACCTGTATTACACTCTTAACTTCAATTTTTATTACACTCTTAATTAAACCTTTATTACACCTTTATAACACCCTTTAATAAACCCAGAATTTCACTTGTAACTAATCCTTTATTACACTCTTAATTACACCTTTATTACACTCTTTATTAAACCTTTATTACACTCTTAATTACACCTTTATTACACTCTTAATTAAACCTTTATTACACTCTTTATTAAACCTTTATTACACTCTTAATTACACCTTTATTTCACTCTTAATTACACCTTTATTACACTCTTTATTAAACCTTTATTACACTCTTAATTACGCCTTTATTACACTCTTAATTAGGCCTTTATTACACTTTTTATTAAACCTTTATTTCACTCTTAATTACACCTTTATTACACTCTTAAATTTTTATTACACTCTTAATTAAACCTTTATTACACCTTTATAACACCCTTTAATAAACCCTGAATTTCACTTGTAACTAAACCTTTATTACACTCTTAATTACACCTTTATTACACTATTAATTACACCTTTATTACACTCTTTATTAAACCTTCATTACACCTTTTCCTGAACCACAGATCTTTATCTCCTGTAATATCTTTAAACAACATGACTTTAGTTTCTCCTGACCTTTGACCTCTGAAGTGACTCTATGACGACTTTTCTAACAGGACGGCGTTTTGGACCGACCCTCTTTGAGACCCTGATGGTAGTGTGTGGTATCTCACCCTGAGACATAAACAGACCCCTGCAGTTTGACAGTTTAATAGATCGACTGAAGCTCGAGTGTTGGCGTGACTTCCAGCTCAACCTTGCAGCCTTTGTGGCGGCGGTCTCTTCCCTCGTCCCGTGTCCTCCCTCTCCTCCTGAGATGTGCCAGGCAGCGCAAGCGGGGGGCACCTCTCGGACAAAGCCCCAACTTCTGGCTCCACTTGTGACACAAAGCTCAAACTCCTTTTCCCAGCTCTCACTCCCTCTCGCTCATTTACTGGTCGCCTCTTTTGGCTTTGTGGCGCACAAGTTGACTCAGAATTGGCCGCCTGTCTCTGACACAAAAGCGAGGGAGGGTGATTGGCTGAGATCCAGCGGCGTAGATCTTGATGGAGAGACAAAAACATCAGCCGCCAAAGCTCGAAGAGGAGATACTGGATTTCTACATCTCACTCTGACTCCACGGAGACAGATTTTTGAGCAGCTGTCGTGTTTTGACGTCTCTGCAGGAATGCACGAGGAATTCACGGCGAAAGCAAAGTTTCCAGAGAGATAGAAAGTAATTGTCTTGTAATAATGCGTCTTCTTAAACAAATCCCACAGCAGTCAGATGTCTCACAGGTCAGAGCTGCCTTCAGGGGAACTTCCTTGCCAGTCGTGGTAATCCCTTCAGAATTAACAAAGAGCAAGACGGTACAACGTCACGACGGTTACCGCAATCACGCCAACAAAAGGCTCAATCAGGGTTAAGTAGCAGTAATGTCTGCCTTTGTATTAGGCATCACCTTAAAACAACACTCAGTGTTGAGCCGCAGCCCACAGGCACAGAGTCCTGTTACGTCTTGTTCTCACAGCTCTGGCTGGAGCGCGTCAGTCAGGACCCCGAGGCTCCTCTGAAAGGCGACAGAGTTTAAAAACCCAAATCCATCCTGTGATCGCTGCAATAACAAGAGCCAACGCTTCGAGTGTGAAAGTTACGTTTTTAAAGTTAAAGTTAGAGCGGCATTTTTACCAGAAAGACATCGTACGGTGGCCGAGAACCGCCAATGCTGCAAATGAAAAAAGAGTGCAGAAAAAAAGTCATGACAGATGTTACCAATGCAAAAAAAAAAAGAAAACTGAAGTGCACAGCAAATAAAACAAGAAACGGTGCAGATTAAAAAAAAAAGCCACAACGGAAGTTAATGACGCAAAAAAAACAAAAAGTGGTGATGCAAAAAAAAAAAGAAAAGAAAAGGTAGTTAGTGCGAAAATAAAAGGATGTAAATAAAAAAAGAATGCAAAAAAAGAAGCCACAACAGAAGTTAATGATGCGGAAAACAAACAAAAAAAAGTGTTGAGGCAGAAAAAAAAAAGTTACCCACTGCAGAAATAAAAGGATGCAAATAAAAAAGAATGCAAAAAAAAAGAAGTCCCAACGGATGTTACTGATGCAAAATAACAAACAAAAAAAAGAAACGGTGCAGATAATGACGCAAATAAAAAAACATAGCGATGCAGGAAAAAAAAATACTGTCTGCGAAAATAAAAGGATGCAAATAAAAAAGGAGCCACAACGGATGTTAACGATGCAAAAAAGTCATGATGCAAAAAAAAAAAAAGTTACTTAGTGTGAAAATAAAAAGATGCAAATAAAAAAAGACTGACTAGTTCGTAAAACACCGGTGCATCATCATTATTGGTCCCCTGCAGCTCTCTTTCATTTTGGCGTTTTTTATTTGCATTCTTTTATTTTCGCAGAAAGTAACTTTTTTTTTTCCATCGCCACTTTTTTTTGTGTCGTTAACTCCTGTTGTGACTTCTTTTTTTTTTGCATTCTTTTGTTATACGCAGCAGTGGCAGTTCTCGGCCACCGTAACATCGTCACAGGATAAAACGGCCTGCAGAGAGAGATAAAATTTAATGCTGCAGGTTCGTCGTCTGATCGGCAGCCTCATGCTTCAGTACAGTCAGGGTTCATCTGGACCAGCAGAACCTCTAGTTTTAAAGAAAACAGGCGAAGAAAGGTCGGACTCTGGTGCTGATTCACGGCGTTTAACACGAAGGCGTCTGATTCTGGCAGCTCGTCTTTTTACGTGTTTCCACATCAGCGTGAATCAACACCCCCGTTTCCTCTTTGTCACACAGTCCCAACGATCCTCTCAGTTAGAGATAATGATGTGCGCGCTCACTGAGCTTTGACCTTTGGCCTCGCTGGTCTCTGCTCTCAGGTCAGCCCAGGTTTATTGGACCGTGGAGTCCTGAGTGCAGGCAGAGGTAGTTTCAGAATCAGAATCAGAAATAATCACATTTCTCTGTAAAACATCCCGAGTCTGTGTTTTTGTGTTTCTGATGATGTCCTGATTCAAAGTAAAAACCTTCGCAGCCTTTCGACTTGATTTCCGTTTTCTTTCTCCTTCACTCGGAGGTTGTAACGGCGGGAATTAATGAAGACACGCCGTGTTGTTTTCATGAGACTTCCTTCAAGCCTGCAGACCATTTACGGCAGGAAATGGTGGATTTGTGCATCCTCTGTCTGACAAATAAAAACACACTCCTCCTCCTCCTCCTCCTCCTCCTCCTCCTCCTCGTTGTTGTTGTTGTTGTGTAAACCTCGCTTTGGTCTCATCGGATAAGAGGTGCCGTTAATGAAACATGCAGCTCTCAGGGAAAACGCCACAGCGGTGAGACGGTTTCAATTAGTGGCGAGTTACGGGAACAGTAAAGTGGAGCAGATTGATCTCCCGCTGGTTTGAGGTTTAGTCAGGAGCTTCATCATCACAGACGTCTTCATCAGTTTACTGCCTGTTTGACCTTTTCTCTCTCCTCTCTCCTCTCACAGGGACCCACCACCTCTTCCCCACCTTCCACACACCCATCCCGATCGACATGAGACACCACGAGGGGCGGTACCATTACGAGCCGCACCCACTTCATGCCATGCATGGGTAAGGATGGTCATCTGTTAATATGAAAGAAGTTATCAATAAGTAAAGCACATTCTCTTGTCGTGGAATCGAGGAGATCCCAAACTCTTACCGTCCATTTGATCGTTCTGCGGATCAGAACTGAACTGGGCAAAAAAGCATTTTTTAGTTTTGCTGCCACTTCATCGTGGAATACTCTCCAGACTGACCCACAATTTGGGCGCCACAGCCGAGAAAGCTCGGCCGCCGACTAGTTTTAGTGACGAGGAGTTGGAGCTGATGAGCAGACCTCAGGGAACATCTAAGAGGTCAGAGATGTTCTGTGGCGCTGATCCGTGTAAAGATTTTAAAACAAACATTAAAATTTGAAAATGAATTCTAAGATGAACGGGAAACCAGCGGAGGGACGCCAGAAATCATAGTGATGTGGTCATGTTTTCGTTTACGTGTTAAAAGACGAGCAGCAGCGTTTTGGACGAACTGTAAGCGTGTGAGAGAAACCGGATTAACACCGACGTAAAGAACGTTACAGTCGACCAACCGAAAGATAAAACCGATTTAATCTTAAATAAAAGCCTCAGATGATAAAAACTGGATAAAATTCTTGGATAAAGTTGGTCCTGACTGAAAATTAAAAACGTTTCTATCTGATCTATGAGGATTTTTGCGTCTTGAAATTGCAGAACTTTTGCAGCGAATTAAACTGACGGGCAAAGGTGGGATGTTGCTTTCAGCTCTGCCTCTTTTCTCACAGTCCTATCTCTCTTCTCTCTTTTAGGATGGACAAACTTTAGATTTGAAAGAAGTCCTGTTGAATTAAATACTTTTTAATAAACCCGTGTCTGTTTTGAGTGTTTTGCTCTTCTTGGTTGTAAATCTTGTATCCTGACCCGACCTACAAAGATCCTGATTTATTTTCGGACTGTGGCGTTACCTTAAAGGTCCGTCTGTTTGTCCTAACGCTCTTCTTATCTGAAATATTCAAATCCAGGAAAGAAACCCTGCAGGAGGAAGATCAATAGAGGTTTTGTGGGAACTCTGCTGTTCCATTGAAATTCAGCGAGATCAGGTGATACATAGAGGAGGCAGAGCTATTCATCAACCGCGAGAGCGAGGGAGAGGAGGTGAAGAAGTGTGGCCGTGGACCGGGTTTGTTCTGATTAATGTGATGAGACTCTGACAGAGCGCTCCGACTAATTCATCAACACCTTGATGTCGCCGTCTCTCCTCTGCACGCGACAAACTCGCCTAATTACGGCGTGCCGTCCCGGCGAAATGGAGCAGGGTGTGAGTGTCGGTGCAGCGTGCTGGATGGCAGCGCTTTGAGGGATTGTAGGAACTTCATATGCAGAGCTCTTTATCACCGTGTTTTTACACAATAGTGGCTGCAGGTCAGGATGCGTTTGGAGTTTCTGCAGAACTTGTACTTTTGTTATCCGCCGCGCTTTTCGGCTGGTGACGCCAGAGGAGTGTTTGGTGACAAAGTGGGTCAATGCAAACAAATTGACGCACTTTTGCAACCTCTGTTTCTCACCACTGAGCTCAAGTAGAGCCCGTTCTTGACGTTTTTACACTATCTGTCGTGTTTTTGAGGAATGTTAAGGTGATGTTTCTGCAGAAGAGTCAGATCAGCGTCTGTGTTTAGAAGGACGCTGCAGCTGCTGTCACAAAATAGAGAAATGGTCGTGAAACCTTGTTGTGATTGGTCAGATATCACTATGCCTATAAGCGAAGTCATGGCACTAATTCATGGCCGTGTGACAAAAAGGTTGGTCGTAAAGTGGGACAAACTTGGGCAGCAAAAATAAAACCCTGATTTATTTTTCTGAATATTTTTTATTCAGTGACGACTTCACCAAACTTCACTTTAATAATAAAAAGATTTTCTACCATCGAATACGAATTTCGCGGCAGATTACAGACAGTGGTAATCACAAGAACCTGCGGATTCACGTGCAATCACGGAAAGAAGTCGGTGTAAATTGACACGTTAACTTGAATGTTTACGATCAGCTACGATCGGAGGAGACGACCTTTTAGGAGACGATCAGGATGAAGGTGGAGGTTGGGGTAAAACAGAGCAGGTATGATGCTGGTGAAATCAGACACAGCGTAGAAAGGTGGAGCTGGGTGGAGGCGGGTTGGGGTAACTGGATGAGCTGTCAGGATCGGGATCTTTGCGGCCTGCCTGGACTAACACTTTGCCCAGTCTCTTCTGTAATCTGTTTATTTTCTGCTTAGTTTCACTTTTGTCCGATGACCTCGTCATCAGAGCAGACTTATCCGGGGAAGTTTGTCGGGGTCGTTCTGCAGGTGATGACGCCTGTTTTCAAGGTGAAGTCTTCAAGCTGCACTCCAACTTCTCTGCCCTCCTGTCTGACCAACAAGTCCGAATTTGCCTGTACGGCATTTTCCCTACTGGGCTCAGGGTGGGATGAATTATGATGTGACACACTCCCTTCTGTACTTCTGGGCAGCCACGGCGATCAAGATAAATCACCACGCTGCCCCACATGGGACACGCTCAGATCCTGCCTCGGTTGTTTTTGGGGCCCTGATCAGGATGCGGAGGATTTGGACACAACTTGATACTGTACTCCCTGAGAAACCGGGTCTGTGTGCAGAGGAGGGGCCCGGTGGAGCTGTGTCAGACGACGGGATAATACACTTAAATGAGACGGGATTACAGCGAGGGTAATTATCCATTATTCTGCTCCCTGCCTGTCACATACCATTTAGTCTTTTTTGAGCGCAGGAACGTTTGGAAGGGGCCGTGTGATAAACCGTGACAGTCTGAGGCTATTGATTTGCAACTCTGCAGCCCAGTGATGGATGGGTCCCTTGTCTTTTCAGCAGCACATTCCTGGCTGTAACTCAGGGGAGCATCCAAATTCAGACTTCAGCCGTGACGCTGAGCCGAGCCGGAGCCAACGTAAGATAACAACATGTCAGTCAAAACCGCCGACAACCAATCGTCAGGCTCGAACATCGGCTCCTTTTACCTCCGACCCTTTCCTCCCGTTTTAACCAGACCAACACAATGAAGGCAAAAAACAACATCGACCCAAATGGCTGATGGGTAAACTGTATTTAATCAACACATTCCACGCAGAGGGGGAGACCACATCTGTTTGTGCAGAGGGGCGGTGCACGCCACAGCTCTGCCACACAAAAACCTTGGGCATACTTCAACTTTTCAGTGCTGCAATTTGCCCCCCGACTGCTTCCCAAAAAGCCTAAATACAGGCTGTGGAATGAGCGGGGGATCTGTTTTTCTCATCCGCTGCGTTGTCGTTGAGGTTCTGGGAACGGAAGGCTGGATTTCGGATGCTAATTACCCGGTCGAACATGCTGGCACAAGTGGCAGGCTTTGCTGGGTTGTGGGTTTGAGGAGAGGAAGATGCCCGACTCCACAACATGCAGCAACATCCAGTCCTACTGTAATCCCACAGGGACTCGTCGTCATAATGTCTTCCAGAGACAGTTGGAATATGACATGTTTCCTCTGTCAGGAATGTGAAGTTCGTGAAAGGCAGAGAGACCACAGCCGGAAGATTACTACTTTGAAATCCTCAAACAAGCGTTCAGAAAAGTGCTGAGAGACGCCGTGTGCAGCTCGCCGTCTTCGCTGTGACTCTGCAACACTCAGCAGGTCGTTTTAAAGAGATTCACATGAGCTGGGAGGGCGTTATTTACAACCACCTGTGTGTGTGAACGCCAACACGAGGGTCATAATCAAGGAGTTATGCTGCGTTCGAGTTTCCTCGGAGGTCAGGAGTCCGAGCTGAAAATGACGTCACACCCGAGTAGAATCGGAGGCAGAAACAAGATGGCTACATCTACGGAAGTTATTTTAGAGCTTGCCTTGTCCGAATATAAGGCAAGTGCTAAACACACACAAGTGTAAACAAACATGGCGTTTGCAAAATAGGGGGGTTATATCGTGGTTAAATAGGACAAGAGCGAGTCAGTCGTGTTGAATTGGTACGACTTCACAGTTTCAGATGAAGAGTAAACCACTCCCCGCTGCAAAGTCTGTCTGAAGGCGGTATCAACCCGTCACCAAGGAAACTAATTCAGGAGTAAACGCTAAAGTTTTTTTTTTTTTTTTGAAAACGGGTCAGAGAGTGAATAAATCTGTAAACGACGACCATTTCATCTCCATGTGGATGTCTATCTGCATCTCTGGAAACGATCATGTGACACACAGAGTAACTCTTTTATGGCGCCAAAACAACCTTTATACACATGCTTTGTACGCTACAGCGCCATTTACTGGTTTGGCATATGAACTACATCGTTTTCAGTGGGTTTTTTTGAGAAATTCCGAGTTTTCGGAGAAAAATATTTGAATTTTATTTTTAGCCAATCCTGAAAGTTTGTTAGTAAACTGCCCAGTCCAGTTTAATAATAATACCTTTATTTTTATAGCACTTTTAAAAACAGAAGTTTACAAAGTGACAAACAGTCGAGAAGCACATGGAGATAAAAAAAACATATAAAAACAAAAGCTCAGTTAAAAACAAGACCTCCAATCGACAATACAAGAACCCTACAACATAAAATGAGACCATGAGGACCGAAATAAAAACAACAAAATAATTAAAAAGGGGGGTAGAAAACAGGAAACAGTATGGTAAATATAAAAAGACGATATTAATAATGATAATAAAATTAGAACAAAATAAAAGTTAGATAAGAAAAGGTTATAAGTAAAAACAAAGGCTAAAAGGACAGAAAGTCGAAGTTAGATAAAGAGAAAAGACGTTAAATTATCTAAACTTAACTTTGCATGTAAACAAACTGACATTCACTCTTCTGTATGATCAAAACTGGACCACAAACAAAAGCTGAAAATGTGACTGAAACTCCGGGACATTTAACCAGGTCATCTTTTTATAAACAAGTGTTCATGTCTGATGTCTAATTTCAGCCGTTTGATTCTTTGTTTGTTGGATCGTGTTTCCACAGTCACTCATGTCTTTAGATCGGCACCGATCGTGCCCCTACCGTGAGTCTGATGTACACGCACTCTGGTATGCACTTACTCAGACTTACTCATCCTCTAGACAAGCTGTACCATGTCCAAAATCACTTTTTCTCACCGCAGAGTTTTAACAATGGAACAACAGAGAGCGTGTAATCACACAGTACAGAACACACAGACAAACAGCAATTACCTCCTTCAAAAATATGTCATCTACTGACTCACAGCGGCTTCAGATCCATCCCTGTACCCCTGTTTCTCCTTAACTACCATCTTTGCCGCTTTCCTAAAGGATCCAGATTTTGAACGTCACGCGGCGGTCCGAGGCAGCCACCCAAAGTGCTCAGGTATGATGGAGGTGTCTTTAAATGGCAGGCGCTGATTCAGAGAGCTCTCAGGCCTCCAGGAGCTTCCTATTCAGCCTCTGCGAGTGAAAGAAAACACACAGACTTCAAGTAACATCTTGTCAGGAGGAGGGTGGATCGACAAGGCTTCAATAATGGTACCTGCCAGACGGGACTGTTATTTGCAGCCTCCTGACAGGCAACGGCAGTAAATTTCAGCGTATTATCAGGGACTCCTATACACTTTTAAGCTGCTTGAGTGATTTACTGCAGCTACAGTGATGTGCGCCGACACGCTGGCTTGTTATTGGCCAAGAAACAAATAACTATCCTTTATGGATAGAGACACACCCGGCGCTATGGGCGGGCTTTAGTGGGGCCAGGTAAGCCACGGTTAACCTCTGTGCCCCCCAGGCTGAGTCAAACCTCCTGGAGTTTCTGCCAGATAATAATTAACACAATTTGTTTTAATCAGGAGCAGAAGGAGCATCATAGAGACCCGAGGATGTCAAATTAGGAGAGCTTACAGCCCAGTCAGGCAGTTAGTCACCCAGTCAGCTGGTTTCTTCAGACTCTCATCCTGGTTTATTCTCAGTTTGTTGTGTGCAAACAGAAAAACTGCAGGAATGAAACTCACTTCATCTTTTTATATAAATTGTGGCCCTAGATCTGTGAGGGAACATCTGCAGCTAAATTTGGCTGAAAGAATCCATTTACATCATCTTATATTCAGTCAGAGTAAGGGCCTGTGTACACTGAGAGCTTCCACTACAGGCAGCGAACACAACCGAACTTTCACCACCCGTCCAATCGTCTCTTGTCGTTGGTAGTCCAGTTTAAAGAACCAAAAGAAGGTCCACAGGCCAGAGAGAATCCATCGAATATATAAACCTACACTTTGGGATGAAGTTTGATAGTTTGGTAGAGTAACCCCCAATTTCCACCTTCATCATAATCGTCTCCTAAAAGGTCGTATCCTCCGATCGTAGCTGATCGTAACCATTGAAGTTAACGTGTCAATTTACACCGACTTCTTTCCGTTCCTCTGCGGATCGCCGGACTCCTCAGCTGATCACAAGAGTTCTATTTTTTCTGGACGCCGGAGCATGGCGGATAAATTCAGCACAGATTAACCCGTGCTGGAAAGGAAGTCGGGCACAGACACAAAATAAAACATCCGGCTTATTTTCAAAATAAAACACTCCGTGTTTCAGGAGGATCGTATTTCACACCATGCAAACGGGCGGAGACGAACAAGTGAAAGGTTTTTAGACGTCATTTCACCCCGATGACACCATGGATGAGGAGATGCTGATTCTAGAAGTCTAGAAGTAGATTTCCTCCTCTGGAAGGACACAATCTACTGCTTATATGTCTATGTGTCTGTCTTTAGAGAGACAACTCGTTATCGCACGATTGAACGTGAATCTGTTCCGGATTTGAGCTGGTCCAGATGTGGTGGAAATCCCGGGTAAGGGCCTGTGTACACTAACTGCTCTGCTCACAGCCTTAAATTCCCTGCCCTCCTCATGAACTCTCACGTATGCTAGTTCAAGTTAAAGTACTAAATAAAGGTGCAGGGACCTAAAGGGTTTCAGACTCGTATGATCTTGTGATTGGGGGCATATTTGGCTAAAGTAAGGGCCTGTTTCCACTGACAGGACCTGTTTCCACTGATGCTACGTCACAAACGCCGTCTCATGGCATCTCCTCGACCCTGTTGTCTGTTTTCAGGTGTTTTCAAACTCTCTCCATTCAGAAAACTTTAAACATTTCATCAGGAATAAAAGCCGAATACTTGAACTCGAAGGTTGACGTTCGTGTGACGATGTCTGATAAGAACTGGAGCGCTCCTCGGTGCCAGCTTACCCAGGTAGTCCATCAGTAAAAACAGCCTGACACTAATTTGAGTCAGCGCTGCCAAACTCCGCGTCCAGCGCTCAGAGGCAGGCGGAGGGAAGCGTGTTTTTGTGTATGGAGCGTCTGTTTCTTCTCACTTCTCCCCTCCTGTCCAGAACAGAGAGCTCTTTATGGCTGTTTGTAGGGGAAGAGACGGCAGAAAGTTGGCCCGCAGACAAGGCCGGCAGTCTGCAGGCCCTTACTGGAAATGGAGCGAGGGCCGAGGCTCTGGGTTGGTTGGCTCGGTCCGAGCTGGGCAGGGCCGGGCCCGGGTGCAGGTTGGCGTCCGCACAGAGATGGTGAATGAGAGACTGAGCGGGGGGAAACTCTGGAGGGAGAGGTTCTGCCAAGCATGCAGGCGAGACCTCAGGCCGGGCTTTCACAGCCTCAGCCAGAAAATACAACCTGCAGCAGTCACGCTCACTTCATCAGAGTCCAATCATTTTACACCCTCAGCTGAATTTTCTTTTCTAATGTAAACTGAAACAGAAGAATCTCAATATTTCAACGTTTTCTTGATCAGGATCCACATTCTTCTGATCTTCTGTTGGTCGGTGTTTGGATTTTCTTTCAGTCCGCCGAAGGATCCATCAATCAAACTTAGATTATACACACAAGGAAAGGTTTCATGTAGGCAACAGAACGGACTCATGCAAGGCAACTGTAAAGCAAATTTAGTTCATATCCAGAGATGTGAAGTCTACTTAACAATAAACTGAGGAGAAAAAATGCAATTCAGGGCTTATTTTTGGCAGAAAATATCTTGAATTGAGGAATTTTTCTGGACTTGTCAGGTTTAAATCAAAACTAAAAACACCTCCTTCACCAGAAATCAGACTAAACACTTTCTAAGATTTGAGTTATTGCTGAAAAAAGCAGAATTTAAAAACAAAAAACGAAATGAAACAAAGTCCTGATTTTAAGATTTACGTTGAAATGCTCCCTTCCTCATCTCTCCTGTTGCTGATGCAACGGTGGCCCTCAAGGACAAAAACCCTCTGTGATACATGATGAGTACGATCTTCTGCTTCATCTGCTTCATCTGTGTGGTCATCTTGCAGCTGCAGCATGTTGCACACTCCCTAAACACACATCAAACTAGTTAGAAACATGGCGGTGCAATATGGCGGCCTCTATTTCTATCACGTCTGCTGAGCTAAAAACCACTGAAATCTGTGCACTGTACCTTTAAATCTGTGGATAAACATGCAAGAAGTTTACAGATGTGAGTGTTAACTAAGATAAAAAGTGTTCAATAATAAAATAATTTTTAAAAAATGTAAAATTTAAGAGAAAACTGTTTTAAAAAAAGTCAGTTTGGTGAGGGTAGAGGCACACAGGCCTGTCCTTACACCCTGTTATCTCTCTCTCTCTCTCTCTCTCTCTCACACACACACACACACACACACACACACACACACGCTGTTTACTCAGCATGCAGTCAGCTCTGCCAAGAATCAAACCGCACATATAAACACTGGTGTGTTCACAGCAGCCGAGGAGCAGCTCCGAAGTTTGTTGGTGAAAAGAAAACGTCTCTGATTTGTTTGTGATGTTTCTGTTTTTCGATCAAGCGTCGTTGTGGTCACGTTAACGGGGTCGTCATTCCTGATCATGTTTGGTTTAAGATTCTGCAGATGGACTTTTCTCGTCATGTTCGTCTGTTTGTCAGTCAATCAATTCATTCAGTAATCAATTAGGAACAAATTGAAAGTAAGACATGCGTTTCTCACGTCCTCCTTTTTGCAGAAAAATATCACTTCATTAATATCCTGAGGTCAAAGTGCATGCAGTGGTCAGGTTACGCCATGATTGCCCTTAAGGTGGCGGCCCTGATTTGTACACTGAAGATGCACATTGCAGGAGGCGGGTTTGTAGAGGAGCAGCAGATGTAGGCAGTATGAAGAAGTGCTGTTGGCTCAGCTTCACTTGTGGCCTGCCTGAACTAGCACCAAAAAGGTTGGGAATCTTTCCATCTCGCAGATAGTGAACTTCATCATCGCCGTCTTCGCTCAGCGACTTGTTGGGACATTGTCTTAGATATGCTGAGGTGTCAAACGTTGAGTCTTTCTAGAGTCTTCTTAAGTCATCCTTTCTCAGGTTTTGAGACTGTATTCTTCAAACTGAACAGGGTCTACATAAGTCCTGGTGTCCCCTCAGAAGCTCGTGCCACAGTACACTGTTTGTATCTGGAGCCGGGGCCCTCTGGGTTTTTGAGAATTACACACCCGCATGTCTGTGTTTCTACAAGAGGAGCTGCCAATTACCTGCCGGGGATGACAAATTTACTGCTCAGCTTGATGTGACCACCAGACGAGCTCCTCTCTGAGCTCTCTTATCACACACACCTGAGTAATACCTGAGCTGAGGGACCCTGGAGCTCACCCACCCCAACAGAGATCCTCCTCCTCCTGGTCGCCTCGCCATGGAGCGTCCTCGGTCTGGACTTGTCTGCAGCTCCAGGGTTTAATAGGTGAAGGTGAACAAAAGGGGATTATTATGTATTAGCTGCTGAACTGTGGAGGAGAAAGGGTGTAAGTGGATCACAGACACATTAGTGGGACAACAGACGTTAAGGCTTGTCTGTGAACATACCGATGAAGATCACTCAGGATGATAACAGAGCAGGATGCAGGCAATCAAACCGACACAGATGGGCTCCTCCACTGGTCTTTCCTGATCACCCTCATCCTCCATCCTTTCTTCTTCCTTTTTTCACATTATTGTTGAGATTATTTCTGTCTCTCCACAGACCTCCAGGACTGACAGGCAGCCCCGTCATCTCAGACATTTCCCTGATCCGTCTGTCGCCCCACGCAGCGCCCGGGACAGGCGAATCCCCGTTCAGCCCTCCACATCCGTACGTCAGCCCCCACATGGAGCACTACCTCCGCTCGGTCCACAGCAGTCCCACCCTCTCCATGATCTCAGCGGCCCGAGGACTGAGTCCCGCTGAAGGTAAGACTGACACCTCAGACCAGATTTAGTTCAGCTTTGTTAAATATTAAAGAATAAGTTAAACTCAACGATGTTCCATTCCTACTTCTAAACAGCTGCTGAGATTGACCTGTGCTCACACAGAGGCCTAATGCATGTCCCTAAAAATAAAACAGGCACATATGTTCATCCATAAACACTCTCATACCTGTTCGCTTAGGTTATGATCACCATCAGGCATTTGCAAAGTGGAAACTCTCAGCTCTGGCCGGCTAATGATGTGTGTAAAGTACACAATATGATGAATAAACTGTGATGTGGAATATTTCGCAGCTGCTCTCACCGGTTAGCTGAAAGGATGTGAGATTTGAGTCGAGCAGGTTGAGGATTTATGTTTCCTGCTCACTATAAACCAACTCTGTCTGCTTGGCTGCAGCTCACTGGACTCACACTTCAGTTTACACAGCTGATTATTTTACCGACGGTGATAATTACTCTTGCACTTTATATGTTCCCCTATATAAGGTACTAAAGCAGGCCTGTCATCGGACATGTTACAGTGTTTTTGCATGTTAGTGCAGGCTGGTGGTTTGGAGGTAAACGCTCTGGAGTTGTAGTGCAGCTGTCCGGCAAACAGACTTAGCAGGAGGACCACGGACACTGTTACTGTTACCATGGACACAGACATGATCCACTCAATATCAGACCTGTTACTGTTACCATGGACACAGACTTCAGACCTGTTACTGTTACCATGGACACAACTTGATTCACTCAGTATCAGACTAGTTAGTGTTACCCTGGACACGGACATCATTCAGCCAATAACAGACCTGTTACTGTTACCATGGACACAGACTTGATTTACTATATATCAGAACTGTGAGTGTTACCACGGATACAGACATGATTCACTCAATATCAGACCCGTTAGCGTTACCATGGACACGGACATGATTCACCTGATATCAGACCTGTTAGCGTTACCATGGACACTGACATGATTCACTCAATATCAGACCCGTTAGCGTTACCATAGACACTGACATGATTCACTCAATATCAGACCTGTTAGCGTTACCATGGACACAGACATGATTCACCTGATATCAGACCTGTCACTGTTAAGCAGAGGTGAGGAGCCACAGGCCCGCTCTCACCACACAATGCCTTCCTGCCTCTCAGTAGAAGCAGCGCTGCAGAGATGCTGGCGTTGATAAAGTAGCAGGGAAGTCTGGCACCAAATAAACAGCTGCAGCTCTGCAGAACATAAATAAATCTATGTGAGCAGCCGAGCATGTGTAAACTTCTCACAGGGATACCTGAGTGTAAGGCATGTGTTAAAGACTGTTTTCTGAACCTGAATAAATAATCATGATGATCAAACTCAAACAGGGTTGTCATTGTGCACAGACTCTTCCTGCAGGATTTCTTTATCAAATAAATGAATCACTCACTCATACAAGTCCTTGGTGCTTTTGACATAAAACTAGGTGATATGTTTGGGAATTTTCACCTGATTTTATTAAAATAAAGTCTTTGTGTGGTTGTCGTGGATCTGCTCTTTCTCATCCTCCTGCAGTCAGAAGTGAGATCACACATGCACAAACACTCAGATGCAAAATGCTGCTCTGTGGAGGTGGTAACGTGATCTGGCAGCCGTGAACAAACCAAAAGAATATCCCTGAGTCGCTGCTGCTGGAGCACAAACACGCCGCCTGTGCTCTGTTACTGCAGCCGTGGCCTAATCGGTTCTGATAGATCCTCCGTTTGTGTGTGTGTGTGCAACTGCAGGATGGAGTTTCGCTCCCCAAATGTCCAACTTTGCACAAACCTCCTCCCCACCCCCACTCTCCCCTCTGTTCCCATTACTGTGTATAATAATAATCCCACAGACCGAAGAGGGGGGGGCAGGAAACGGAGGGAAATGGACGCAGACACAGTTAGATTTTATGAAAGACGATCTATCCGGCCCTCTCATTCCTCCTGACACTTTTCAACGAGGCTTTACCGGCTGCAGGTGTGAACTCACTTCACGTCATTATTACCTTTACACATGCAGTACTTAAAACCTTCTCAGCATTAGACATGTGTGCATGTGTGTGTGTGTGTGTGTGTGTTTGTGCACCTGCCCTCTTTGTATGTCTTCAGCCTGTCAAACCAACTGCACACACAACACCAGAGCTCTGCAGGAATGTGGTTTTCCTTTTCTCTGCAGCCCCCCTCCCCTGCCCCGCTCCATCCTCCCTCCTCTGCTTCCTTTACTCCCTGGAGATATTTCCCCCCCCAACCCAGCAAGCCTCAAAGACATCAGACATCTTTTATCAAACGCCTCGTGCCCCGGGGCATGCATGCAGGCACGCACCAATCTCCAAATCTGTAAAGCAGAGCACTCGTCTTTGTCGAGTCCTTCTTACAACCTTTCCCTCCATCCTCACAATAAGAAGACGACATCCAAATGTGTAGTGCACGTTTAATTTGACCATGAAGACTTACAAATAAACCCTTTTGAAAGCTGACACTGAGGTTGTTTTTCTGCCCCCTCTTCCCTGCAGTGACCCACGAGCACCTGAAGGACCGTGCCCTCTTCAGCCTCCCCCCTCCACCGCCAGGAGCCAACCCCACAGAGTACTACCACCTGATGGCCAGCGCCAGCCAGAGGAGTCCCTACGGCGACCTCCTGATGCAGAGCGGAGCAGCGGCGGCGGCGGCAGCTGCTGCTGCTGCAGCTGCAGCTCATCTGCCAGATTACATCAGCCCTGTGGATGGTGAGGAGGATTCGTCTTATTCTGCTTTTTAAGGGAAATAGATCCGGAGGTCATTTAACCTCACTTACACACTTGAAGGCCGGAGATAAATCGCTGTGTAGCCGTGCGTTCTTGCACATGTGCTGCTGCAAAACGGACTTAACTGTGAATATCCCTGACTGTGCGTGACACATGTTACTGGAGCAGAGGTCATATTTAACTACAGCATGTGTGAGATGTGAATGAAAGAAAACACTCGAGGAGGCCACTCTGAAAACTGAAATCAAAGCAGAGATAGGTGCTGTTTTAGGCCTCTGCATCATCTTCTTAAAGGGATATTCTGGCGTTAAATTAATTTAGGGTCAAACACACCATAACACCGAGTCAGACACCCCGACGAGAGATGAATGTTGCCGACCGCTTCCTGCTCTAGTTATACCAACTTTAGTAACGACTGCAGGATAGTAATACAGAGCGGGGGTCTGAGGAGCGGGGTGCCGCAGCTCAAGGAAGAACATTTATGATCATTTCTTTATCATTTCCTTGAAGTAATAATCACCATATTAATGATTTTACAGATGTGGTAGTTCTTCTGTCTTAGTGTCTCGGTCTGATTGTATTTCCATGAAGAAATGATCATAAATGTTCTTCCTTGAGCTGCGGCACCCTGCTGTAGTCTGTAATGGACTGGCCTGAGGTCTCTCTACAAACAAGCGTCTGCTGGAAGAGAGTAGGTGAGTTGTGTTTAGTCTCTTTGCTAAAGAAAACAGCATCTTCTGTCTTCATAAGTGATTAACTCGCACACATCAGTTCATTTGCATCTTTTTTGAATGTTAAAGTTTCACTTAATGCGTCGATGGAGCAAAAAGCCTTTTTTTAATGAAGATTTACTTCAGCAGAACCTTCAGTTTCAATCACTCCTGAATTCATTCATCTGTGATTTCTGATATTTTCTGCCATCGCTCGTGTTTGAAACCTTTGCTGGTCTCCTGTCCTCCTCCAGTAAGTCGTCTGTTGTATCTGAATAATTTACGGATCAGCCTCTTATATTAAAAAAAAGGAACCAGAGAGACAGCGGGCTGTGGCCTTCGGAGCTTCGCAGATACAGACATTTTATAACCTGGAGCCAGATTTATACGAGGGTCTGTAAAACAGAGGGCTTGTGAAAGTACCGACTCGACATGTGGTGTAATATTTTGTTAAAATGTCCAAAATAGCGAATCTCTATCAAGGAATACCAAAGCACACGCATGTCTTTCATCCCGGGTTCGAGACGAGGAGCCAAACTTAACAGCCGTGCCGCTCTTTGTTCTCAGCACCAGGCATGTTGATACCATCCTCCTCCTCCTCTTCTTCTTCTTCTTCTTCTTCTTCTTCCTCTGGAGCTTTTTTCATGGCAGAGTTCGCCACATCAAAGCTGGAGGAGCTTTTTAGACTCGCACATAGCATGGGGGCCGCGGCGAGCCGGGGTTTAGGCCGCATAAACACTAAAAGCCCCGAGGCCAGGAGATCGTAAAAACACGTGTTACTCTGGAGTCTCTTATTCTGACGGGGCTTCAGGTGAACTCTGATTAGGAGTTACGCCCTTCAAAATAAAAGCTCAGATTACTGCTAATGGAGGTATTTTAGCTGTACGAAGTTGGAGGAGTGTGAGAACAACAAGGATTCGATGGCAGCAACACACACACACACACAGATTCACAACAACTTTAACAGCCAGGCAAACAGGCTGCAAACGCTCACAAACTGGTACACGTGTTTGCACACAAACTCACAGAGACCAGCCTGTTCTTTCATGGCGCTCCGAGCCCCGCCACCCTCTATCAAGATGACGGTCAGGCACCAGAACAGACGTTTGATTTCAGCATCCAAGAAACCTTCAGGCCTCATGAATGGGGAACAGAGAGCACACAGAGTGGAACAGTGTCCGTGAAAGTCAGCCTTTTCGATGGCTGATAATCAAATACTCACCCTGGCAGTGACGCCCGCTCCGCTCCTGGAGCCCACCCACCCTGATTTAAAAAAAAAAACAAGTAAAGAAAACACTGAAACACTCCCCGCCGCTCTCACTGCCGCAGTGTCACGCTCTCCAAGGTCACTGCACGGCATCCAGGAGGGTTTCTGAGCACACAGGTGGAAAAAAAAAAACCTTAAACTGATAGGATTACTTTTTAAAAATGGACCTCAGTGCCGCAGATCTCTAACCTCCAATTTTCAACGTATCTGGAACGGCAGCAATTTTCGACGTCCGCCAATTCCTACCGGATCCTTTTTGAGGCGAATTTCATGGCAGATTACGGACAGCAGGATTTGCGAGAATTCACAAGAACCCGTGGATTTCCATGCTATTGCGCGATAACAAGTTGTCTTTAGCCACAGAGGCTAACAATATAAGAGGTACCGCCTTTTCGTAGCCATTCCGGATATGGTGGAAATTGGCTGTACCTCCAATTTCCATCCAGAACGGCTACAAAAAAGCCGTATCTGCCGATCGTAGCTGATCGTAACCAATCAAGTTAATTTTATTTTTTTCTGGACGCCGGAGCATGGCGGATAAAGTCAGCACAGATTAACCCGTGCTGGAAAGGAAGTCGGGCACAGACACAAAATAAAACATCCGGCTCCTTTTCAAAATTCAAAATCGTATTTCACACCACGCAAATGGGTGGAGACGAACAAGTGAAAGGTTTTTAGACGTCATTTCACCCCGATGACACCATGGATGAGGAGATGCTGATTCTAGAAGTCTAGAAGTAGATTTCCTCCTCTGGAAGGACATAATCTACTGCTTATATGTCTATGTGTCTGTCTTTAGAGAGACAACTCGTTATCGCGGGATTGAACGTGAATCTGCGGGTTCTTGTGAGCTCTTGCAATTACTGCTGTCTGAAGAAGAATCTGGTAGGAATTAGCGGCTGGCGTTCCAGATCAGAGCCGATCGGTCAAAACTGTTCATATTCATGTTATAAAACTCGATACGAGAGCTAATGATGTAACAGACAGCTGAGGCCTCGGTCTTTTTACTCAGAAATCGGATCTTAACATGGACTGACGTGGATCATCTTAAACTGGAAAGTGTAGGAACAAATCCGGCTCAGTACCAACATGGCTCCAAACGTCTGTAATAAACAGCGGTCCAATCACCTCTCATGTCGTCTCTGCTTCAGTCAGCTGGTCGCTGAAATGTGGCGTTGAGACTGCAGGACAATAAAAACCTGCGAGACGGTTGAAAGCGATAAATTTACTGTAATTACTGAAGCGGCTCGAGCCGAGTGATAAATCAGGATTTAAACTTTCTTCTGTAAAGTGGCGTCCAAACGACAAAAATGCTGTTGTAGGTGCGGGCAAAGTTCAAGGGTTAATCTTTGTCATGATCTCAATCACTTCATCATGGGTGAGGAGGGTGAGGAGGGTGAGGAGGGGGAAGAAGAAGAACGGCAGACCACCTCTTTCTCCTCCTCTACCTCCAACCACCTCAGTGACCGCCGTGTGCTGCCGTGCCCGCACTTGTTTGCTCAAACAGCCACAGCCCCCTCCTCACCCCGTCCTCCCCCACCGCCTGCTCCTCCACAGCCTCCACCCTCTCTGCCACCATCCCAGCAGCTCCTATTCAGCGTCTTAGTGGAGCTGGGAGTGATGTGGTCAGCGTTCAGGCCGCTCTGCCAGTCTGGAGGCTCTTCCATTGCGGCCGTCAGACACAGGGCCCGTATTGACCGAGGCGGCCGGCTAATGGTCATGGCGGGCAGCCTCGGCCTGAATCAAAAGCCTCATTTACTGCCAGAGGAGGAGGAGCGGGCGAGGTGGCAAACATGCGCTTCATCCCATGCCGTTAGTTTTGGAAGGCAGTGCAGATAAACCTGTATTAAAAATCAATTTATGCACTAATATCCAGCAGACCCACCGCAAACCTGGAAGCCCTCAGTGAACCCTGAGTCAGGCTCCTCACACCGGCCTCCTCCCTCCTCCTGTTTTCTCTCTGCAGAGGTGAACTGCATGGCTTACTGTTGAAGCATGAAACACTGAACGCTGCTGTGAGGGAGTGTGCCGGTGGAAAAGACGTGAACTGGAGCGTCTGTGCAGGTTTCAGCGACGCAGGGTGAAACCTGGAGTCTGATCCTCGAACTCAGGAACTGAATATAAGGAATCATTAATCTGCTCAAACTCTTCAGCGTTATATCCGCTGACCTTATACTCAACCCTTAATGGACCTTTTACTGTTTATGTCGAGGGAGAGTCGAGGAGTCAAACTGAATTAAAACAACAAAAATGATTTAACCTTAAAGACACAAATATCATTTTTAACAAGTTCATAAGTCCGACAGTCCTCTTTTATACTCATTTGTGATGACCTGAAAGTGCTCAGTGTCGTCACAAACCTGTCGAACCTCAAGTCCTTATTTTACGACTCACTCATCGTCTGAAAAAACCCTCCGTCTCAAACACGTCACTGATGTAAACTTAGACATACTTTTTACAGTTTTGTAGTCATGCAACAACCTGGAAGGTTTGCTTTTACAGGAAACAGCGGTATCTTTAAGCTAAGGCTGCAGCTGTCGAATATTTTAGTAATCGAGTATTCTACCAAATATTCCATCGATTAAAGGGATATTCTGGCGTAAAATTAATTTAGGGTCAAACCCACCGTAACACCGAGTTAGACCCCCCCTCAGAGATGAATGTTGCCGACTGTTTGCTTCTCTAGTAAATCCCACAGGATATGTCTGGGTGTAATTATTAATAGACGAGAGAAAATAAGACATTTAACTTAATAATGAATTCATGTTTTCCTTCATTAGAAACGAAGAACGCAGAACAAGCGTGCGTTAGTGGATTGTAATGTTCGTTACAATCCGCTTTCATCATGTCCTTAAAGACACGCATATCTGTATATGTCCTTTGTTACCTGCTTCGTCTACTAAACTGATGATGTTAGGCTACAAGCTAGCGTAAAGAGGAGCGTAAAGAGGAGCGTGCAGAGCAGCGCTGTCTCCGCCCACGACTCGGAGGTGAATTACGAATGATCTACTGGAGCTCTGCAGAAGAAAAGTCCCTCTCATCGTTCATTTTTTTCACAGAACCGCGCTTACTCCTCCTTCTACCATGGTGATGTAAGCGTCACCTTGAAAATAATCTGTGCGAAAGAGTGACGATTTGAGTTTATAAACAAGAACTCCAGGCAGAGAAAATTCCCCGATCGTTTTTTGTAATGGAGGCACTCAAGGAATCAAATGTGTCCTTTTGTCTGCTTGTCCACTTGGGTAAAGATAAGAAATGCTCCTGGGTGTTACTTTTTACACAGCTCTCCTTTTTCCTGTTAGCTTGTTTTTCTGAGTCTCTATGATCAGGTCCAGACTGAAGTAACAACAACTCAGACACCGGTCCAGGTTTGAAAGATCATGTGAATAAATCTACGTTAGATATCAGTCAGTTTAAAGACATTCACGTTGGCTCTCCTCCAGGTCTGTCAGCGTATATAAAGTCAGATTGTATTTAGCGGGTCACATTGGGGGTCTTTCAGAGGCGTGTTTGTTTGTTTGTGAGTGGGCGGGTGTGGAAGGGCTGGGTGGGCAGAGAAATATCAGAGCAGTTTGTTGGAAGAGGCTGAAGCTCCCACGACAAAAGCGGCGGCCAAAGTAAACGTCTGCCATCCTGAGGAAAAAGATCTCAGTGTTGGAGCAGCGAGGGGGAGGGGGCTGATAGATCTGTGTACTGATGTGGTGGTGGGGGGGTGAGGGGTTCGAGCGGTCCCCTCAGACTGCATACACAAACACTTAACTATATGTTTTTTCATGAGCACATGGGTAGAAGTGTGTGCATAAACACACGGGCAAACACAACGGTGGCTTTAGGCCCGACACTGGGGGCTCATAGAGGACTCGGCCCCCTCACTAATAAAATTCACAGTGTTAGCATTAGTGAGATTTAGCAGGGAAAATAAACATTTCCTCACCCGGCGAGGAGGAGGAGGAGGAGGAGAAGGAGGAGGAGGAGGGGGGACACTGGCTGAAGATGGAGAGGGATGGAGCACTGCTCCTGCTGCTGCTGCTCAGGCCCAAGTGTGGAGGGGGGTGCAGCTCCTCTTCCTCATGGAGGCAAGGTCACAGTGGACAAGTTTCTGAGAAGTCTTGTCCAGTAAAGGCTGAAACATACAGGATGTGTATTTGGAGCGTGGCAGCGGCGCCGTGTATCACGCAGCAAAGCGTTCAGGACGCGTCTTGGCTCCGTCGCAGCATCGCATCGAGAGCAGCTCTGCTAAAGATACGCGGCAAGTCTATTTTTGATGCTCTATGCTTGCAACGCGGGTCAATCCACACAGAGAAGATCGTTCCAGACAGGAAGTCAAGCACAAAAACCGTGCATGTCATCCTGTATTTCAAAATAAAACACCACATGTGAACTCCTGACTGTGTATCAGTTGAGAAATCCTTCCTGGTTCTGGATTTATCAGTAACACAGAACGATCTGATGGTCAATCCCTGATCCACTTGGACCCCAACAGGACTTTGACCTGCTAACTCTGTCTGAAGGGAACATCATAAAGGAACAGAGTTTACTTTATTAAACACCAGGAAACCTGAACGTTTTACGTATCCCGGTCTAGTCCAGTCGAGTCTAGTGAGTCCATGTTCGGTTCAGGATCCAGAGTATCTGCAGAAAAGTCAGGCCTGATAATGACCCTCCATGTGTTCGGGGTCAGGATGACACTGAGAGCTGAAGCTGCTTCTGGGGAGGATCAAACCCTCCAATTACAGTGTTTTCATTTTCCACAAAGATTAAAACGGCACAGGCAGCCCATTACTTTATTTTTTTTTTGTCTTTACTGTATCGACGGGCACCGAAGCCCCTGTAATTACAACTCTCTATATAAATCCAGATCCCACAATTACAACCAGCCTCCTGTGCAGACACACACACTCACATACATGTGCGCACATTCGCACACATGCCGTATTACCACATTTGCTGCGCCGCCACGGTCTGTGCAACATCTGTTTTCTCACTCCCCGCCGGAACCTGCTCACCCTTTCAATTAACCGCCGTCTATAAAACACGCCTTTAGCGAGCGCTGAGAGGTGTGTGAGCACGTTATGTGAAATTTGTTCCAGGTAAGATTGGGTTAGACTAGTTTTTGACGTGCATTAAAACACCCGGTTAAGCATCATCCACTGAGCGTTTCAACATCTAATATCGTCGACGGCGAGAGGCTTCGTCGCTGGAGGTGTAATGAATTCCTCGGCGTGGGGGTTGGTGTAGAGATGTGGGGGTGGTTTGAAGTCATGGAGGGCGTTTTTTTGGGCACAGGGCCCAGAAGGAGGCAGGCGCCAGCCTACCAGGCCACCAGGCAGCGGGGCCTGTTTCCTGCGTTATAAAGGGGAATATTAATTCACTTATCTCTTTAAATCTGTTGGCACGGCCAAGCGCTCACCTCCGAGAAAAACAACAAATCCCAGCAGCTCTGTTGGAGTAGTGCGTGACTTTAAAGAACAGGGCGCCCCGTGGACTCGACTCCCTCCTTAGAAAAAAAAACCAAAGATGATGTTTCTCCACCATCTCCACCTTCCAGGAGACTCCCTGCTGTTCTCGCCGACCTTTTCCCTCCCTTTCTGTCATCTCTTCTTGCTTTTGAAGGCCCACAGCCGCCGTTGTCTGCGGTTCCCCGGGTCTTTTAACCAAGTGCAGATGCCCCTGCTTTACGACTCGCCACCTCCAAACGTAATAGTTTTGGAAGTACGAGCCGGTTTATAGCTGCAGGTCTGGCCTGGTGATTATGGCGGTGCCTGGATTCATTTGGCTTCAGGGGTTTTGGGTTCCACCAGCAGAGACTCGGGGACTGGAGGCATTTTGACAACAGCGGAGGTGACGTGCAGAAAACGTGTGTGTGTGTGTGTGTGTGTGTGTGTGTGTGTGTGTGTGTGTGTGTGTGTGTGTGTGTGTGTGTGTGTGTGTGTGTGTGTGTGATGAAAGGCGCTGTGCACATGCTTAGGTGACTGGTGATGGGCCTATTATGAGTTTCCTGCCTCTCGCGCCTCTGATGATGTCTGTTGTATGACCTAATTACACATGTGCACACACACACACACACACACACACACACACACACACACGGCGGCCCTGCTCTCCGTCCGCTCACACTGACAGGCTGCACCTGTTGGTCTCTACAAAGTGATTCGTCTCTGTCTCTGCTGCTGCAGCACGAGTGAAGGTGGTAAAAATAATGACGGGCGGAGCGACTGTGAAGACACCGACTCGTCACTGCCTCCTCGAAGACTTTGACTTTATCTTCTTGTTTTTGTGAAGTGACCACGTTTGGAGGGGATTGTAACAGCTGAACATGTTGGACACCTACATCAGCTGATCTGTGTTGTTTTTATATTAGACATCAGTTTCAACAATCACCTGATTAAATAAAGAGAAAGAGAGGAAAGAACAGACCAGATCCTCCGTGATTTTGCGGTGAAGTTGTGTCTAATATTCTAAGATGCTGGTTTGTCGAATTAGTCCAGTCCCTGCAGTCAGGACCACTTTCTGTCAAATCATTTTCATGCCATAGGTCATATTTCGGGACAGCTTTGTCTTACTACCAATTTCCACCACATCCGTAACGGCTCCGATCCAGACTAGCTGCGATTTTCAATTTGTGAGGCAAATTTCGTGGCGGATTGAGCTGAGATGTCCACCTCTTACTTGAAGCTGATTTTCAACTATAACTGCAGAACTGAAAGATGCTGTCAGTAAAACAGACAAGTTAGATAAAATTCAGATTCTGTTTGAGACCACATGCACACATGATAAATACCGTTTTTATGTTTTCATTTGGATTGACCCCCTCTTACAGTTTGCCCCCTGTGGTCGCTCGAGGAACTGCAGTTCTCGGTCCAGCTGTTCCGGCATTTTCCATCTCCCTAGATTTCCACTTTAATGGAGCCACATGCCTCAGCGATCTAAAATGAGTAAAAAGACGTAGATGATGGCCGTCACTTTGGGTTCATGGGAAAGTGGTGTGTTTTCGTACTCCAATAAGAAAACCGTGCAACAGTCAGGTCCAGCAGGAGGCCGTGAACCCTACCTTTGTGAGGCTGCCTTGTTCTTCTCTAATGGTATTCTCAGATCAATTTGGTTAAATTGCCTCCATTTAACTTTCCCGAGAACGGCGGTCTGAAAGAGATTACTATCGAGGTAATTACTGAGAATGATTGGAGGCGATTCATTATGCATAAGAGGATGTGAATGTTAAATAGGGGAGCTGTGTGTATGTCTGTGTACGTGTGTATGTGTGTGTGTGTGTGTGTGTGAGATGTAGGAGATAGAGCGTAGCTTAGCATGACTGTGACCTCTGCTGTAGAGCTCCGAGCTGAATGTTTCCTCGAACATGGTCCAGGGTGACCATCAGGGAAAATATCATAGAAACATGAAGAATGAAACACGGATGTACGCTGTCTGACTGACCGCCGTACTCTGCTTTAGACACCATGAACACAAGTCTGAGTATTTGGTGGCTGATGTTGTCTCTGTCTCCCTCTCTGTGTCCAGTGTCCCGCTTCTCCAGCCCACGTTTGACTCCCAGGTTGAGCAGAAAGAGGGCGCTGTCCATCTCCCCGCTCTCAGACGCCAGCATAGACCTGCAGACCATGATCCGCACCTCTCCAAACTCCCTGGTGGCCTACATCAACAACTCCCGCTCCAGCTCGGCCGCCAGCAGCTCCTATGGACACCTGTCAGTAGGAGGCATCAGGTATTACTCTTTTTTAATAACGTCTTTGGAAAGTAATGAACCAAAAATGATATTTTAAAGTAAAAGTTTACTTTGAATTCAGTCTGTTACCACTGAACTGACGTGACCTGAATCGAATCACAGCCGTTAAAGACTAAATTAGGATTAACAGACTCACGTGTTTCCTCCCTCTCTCCTTCAGCCCGTCCTTCAGCTTCCCTCACCCCATCAACCCCGTAGCCTACCAGCAGCTGTTGTCCCAGCAGAGAGGTCTCAACGCCTTCGGCCACACGCCTCCTCTCATTCAGCCATCGCCGTCCTCTTTCTCCGCTCGCCAGCACCCCCTGACTGCCTCGCCGATGTCCACGTCCCACAACAGCTCCAACTCTGAAGCGAACCAGGTTTGGACGGGAACACTTCTACTTTCACCCAAAGATCAGTTATACCACCAAATATAACTATTGCATTGAGAAAATTCATTATTAGGGTAATCTGTAATCATGTAAAAACTGAGCCATCTACAAAAATGATAATAATAAAGAGTTTCCTGAGGGGGGAGTGGCCAGAAGCATTGGCAACAGTAAGATAAACCCACATAGAAATTGAACTTTTTCAGGCTGAACTCGGACTTTGAACCGTGGACTTTTGAAAAGCAGAAAGTGACCCATCGATTCACTCATTCATAATCCTCTAGAAACATCAGCCTGTCTGTGTATCCCGCTGGTAATCCCACCTCAGAGAACGGCGCGGACACCTCGCCGTTGTTTTTGGCCGGATATCTCACCGTGAAGAGATTTGTGGAGTCCTGGTTGCAGCAGGCACCCCGGCCCATAAGTCAGACCAGGACCCGCCGCCGAGACTAAACAGTTTAGACTGCTTTATGTTCGCCAAAGCCACAAGGAAATATGAAAGAAGAGGAGTTATTACCCTCCATACAGAGGAGGAGGGGGGCGGCGGCGGGGTGGGCGGAGCTTTGATCTGATTCAAAAAAGACCCTTAAAAGCTCTGACGGAGACAGACAGAAAAGAGGACTTCAAGATTCGAAGCAGCTGATGACTTATTGTGAATGTGTGTGTGTGTGTGTGTGTGTGTGTGTGTAGTGAGGCTCATTGGAGGGGGTCCAATAATGGAGGGGGGGTCCTTTAATCCCACCCAGACATTACAGCAGAGTTCTGGGGGCCCGGATGATTCAGTGGGCTGGCTGGGAACCAGAAGGGAAATATGGTTCTGATCTCAGTTCGAATGAAGCTGTGAGTGTGTGTGTTAGTAAACTGAGGCGTGTCTCCTCCTTTAGCAGGAGTTCAGATCCTCCAGGAGGAATACTGAGATTCTTCTGGTGTGTGTCAGTGAGTCTGTGCTGAAACATCTCTGATAGACGGAGGTTTACAGAAACACTGCTGTATTCAGAGTGCAGATAAAGAGAGTGAGTAACACGGATAAAACGTGGAGGATGTCTGCTGCATATTTCTGACCTGGATCTGATTCTCCCCCAAAAAAAGGCGTTTCTTCACCTCTGTAGTCTATAAGCTGGTCAAGAAACTTCTACTGTAGTGAAAATGAAAAGGTAAAGGTGTTTTTATTGAGCCGAATTATCAATAAAATCATGATTTTGTTAACAGGTATGGATATATGTGCTGTGGCATTAGTATATGTGAACAAGAGCACAGTAAAGTTAAATCTGCTAATTTTCCAATGAGGTTCTGTTACTAAACGGAACTACACCATGTTCTACTCAGGTTAGTACATATAGGGTCACAGACATAGTACTAGACACCAAACATCCTTTTAACTTTGACTCATTTCTTTAGCAAAGAGACTAAACACAACTCACCTACTCTCTTCCAGCAGCCGCTTGTTTGTAGAGAGACCTCAGGCCAGTCCATTACAGACTACAGCGGGGTGCCGCAGCTCAAGGAAGAACATAAAGTCTATAAAGTCTATACTTAGCTTTTGTCTAACTCATCACTTTTACTTCCTGTCTTTTAGAACGCCGGTGGAGACCCAGCAGTGAGTAGCACAGTCAACCCGCTGACCACCAAGAGGTCAAAGGTGAAGACCGAGACAGAGGGTCCTCTGCCCATCTCGCCGTCCTCTCAGGTAAGAGAATCAGAAGACGATAAATCCTGAACAGCGAGGTAAAGGTTTCCTTTGACCTTGAAAATCCCCATCAAGCTTCCTCTGCAGCGGCTTACAGTGAGTTCAGTCCCACGTCGTTGCTAATTTGGCTTTTATTGATTATAGATAGGGAATAAAAACGCAGCCTTAATCAATGACAAAGGCAAGCGAGCAAGCAACAACTCATTAGGATGAAGAAACAGATAAGATAAGGGAGATGCAAAAGAGCACAGATCGCCTCGGTAAACACCTGGTATGCAGATTCTGGTTGAAGATGGTTTTATTCAGGTCGTTTATATCCTGTAACGACGCTTTTAGTCCTCTCTGATTAAGTGCTCTTCTCTTATTCCAGGACCTGGGCGGGGGCATCCTGGACCTGAGTGAGGATCTGGATAAAGACGAGTGCAAACAGGAGCCAGAGGCCATCTACGAGACCAACTGTCACTGGGAGGGCTGCACCAAGGAGTACGACACCCAGGACCAGCTGGTTCATGTGAGTATTTAAAGGCACACTGGGGGATTTTACACAAGCTCTTTATATACAGTCAGGTGCAAATATGACTTCAATTTTAACAAAAGGTTGTTTAACTGTGTTTTATAGTATTAGATGTTCTTAATAACAAACTCAAAGTTTACCAAAGTTTGACCGCCAGATAGGCGTCATTTTCAAGATGGCGTCCATGATGGTAGGAGACCCCCTAGGTGAATAGGGTAAAATTTTTAACAAACAGATATCACCATGAAACTTCCCAAGTTTATAAATTACATTAAGACAAATACTTTTTGTATTACAAGTTTAGTCAAATGTTATGTTTGAATATGTAAATTAGGTAATATCTAATTAAATATGCACTAAGTTACATACATTTAAAATACTCTCACCACCCCTAAACATTCAAATATCTCCATGTGTTTTTTTTTCAGGTTCTTGAAATGACCATTACTCCTTTGTATTCATTCTAGACCAGAAATACTGGTGCCTGATACATGGTTTGACCATTTGATATTCTAATTAGCATATCTATATGATAGATAAGTGATTACAAGTACAACTAGTGTCAACTAGGGTGGTGAGAGTATTTTTTCATTTACAGAGTGATAAAAAGAGATATCCAAAGTCCCCTCCTCCCCCCCTTCTCACTCTAGTATGTCAACAAAATAAAACATGAATTTTAAAAGGGTCTTTATCCATCATTCAGTTTTCTGTAAATGTCTGTAAATTAGTGCATATTTAATTAGATATGACCTCATTTACATATTCAAACATAATATTAAAAAAAAACTTGTAATATAAAAAATATTTGTCTTAATGTTAGTTATAAACTTGGGAAGTTTCATGGTGATATCTGTTTGTTGAAAATGTTACTCTATTTACCTGGGGGGTCTCCCCGGGCTTCCTACCATCATGGACGCCATCGTGAAAATGAAGCATTACTAGTGGTCAAAGTTTGTTCAACTTTGAGTTTGTTATTGAGGACATCTAATACTATAAAAACAGCTGAGAAACATTTTGTTGAATTTTTTTTTTTTTCATATATGCATTTTTAAGGTTTATGTAATACAGGGCTGAGAAAGCCGAGGTAGTGAGAGGGCCGAGGGGACATGACTGATTTAGTCCGTTATCAGCTGTGAGATCTGCTGCTCCATGTTTCTGGACGGCAGTGTGTCCTCAGTGTTTGGTTCAGGGTCTAAAAGGGTCTAAACAGACGGGTTTATCTGACTCAAACCTGAAGAATCCTCCGTGAAGAGACAGACCGTCCTCCACAGATGTTCCTCTTGGTTTCCTGTCATCAGAGTTGTTCATCTCCTTCAGTGTACTGAAGGTGAGGGACGAGCCGACCCGTCAGAGGACCTCTTGTTGTGGTCGAAAAGTTAAAGCGGCGCTCGTCTCTCCTCTGCTGCTCATTAAACGCCTGCTGATTGAGTCCGCTCTGAAAGCTGTCAGGTAACAGATCCCTTCCTGTCTGTTGACACGCGCTGCGTTAATGAGCCTGCCGACTCTCGCCAAATTCAAGCCCGAGCCCCGCAGCTGTGCCCCTGCAACCCCTCAGCCCCGTGACCCCTGACCCCTAACCTCTTACTCTCAGAAACACCCCCAACCCCTGAAGCCCAGAGGGTCGACCATAAATCCATCGTAGTGCCAGAAGCTCTGGAGTTATGAACCCCACGCTCAGCCCCTTTTTCTTCTTGTTTTCCACATTTTGACTCTCGGACGGTTATCTCTGAACATCCGGCGGTGAAATACAGAAATACAACCTTTAACGTAAACCCTGAATCCTGAACTCTGCGAGAGGGTGAGGAGGCGGGAGGAGGATCAGAGGTCTGATCTCAGGAAAAGATCATCTTAAATCCTCCGAGGATCCACCGCTTTCTGCCAAACTTCAAATAAACATGAAAACCAAGAGTGCAGCATCCATTTCTACCCCAAAAAGAAACCCTGACATCCTCCTCCTGCACATCCAGGACCGACCACAGTTCTCCTAATATCAGCACACACCTGTGGATTATTTTTGCTTCCACGCGGCCGAGGTTAACGGTAAATTATGGATTCACAGCTGTGTGTAACCTGAAAATAGAAGCCTACACTTGTGTCCAGTCCTCCTCCTCCACCTAAAATAGATCTCAGCAGAATCATCAGCCGCTGAACTTTCTCGCCGGTGGAGAGGCGGCCACATAAGTGCAGCGTTGTGGGTCTGGATGTCCTCAGGAAATGAAGTGGTTCCTCTGGGGGTGTGGATATTTGCATGTGGTGCAGGGGAAGAGGGTTTTTAAGTGTGTCTGTTGAGAAACGTGTGTGTCTGTGTGTTCACTGCGCGCATGTTAGTCTGCAAAGTAAGTCATTAGAGTTTGTGAAAACCTTCTGAAGACATCACTTAGATCTCAGCGAAGCTCGATTCAGTCTTTGTCTCAGATCCGTATTTTTACACAGACATGAACTTCATCACTTTAACTGAGATCTTCCTTAAAAAAGTCACAAACACAGACTGAAAAAACTGAATTTTTTATCGTCTGTTTGTGAATTCACTCCTCTGACTGTATTTGGACCGTCTCCTCCTCAGCACATCAACAATGATCACATCCACGGGGAGAAGAAGGAGTTTGTGTGTCGCTGGGAGGAGTGTTCCCGGGAGCAGAAGCCCTTCAAGGCTCAGTACATGCTGGTGGTCCACATGAGGCGTCACACGGGGGAGAAACCACACAAGTGCACGGTAAGAAGCAAACGTTCCTTCAGAGGGGGGTGCCTCTGTTATCCACCTGTCGTCTCTCTCCTTTTCACAACAGCAGGTGAAACTTTTTGCAGATTTGCTATAACTCCTCCTCTCTGGTCAACTTTTGCCCCAAAACTGAGAAAATCTGGTATCTCTGATATTTTAAAAATGGAGTTATTCGAAATAATTCGCTCCTGTTTCATGTGCAGATGGAGAAACAAGCTTCTCAGACTTGTACAGATCTTTCATGTTTATTTCTGCTGTAAAGATGGACTTCTTTCAGTGGGTGTCTATGCAGCTCCTGTAGCTTTTGAACATCCCTCTAGTGGACACTTGAGGAACTATCATTTACCACCAGTTAAATGACTCAAGACTGGTGATATCCTCTTATTCCTACATCAGTATTTTGACACACTACTCTCTCCTTTTATGGAGTAACTTTGAGTTCTTATAAAATAACGTTGGTAGCAGAACATAACTACAAAACAAGGCCTCAGGTTATATGGAGATTTCTGCAGAAGACACTTCAACAAACAAAAGATTTAAATGAACATTCTGGCAAAATTTATTCGAATAGATTGTTTCAAATGTGCCACATAAATATACGTTTGTAAAAGACTCAGGGCCTGTGGGTAAAAGCATTAGCAGCCACAAGCATCCTCTCCACCGCCATCAAAAAAGGAAAGTGGTTTAGAGATTTTTCTTTGTGGTAACAGTCAGACATGTTGATAAATCATGGGGGGTTTCATCGGAGCCGTTGTTTGCCCTGTGAAGATCAGATTGAGGGTCTGTTTGCTCGGCTTCAAAGCTCGCTCACAGGGTCTTGTGAATGCATTAAAACAGATGACTGTTGGAAAAGTAGTGGAGAAAGCTGATTGACGGCGTGGGCGTGTAATTAAAATCTGCAGAAAAGCAGGGGGTCTTGAGTCCTTATTACAGGCACGCTTTATATTTTCTGCTCAAATCCCAAATGCATCTTCTTTTAGCACTGCTCTGTCTTTAAAGGGAGAAACTTTAGACTTTTATTTCTCATTTCTGAGCTGCTTTAATTCAATTCTCTTTTAATTTCAAAGTCAGCTCCGTTCACAATGACTGCTCAGAAGGAATACCAAATTATAGCTTGTACAGTACAAGCGAATACAAAGGCGAAACACAGACTTCTCTTTGTTTCAACAAAGCACACCATACACAAAGCTTTACCACACCTCACACTTAGTTTAGCTATTTCGCATAATCGCCCTTTTTATCAAAGTGCAGCGCTGCTTTGCTTTTGTGTGGCACGCCACAGTAGGCGGGCAAGAGTCCAACAGTGGATTACACGTCATAAATGTTAAACACAGAGCTGTTTTTTTTTTTTGTATTTGTGTCGCTGGATCATTTCTCTATCCAGCTGCAGACAAAACGGCACAGCTCTCAGATCTGTCTCTCTGTCTGTGTGTCTGACTCTGAGTCTGTCTCTCTGTCTCTCCAGTTTGAGGGCTGCACTAAAGCCTACTCCCGCCTGGAGAACCTCAAAACCCACCTCCGGTCCCACACGGGGGAGAAGCCATATGTGTGTGAGCACGAAGGCTGCAACAAGGCCTTCTCCAACGCCTCCGACCGGGCCAAGCACCAGAACCGCACACACTCCAATGAGGTATTTACTAATCCAAATGTCAGGAATGTCATGCATTTGAGCAACCGTCAGCTCTGAAGTGTAAACACCACATTTCCACCATGATTACATTTTTCAGTATAAAGAGAATAAACGACATTAACACTGAAAATCCTCGAATCGCTCAAACAGGACTCACTGCTCAGATCTCATTATCTGTCCTACACTGACCCACATGCGTTAAAGAACAAGTACATGGACGCCACATGCAGCGAACATGAGGGTGAAGAGGAGAAACCGTGTCGTAGAGATACATTTTATAGTTTTTAGTGAGCATGACCGACTCTCCGTCTGTTCCACCAACGCCACCATGATAAATAACACTCGAGTGATTTTGAAGTTGAAGATCTGAGTCATAATTTTTAAAATATGTAAAACTTCTGGTATCTTTGGACGTAAGTGTGAACTTATTCACACACACTTTATGTTGGGCTGTTTAGCTGTTTGAGGAACATGTTAAAGTTTTAAACTCATGGTTGATGATCTGAGAAGCAGTTGAAAAAAACTGAGCTGTTGTACCTGCTGCGTACCTGTACCTGTTTGTTCTGCTGTCATGGAAAGGTCTCATACACTGAGACTGTATGTTTACTATTGTTTCACCCTGACCTCCACAGAAACCGTATGTCTGTAAGATCCCGGGCTGCACTAAGCGCTACACTGACCCCAGCTCCCTCAGGAAACACGTCAAAACGGTCCATGGACCTGAAGCCCACGTGACCAAGAAACAGCGAAATGACGCGCCTCCGAGACAACAGCCACCTAAAGGAAACGGGGAGAACGACACCAATTCAAAGTTCGGCGCTAGAGGCCTGGACGGCAAGATTGAGGCCAACAGCACCTCTAGAGGAGCGGAAGACTTCCTACAAGTGAAATCTATCAAGACAGAAAACTCCATGGTGGGTCCTGATAACAAAAACAATCTGATGTTGATTAACTGCATCTGGCAGCAAATGAAGGCACCACACTCTGACACTTTTCCTACTGTGACACTCTTTACTAACATTGCTGTAAGGTTAAATGTTCACCAGTGCTGCCTGCATCCTTCCTAATTCACCTCTCTGGTTAATGCTCAAACTTGCTTCTCTAAAGTTAACCTTCCTAATGGACAGACTTCACTGAGGTGAGCGCTCAAACACTCTCTGTCTTGTTTCAACTCGGCATGGAAGATGTGCAAAGTTTTCTTTGCGTTTCATGAACTTGCATGTGATGAAATTTTCCTTTCTGCATGGTTTTCCATTATCATACATTGAAGACGTGCTCCTTTGTGTATGCGACGCACACATTTGCATGTATGGAGTCAAACCCAGCTATGCACCAGTGTTTAACGGGGGTTTCACACCCAGAAGATCCCAGGCTGTAGCCTCTGCTGTGGACCTCTGATGAAAGTCCTCACTGCATTAATATTTAAAGGCTGTTATAGTATGTGTGCTGAAGAAATAGTGCCAACACCAAGCTGTGAGGCCGCCTTTAGTACATTTTTCCTTCTTGATTTACTGTCATCACTGTTTTATTGTCATCCACATCTATTATCGACTTGTGTTCTTGTTTTAAATAAATCAAAGTCATTTATATTTAATTATATGTTTGAACCGTAGACCAGCATTAGCTTTAACAAAGCATCATTACAGTCAGAATTTTTTAACTTTGGTAATTATTCATATTTAAGAGAATATCGAATGAAGCTCTTAGAGCTCTACAAAGACTTTATAATGTCATTTCATCCAAATGTTCTCATTTTTTCTCATTTTTGAAAACCATCTCAGTGATAATTGTTGTTGGCAGAGTAAATATTTCCCAGTAAAAGATTAAAAAACTGTACTGCAGTACTTTCAAAGGCTTTCACAGACTGACACAGTACGCTCACATCATGTTCTGTCCGTTTTCTCCCACTAGACGTATCAGTCCAGTCCTGGCGGCCACTCGTCCTGCAGCAGCGAGCCGTCGCCTCTCAGCAGCGCCAACAATAATGACAGTGGGGTGGAGATGGCCATGCACAGCGGGGGCAGCTTCGGGGACCTCAGTGCACAGGATGAGTGCCCAATGGTTGACTCCACCGTTCCTGTTGGGGGGCAGCAGGCTAGCATGGGACTGCAGATGAGGAAAGCCATGGGTCATGGTGGTGTGGTCACCATCAAGCTGGAGAACATCAAGAAAGAACGGCTGAAGACAGTAAGGGAGTCCTGCCCCTGGGTGAACTCTGCACCACAGCCACCTCAGGGCCAACGCAACAGTATGAAGCTGCCTCCCATACCTGCAGTCGGTAAGTGCAGATGGTGAAGACATCCGTTTGCTTTGATTGACGGTAAAAAATGGCGAAATGGTTCTGTCAAATACTCAGTCTTTTTCTAACAATGTTGCTCTTGTTGTCAGGTTCCCTGCTGGAGAACTCCAACATCATGAGCAACTCAAGTGGTTCGTACCCTGGCCAGCGCATTGGCGACCTGCCTTCATGTGAAGTAACACTGTTGAACCAGCTGAACGAGCGCCGGGACAGCACCACCAGCACCATCAGCTCAGCCTACACCCTGAGTCGGCGCTCATCTGGTATTTCACCCTGCTATTCCAGCCGCCGCTCCAGCGAAGCATCGCAGTTTGGTGCCAACCGCCACAACAACATCAGCTCGGCTGACTCCTACGATCCAATCTCCACAGACCTGTCTCGCCGCTCCAGCGAAGCCAGCCAGTGTGGAGGTGGTGGTGTCAGCGGTGGGGGTGGAGGAGGTCTCCCAAGTATCCTCAGTCTGACACCAGCCCAGCACTATCGGCTCAAGGCAAAGTATGCTGCCGCCACTGGTGGAGCTCCGCCTACTCCTCTCCCCAACATGGATCGAATGAGCGTAAGGACCCGCATGGCCCTCTACAGCGACTCCCAGGAAGGCTTGTCACACTCTTTCCACCAGCCACTGTCTGGGACCGTGCCTCGGCGGTGCAGTGATATCGGGTACGGTATACAGAGCATGATGCCCCACGAGGTGCCAACCAACCTCCCTCGCCGTGCAAGCGACCCAGTCCGTCGTCCCACACTGGACCCCCTCTCCCTTCCAAGAGTTCAGCGCTATAACAGTATGAACAATGTAAACCCTATGATTGGTCCACCAGCAGACCGTCATCAGGCTCTGGCTATGCAAGGCTACACTCGCTCAGATGGCAGCCTGCAGCGCTACCCATTTGCCCCCAGACCGCCGAGCATTTCTGAGAATGTAGCCATGGAAAACATGGCGGTAGACGGGATGATGGCTGGAGGGGAGCAGACTGGAGAAGACGATATGGTGCTGCCAGATGACATGATGCAGTACCTCAGGTCCCAGAATTCTGGGCCCTCAGGACACAACTCGGGACAACTGGAATACAGAGCCGGTAATCAGACTCAGGGCTACCAGACAGGCATGCCCCCACCAGCATCATTTTATGGACAGAGAAGGATGGCCATGGTGGATGCCACCATGACTCACTCTGGTCAGGACATGCAATCATGCCAGATGGGCCAAACCGGTTCCCAGCAGCCTTTCTCGGTACCATCGAACAACATGCATAAGAGTAATATGCCGGTGCAGTGGAACGAGGTGAGCTCAGGGACTGTTGACACCACGACCAAGCTCTCAAAACAACAGCAGCATCCTCTCAGGGGGAACTTAGCTGTTGTTCAGCAAAGACACAATTTTAGTTCCTTCCAGGGTCAAGGTCAGAATTTGAGCAGCAACCAGCAGGTGGTGCCGATGAGTCAGAATGTGTCATTGCAGGGATATGGAAACCAGAGGCTGATGAACGTCTCTCACCAACAGAGGCAGTGCAACAGTGTGAACTTTAATGAGCAGATGAGTCCTCAGCAAGGGTTCGGCCAAGAGGCCACCCCAAATTCTATGTCAGGGAGTACTAGCATGCGACCTGCTAGGAACGGTATGGCTGATCCAGAGCTGCAAAGTTACAAAGCAAGGACACAGGCTGATGGATATCCTCATGTGAACCAAGTGGATCAGCAGCTCAACTACAGTGTGCTCCCCCAGCAGCAGCAGCAGCAGCACGGTGTTCATAACGGAGGCAGAAGCATGTTACAACCCAGGCCTCCTGCAGAGCCCAGGTCTACAGGCAGACAGCAGTTCACAGGGACAAGCATGATGCAACCGAGCCAAATCCCCAAGTCATCTGCTCTGAGCCCTACCCGTGGCACTGGCACCTCGGAGGCAAGCCCCAAAAGGCCCAGTGGTTCAGTGACCCACACCAGCAACTCTGAAAACCCAAACCCCGCTGTTTTCTACACAGGTCAGATTCACATGTTTGAGCCAGCTTCTGCCACCTTCGACGCCTCCATGTCCCACCAGACCCCCGCAAGTAACACCTCCACTGGAGCCAACATGGCCTCACCAGGGGTAAACCAGGTCTCTAGTAGTACAGTGGACTCTTCCACTGGTGGATCTGGTGGCACTGAGCATGCCCAGATCGACTTTGACGCTATGCTCGATGACGGGGACCACTCCAGCCTTATGTCGGGCACTCTGAGTCCCGGCCTTCTGCAGAGCCTATCCCAGAGTTCCTCACGCCTCACCACCCCTCGAAACTCGGTCACCCTGGCGTCGGTGCCGGCGGGGATTGGCAACATGGCAATTGGTGACATGAACTCTATGCTCACTGCTTTAGCCGAAGAAAGCAAGTTCCTCAACATGATCAGCTGAGAGCAATCAAAGCCCTCCTCATCCATCCAGTCGGATCTATTTCTGTATCAGGAATAAACGTAACACAGAAGAAAGCACTGATTTCATAATGCAAAAATGGCTGTCTCGAATGATTTCCTATGTTTCCATGTTACTTTGCCCTTCTTGTTATACGAGCTTCAGATGTTTATGTTACATTAAAAGTGTAATTGTAAGTATAGCTAGGAGAATTTTATATCATGTTGTTACAAAGCCATACATTTGACCTCCAAGTACATATCCCAGGGGATATCGATGTATCTTGCCATTCAGTATTTTCTGGTGTATTCGCCCCTTACAAAAGTGTGCACTGAAAGCAGTCATAATGGTACCTTGCTAAAGATATCAAAAGTTGAGCGCCTGAGTTTGACATGGAAGAGGAGATACCAGGAAATGGACATGATATGTAAATAAAAAGTATTTCTTCATGAAGATGTTTATGTGTATAGATAACACTGTATGGTACTTGCTTTAAATTATGCTATAGATTTTTGGTGTTTAAACTAGGGCTGTCAGAAGTACCTGAAAACTTGATCGCAGTGAAGAGTAGGTACATTTTAAATTATTTTACCCTCTTATTGTTCCATACAAACAATGAGTGCAAACCATGTAATTTCTACAGACTATTTCCAGTACTTGCAAAAAATAAGGGGAGACACGTGCAGAACTTACTGCTTACCTTGCAAACAGAGTAAACACGCAATGAGCATGACTAATTTTAAAATGAAGAAATCTTCCAAGTGATGTTTGTCGAACCCTTGAAAGACACTATCACAGATCTTCAGTGTCTTCAGCTTCTCTGCCAGTGTCAGATCGAGCATTCGCTTAAAGCAGTAACCATGGGTTTAGAAATCAATGTATGAAGTTTTTTAGACCACTGCAAAGACTAAAATAAGAGTTTTTAATTACCCTATCTTGAGAACAAGTTGTTCTATGTTTCCAAATTTTAATCACTCACATGCAGAAATAATGTTTAATGGTGCAAATTCAAGACTTTTACTTTGAAAAGTTTCTCTATTTATGTGGAAATTCAGTTTAACCAGCAATGTGTTGCAAAATAAGAAATTGACAGCCCTAGTTTAAACACCTGGTTGTATGTCTTATGTTCCACACATATTAAGTGCTTTCTGATCACGGTTTGAGCTCTTGGGGATGGTTAAGCAAATTCAAGATTTCCTCCTCTCCCCCCCTGCATCAGAAGAATAACTCTCCATGGTCCAATCTCACAAGGGTAAATGATTGAAACGGACAAGGGTATGCCTCTGTGTTGGTTTATCAGGGCACATGAACCCCTGTGTCTGATGAGGAGCTCTCTCTAAAAGAATATACAAGTACCTCTGTGTGTTCTCAGCAGAGATCCAGCCCTAATTAACACATTCATACCACCCCCCTCTGCTGCACGCCCTGCTTCCCCTGAGCTCTGGATGAACTGCAGAGAGTCCAAGAAGGGACACAGACTTTGATTATGAAAAGCCCTCTTTCTGACTGGATTGGCAAACTATTTCTGCCAATTCCTCAGTTTTATTTTGTTTGCTGAATTTCTAAGTAGCCTTTAAAATGTTTGTGTGTGTATGCTTCCATTCACGTTTACTATGCTGAGAGTGTGTGGGGTTTGTGTGAGTGTGTGTATATATCTTTTGTACATTTCAAATAAACTATCTCCTTTTTTTTCTGTTTAAATCCCTCGCTGTGTGTCTTTGATATATCGTGGTCTGTGGTCTCTGGAGGTCACATGAAAGCAGAGTCAGTGTTCACAAGAAAATCACACTTGGCATGTTCTCAAAGAACTGTAATTCCTGCAGTCATATGAGTGGTGTATACACATAAAGAGGCATCTTAGGAAATAATGGTCATATCACTCTAACAAACAAATTTTCTAAAGCATTTTTTTAATTCATGCAAAAAAAACAGGAGAAGAAAGTACTGTAATGACTTTTGGATAACTTTTACCTGTGGCGGCTGGTCAGTGGTGAGCAAAGGCACCACCCCATCACTATACTCTCAACATGTAGCCTAGAATGGTGGACTATTGTTGAATAATAATAATAATTCTGTTAACATTTTTCATAGTTTGGTGGCCAAGAACCGCCACTGCTGCAAAAAAAAAAAGTGCAAAAAAAAAAAAGTCACGAAAGTTAATGATGCAAAAAAAAGTGGCGATGCAAAAAGAAAAGTTACTTACTGCGAAAATAAAAGGATTCAAATAAAAAAAGCCACATCAGAAGTTGACGACGCAAAAAAAGTGGTTATGGAAAAAAAAGTTACACACTGCCAAAATAAAAGGATGCAAATTTTAAAAAAGCCTGAATGGAAGTTAACAACGAAAAAGAAAGTAGCTTCCGTTTTTTTGTTTTTTTTTTTTTCATCGGTAACTTCCGTTTTGACTTTGTTCTTTTTCTGCAGCAGTGCTGTTCCCATTTTTTGTGATCCTTTTTATTTGCAGCAGTGGCGTTCTTTTTTTTATTACTATTATTTTATTGGCAGCAGTGGCTTCTTTTTTTCATTCTTTTTTATTTGCATCACTTACTTCAGTTGTGGCTTCTTTTTTTTTTTTTTTGTATTCTTTTTTATTTTGCAGCAGCGGCGGTTGCTGGCCACCATAAAAACGCGTAAACTACAGTTAAATTCAGATTGGAAGTTTTCTACGTGACATGATCGATGACGTGTTTGATACGTTCGAAAGCTGCACATGCGCATTCCCTCAACTGGTTTAGGCGCGAACTATGCGCTCTGGACGGTCCGGAAGAGGATGACCGATCCTTGGTTCTGTGACTGTTCACTACTGTTTAGCTACCCCTTAAGTAATAAACCAGTTACTTTAAAAAATGTAATAAAACTATTACCTTTGTCGAAATATTAAACGACCCGTTAATCGTTACTGTTGGTCAAATATCCGCCAGCTACCCCAGATTAAAGAGGATAGCAGTATTTTACTGTTTACACTCATCGGATAAAGTAGCTACTGGGACATTTAAAGCAAAGCTAAAGTCATCTCATACTGACTCGGGATCCATTTCTTCAAACCCGAATCGGAACAACAACAACAATATAGCGGAGCTGTAGATATTGACCAGTATTCACCTGACAGAAGAGTGGACTAAGAGCAGAGTGGAGGTGAAAAGATAACCGCTAACCCCGACAACAGGCTTCGGGGAGGAGGAGGACCTGCTTTCACTTCTCTTTGTGGACCTAAATGGACCCACTGTGGACATACCTGATCCAGGACCGTTCCTGAGGTTCTGGATTACAACCGGACATCGACTCTTGGGAACCAGGATGGTCACGAAGAGAGGCCCGGTCCACTAAGGTCAGTGAAAAATGTTCTGGTTTCGGGTCCGTGTTGAAACGAGCGTGTGTCTTTTGGGTTCGTGTGTGTGTGCAGAGCGCAGTGTGTGTTTATTACTGGGTTGGGAAATGATTAGTTTCTTTTACCATTTCCAAACAACAGAGGGTGGCCCAACTTACCCCACTGTCAAACTTCCTACATCAGCCTATTAGTCTGCTGCTTCACTGAACAAATGAACAAAACACCAGACCAGGAGTGAGGAAGAGTAAGGAAGAGGTGTGGGCTAGAGAAGAAAAAGGGAGCATAAGATACAATTACTAATGACTGGATTTCTTTTCTGATGCAGTTACTCAATCAGTCGCCTTTGAAAGGAGCCTGGAGTCCCAGAGAGTTAAGACTCTGATAATAACGCTGTCTGAGAGGAGGTCTGTGCAGACTGAGAGGTAAATGGTTTGGACCTGATCAAACAGAGGGAAAGATGAGAGTTTTGGAAAACTTAAAACAATGAAGAGAAAACGATGTAAACACTAAAAAGGGTTCATGTGGAAAATGTTCATTCAACTTTACAAATCCTGCAGAGAAACCCTCCCCCACAGTTTCAGATTATATCTATTTTGGATTTAGTTACCTCACCAGATGCTGCTGAAGCTGACCCTCGTTCCTTTGGGACAAATATATTTTTGAAAATCAAGAAAGCAACTCAAATAAAAAATAATGAAACACTATTTTATAATAGTATATTGCTTGATGCTGCAGCGTTGAATTAAACTACTTCTTGAATCAGCTCTTTTTAGACTCCACATGTCCACATGCTTTAATAACACAGAGGAAGCTAAAGTTTCATTTTGAAGCTGCAGACATCTTGATACTTTATCTGCAGAGATAATGTATTTCTTTGATAGCTATAAACTTAATCCAGTGGGTCTTCATTCTGCATACTTGAGAGCAAAAAGATGGAAAAACTGTCCTCTGAAAAGCAGGTGAAAAGTGTATTTCAGATACACAACGTGCACACTGAGCGGTTTCTAAAGATAGATGCCATGTTGTCCAAAATTAACAGTGGCAGGTCAACCCTCAAGAAATGGGTCTTGGAGCAACATGAAAAAGGAGGAGAAGACGAGGGAGGAAAGGTGGAACAAGAGAGAATGAGAAATCAGAGGAGAGAGACAGAGCTGCTGCAGAGGTGAAAAGAGTAACGCTTGGGAGAGGTGAGCGGCAGGAGAGAGATAAAGGAAGAGGTAAAACATGCAAAAGAGTTAAAAGAAAGAGAGCAAATCACTTTTAATTTGACAGCCAATTCAGCGGGGATCCGGGGAGAAGTAAAGTCCGCTGATTGCGTTTGCCACTGGAATTTTTTATTCTCTCAGAGAGAGGATGGGAGGAAAACAGCCCGGGGGTAAGGAGTCTCAGCAGAGAGGAGAACAAGAGGTCAGCAAGGCAGAAAAGGATGATCAGACAAAGCACACAGATGAGGAGAGACAGGGAACTCCAAAGCAGTTTCTACTGTAAATACATGAAGATTCTGACACAGAGTACAGTGCATCCATCTGAAAAAAGGATTACAGGTGAAGGAATCAGCCTGCTGACTTTACAGGAAACAGTTCGACTGTCATCTAAGCAGAGACATATTTTACATTTTTGGAGCAGCTTCTTTTTAGTTCCATTTTTATTTCAACTTTGAGGCAAAACTCTTTCTAAAAGATAACACAAAAGTAATTTTAACATCTTTGCAAAGACATCTTCACTATCTCACAGGGACGTTTCTGATACTTAATACTAATGCTGTTACCAATGACTTGGTTTGAATGTTGTGTCTTTGACCTGGAACTCAACGCAGATGCTCCAAAACATGTAAAACTAGATCATGACATCAATTTTAAAACCATGTGACACATAATCGGTTATGACTTACACAACCAACCTTCATCGTGCAAATCGTATTCTGTTATTCAGCGTGGAGATCCAAAGGAGTCCGTCTTTGAAATCCCCCCCTACCGGGTCAGCTGTCCCCATGTTGGCTTTAAGGAATCGCTGTCTGTAAGGAGGATGTATTTGAGGGAAGTCAGCTGTTGTTTGATGACATTCTCACTCTGCGTCGTGGCCACAAGCAGACAAAACAACACACGTCCGAGAGGCGGAGGGTCGAGCGGATGAACGATAGCTATCCTCAGCTGACACACAACAGAACCAATGTTTGAAAACAGACTCGTGTTTGAACACCGTTAGCTTTCAGTAAGTAAAAACCACAGATTCACAGATCCAGACGCTCTACACTGGGTGATAAATAAATACATAGATTTCATGAAATTTCTTTTTTATATTTGGGTTTAATGTTGTTTGGACAGAGCCTGCTCGTCTTTGCTGCTGCTCTCCCTGCCTTGGCACACAGCCCTGAGCGGTAGAAAACCTTTGACCCACTGTCCCTCTCTTTGTGGTTCATTTTACACAGGAGATGCAAGGGGTGTAAATATGCAGCTTTGAACCGCCGGCCTCCAAGACTGATGACACTGCTGGTCTTTGTGACTTAGACCCAGTCTGCAAATGTGGATGTGGATTAGTTTCTAAAATCATCACTTTGTGCCGTCCACAGAAAACATAATCCAGAGGATTAGAACTTTAGGGAGTCCACCCTGTTTTTAAGGGTCCCAGACAAAAGAAGAGTTGCGCTGAAATCTGTGTATTGTCGACTAAAAAAATCATAGTACCTTGTAGTCAGCTCCAAAGTTCACCCCTCTCCATTTTGATGTGAACTGTAGTTAAATATCTAGTTTGATAAGCTGCTTAAAGGTGGGGTAGTCATTGATCTAATGATATATATATATATATATATATATATATATATATATATATATATATATAGTGGTGTCATACAGCAGTAGTTTTGTTGATACAACTCAACACCATTATGATCCCATGAGTTTAATCGGATAACTTTAGTCCGTGGTAGATTGGACTGGAGCGGGTGGATATATTTGAGGAGTATCGGAGTGTGTCACATGCTGCTCTTTGACCTTCGGGGTCAGGTCATCATAATAAAGTGATTCACTGGCTGGAGCTGTTGTGCCTTTCTCCCCAGGCCTCGGTTCAGTTTCATCAAAGGCTTCCTGGGCTGAGCTCTGAGCAGGATCAGAGGGACGTGACCCGTGTCAGAGTCAGGGTTACCTACTGCTCCTCTGGAGCTTTGGCTCGTCCTGCTGCTGCCAGCCTGAGGGCAGACCGTGCCCTGCTAAACTCTGGAAGAGCAGGAATTATGATCAGAGCCCGGGGGATGTCTGGGATGAAGGCCGGCATTGTGACTCTCCTCTGGGTAGTGAGAGTCCAGGGTCAGCCTCTTACCCGGTTCGTGACCTCTTTAGGTTGCCAACCAGATTGGAGGTCAGAGCGTCGTCATGAGTGGGCCGTTTAGGAATGCCATGGTTCGATTGAAGTCAGGGATCTTCTGCTTTAAGGCTCATGTGAGGAAGAGCGGGTGTAGAGACAGGGTGACCTCTCCTCAGCTCTTGGTCAGCACGTTTTGAGCTCTTCCTTTATGCTTCTTTTCTTCCTGTTGGCACCGGAACGCACGCCCACTCGTCCTCTCCTCCCACTGCAGCTCTCCCTTTGAAATGAATGATGTAATCGTACATTCAGATCACTCCAGCACTATTTTGTTTTTCCTCTTAATTTGTCTGCTGTAACCCACAAAATAAGACGAGTTTATTCCTGACTGCATTAACAAGTTAAAGTTAGCTCTGTTATTGTGGTGGAGAAAAATGTGCTGGTTGAAGACCACAGGGAGTCTGGGCCGTTCCTCTTCTCCTAATGTTCCTTTGGTTTGGCAATCGCAGGTTTTCTTTGGGCCACACTGACCCAGGCACCTCCCCAGCTCTGTTAAACCGTCTGCAGCTTCTTTTGTGGAGCCAAACATCAAAATTAATGAGCCAAAAAAAGCGTCTCACCATAAAGGGGTCTGCAGGTGTTTGAAAGAGTGGGCCTTATTTTTACATGTTAGGGTCAGCGCTAAAAGACTGAAAAGATTAGTCATGTAACCTCAAAGTACGGGCGGCTCATGACCTCAGTGGAAGTGCGCCTCACATACAGAGGCTGTAGTCCTCGTCGCAGCGGACGCTGGTTCCACTTTCTGCTGCATGTCTTAGCCCACTTTCTACTCCCTGCATTTCCTCTCCTCCTCCCTGTCCCATCAAATAAAGGCAAATAATGTATAAAATACCCAAACTATAGACCTCAGAATATGTTTAAAATATATATGTATATATATACAGATGAATTCCCTTTAAAACTCCAACCTTTGACCTAGTGAGGAGCTGGAAGACCGACATAGGTGGTAGTTAATGTTGCTACATAAAGCTGGTATATGGACTTGTATTTTCACCACCACAGCGCTGTAATGTAGAAGTGGTAATGCCAAAGACAACTACAGTCAAACAGCTCAGAAATAGTGGACAACTAGGATCCAGAAAGGGGAAAATTTCACTTAAAACCCACAAATATATATTTTGAGGCTGCACGATGCTGGAAAAAAACTTACATTGCAATCATTTTCAACCCTGCGATATAAACTGGGATATTAAAAATAGAAGAATTTTCACCAGACGACCTGAATCTGACTTTCTGCTGAAATCTTGAGGACAGTCTACCTGCTCTAATCTTCCCTCTTTTAGTGAATGTTAGTAGAATGTCTTCTGTCTGTCTTAGAGATATTTTTAGTTTTTCTTGTTCTGGGACGTTATTGTGGAAACAGATGAAAACAGAACACGTGTTTTAGTCGACATCATCCTTCTTGTTACTGAAATAATTCCAGATAACTGACGTTGTTCTTGCTTTTTGCTTTTTCTTGTTCGTTTCTCGTTCTGCAGTGGTTGTTGTTGTTACCGGTGTTGTGCCAAAACGCGCACCGCTCATCATGGAGTGGTTCATGTAAATGTAGAATTTTAAACCCATACAGTTTTTATTTGTGGGGCTAAACAGTGATGAGGAATGTTCTCAAAGTAATTCTCGGCACAACACCGGCAGCGCTAGCGACTCACTCCATGTGCAGGGGCGTGGTTTCCTCCTCTCTGATTTTGATTGATGGCTGGCAGGGTAGTCTGATTGGCAACTAAGTGAAGAACAAATATGATTGGTGGATCGCTGCACAGCACATGCAGAGTCAAATGCAGTGTATCTTAGTCAGCTACCCTTGAAATTAGATGAGTTCATTCGCCTCCGACATCGCAGGATCTGTAATGTGACTATCGCGCACACGTACATCGCCATGATGATGCTCAAACGATATATTGTGCAGCCCTAAATTTAGTGAGTCTGTTGCGCTGAATTAAAGATTTTTGAGAGGAATTTTCCTGAGAAGGGTCTTTCACTGCTCTTAAAGTGAAGTTGTATGAGTGACATGTCACCAGTAAGTGTTTTAACCACAATGGATGCCGACGAGCTCGTCCCCTTTAAGGAGAAACGGCAGAAAGAAACGGGACAGTAGGAGTGAGACAGTCTTCTGCAGAGGGAGTCGACTCTGCTACGTCATTGTACCATTTAACTGATTGTGCTTTATATAAAAGAATAGATATGTGTGTTAATAATTAATAATTTTTCACATGTGCTGAAAGTTGATTCATTTCAGGAGACACGGGTCTCAGTATGAAAGCCTCTCAGTTACCTTAAAAGTTCCATCTCAGTTCATCATGAAGTCCGACCATCCCACAGGTCTCATATGTTCACCCCTGTGTTCCCGCGGGCTGGAGGCAGGAAAAGAGGGTCTGATGCAGCAAAAAAAAAAAACCCACCAGGACAAAACACAGATTGTGTCCTTACATACAATGCACAATGGTCCACTTGCCACATAAAGATCCAGCTTTAGTGCACACAGCAGGTCTGTGAAGGATGGTAGACCACTGTGGGGCTGTTCGAAGGAAGGAACAAGTGTCGCATGTATCCTGGTTGTAAAGCCAGCACGTGGGGTGTTGTCTATTTAGAGGAGTTACGGCTTCCCTCTTCCATTCTTCCTTATCTTTATGTGTCCATTCAGACCTCTACTCGGCACTTCTTTTTACGTACATTTCTTAAAGTTTCTTCTCATTGAGTCAGTACCAGGGCGTGTCCGGACTGTTGGACTCAGGTGGTCTAACTGGGAAAAATTAAAGTAAAAGTTAATTTTTTACTCTCTTCTTTTGGTACGAACATAAAAATCTGTGTTGTGCAAGTTTACACTAAAAATAAGCTCAAAGTTTATTTCAGGCGGATCAAATCAAAGTTATTCACGTTTAAAGTTCAGGTTTTTTACATTTTGGACACCAAATTTCATGGTCCAAAAACTGAGCTAGTTCACATGCAGTTTTTTTTTACAGCTGCGCCTAAATCATCAACTTCAGCTCCTTATCTGTAATCACTGACGTCTCCTGAACTAAATGAATCAGAAGAAGAAGAAGAAGATAACACGGACTAATCATGGCATTATCTTTTTGCGTTTTTGCACCACCAAGTATCATTCATACTCGAGTCGCTTTAAACTCACAAATTCAGCCTCCAAATCGTCCTCAATTAGGAGCACGTCTTTATTTTTGCTCTGCCTTGTTCCCAAATGACTCCAAGTGAAGTCAGGACTCGGCTTTTAGTGTGACTCAGGTACAGCACTAAAGTCCTCCCAGATATCCTCGCTTTTAGCACTCCGAAGTGTCAAAATGTCCCATTTTAGGTGACAAAGCATTATCACACATCTAATCTGCAGCTACATGGGTGGGGGTGACTAAGAGCTTCGTTCACTCGGACTGACAACAGGATACTGCTGAACACTCAAAACTCCAACATGCCCCACAGCAGCAATTATACCGAGACCACCGCCAACCTGCACATGTGAAGTGTGCATCATGAATTCAGAATCATGTAGTTTTACTTTGCCATCTTAGAGTCCTCTTTCATTCATGCACGTCATTTCTGGAAAATCAGCGATCGACCTCCACGACAGTTCTCATCCAGTTCCATAGTTTTGGATGTAAAGTCACCATGGTCGCACTGTCGAGCTCTGTTATTATTGTTGTTATTGATATTATATTGTAACACTTTGGCAATATTTGTCAATCAGTCATGCCAATAAAGCCTATTGAAATTGAAATTGAAATTGAAATTGTAAGCCCAACAAAGTGGTTTCAAGTTGAAGTGTGTGAGCAGGGTCTGTCGGAGAGAAACTGTTCTTGTGACCCTCTCAGCCTCTAACCTGAAGGGACAAGTCTCCTATTTTGAGTTTTCTAAAAGTTTCCTGCTGCAACAAACAAATAAAAAGGCATTCGAAATCTTCTTTACCCAAAACGACATCATTTCATTTTGGAGACCTTGTTTTTAACTCCCTCCTGCCTTCGGGGTATGAAAGCCCCTGACTGACTGACGGTGTTGATGGAGACGTCATGTGAGCTGGCAGCAGGACAGGCAGGCTCTGAGTGTCAAAGCTGTTCCCTGTGTTCAGAGCTAAAAACCCGCTTTGTGCTGAATCAAAAAGCCCTCGCTAGTTTTCCTTTTCTCCTCTGCTGCATATCTGGATGACAGCGGTTCCAGGAGCCAGACCCCCACCACGGACACCCCACTACCCAACTCCAAAACCCCCATTTCCCCCTCTCATTTTTGTCCATTAACAGTCCAGAGGGGGAGGTATTTTTTACTGAAAACAAACAACAACAAACAAAAGACCAAAGTGGGGCGAGTAGTGCGGAGGGAGAACTTCTGTGTGAAATAATTGCGAGGAACAATTTCAAACAGATGTCTGTTTGGACTTGGCCCTGGGCTCGTGTCCCCGTTAAATATAGTGATTTGATTGGAAAACAAGCAGTGTGAGATGGGCTGGCAGCCAACCAGACCATTCAGAGGCTCCCTAATGACCCCCGAGGGTCGCGGGGTCGCCGGAGTAAAAGCAGATCAGAGAGGATGTGGGGCCGGCAGCCAGGACAGGGCCCATAAATCTCCCCCATTCTCAGAGGAAGCTATCTTTTTTCACCGGCCATCAGAATTAAAATACAATCACAATCGTCACATTGTGCTCCCACCAGTGTGCAGAGGTTATAATTCAAAGGCAGCAGACAGATTTGGTAGGTTGGGATGGATAGTGCTGGACTTTTGGGAGGAAGGTCAACAGGGTCGAGTATTTTAGGCCCGATGAGAACTGCTGACCAGGGGGTTGTGGGAAACTCTCCTGTATGGATTCATATATTCTAAATGTCTCTTTACTCTGAAAATGCGTGACCGTAAGTTGTGCAGAAATCCATTAAAGGACATTTTTCCATCTCCAAAATCCCGAGCTAAATCTCTGCTGTAATATATTATGAATGGGACCCATTATTAAAGTGGAAACATTTGTGAGGCCGAAAGTCTCTGATGCTTCTGCTGTCCCAGAGTTTTTCTTCCAATTTTCAGCCGGCTCAGCGTTTCACAGATGTGTTAATGTAGGCCGACAGCTGCACTTTATGGCAGAATCGTTCAAGACGACCTGGATCATTTCCTTCCCCGCTGACCAGCGAAGAAACACGAGTGCTTTTTGGTTTTCTCACAAAAAAGAGAAACTTCATCACACGGCCAAAGAAAAAGATGAATTGATGAGTTTTCTTCGACAAAGGCCTAAGAGCCGGGGTCAGTGTTACACATACGCCCTCTACAGGAGAGAGGAGGGACATGACATTTATAGGATACTGAATGGATTCACCTCCAAGCCTAACCTCTTATTCTCATTTTACTCCAGAGACTGCAAAAAAGTGGTTAAAGTACATAAACATTGAAAAATAAAACTCAAAAGTCAGTTTTTTTTTTCACAAATACCTTAAACAAGCATCTGTTTAAATTATTCTTGGCTGTAATCTTTCCTCCGTGTGCTAAACAGACTAATCCTGTTCAACCTTGGGTCATTGTCAAGATAAACTCAAAAACAGGCCAAATCAAAAATCATTAAAAACTTTCGGATCAATACTCCAACGACACAAAAAAAGTACTACTTACCGTTAAGGCACTCTGTTAACATTGAATTCACTGGAAGTGTGAAAGTACACTTTGTTTACATTTAATCCACTTTTTTAAAAAAAAACTTCATGAGGGCAAAACTTCTAAGAAAATATTTTTTCATAAATTAGTAACAACTATTCATCCTGGGGTCAACAAAGAGACATAACAATACACAAAACAATCAAACAGATGTACAAAAAGTGACACAATTCAGTAAAAATAAAATTAAACAGTCAAAGCAGAGCAAGAGTTAAAATACATCTGGAAACAGTCAAAACATTTGTCTACAGTATTGTCTAACAGTCTATTAAATATGTGTCAGATTAATGTAATCATTTACCAGCTGTTACAAGTAAAAGCTTATTTCTCCGTTAAAGAAGCTGTCCTTGATTTCTGTCGTATTTAATTTGGGCTATAGTGATGTGAAACACTTCAGAAAGTCTTGTCTTGTGTCATAACTGTGTCTATCTTTAGTGTAGGTAAGCTGGGAGTAAAAGTATGAAAGCATTTAGGAGGTTATGATGTTTCTTAAAAACTGGACAAGGCTACATTAAAGTTTGTGTTCCACATTATGAGTTTACTGCATGTTGATGATGTGCTCTGTATTATGATATTCAATGTGATCTACCCTCTGTGAACTCATATTTAAGGTTCCTGGTCTTAAGAATTTCACCAATTCTGAGCTCGTGAGGCCCTCTTGTGTGCAACTGTAGGAATTACACCGTTAACTGGGTAGGCTTTAATAAAACACGACACCTACTGCAATTCATCCCATATTTTCTGCAGATTTCCACACCACGGGATAAATAAAAGTTTATCTTATCTGTTCTTATTTAATCTGTGACCTTGTCTGCTGACTTCAGTGGTAACTCTGGCATGGAAAAATTGAAACAGCTCTGTTGAAAGATCTATGATAGCATAGCTGCATTGATACTGTTTAAGAGCAACAGGTCAATAAAAAAAGACAAAGTCTTGAAAAATCTGATTTACTTGGTTTCATGAAAGGGAAGCAGAGACAACCATGGTTCAAGTTATTTAAAGTGAATGGAGTTTATTAAGGAGTGATCAGGATTTAACATACACTACAAATCCTTTCATGCTTGTTCAAGTTGACATTTTAATCAGGATGGTTCATTAATATTTTGAAACTCCATTTTAATCACTGATGGAACAAAGTTACCAGTTTTTCACAAATGATGATACAAGTGGAAAAAGCCATATTATATTTTGAACATAATTTGTTACAAACTCAGTACAACAAGGCCAAAAATAAACATGTTCAGTATTCAGCAACCTGAAGGACTTGGTTAAATACAAGGAAAGTAAGAAAACATAAATGTAAAAAAAAAAATATCAAGTACAAGAAGAAGTGCTGATAATCAGACACACACGTTAAAGCTGCAAATTGTCACATATTTCTATCTAAATACATTTTACAGTGCGTTATTATATGACAGCTGTTTGTAAGTCAGTGCTCATCATTTTGTTCATTTAATGCTAAAAAGCAGTTTGACTTGGTCATCAGAGCCACAAATAATAAAAAACATACATAAATGTAAGTATTGCAAGCATTTCAGTACAACAGAAATGTCAACAAGATTCAATGATAATCTGATAAAAAATAAACTGAGTGTCTAATGGTACATTTCCTGCAAATTCTTACATATGTAACACACATTTTCATCCAGGAGTAAATATAATGCAAAATGTAACAAACATTATTTCTTTCATGGAATAGTATTGCTGCGTTGAGTCATTCCAAACTTATTTAGTCAATAAGAGTGCTTTAAAATGAAGAGAAAAAACTTTGTTTTTAAAAATGACAAACATTTACATCTGCTTTCACTTATCTTGGAGTAAGACATTCTTAAAATGGAATTTTAAAGTCAAATCTTTCAATACACATGTAAGAAGAAATTAAAACATACAAAAATATAACAGCATCACACTAAAATCCACGTCTCTCACTCCCTTTTTATGGTAGATACACCATGACTAGGCGGGTTATAGCAGGTTTGGGTCGGCCTACTGTTGGGTTGAGTTAACGTCAAGAGCAACAGGGCCTTTCATTGAGAAACCAATGAAGAATGAAACTTTTGACCCCTGAGGAAGTCCTTTCAGCTCGGTTTTAAACACCGGATAGATTTCCACTTTCAGGGTTGGAATACAAGTGTCGACCAGTATCAGTTCACCCTTCACCTCCCCGGTGGCCCTGCAGAGGAGCTCCTCCACCTTCTTCTCTTTCCATATTTTGCCATTTTCCCAAACAGAGGCAAACTGATCCTGCTCAACTGTCACACACTTTCTGATTTCATCAAGGTGCACGAGTCGTTCATAACCCTGTTTCTTCCCCAGGAAGAAATGGAGGATGGGCCGTTTTCCATTCATTACTTCTTTCATCACTAAGTGATAAGCAGTTCTCATCTGTGAGATGTACCTTCCCAGACCCATGCATTCTGGAAAGCTCAGGTTCTGATGCGGCCACAATAGCACAACTGCAATGAAGTACAAAGGTAGATTCTCGTTCAGAGGGATCTGTTCACGCAGGATTTGCCGAAGGCAATGGACAAGTGTCTCATACGGAAGAAGGAGACGTGACCCAAGTTTGACATGGCTCAACACAACGTTGACGAAGAGATGGTTGATTCTCTCCTTCACAGTCCACATGGGATTATGTTGGCAAACAAAATCATAATGTTTGGCAATATTCTCAACTCTTGCAGAGGAGCTGACATTTGAGAGAAAGTTCAAAATCCCATAATAGGTATCAGCTTTTGTCATCTCCAGAAACTGTCTTGCCAAGTGCAGTTTGAGCAGGATCGGTAAGTTCTCCTTCTTCTTCCAAAGAGAATCTGTCTGGCAGAAAAGCTTTGCGTACTGATCGAAACATCTGCAAAGCTCATTTTGGATTCGCTGTTCACGACTGTCCTTCATTCCAAATCTGGAGCCCAGGTTCACATAAAAATTTTCAAGGAGCTCGAAGTTCACCTTCATCCGGTACTTGAGGTTGTAAAGTATATCCTCAAAGTCTCTCAGGATTAAGTAGTATTGTTTGTGTTTGCTAAGCCATTTGTCGTGGCTTTCTACCTTCTTAAGTTCAACACTTCCTGAGAGAACTTCACTCAAAATGTCATGGCGGACATTGTCAGATGAAAAAATGGGGGTCTTCATCAGCACCTCAATGAGAAGGACTCCAGCTTGAATTTCTCCAAGACATCCCGACACATTAAAGGGGCAGTTGTCTTTCTTGATGTTCAATCTCTGGACGGACTCCTTTTTTGCAAGGTTCTGTGCTTCCTTGAAGGCATCTATTGCAGACTGAGCCATTTTGAGGAGCATTCCCAGTTTTTCAGGTCCTATTGGTTCCCCTTTGTACTTTGCGATGGCATCCTTCAGCTCATGTTTGAGGACTTGTGCTGATGTGTCAGCGATGTATGAACTGTCTTTGGAAAGCTCTCTTGCTCCTTTTGCCCAGTCTTTTGCCTCTGAGAAGTCCCTCTTTTTCAGGTAGTAGTACCTGGCCAGTAACTGAAAGATGATGGCATCTTCCTTAAATAGCTTTGATGCATTTTGCAGCACCATCTCTTCCTGTCCTGGGGTTTCATCTGCAATTTCTTGAATTAGTGGGGAAAATTGAGATTCTTCCTCCACAGAATGATATCTCTTCACCAAAATCTGGCGAACATCTTGCAAGAGCTTGTCAGTGCCTTGTGTGCTCTCATAGAGTGTGTTTGTGGTCAGCAGGAAGTCAGTGATCTCAGCCTTGCTCACTTTGTGTGTCTTTGTAAGTTCCTGCAGGCAGTGCCGTGCAATACTTGAATGGATCATTCTGACACCTTCGAAAACCACCTTATCCTCAACTAAGCATCTGGTAATCAAAGGAGCAAACTTCCCAAATCCTCCTTCGACTTTGACAGAACCACAGACTGGTTTAGGTTTGAGCCCCAGAAATTCCTCACAGAGGGAGATGGAGAGAGAGGAACCCTTGCAGTAAACGTCAAGCAAAACCAGGACAGCCAGGAGTTGTGCATGCTTTTGATTCATATTGAAGCTCTTTAAGGTGTTGCGGGCCACACCTTTTACATACTCATCCTTGAAGTTTGTTTTCATGATCATGAATCCATAAAATGTTTCAGCATTCTTGTGTCTTTTTTCGATTTCCACAAGTTTGTCCTCAAACAGTCGCTGCTCCTTATCAGAGAGATTGTTGCCAATGAAAACTGTGTTTGTTTCAGTTTGTTCAGCCGGTACAGAGGAGTCTGACCGCATACAGTTCAGAAGAATCACTTGTGGAGTCTTGGACCGGATGTCTTTCTTTGCACATTCTTTTTCAATGAACTGCCGCAACTCAAACACTCTTTCTTTGTCATCAAAGTCATCCACCATCATCAAAACAGGAACCCGTGGGACCTGCTCCTTAAGGTCATTTGTCAAAAGTTTGACCACTTGATCAGCTACTTGAGTAGATTCAGCCTTGTTGTTTTTGAGGACCGCACAACGGAATCTGTGGCGGAGAGCCCATAGGGTATGCATGGCCAAAGTTGTCCCACCACACCCAGGTACATGCATGAGGTGAAACACCACGCAGGCTTTGGTCAGGGAGCACAGATCTGGAATGACTGTGTTAATAATGTAATCAAACATGTCTCGTTTGATGAAGGGTGTGGATCCAGGTTCTCCTGAGAAGTAGAAATTCCACCAGGATACTTTTCCCCCTTTGTAGAAGTTCTTCTCAATTTGAAGTTTGTCCTCATTTCCACCCTCACACTGGTTCACACACAGAATCTCCAGGGTATCCATGCTGCGCTCCACTTTCCTCTCAAGAAGCACTTTGCTTTCCCCACCGCAGGGTAGGAAACGGCTTGATTTACGGTTTTGGGACAAAAGGCTAAGGACAGTGCCATTGACCTCAGCAAAACTCAGCTCATATATGCATCGACCAGAGATGTCAATACCACATCGAGCCTCGATCAGGTCTCTCCAGGAGGTAAATGCTTTTTCATGTTCACACAAGCACAAGATTTGCTCCATGCCTCTGAGCTCTTGGTAGAATGTAATGAAAGTCTCAAGGAGGGGGTCCATCTTCTCATTCACTGTAGACAAGAGTAAGAAAATGACAAGAAATCTCTGGTTTGGTAGCACCTCTTTTCGGCACAAGAATGAAACCACGTCTCTGACAGATGCTCCCTTTTCCTTCAACCACTGGTCTATGACTGATGGGATCTCCTCTTCAGTACCTCCATTGCAGGATACCCAGCTGGTTCCTCTGGTTAACTTTAAGTCTTCAGCGATGTCCTGAACTCCTTTTGTAAATTTGTACTTTTTAGGTAGATGGACATTTATAGTGCTCTGCTTCTCATAATGCCCCTGTAAACCATGCTTGGCTGAATCTGGATCGAAGTCTAGAACAGCTGTCGGGTTGAGTTCAACAAGGAATCCAAGTGATTCAAACTGGACAGGATGTGACTTGTTTGTCACTATCACATACCGCTCAAAATGTGACTTGTCCAAAGAGAGTGTTCCACCAGTTATCATATGACTCAGTCTAGAGCCTTGAGTGCTGCTCTTTATCACATTCAGGTGCTTCTCTTCTGCTTCTTTTCTGAGTTGAGATAGTTGGGCCAACCTTGCTAGAAAATTGTTGTACTCTTCCATAGGTTTGGCGAATGTGGTTCTGGTCAGGAGATCTCTGCTGCTGCCCCCATCTCGGACAAAGAATTGCTTTGATTTTGTTTCAGCATCGGCCATTTCCTTACCTTTTTTCTTGGCCTTTTTTGTGTCTATGTGGTAAAAGTTTTCTTCACAGATTGTAGAGTCAGGGACAATGTCCACTTCTATCACGTATTTGTCCGATGATGTCCAGTTCTTATTGAGAACGCCGACAAATCGAGGAGGTTTGATGCAAGTGTTGGCAGTGTGTTTGTGTTTATGCTCAAAACAAACATCAATGGCATGTTTAAGCTCGTTAGCAAAAGCTTCTTTGTCCTCGACTGGGACCCCCAGCACTTGGCCATGGCTGAATTCTGGCTTGTCACCGATTCCAAAATGGATGGTGCCATTGGTGCGGCTATTCATGCAGGCAGAAGCAAAGCGAATAACCTCATAAGTGAATCTGCTCATTTTAGTTTCTTCTGTTACATGGATAAAAGCCTTGTACTCATGGCAGGGTTCGATTAAGTCTGAGGCACCAGATTCTGTAATGTCAAGAATGCTGTTCTCCATGTATCTATGTGTGTCATGGAAACGACAAAAGGGGTAAGGTTTGCATGGTCCTCCAGCCTGATTGGTAGAGATCGTTGGGTTCTCCTTTGTTAATCTTACAACCTCATCTCTTGCATGGATGATGAGCTTTGCAGGTCCAAATGTCACACCCATTGACCTTAAGTCTGATGCATCTATAAGCAAAAGACTATGTCCGTTAATGTCCTGCCCAAAGAGTATTTGTGCAACACTGTCGTCCACACCATCTAACTTGAGAGTCCATTCCCTCACTTGCTGTTTACTCCAGTCCTTGATGTCAGGCGACAGATCATCCTCTGGACGCTAAAACAAAAAGGCTGTTATTCCTCATTTGCCTTCCAAATAACTGCATAGATAAGTCTTTAAAAAGACATTAGACATTTATGATTGTACCGTACTGAACATGATGTTATTTTACTGTTCATTACCTTAGTGTCGTCCTGTTCCGCCATGGCTGCGTTGGGTTTTTCTTCAGTAATAGGCCACTAATGCTACAAAATTTGAAATTCAATTAGAGCAATTAAAAACAGATAACTAATTGCAGTACACCGTGTACACAGAATACAGAATAGATTTCAACCTTACCATTATTCTTCTTAAACATCCACGATTACTGCCACACTGCCGACAAATCTTGACCCCTGCTGATGGAAAAAAAATTTTTGTTTACTAGGATATTCATGTACAACTGTCCTGATATCCCAAAGACTGGATATCCAACCTCGTACCCTTGGAGTCACATGTTTCTTTGTTACTAGAATGTGACTAAAGAATTTTGGAGTCCTTGTTCAAACACTTTAGCCCAAAGTGGAACCAGAACAGACCATGTTAGACAATACAAGTAAATTAACCCCTGACAGCCGTTTTGCATGAGCCAGTTTGGTTGTTCTCAGTTGTAGCTGTTGTTCTCTGAGTATTAACACTTTCCCTCCACCCCATCATGATTTTCAATATACTGTAACTGACTCCCAATCACTTATTGTTAGTTTTTGTGTATATACGACACAGATGCTTTTATGGTTGCTCTGCTGTTGACTTTTCTCAAACTGTTTGAGATTACAGGGAGAATTGAACTTGGCCTGTAATTACAGGCTTTGTCAGGTTTGTAATATTTATAGATTAGGTTTATAACTCCTTGTTAAAATTCTCCATCATTGATGGATAAGGTATGTGGATTTCAGTTTTCCCTTTTGCAACTGCAGGTATACATTCATGATTCTCAGATAATGATTCAGTCTAGTGTCAGTGTAGCCTATTTACATATTTCATCATGTTTTGCAAAGTGAGGGATGTCTGAACTTTCCAAACCACAACTCCCAGTGTCATCCACACATTCATTAGTTCAGGTTTTTAATAAAATGGGCTCAGATCAATGTTGCTAACATTCCTGGGGCTTATAAAAGTTGGATTGGTGCATCCCTTATCTTGCACAACTTCTGGTCAGGCCCAGATAAAGCAGACAGAGAGAAGTCAGAGAGCTTGGTTTGATGACTAACACATTTTTATTTCCTATTCCTACAGAAGGTTTTAACCCCATATACATCTTCACCAGAGTATTTGAAGTATCAGCACTCAGGTCAATATCAGGAAGACCACAGCCGTTAAAACTTATCACTTATCATAACTTACTACATCACAGTTTTCACCTTAAACTTTATATCTGCTCAGAGCTGTCACAGACACCATTTACATCAAGTGGGTCCAATATTTGCTCAAGAAAATGAGGATTTCTGCTCTCTGTGGCTCAGTTAAAACCAGGAAGAGACTCTTTAACTGCAGCTCTCAGAATCAGGAAGTAAGTTCTTGGATTATAAAATAATGTTATTAAGGCTTTGAGTAAATTCAGTTTCAGCCAGGAAAAAATTAAGGTAAAACCACGTTTGAACAAGATTTGAAACTTTGTACAACTATTACTCACAACTAAAAAAAAACAGTGAATCCAGGAGTCATCTAGGCTGGCTGACATGGCTTGCAGGATAATTTAATTAATTTCCTCTGTTTTTTGGCAGTGATCACACAGAGAGAACATAACGGCTCTTACCTCTCTAAAATCCGTGAGGACTCCTCCATATGACCGTGAAATTAGGCTGATGAGACGGACTTGGAGAGAAAATCAGTCGAGAGACATCTCACAGTGATGGCTTCCCGGGAAAAGGCAGCTGTGCACTGGTGGATTATAAGGAAGCCCGTTAGTTTCCTCATGGGCGGTGGTCTCCTCTGCAGAAACGAAACTTAAGCTGTTCCGCCTGCGTGTGCGCACGCGCGAGTTTGTGCGGAGCCTATTCCTGTCAGTGTAATGTTAAAATACTGTTAGTTGATGACCAACTTTGAGACACTTCGAGAAGAACTAACCGAGTATCCTCAGATTCTTATAGTTTAGCCAAAGTTTTATAAGACTTCTCAGAAATAAGATGGTGTTTCTGAAAAATTAAGTTATTAATTTAAGACAGGATAGTCATTTCTCTGAAAGTTGTTGTGAAAAAAAAAATATATATATATATAAACTCATAGTGGTGTATATTTATTCAACTTTCTTCTCATGATACTGATAGCATGATAGCGACATGAGCTGTGTCTCACTGCAGGGGCTGCAGCCTCTGAAGGACCAAACCTTCAGTCCTGACCTGGTCTTACCTGCAGAAAATTCCCTGTTTGTGTCACCTGCTGTTCCCACCCTGACACATAATGCACCTCGGTCTTGCACTTAGAGGAGCCTCTGAAGTGGGACAGTCTTAAATGCACAGCTGTGTCAGTCTTCAAACGTTGCCTTTAAAGGCTGCGGCTCCTTATCAGAGCAAGGCTTTTATCACCCCTGCCAGCTTTTGGTGGATTTGACTGATGCGCTCTCACATTGACCCCCCCTGACCTCATGAGGGTATGTTGTAGAGCTGTGTGTTGTCGATAAAGGAGATGCATAGATACCTCGTCTGACACTAAGACGTGGATCCCAGAGGGTTTCTGTCTGTAGATGTGTGTAATTTGCTGTGGAGTGATGCTGTACAGCAGGGCGATCTTTTCAGACAGGTCCAGCAGTGTGAGCTCCTCCAGGTACAGAGCATGGTAGACTGCAGGGAGGGGAGACGCAACCACCAGGTGCATTTCAATGGATTCATCAGATTGCGTTATTATTTGTAGGAGTTTTAGATGTTTTTGAAATTATTTTTTTCCTACAAAACTCACAATAAATGATTTATTTAACCATCAAAAATAAGCAAGATTAATCCCACTGGCATATCCAAATAAGAATAACTTTATTTATTATTATGGAGCTTTTGCCTTTGATTGTGATCAACCTCAATGGAATGAGCAAGCCAAAACATCACGCCGAGGCTACGAGTGCATAACTAAGTAAAGGTGCACCATTACTTGTGTCTGCTTCGTCATCCTGATCATTTTTTCTATCAGTAGGTTAATGTAAATGTAGGTTTATGGGAAATATATATTAGGTTTGGGTAGATATATGGGAATTATCATGTAAATTAACAGCAGGTTTATGGTAAATTTATAGAGTGTTTAAGATTTTTTTTCTGTTACGTGATTGTAATAACAAATTCAGCTTCTCTTGCAATTACAAAAATAAGCGATAACACAAAACACAATGATACATACATTGACTGACACAAATGTACAATAACACAAACCCATTGAAAGTCAGAAAGTAATAGCACACAGTTTTTGTAGCGAAACAATATTTTTTTATTGTAAAATGATTAAAATACAAACATCGGCAGAGAGTTCGCCAGTTAACAAAGTCACCAAAAATCAGTTTTAATTTGTCATATTATACAAACAGCTGAAGTTTCTTTACCAAAGTCCTGATAAATAAGGTTTCCTTATGTTACAGTTTGTGTTTCTGCATCTGTGGGAGTTCATTCTGTGTTGCTAAAAACTAGAACTGCTGAATGAGTTGTTTAAATCGAGATCACAGTTGTCCAAAGGTTACCCACAATTACTCACTGATTGATTAGTTTTTTCATTGTATATGTAACTTGTTTTCCAAGTTTTTAAGACTCTTAGCAATATAAGAATAGACAAGTATGGAAAGTGTAGGATTACTATTCTTGCAACAATATAAAAAAAAGACAAAAAGGGTCCCAAAAGTTCTCTAGAACAACCTCAAAGCTACTACATGCACAAAGATAAACTGAAAGGATAATGGGCCCTAACAATAACTAACCAACCAACCAACGGCAAATACACAGTAAACATTATTTTAAAAAGACCTTAAAACAAAACTGTATGAATGAACTTAAAAAAAGCATAGATTTAGAAAAAACAACATAGAAACAACCTGATTATATGTTGACCTGGTTACATGACATGGTAATACAAACCCTGTTTTACTTAAATCACAACAACAAACACTGTACAACAAAAAGACTGGTCAGTTACTTTTTCCATCATCTAAAGATCTTCCCTGGAGTCCAGGGCTGGAGTGGGACTCATTTTCTGGGAAGTTTACAGCTCAGACCAGCCCAATTGAGTTCACTACCTCTACCAGAGAAATGTAATTTTAGCCTTACCAAAAGCATTTCAGTAACATAAATATTCAATTAACCAATACCCCACGTTAAGTCATTATAAGGAAATGAAAAGTGAGAATTATGAGATATTGTGTCACAAATGTGAGATAAAATCTCAACTTGTAGTTCAGCTCCCATTGGAGAGCGCTTTGTCTCTAAATGTAGGCCTACTGTTCGGCAGAGAGAGACATTTACACAGACACCTGAATAGCATGTGATATTGGTTCGAGGGCTTACGTGAGCCTGAAACCCCCGGGCTTGTCAAACATAGACTTGGTGTGTATATTTGCGTGGTGGAGCAGGATGATGATTTTGGGACGAAGCTGAGATAATTAAGATCGTAAATCCTGCATGCAGTACTGCCAAAAAAATGTCATTGAAAACGTTTGAGCTTTCTGATCTGTTCTCACACTTGTTTCTCCATCTAAACTGGTCTACTCTGGAGTCTGGTTCCTCAGTAGGGTTGCAAAGGGGTAGGGGGAGTTAAGCCTGGGAATTTCGGAAATATTCCAAATCGGAAACTTTACATGGGAAATTACAGGAATTAACTGGAAACTGGTGGTAATTTAAACAAACTGTATCATATTCAAACATAAATGTAAATTTTTTTCCTTCAACATTAACTTGTGTGAAATGCTTCCACACATCAGACGGCGAACCTGGCATTTTTTTGTAGAATAAAATAACAGAAAAACTTGTAAAAACACTAATGCAACGGCATGAACAGAAATATAGTTGGCTAAACAACTGGAATAGTCTTCCAAATATTTGATAATTGGTGTATAAATTATTGCTTGGTTACAGAAAACCGTCTGTCAGGAGTCTGAAGAAACAGCATCACATTTGAGGTAGCTACCACCACCACAATAAGTTAGCACCTTAAATGGTCAATGAAATAAAAAATAGCTTACATTTAGCACCTATTTTTACTCAATGTTTGTTTAAGTTAAATATTAATACTATTATAGATCAAATATATTTATGCACAGTGCATGTAGGGGGTGTGGCCTCAATAGCCCTGCAGTATGCAGTGTGCTGTGTGATCATGTGATTGAGGAGTGGACTTGCATTAAATCTGGTTGTTTTAGTCAGGATTACGCTACAATATTTTTTCCCCAACTATATTTAAGATCCCTGTTGAGGGCAAACCTTAAATTTTGTACAGTTCAGACATATTCTTGTTAATTCCCATGGAAGGTTTCCAACTTTGAAAATTCATGGAATTTTGCAACCCTATTCCTCAGTGATGCTCGCCCCTCCTCTAACAGACTCCAAAACCTCTTGAAGAACTGTGTTTTTTTCTGCTACCTCGTGAATCCTCCGTAGCTGTTCCTGGTTATTTTCTTGGATTAAAGCGTTCACATAATCTTTGATGATTGTCTCTAGAGGGTAGGCGAATTCTATCACACTTTCAGTGGAGTTTTCGACCTTATAGTCATATCCTGCTGAGTGTAAACCCCACACTCGGCCTTCAGTATCAAACACTGGGGAGCCAGACGAGCCATGATACATGAAGGTTTTATAGGTCCCTAGGTTTACAGCTTTTCCTTCACCCATCATTAACTTCTCAATGCTTCGCCTTTTCAACATGTCGACAATGCTGAAAATAATTTTGAGGTCTCTGTATTTAGGTAGCTCTTCACAGACAGCCTGCTCTCTCTTCTCTGGCTCTATGATACATGTCAGATCCATTTTTTTCACTTCCCCATTTGGGTGACCAATGATACAGAGTCCACCTTTTTCTGGCATTTTTCCCAGTTCCTCCAGGAGCCCTGGTGGTATACTACTCTCCTCTGTTTGTGTTGGTGACGGTTCCTCAGTCTGCCCTGATGGTGTTTGGCTAGAATGTTGTCCCTCAGGTTGGATCTCGAGTATGGCATAATCAAGGCCATATTTAATTTTACTTTTGTGACTCAGCTGGACATAATGCTTGCTGGTGTTTGACTCAGGTTTCTCATAGTTAAAGAGAACATGCACTTTTGTTCCATCCAGCAGTCTCTTTCCTTTTGTACACCCTCTGAAGAGGTGAGCATTAGTCATGATAAAGTTGTCAAACAACACAAAGCCTGTGCCACGACTACGTTTTTCCCCCTCAATAACCACCTGACAGACGGATTGCCCCCTTTCTAGCAGCGTCCTATGTGTGCTAACGTCCCTGAAGGACTGTTGGATTTCTGCAAACTTTTCCTTACTCTTGTTCAGCACTTCCTGAAAGGAATTTCCAGGGAATCTGCTCTCCACCACTTTACTTAGTTCTGGAAACTGCTCAGGCAGATCTTTCCCGATCTCCTCAGGGTCAACACCACTTTCTCCCTCTGCTTTTTTAAGACAGAATCCACTCCTCTTCACTAACTCCTCGAGTCGTCTGGTTTTCTCTGAAGCGTCTGGCTCTCTCTTATTTTTAGCCCCCTCTCCTTGTGGAAACGTTTTCTCAAGTTGTCTTGTTCTCTCTGACTCTCTCTTTTTTTTAGCCCCCTCTCCCCATGGAAACGTAATCTTTAAATATTTACCTTGAAGGGGTTCAACCGGGTCATTGCACTGAATCACAGTGTCTGGCTGGTCATTGTCGGTCAGTGTGAAGCTGGAGACTTGAGAGAAAGTGTTACGGTCAAAGCGACCATCTTGTTCAAGAGTTTTCCTCACCGAGTTTTCTTCAGATGGTATCTCCTTGTTTCCATAAACACACAGATAGTTCAACTTTTTGAACTCATTACTTTTCAAAAAAGGTTTAGTTTCAGTGTTTTGTCCTCCCTCACTATCAATGTAGAAAACTGAGTATTTATCCTTTGAAAGGATGTCTTCCTTAGTTTGTGGTTCATTAACTTCTTCAACTTCTTTTGCTGTTTTTCTTACGAATAGAATCTCCTCATCTTTGAGTAAGGTACAGGGGAAATGTGTGGGAATGCTTATAACTTTACCCTCCCATCTCATTTCAATCATAATCTTTTGATCCGAATACTTCAGACTTTCGTACTTCTTACGTGTTTTGATTGCAGCCAGCACCGTTTGAGGCTCTGTACAGGGCACTGGGTATACATTTGGATCTTTATCTCCAAATCTGATTTTAATAGTATGACGATGTTCGTCCTGCAAGAGCACAGAGAGAGAAAAGCATTGGAGGTGTTAATAAATGCAAGAAAACATATTTTAATGCATGCAGTGTGTTTCTGTTCTCACCTTGGAAAGACCATCGTCCTCTCTCTTCACCTCCCGTCTGCTGGAAAAATCACTCTGCAAAAGTGGAAAAGGATCCACATGAATCTCTGCAGAGAACAGGGCTCAAGGAATAACTTTTCACAGTTATGATTACACGTTTTTTCAACATTACACTTGACTGTAGAGTCATTTGTAGGCCAAAGAGGAAGACAGTGGTGCAGAGTGAGGCGGATGACCGCACCAAGATGGCGGCCGCATTTCTCGACAGCGCCCATTCGTGGTAGCGGCCGATGCGGGGTCTATCTTTTATTATGTCTATGGTACACATCATCCGTGCTCTGTTGCTCCTTCTTCTTATTATTATTATTATTTTAGGCTTATTTTAGGCGTGTTTTACTTCCGGTTCACTGAATGGAGAAAAAACTTTTGCGAGATCTCGCAAAAAGTATTGCGAGATCCCGCAATACGTTTTGCGAGATCTCGCAATACTTTTGCGAGATCTCGCAAAAAAAAAAAAGTCCATCCATGTCCCTTTAGGGGCTCCGTACCCTCCCATCTCATTTCAATCATAATCTTTTGATCCGAATACTTCAGACTTTCGTACTTCTTACGTGTTTTGATTGCAGCCAGCACCGTTTGAGGCTCTGTACAGGGCACTATGTATACATTTGGATCTTTATCTCCAAATCTGATTTTAATAGTATGACGATGTTCGTCCTGCAAGAGCACAGAGAGAGAAAAGCATTGGAGGTGTTAATAAATGCAAGAAAACATATTTTAATGCATGCAGTGTGTTTCTGTTCTCACCTTGGAAAGACCATCGTCCTCTCTCTTCACCTCCCGTCTGCTGGAAAAATCACTCTGCAAAAGTGGAAAAGGATCCACATGAATCTCTGCAGAAACTACTAGAACTATGGAGTCCTGATGTCTGAGAGTGATGGAGTGTTTGGATCTTGTGCTGAAGGAAGGCTGTAAGGAACCCCAGCTGAGAACTCCATAGTTCATAGGCCCGGGGGACTTGGGGACTTCAGCACTCACATGGTCAATGATGGAGACACCTAGAGTGGTGTGATTAGGAGGAACAGCCTACCCGTTCTAAACCACGTCTGACTGAGGTTTTCAACTCCTAACTGAGAGAGGTGGGGGACATGGAATCTGAATGAATTTGTGAGGAAAATTTTGTGGGGAATTACGGACAGCAGGAGTCGCAAGAACTTACAAGAACCTGTGGATTCACATGCAATCGCGCAATAACAAGTTGTCTTTGGCCACAGAGGCTAACCATATAAGCAGTAGATTGTGTCTTTCAAGAGGAGGAAATCTACTTCTAGACTTCTAGAATCAGCATCTCCTCATCCATGGTGTCATCGGGGTGAAATGACGTCTAAAAACCTTTCACTTGTTCGTCTCCGCCCGTTTGCATAGTGTGAAATACGATCCTCCTGAAACACGGAGTGTTTTATTTTGAAAAGAAGCTGGATGTTTTATTTTGTCTCTGCGCCCGGCTTCCTTTCCAGCACGGGTTAATCTGTGCTGAATTTATACGGCATGCTCTGGCGTCTGGCTATCCGCAGCGGAACGGAAGGAAGCTGTTGGAAATTGACCCATTAACTTGAATGGTTAGGATCAGCAAATACGGACTTTTCGTAGCCGTTTAGGACGCAGTGAAAATTGGGGGTGAGTCTTATAATCATGTTCTCCTGGGGGTCTTGAAGGTACTGAAGAGTATGAGCTTCCAGCAACATTTTTTCAAACTATCCAGCTGGGTCCACATACTCAGCACAAAGTCAGACCCGTTCTTGGTGTGAGCTGGACTCTGCCATGGATGCCCCTTGAAGAGTTGTAACTTCTCAGCCAATTCCCAAAGAGTCACAACTGATGCTCATCAAAAAATATATAAAAATTATTCTTCTAACTGTCTGCAGGTTTTTTGTAACAAAAAACTGCAACTCACTCCATCCTAAAACCACAGCATGAGAACTCACCTGAGGGGCCGCAGCTCCACCCGTCTGCTCCTCTGCCATCTTAGCCCAGCTGCTCCTGTCTCGATGATCCTGATAAAAACAAGATGATTGATCAGAATAACACTGAACCCACACACCTCTCTGAGCTCCTTCACTGCTTTGTCTAATTTGTCCATTAAAGATGGTCTGTGAAGAGTGGCAAAACTGTGCTTTGGTCTGACCGATCAAAATCTGACCTTCTTTTGGAAATCATAGATGCTGCATCCTCCACTATGAATAGTAGAGGGACCTGACAGCAAGTCATTCACTCACAGGTCAAAGCAGGAATACCTGATGGTATGGGGATCATTAGGTGTGATCATTAGTGGGTTCTGGGTTTACCAGCTGATCTACTGTCTGAAATAAAAACCCACAGTCGTGATGACGGGACAGACTTTTTCTGGGAAGACCTTCATAAGATCCCAAACCACATTCTACCAACAGGGATTACAACAGCATGGCTCTGTAGGAGAAGAGTCCTGCTGAGAAACTGGACTGATGCAGTCCTGACTTGTGCCCCATTTGAAACATTTGGAGCATCATGACCCCAAAAACAGGACAAAGGAGACCCAGAAAGAAGTCGGTGAAAATTGACACAATTACTTGAATGGTTACGATCAGCACAGATCTCCAGATATGGCCTTTTGTGTAGCCGTTCTGAATGCGAAGGGAATTGGGGGTAAGCCCAAATTTTCACCACATCCTGAACGGCTCCGATCCAGGATGGCAGGGATTTTCGCTGTCTGCCAATTCCTACCGGATCTGTTTGTGAGGTGCATTTCTTGGCGGATTACAGACAGCAGGAATTGCGAGAACTCACAAGAACCTGCGGATTCACATGCAATCGTGCGATAATGAGTTGTCTCTAACCAAATAGGCCAGTGGTTCTCAAGTCCAGTCCTTGAGCCCCCCCCCCCGTCCTGCATGTTTTGGATGTTTCCCTGCTCCAACACACCTGATTCAAATGATCAGCTAGTTATCAAGCTCTGAAATGGAGCAGGGAAACATCCAAAACATGCAGGACGGGGGGGCTCGAGGACTGGACTTGAGAACCACTGACATAGGCTAACCATTTAAGCAGTAGAGTGTTTCCTTCTAGAGGAGGAAAAAAATAGAACTCTTGCAACCAGCTGCGGGGTCCGATCCACAGCTGAATGGAAAGAAGTCAGTGGGAAGTAACACATTAACCTGAATGGTTACGATTGGCGGATACAGCTTTTTGCGTAGCCGTTCTAGATGAAATGGAAATTGGGGGTAAAGATAAATTTTCATCACAATTATATTTTATTTGTTCATGTTTTTTTTGCTGTTTTTTTCTTTGTTTGTTTTGTTTTTTGTATTTTTGAATTTTTTTATTTTTTTTTGCTTTTTTTTTTGTCAAAAAGTCCAATCTTTTTGGACTTCATATAAAGACACAACATTTTCTTTATACTCTTTATAGAGTCTGTAAGTAAACAGGTCAAACAGGAATACAAAGTTTAGATCTGTGATCAAACACCGAACTGAAAAGGATGAAAAAGGGAGCTTTTTTAACTCAGAGGGATGTTTCCATGTCTTATGTACATGTCTTCTCTTTGTAATTTGGTCAAAGTAAAGAACGTCTAATGCCCTGACAAAGTTCCTCTCTTCATTATGAAACGTAATTTATCAACTGCACAACAACAAGAGAGACCCAGCCAGCAAAGTTCAACACAAAACCTTTGAAAGTCCACCTTGAAGACCTGTTGTCTGAGTGTCAGATCAGATCAGTGCAGAGGTAAAAGTTTAAGTAAAGAAAAAGTGCTGATCTTACCGTGAGGTGAGCGTCTCTGTGAGTACACAGCTTCCGGTATGAGTCCTCTTTTTCTCTCTCTTTTGTCGCGTCTGTGCTCTCTCTGTTTTCTTAACCCATTCAGCTTCTTCCTACAAAGCCCCTCTGAGGACATTAAATTAAAAAAAATTAACTTACTTAACTTACACTCAGGGGCGGATCTACTGGGGTGGCATGGGGTGGCAGGTGCCACCCTAAAATTAACCCTTGCCACCCCTGCTGCCACCCCAACCGGCAGCAATGAACCGATAGAAAAATGTAACAGGTACGAGCGCGAAGTTCCGATGTCCGACGACAGTAAATGCAGCACGAGAGAGCGCGAGAGCGACACGAGACTTCTTTGATGGGAGAGGCGCGAACATACAGTGGCCCAAATCCAAACTCCACCCTAAGCCCTCAAGCCCTGCACCCTCATTAGCTTAGGTTAAGTCAGCTGGTAAGTGCTTGAGTGTGGGAGGGTTTAAGGGCTCCAAAAGGGTATAAAAGCAATGGAACAGCCCTTTGTGACGTGCCACGTTACCTTGACGATAGACGACAACGTTGACAACCAAAGATGCGACTGACACTTGCCTCTCTGGGCTCTTAATTCTGCATTTATTTCGCGGCCAGCGACGTTGCAGAAGAAAGGCCAACATTGTTCCGCTCCTTTTGCACACACTTGCTCTTGAACATAGACAACAGGTAATTGGTAAATAATGATTAGATTGATAAATTATAAAACCAGCATTAATGATAGGTTAAGTGATATTGAATGGTTAAAAGGTTGAAGCACTAGATTCTGAAAGTAATCACTGCTTTAGAGTGTTAGTTCAGGATAAAATGTATTGATTCAGATAAAAGTTTGAAGTAAAAATCAATTTTCTTTGTTATAAGAATAACGCATGCGTGTGTGTGTGTATATATGTATGTATACACACACACACACACACACACATATATGTGTATATATATATATATATACATATATATATATATATATACAGTACAGGCCAAAAGTTTGGACACACCTTCTCATTCAATGTCTTTTCTTTTTTTTTATATGACTATTTACATTGTAGATCATTACTGAAGGCATTAAAACTATGAATGAACACATGTAAAATTTTGTACTAATAAAAAAAGTGTGAAATAACCGAAAACATGTTTTATATTCTAGTTTCTTTAAAATAGCCACCCTTTGCTCTTGATGACAGTAGTTCCTTGTCAGGGTTACTTCAGGCACTCCTGTGAAGTAAAAACCATTTCAGGTGACTACCTCATGAAGCTCATTGAGAGAACAGCTAAAGTTTGCAGCGCTATCAAAAAAGCAAAGGGTGGCTACTTTGAGAAATTTAAAATATAAAACATGTTTTCAGTTATTTCACACTTTTTTCTTTGAGCACATGATTCCACATGTGTTCATTCATAGTTTTGAGAATCTACAATTTAAATAGTAATGAAAACAAAGAAAATGCATTGAATGAAAAGGTGTGTCCAAACTTTTGGCCTGTACTATATATATATATATATATATATATATATATATATATGACCTAAGTCAATGAGTCAGTGAGGGGGTGGTTTGGAATTGGGCCAGTCTATGGGCTCGAAGCGAGAGAGAGACAGTCGGGAGCCGAGGAAGAAGGCACGAGGAAAGAGGTAAAAGCCATTTCAGGCATGAAAATCTCTCACAGTTCGGCGAAATTCGCCGTTTTGAAGTCAAAAAAGGTGACTTACATGAATCCTGTAGATCCGAGGAGAATTTTTTTTAGGGGGGGGGGGGGGTTGGGGTCGGGAGATTTATTTATTTATTTTTTAATTATCATGTGATTGACTTAATACGTAAACTGAACACTTCAGAAATCGGCCCTTAAAATGACACTTGGACGGTCAGCAAATCCTCCTGGCTGCTTTGCTGACGAGAACCAATCATGCGCACACTCTTCACGTGTACTTGGAGTACTTGGAGAGCCTGTGGTAGCATTGCAAAGCTGCGAGAACGCCGGTGTTGTGCTGTAGAATGCACCCCTGCCGTAGAATGCCCCCCTGACGAGAGCGCGGTTGAAAGTACGTAACAAGGCGAAATAATCGAAGTTTTCCTTACCGTTGGACGGATTCAAAAGCGTGTGCCTTTAATGATTTCATTCAGGTTATACAGATTAGCCGAAATCAATAGCCCTCTGATTCAGAATATTTGCTGTCCCGAAAGTTTATTGTTCTTTACCTTGACTCACCTATTTTTTCCGAGTTTTTTTTTCGCCAAATACGCCCAACTGAATAAAACATAAACTTATAAAAACTTGAAACCTCTCTGTGAAACGTGCTTGTAAATTATGGTAAACATCCATGGGCTTTGTGTTCTGTTTGTGCCTGTGTGCGCGTTGCGGTGAACAGCTGTTTGATCAGCTGATGCACGTACCCGCGACTGCGCCCTGTGAAACCCATTCAAAAACTAAAGTATTTTTATTATTAGCACTTCATAGACCAAATCCCCGCCCATCTACACCTAGGTGACCACAATATATATATTTTAGATAATTCGGCAATAGTTCGGCCTGTCAAATCATCTGATCAAAGCCAGTTTATTTACTTTTATCCACAGCGGAGAGCGCGCCCGGCGCTTATTTTCTTTTTTGATGAGCGCCCGGCTCATCAGCTGGCCGAGTACGCGTCACGATGATGCGACTACTCGAGGACCTCGAGTTACGTGACGTTTGCTTTGTTTAGTGCAGTTCAGGCGACGTCTTAGTTATTTGTACACGTTTGCATCATAGCACTCTTCTAAAGCCGCTACAAAATAAACCCAACAGTTTAAAAACAGTAAAAAATAGTAGACCTTCTGAGTACCTTATATGTCAACGTCAAGAAATCATTTGGTAAGTGAAAGTACATATGGGTTAAAAAGTTAGAGGGGGCACTTTTAGATATTAATGTTCAGTTTATCTAGCAAGTTTGCAGCTCATATTAATTTTAATATACCCATTCCACAGAAAACAAGTCACAGAGAGCAGGGCAAACATGTTCAAGAGATTAAAACAGAATACCCTGGATGCATTTCTGGCAAAGAAAAAGAAAGAAATTGACAAAGAGGAAGATAGTAAACATGCAACCAAGGAGGATGGAAGAGAGAATAGGGAAAGTTAGGCAGAGAGAGGAGAGTCATTCAGAGATGGAAGGGGAGCAGAGGCACACGGAGGAGGATGGAATAAAAAAAAAAATTAAAATAAATAAAATATATTTAAACAATAAACATCTTGTGTGACTTGTAGCCTAAAAAATTGTAATAAAAAAAAAAACATTAAAAAAAATTTCAGCGCGCGCTCTGCGCGCGCATCATGGACCTCACCTATTCCAAAATCCTGGCTACGGCCCTGGTTTTGAGCCATCTAAAATAGCAAAAGCAGGCATCTGCAAAAAAGCAAGCAGGTGTGACTTGGAGTGTTTTTGCCGCCTCCTGCAGATCACTGAAACACAATGTGGGTGAACAGAGCTCAATATTTTGTTGGGTTGTACAGTGTACCGGAACGTATTTCCTCCGCACCCTTCTCACCTTTTCAACCCCTGACCCATTTTCATGCTTGCATATGAGAAAGAAAGGTTTAAAATGTGACACTGGTCTAAATCCATGGAGCTGCAATGGGTTGTTGTTTTTATTTTTACATGCCTCATCGTATTAATCTTACTGGTGTGAGAATCCTAATAAAAGAAAGATTGTATTGGACGAAGAATGTCTGTCATGTTTGTAAATGGCAGCCATGCCTTTTTGTATTGATCAAACTCAGTATATATCTGCCATATGTTGCCACCCCTCAAAAATTCCTGCCCCCCTCTTGCCACCCCATAAGTATTTTTCTAGATCCGCCCCTGCTTACACTCATTACCAACACTGACATGTCCAGCCTCACGCAGCCTTTGAGCAAATTCAGTTTAAAGGTAAAGAGTTAAAACTTTGAACACCTTTTACTTAAAACTCAGAGGCAAAAGCAGTAAATCCAGGAATCATCTAAGCCGGCTCTCATATCACGCTGAATTATTATTTTATATTTATATTTTTTATTTAAATTAAGTTATTGTAACTTCTGTACCTTAACAGAGAGAACATAACGGCTCTTACCTCTCTAAAATCCGTGAGGACTCCTCCGTATGACCGTGAAACGAGGCTGATGAGACGGACTTGGAGAGAAAATCAACTGAGAGACATCTCAGTGATGGCTTCCCGGGAAAAGGCAGCTGTGCAATGGTGGATAAGGAAGCCCGTTAGTTTCTTCATGGGCGGTGTCCTCTGCAGAAACGAAACTTAAGCTGTTCCGCGTGCGTGTGAGCGTGCGTGGCGCGAGTTTGTGCGGAGCCTTTCCCTGTCAATGTAATGTTAACATACTGTTAATTAATGACCAACTTTGAGTCACTATGAGAATGACTAACCGAGTATCCTCAGATTCTTTTAGTTTAGCCAAAGTTTTGTAAGACTTCTCAGAAATTAGATGTTTCTGACAAATGAAGATATTATTTTATGAAGTTATTATTCCTCTTAAAGTTGTTTTTATTTTCTTTCTTTAACTCATGTCTTTAAAAAATCATGTAATAATCAGAGAAACTGTATGTTCTTGGATTATTAAGTCTCTTAAATTTGTTTCTATGGTTTGGCCAGCAGCCACTGGTGCATTACTCCCCCCTGGGGAAAGGAGGGGGGTGTACAAATCCTATACATGCACACACACACACACATATATATAGATATATATCCTACATATGTTGTTACAACAAATGTTACAGCAGTGTACAAATGAAACCAACTGAAGGACATATATTTTTACTTGAACATGGTATTTGCCATCTTTTTCCCACCAGTTGCGTTACATCAGTCATACCTTTCTGAATCTGTGCTGGGCCTTACTGTGGGGTTTGAAGAAGAGGGCAGGTGATGCAAAACACTTATTCTCACCCATGTATGGCATCAATTAATCCTGCGAAAGAGCGTCTTTAAAACTGCCTTTTTATTTTTTGTTGGGTTACTGTAAAATGTTCATGTCCAAGCTCTTTATCTCACAGCTTCTCCTCCAAAAGTCTCCTCTTGAACAGCGTCATGGCCTTGCCTTAGTAGCTTTTGTAACCTTCCCAGCCCGGGTAAAGAAACTTGCATCTGCTCAGCCCACAGTGCTTAGCTGCACACAGAGCAGAGAGGTGACGATTGGCTCAGTGGCTTGTCTGTCTAAAAAAGAATAAATAAATAATGCATTGAAACAATCCCAAACAAGCGAGCAGACACTATTAGGACTTCCAGTTTTTTAAAATGAGATACTAGAAACAGTAAATGAAGAATTTGTGATATCCAAATGTTATGACAATATCCTTGACATACCCATTATTTCTGGCAATGCGTGATGTACATGAGTAGAAGACATCTCTGACTACTCACACACTGTTTATACATTATTAATTTTTACTGCTGCAGTTTCTCTTCAGGTTGGTTCTAGTTAACCTGTCCTTTCTTCTCCCCCTTGTTGCAGAGATACCTGAGTGCTGCTCATGACTATGACTTGGATCACCTGGGCCTGGCCCTGGCAGGGTTAAAAGCCCAACCCTGCTGCTGCCTACTCTCTCATTCTGCCACCTCCATCCCAGCCTTCACCTGAATATTCTGTATTTGTTTGTTTCGTTTGACAACACCCTACACTTCATCTTCACACACATCCACATTTAACACCACTGACTGACACACGCCATATTTTGCTGTTGATTATTCAGTTGGTTTACTTGTTTTTCAATCAACAAGCCACCTTTTTGCAAGTATTCCCAGTGTCCTTCCCACATTTGTTATGGCCTTTGAGCCAGGTTATGACAAATTTCACATTATAGGTCCTTCATTTGTACTTGTAAAAATGGTTACATTTTTTTACATTTGTGATACTGTAAATGCAAACTGCTCCATAATTTCTGGCAATGCTTGCTGTACATGAGTACAAGACATCACTGACTACTGACACACTGAGAATTATTCACATTTACTGTATAATTATTGAGAAATTTCACATTGTAGGTCCTACATTTGTACTTTGAAATGGTTACATTTCTCATTTTTCCTACACTAAAAGCAAATTGCAAAATTTCTGGAAATGCTAGATGTATCTGTGTAGAAGAGATCTCTGACTAATACTGAGAATTATTTATTTTTACTGCATCATTATTAAGGAAATTCCCATTAAATATCTTACATTTGTACTTTGATGTCGTTACATTTCTAACATTTCTGCTACTGTAAATAAAAATTAGTCCATAATTTCTAACAATGCTTGATGTACATAAGTAGAGGACATCTCTGACTACCAACAGACTGAGAATTATTCATTTTTTCAGTATCAGTATTAATGAATTTCATGTTAAAAGTCGTACATTTGTACTTTGAAATGGTTACATTTAATTGCTGGTATCGCAAAGTTCAGAAATGCAACCATTTCAAAGTACAAATCTAGGACTTATAATGGGAAATTCCTTTATAAGGATACAGTAAAAATTAATAATTCTCAGTGTGTCACTAGTCAGAGATGTCTTCGACTGAAGTACATCAAGCATTGCAAGAAATTATGAACTAATATTTACAGTACCACAAAATAAGGAAATGCTGTACTGACATTTTTGATCATGGTATTCCGACTTTTTATGTTACTATACTATAACATTTTTTCAACATACTATACTATGTCATTTTTTACTGACAGTTTTATCATACTATACTAAAAAAATTTTAACATACTATACTATGACATTTTTTTGACATACTATACTATGACATTTTTTGATCAAACCATACAATAACATTTTTAGCATATTATACTATGACATGTTTTAACATATTATACTGACATTTTCTATCATAATGTACTATGACATTTTTATTAAACTATGCTCTGACATTTTTAAACCTAGTATACCACAACAATGTTAACATACTATACTATGACATTCTCTATCATAAAATACTGTGAAATTTGTATCATACTATGCTATGACATTTTTTTTTAACATACTATAGTATGACATTTTTTGACATACCATACTATGACATTTTGATCATAGTATAGTATGACATTTTATTACCACATTACACTATGACATTTTTTAAACATACTTTACTATGACATTTTTAAACATACTGTACTATGACATATTTCAAACACTCTATACTATGACATTTTTTGACATACCATGCAGACATTTTGATCATACTTTACCATGACATTTTTTAAACACAGTATACTATGAATTTTTTTAACATATCATACTATGACATTTTAATCATACTATACTATGACCTTTTTATCATACTATGCCATGACATTTTTTTAACACACTATACTATGACATTTCATTGACATACTTTACTATGACATTTTTATCATATACTACGACTTTTTTTAACATTCTGAACTATGACTTTTTAAAACATGCTTTTCTATAAGATATTTAATCATACTACACTATGACAGTTAATCAACTATACTGTGACATTTTGATCATACCATACTAAGACATTTTTTGACATACCATACTATGACACTTTAAACATACTATACTATAATGTTTTTATCATACTATACTATGACATTTTTAACATTATATACAATAACATTTTTTTAAAATGCTTTACTATGACAATTTTATCATACTATGCTATGACAATTTTTTAACATACTATACTACAAGACATTAAACATACTGTACTATGACAGTTTTTGGCACACTATACTATGACATTTTTTTAAAATACCGTACTATGACATTTTTTTAAAGATAATATGCTTAGACCTTTTTATAATATTATGCCATGACATTTTTTTTAACACACTATACTATGACATTTTATTGACATACTTTACTGTGACATTTTTATCATATCATACTACGACTTTTTTTGACAAACCATACTATGACATTTTTTAACATACTATACTATAATGATTTAATAATACTATACTATGACATTTTATACAATACAATTTTTAACATATTACACTATTACATTTTTTTGACATACCAGACTATGAAATTTTGATTATACTTTACCATGACATTTATCGACACATTATACCATGACATTTTTTGAAAACATGCTATACTATGACATTGTTTAATCATAATATACCATGACATTTTTCTAAACATACTGTACCATGACCTTTTTTATCATACTATGCTATATTTTTTCAACATACTATACTATGACATTTTTAAAGATACTATATTATGACATATTTTCAACACTCTATACAATACCTTTTTATCATACTATGCCATGACATTTTTTAACAAACTATACTATGACATTTTTTCAACATACTATACTATGACATTTTTAACACACTGAACTTTGACTTTTTTAAACATACTATACTATGATGTTTTATCATACTATATCATGAAATTTTATTGACATACTATACTATGACATTGCTTAAACATACTGTACTATGACAGTTTAATCAACTATACTGTGACATTTTTTAACATACTATACTATGATATTTTCATCATGCTATACTATGAAATTTTATTTACATATTATACTGTGACATTTTTTTAAACATACTATACTATGACATTTTTAATCATACTGTACTATGACAGTTTTATCAACTATACTGTGACATTTTTTAACATACTGTACTATGAGTATTTTTAACATGCATTGCTATGACTTTATTTGACATACTATACTGTGACATTTTCTATCATACTACACTGTAACAATTTTAACATACTATACTGTGACATTTTTTTGACATACCATACTATGACATTTTTATTATACTATATTATGACATTTGATTGACATATTATATTATGAATTTTTTTTTAAAGATAGAATACTATTATCTTTTTATCACATTATGCCATGACATACTATACTATGACATTTTTTTAACATACTATACTATGACATTTTTTAACACACTATACTGTGACATTATTTAACATACAATACTATAATGTTTTTATTATACTATACTATGACATTTTTTGACATATAAATCCATGGCATTTTTTTAAACATACTTTACTATGACTTTGTTTAATCATACTATACTATCACAGTTTTATCAACCATACTATGACAATTTTTAACACACTATACTTTGACATTTTTTAATATACAATACTATAGTTTTTTTATTGGACTATACTATGATATTTTATTGACATATTCCATGGCATTTTTTAAACATACTTAACTATGACATTGTTTAATCATACTATACTATCACAGTTTTATCAACTATACCGTGACATTTTTTAATGGCGGCGGCCGTAACACACACTTTACTATGAGATTTTTTATCATGCCATACTATGATGTTTTTATCATACTATACTATGACAATTTTTTGACATACCATACTATGACATTTTTATCATACTATACTATGACATTTTATTGACATATTATACTATGACATTTTATTAACATAATATGCTATGATATTTTTCAGCATACTATGCTATGACATTTTTTTAACATACAAAACTATGACATATTTTCAACACTCTAAACAGACCTTTTTATCATACTATGCCATGACATTTTTTTAACATACCGAACTATGACATTTTTTAACATACTAAACTATGATGTTTTTATCATACTATACTATGACATTTTATTGACATATAATACCATAACATTTTTTTAAACATACTTTACGATGATGTTGTTTGATCATACTATACTATCACAGTTTTATCAACTATACTGTGACAGTTTTATCAACTATAATGTGATATTTTTAACATACTATACTATGAGATTTTTTAACATACTATACTATGACAGTTTTTGACATACCATACTATGACATTTTTATCATACTATACTATGACATTTTATTGAGATATTATACGATGAAATTTTTATAAATATACTATACTACGACATTTTCAAACATACTATACTATGACCTTTTCATCATACTTGCTATATTTTTTCAACATACTATACTATGACACTTTTTAACATATTTTACTATGACTATTTCTAACACACTGTACTTTGACTTTTCTTAACATACTATACTATGTTTTATCATAATATACTATGAAATTTTATTGACATATTATACTATGAGATTTTTTTAAACAAACTATAGTATGACATTGTTAAGTCATACTGTACTATGACTGTTTTATCAACAATATTTAGATATTTTTTAACATACTTTACTATGAGATTTTCTATCATGCAATACTATTTTTTCTTCATACTATGCCATATTTTTTAACATACTTTACTATGACATTTTTCAACACACTATATTATTACAGTTTTTTACATACTATACTACCATGTTTTTATCATACTATACTATGACATTTTATTTATATATTATACCATGACCTTTTTTTTCAACATTCTCTACTATGACGTTGTTTAATCATACTATACTATCACGGTTTTATCAACTATACTGTGACATTTTTTAACACACTATATTATGAGAATTTTTATCATACTATACTATGACATTTTATTTATAAATTATACCATGACCTTTTTTTTCAACATTCTTTACTATGATGTTGTTTAATCATTCTATACTATCACAGTTTTATCAACTATACTGTGACACTTTTTAACACACTATACTATGAGATTTTTTATCATACCATACTATGACATTTTTATCATACTATACTATTACATTTTATTGACATATTATACTATGACATTTTTATAAACATACTATGCAATGATATTTTTCAACATACTATACTATGACATTTGTAAACATACTATACTATGACATATTAACACTCTATACAAGACCTTTTTATCATACTATGCCATGACATTTTTTTAACATACTATACTTTGACATTTTTTAACACACTATACTATGATCTTTTATCATACAATACTATGATATTTTATTGACATTTATTGACATACTATGAGATTTTTTTATCATGCAGTACGATTTTTTTGAACATACTAGACTGTGACATTTTCTATCATACTATACTGACATTTTTTAACATACTATACTATGATGTTTTTATCATACTATACTATGACATTTTTTTAAACATACTTTACTATGAGATTGTTTAATAATACTGTACTATGACAGTTTTATCAACTATACTGTTACATTTTTAACATACTATACTATGACATTTTTTTTACATACTATACTATGACATCTTTAAACATACTATACTTTGACATATTTTCAACACTATTTACAAGACTTTTATATCATACTATGCCATTACATTTTTTTTACATACTATACTGTGACATTTTTTAACATACTATACTATGATGTTTTTTATCATACTATACTATGACATTTAATTGACATATTATGCCATGACATCTTTTTAACATACTATGTTATGACTTTTTTATGGTACTTTGCTATGATATTTTTTAACATACTATACTATGACACTTTTTACATTCTTTAATGTGAAATCTTTTTAACATACTAAACTATGACTTTTAGAAACTTCTTTACTATGACATTTTTTATCGTACAACAATGCTATGACATTTTTTTAACATATGTTATGACAGAGAAATCGTTTGGGGAAGATGGGAAGTAACAATAAATTAAACCAGGCAGGGGAGACGAAATGAAGTTTAGGAAACAGGAAATCAGAATAAGCAAGTAATTTATTTACAATCAAAATTCAATAACAAAAAAGTTCAAACAACTAAAGGTGAGCAAGAGGCCGATTGTCAGTAAGTTATTCAAAAACCAAAATCCACTGCCAACTATTCCAGCAAACAAACAAAAAAACACAACAGGCTCCTGCCACCGGAAAACCTGGACTTTAAGAACACCAAAACGCACAGGAGTGAAACACAGTCAACAATCGGGAGGTCTGCAGCACGAGTGACGATTACGAGGGCTGAAAGAGAGAGAGAATCAGCACAGCTGTTCCTTCTAATATCCACCCCCACTCATCACACCAAGCAGGTTCACCTGACACACCTGGAAGAGACGTGCAGCAGAAGACACAGGACACACCCACACCCACAGCCTTAACAACATACTATACTATGACATTTTTTAAAACATAGTATACTATGACCTTTTTATCATACTATGCCATGATATTTTTTTAACATATTATACTATGACGTTTTTATGATACTGTACTATGGCATTTTATTGACATATTATACTATGACATTTTTGAAAATACTATACTATGACATTTTTACAAAAATACTATACTATGACAATTTTATCATTCTATGCCATGAAATTTTTTTTAACATACTATACTATAAATTTTTTAATTATACTTTACTATGACATTTTATATTTTACTGTACTATGACAGTTTGATCAACTCTGTTGTGAAATTTTTTATCATACTATACTATGCCTTTTTTAACATACTGTAATATGACATTTTGTCTCTAATTAAACGTGATCTCATAATTATACCATACTGTCATTTTTATCATACGACTTTTTTTAAACATACTATACTGTGACATTTTCTATCATACTAAACCATGATGTTTTTCATAGTTAACAAACTATACAGTGACATTTTTACATACTATATTATAAATTTTTTTATCATACTTAACATTTTTAACATACTATAATATGACACTTTGTCTTTAATACAATGTGATCTTTTCATCATACCATACTGTCATTTTTTCATACCATAATATGACATTTTTTAACATACTATACTATTACTTTTTTTTAATACACTTTACTATGACATTTTTTATCATACTATCCTATGACAGTTTTGTCCAACTATACTGTGATATTTTATTATACTAAACCATGACATTTTTATCATACTATACTATGACATTTTTATCATACTAAATCTTGATATGTTTTTCATACTAAACTATGCCATTTTTTTATCATACTATTCTATGACATATTTTTAACATACTGTGACATTTTTTTACATACTATACTATGACATTTTTATCATACTATACTATGACATTATTTTGACATACCAAACTCTGACTTTTTTATCACACTATACTATGATTGTTTTGTCAAACTATACCGTGACATTTTTTGTCAGTCTATACTATGACATTTTTTATCATACCATACTATGACTTATTTAACATACTATACTGTGACATTTTCTATCATTCTTTACCATGATATGTTTTTCATACTTAACGTTGACATTTTTTAACATACTATGCTATGACATTTATAACTATTTACACTATAAAATGTTTATCATACTTAACAATATTTTAAAGGAAAGGACACAAATGTTTGGACCAAAAATACATGACCAATTATCACCTTTAGACACATTTGGTAGTTTAATCAACATGTTAATTGCTTCTTATACATTTTATGCATTAGATATAAAATATTTACCTTCAAAAATGTTTCTTTTAAACTTTATTCAGATTCAAATCTGTTTAAAAAAAATTCTCCTCCTTGTTGAGAGTTTTGGGTCACCATTCGTTCTGGCTGTAAGTCATAAAAACTTCCTGCACATTACAACTCAACCAACTCCTCGCCTGTAATTTTCCAGGTGTGTTTTCTACCAAACAAAGTTAAGGTTTATGGTAAAAATGTTATGATGGAAGCATGCATGGCTTGCTGTTCACGTCATTATAAAAGGGGTGTTGACCTTTTGCTCTTGCTTTCTGGCTGATTGTGTATAATGGACTGTGGGTGCTAATACTCGTGTCTGATTTTTAGTATCATGTATAAATAAGAGGAGCAAATGTGCAACTTATTTTAATGGACGTCTGAAAGTGCAAACAGCTGTGCTCTAGACCAGCAAAATCTGTGATCACTAACTTCAGACATGTTAATCCTTACTTATTAATCTAGATTCCAACTGTATTTTTCACATTTTTGAGTATCATTTTCTTTCTTCAAACTTATTTTATCTTATTCAGCAGTGGTCCCTGTGTGGACACCCTGCCCTCTGTTAATCAGTCGCCATTGGTTTTGGCTGTAAATGATAAAAAAAAACTCAGACAAATTGTAACTCACCTGTAATTTTCCAGGTGTGTCTATCCTCCAAAGTTTAGAGTTGTGGTAAAAAAGATTATGACACAAACATTCCCGAATAAACTCCTTCAACTACAGTTTGTTCATTTTGTTTCTAGTTGTTTGTATTTGACTCTTACTGAGCCTTTTCAAAAGTTTGAATGTAAGAATGTTTGAAAAGCCAAAAAAGAAATTATAAACTGATAACTACCGACTGAAAATAAATCAGTAACTGGGCAAAAACAGAAAATTCAATTAACAAGAGCATAAACAAAAACAGAATTCAAAGTAAAGTGAGAAACTGAGGGGTGTTTATCTTTTTTAAACACAGGAGTCAAAAAAAAAAATGAAGTTGTAGTAATTCGCTGAGATTACCACCAAACTGAGTCAACGTCCGGCTGTTTTCCACTCTGACTTTAACCAAACTTTTTAAAATACTGACTGTTTCTGCTACAAAAAAGCCTCTTACTCTTAAACAAACATGGTCTGTCTCTGGAGGGATGTGCTCTGCAAAGTTTTCAGACTTTAGCATAAAAAATCTAACTTTATTTATGGCAACAAAAGGTACTTTTATTCTGCACAGATTACCTCTACAACAACTGAAAATAGAGCTCAGGTTCACTAATACTGTAGAGTCCCCTTCAGCGTCATTAGACTGCACAGTAAATCCTTGTTTATCACATATTATCGTCCGGAATGACTTAAATATAAACTCAACAATTTTTCTAATGAAACACTGGGCCTCCTGGGCACCTGTCTGTCATTTCAGTACGACAAAATAACCATCTGTGGTCCCATCTGCAAGACAGAAACGATGAGTGAGAGATCAGCAAGATAACAGACAGACAAGATCAACACTGACTGTTTGTGACGTGAGCGCAGAGGCTGACTTTTAGTGTTTACCTCTTATCGTGCTGAGGATGAAGCTGGTTTCCTCTTTGAGGTTCTGCACCATCTGGAATAAAAGACATCCAAATAATCACCGTTAAACACTCAAAGCTCACCCCACAGCCAGACTTCGACAGGACTGAGCTTCAGTTTTTATTACCTGGTCACTCTGATATCACCTCTGCCTGTTTACACTGTGGTAAAGTGTTATTTCAGACAGTCTTTGCCATGAATAAGATATAAAGTCTGACAGTAGTTTGACCCATAAGCAGGCTGATTAGACCGGTGGTTGTGTACTGACAGCATGATAGCAACATGAGCTGTGTCTCACTGAAGGGGCTGCAGCCTCTATAGGACCAAACCTTCAGCGCTGACCCTGGTCTTACTGAGTTAGACCCCCCCTCCAGAGATGAATGTTGTCGACCGCTTGCTTCTCTAGTTATACCAACTTTAGTAACGACCTCAGGATAGCAATACAGAGAGCCACGCCCTCAACCAAAACACCACTCTATAGCCACAAAAAATCCTCAGAACAACACCTAACACCTACGAAAACATAAACTTAAGTGGGGGCATTTCTCCACCTCTGTAGTCTATAAGCTGGTCAAGAAACTTCTACTGTAGTTAAAATGAAAAGGTTAAGGTGTTTTAATGAGCCGCATTATCAATAAAATCATGATTTTGTTAACAGGTATAGATATATGTGCTGTCGAGTTAATATATGTGAACAAGGGCACAGTAAAGATAAATCAGCTAATTTTCCAATGAGGTTCTGTTACTAAACGGAACTACACCATGTTCTACTGAGGTTAGTACATATAGGGTCCCAGCCATAGTACTAGACACCAAACATCTTTTTAACTTTGACTCATTTCTTTAACAAAGAGACTAAACACAACTCACCTACTCTCTTCCAGCAGACGCTTGTTTGTAGCAAGACCTCAGGCCAGTCCATTATGGACTACAGCGGGGTTTCGCAGCTCAAGAAAGAACATTTATGATAATTTCTTCATGGAAATACAATCAGACCGAGACGCTAAGACAGAAGAACTACCGCGTCTATAAAATGATTAATATGGTGATTGTTACTTTAAGGAAATGATAAAGAAATGATCATAAATGTTCTTCCTTGAGCTGCGGCACCCCGCTGTAGAAATGAGTCAAAGTTGAGGGTGTGTTGTCGATAAAGGAGACGCATAGATACCTCGTCTGACACTAAGACGTGGATCCCAGATGGTTTCTGTCTGTAGATGTGTGTAATTTGCTGTGGAGTGATGCTGTACAGCAGGGCGATCTTTTCAGACAGGTCCAGCAGTGTGAGCTCCTCCAGGTACAGAGCATGGTAGACTGCAGGGAGGGGAGACACAACCACCAGATGCATTTCAATGGATTCATCAGATCGCATTATTATTTGAAGGAGTTTTAGATGTTTTTGAAACTATTTTTTTCCCACAAAAAAATTCACGATAAATTATTTATTTAACCACCAAAAATCAGCAAGATTTTTGCACAGCAGGTACACTTACCATCTGCGCCGCCTGGTTTAACAGGAGGCTGTATTCTGGTCTGCTGCTGACACACATAGATGGTCAGGCGGGGCTGTATACACCTGGGGGAAGAGCACAAGGTACAACATGAGGAAAGATGATGAGTATTGTCACATATATTTATGTGACTGTCTGAATATACTCTATATACATTCAGAAGGTCACTCAAATCAATGCAACCTTTTCATCAAATAGATAAGTTATTATAATAAAAAAAGTTTATATACAAATGCTTTTGTTTTTTTCCTCCAGATAAATTCATTCAGCTCCTGCAGCATCTCTGTCCAGACTCTTTAATGCCTCACCTTCCTTTCATGGTGTTAAAAAGACGAATACCATCAGCAGGGCCGCAGATCTGGATCAGATCCTCCCTGCTCATCCTCAACAGGTCAGCACCTGCAACAACAGCCGATAATCCAAATCCCATCCTTATTTTCCCTCCATGGCCAAATCACTGCCGCTCTTTCTCTCTCACTGTCTGCAGACTGGTGATTTTGTTTTGCGTACCCTCCCCCCCAGTTACCTGAGAAGCTGGAGAAGAGCCGTGAGAAAGGTGCGAACCTGTGATGGTGCAGCCACTGCTGAGTGTCCTGCAGCGAGGACGATGGCAGAAGGTGCTACATGTCAAAAAGAAGAAGAGCCCTTGAAATGAGTATAGCAGCACAGCATCCACTGTCTCCAAATAATGTCCTAAAGGGGATGAGAGAGCAACGTTAAGACTTTCACTCTGCACTGCTCTCTGTTACTTACATCAGAGCAGCCGGGCATGAGCAGCTCCCCCTGCTGGTTTGGAGAACAGTTGCTATAGAAGTATGCACATGAGGAGGAAAGAGCAGATCAGGTGATTGGTTCTGTGGTCTGTGACGAAGTTTTACAACAAAGTGTCGGTCTTCACTTGTGTTTACAGAGCATCATACTGGTGAGTACCCATAGGGGGAGCTACTGCCACAGTTATGTCACACCGCTGGTCAAAGAGGAGTCCTGGTGCTCTAAACCTGGTACCTCTGCTTTGTTTGTGTTACTCTGATCCTATCACTGAAGTATTGTGTCCTCCTTTTAGGTAAATCATGTTGGTCGTGGAGTTTAAACTGAGCGCAGTCTGTCATGGCTGCTGATCTGGAGCGATTCCTACTTTCTATTAACCGAACAAGAATCCAGATTTGGAACTCAGGGGCTAGAAAGACCAAAACCCTGTTCACACAGGCACAGAAACTTATTCAAGGTGAGCTTCATGTGTGAAGACAAACAGCTGATTATATCACCCGACTTTGTCTGGAGTTTTCCCTTCAGGGTTTCATCACTCTAAGATGAAGATGAATCACAGATGGTGTTGATATCATGAAACTTCTGCACGACTTCTGAACTCTGAACATGCATGAGTGAAGCTGATTGAGCAGGATCAGACTCCGCTCTGTCCGCCATCTTTTGACCATTAAACAGTGACCAGAGCTGTTACAGCGACGACCTCCCTCCTGCTAAACCTCAGGAAACTTTGAAGTCTAAAAAAGAAGGTGTCACTGGGCGTTTATGCGGACTCACCTGTCGGTGAAGCTACAGGGAGTCGGGGAGCTGTGATAAACTGGTGATGGAGTGCTGCTGCTGCTGTGGCTGGTGAGGTTGAGGGCATCAGGCCAAGGAGAGCACTACAGAGAGAGGAAGGAGAGGAGGGTCATCTGTCTGTCGAAGACCGGACGCTGGTTTCCCTCAACGCTGTAACCCCTTTACAGACAAATCTTATGTTGTGGTGTTTGTACAAAAAATCTTTTAATATCAGTCAATAGTTTTTAGTTATTGATGACATTTGGTAATATATCGATATCTCTGTGTTCTCTTATGTCTGTATCGTCAACATTTGAACATTTTTGAGCGGTCCGCTCTTTCTGACTGTAAACAAAGCCGTTCTCCACCTCCTCTAACCTGATTGGTTGTGAGGCAGACGCTGCTCCCCCGTGTCGTTCAGGAGCCCAAACAAAGTTAGCGTGCTACAATATCGGACAGTAGAAACCAACCAGAAAGTTCGGAAAATTGTCTGAATCCTCCTTTGGCCACGACTGCCGACACAAGCAAGAAAACAAAGTAAATACCGGAGACTCTGGAGGAATAACGGGCGCTTAAAACGGAGGTAGACCGGACAAGAGCTAAAAAGCCGGGTCAACATAAACGATGGGGGACGCTTGGGGATCTTGGTGACCCTGTAACCTTTCTGCTGGACAGGTAAACCGCTTTAACAAAGTAAGACAAGTGTCTGTAACAGAAGTGTTTCTTGTCAAACGGACCTGCTGTAGCGTGCTGTAGCGCCATCGCTAAACTGTCCTCCCTCGGGTCCTGGACTATGTCACTTTATCCTCGTTGTAGAAGTCCTGCAAACATTGTGTTTGCTGGTAGTCTGTTGGCATCTACAGTAGCACCAATGCTTTTGACTTTCAGCTTGACTGGGCCCCATTTGTAATGATCTGAAGTATTTATCTGCATTATATCTGAATTTAATTGGAACGATACGAGCGAGCAGGAGCGTCTGTTTGTGGGCGGGGCTTGAGGGGAGAGGAGGAGCTGAGGGGAAAACTGGAATATCCTCAGATCCTGACTACCCCAACTTTAAAACAGTTGGTCCTGGTTTGAATCTGAATCATTCACCAAATCCTGTTTTTTCAGGACTTTTTAAAACAGAAACGGACTGAAGGACGTCTCCCATCACTGACTTTAAAAGTGTATGTTTGATTTTTATCTGGAGGTCTGCCAAAGTCACTTCACTGTCAACGTCAGAACACCGGCCCTTCAGGGGTCTCAATCATTGACAGAGCTCCGCAGTGACGCCGGCACACAATTAAAAAAGAAAACAAGCAGAGCGACATATTAACATGCGGTTCTGAGAGGAGGATATCCAGACTGCTCACCTCTTTCAACACCGTGGTCTCATGGGACAGCTGGTACTTGTCTCGGTCCTGAGGGGACTTCTTATCAATCTTCTCCCTGTCCGTCTTCAGTTTACGATCAGCTCCTTTGGGCTTTCAGGACAGAGAAACAAAAAGGCGTTAGACGTCAAAGTGAGCAGGCAGGATGACAGACTGGGAGGAAAGTTTCTCACCTTGAAGACTTTGACCTGACAGCTGGAGGAGTGAACATGCTCCATGTACTCTCCATGCTCGTTGGTGGTGAAAGTGTCCACCTGGATACGAAAGGGGACTCCTTTCTCGCCCCCGTGCTTCCTGGGGGTGAACTCAGTGCTGATGCAGTTGACCTGGGAGACAATGTTGACTCTCAGTTTCAAACCTTCACCAGAGAAAAGTTGGACCAGAGTCTGTTTCCGTACCTGGATGAAAGCAGAAGCGTTCTTCTCGGGATCCCAGAGGAACTCAATCGTGTTGAGGTGCAGAGGGTGGGACCGCGGCTCCATTACACCCACTGACAACGGGATATCTGCAAACGGATGGAAAGACATGGTTGACGATTGGAGAGACTGGTTATTATTATGAACCTCGTTTCTATGGCGATCATGCTCCTATAGTGCGATCTCCACAAAGTGTAGAGAAAAAAGACCCTTCAGAGTCCAGCAAGACAATATAAAACCACATTCTGCAGGGATCACAACACTAAAGCCAACTCACCTATATCCAGGATCCGGTCCCCGGGTCTGTTCCACCTCCATCCCTCCAGCTGCTGATGCTCCATATACTGCAGTCGACGGTCATGAAACACCACACGCACAATGCTCTGTGAACAGGCGGGTTCAGGAGTTCAGGCCAGGAAACAGGCGGGGGTTTAAAGAGGGCAGCTCACACAGAACCAGACAGCCGGACTGTCGGGTAAAGTGCTCAGACGCTGCCCCCCGTTAGCACAGTTCAAAACACAGAGACACAATGATCAGGAGGAGAACATTCAGAGTGAAGCTCATCTCCACAAACTCCTGAGGAAACAGAGAAACTTCTCATTTTAGAGTCAGGGCTCCCACTATCACTCACTACACGGACTCTTGAGGTGACAATTATGGAACGACATGTCATGATGCTAAAGTATGACGGGAGGGATATTCTCTTCCAGCAGCCGCTTGTTTGTAGCAAGACCTCAGACCAGTCCATTACAGACTACAGCGGGGTGACGCAGCTCAAGGAAGAACATTTATGATCATTTCTTCATGGAAATAGAAATAGAAGAACTACCGCGCCTGTAAAATGATTAATATGATGATTATTACTTCAAGGAAATGATAAAGAAATGATCATAAATGTTCTTCCTTGAGCTGCGGCACCCCGCTGTAGTCGGGGCAAACAAGCGTCTGCTGGAAGAGAGTAGGTGAGTTGTGTTTTTAGTCTCTTTGCCAAAGAAATTAGTCAAAGTTAAAAAGATGTTTGGTGTCTAATACTATGGCTGTGACCCTATATGTACTAACCTTAGTAGAACATGGTGTAGTTCCGTTCAGTAACAGAACCTCATTGGAAAATTAGCTGATTTAACTTTACTGTGCTCTTGTTCAAATATATTAACTCAACAGCACATATATCCATACCTGTTAACAAAATCATCATTTTATTGATAATTCGGCTCAATAAAAACACCTTTACCTTTTCATTTTAACTACAGTAGAAGTTTCTTGGCCCAGCTTAACAACACCTGTCTGATCCGATTCACCGACCCTGAAGATCGCTCAGTGTCACCAAGACGACAACTGAGCTTTAAGGACTCACAGGATCTCAGACCCGGGTCGTTTTTGTCACAATTACAGGGTGTAAATATTAACTGACATGTACCAGATGTTTGGGAAACATCTCAGCAGATTTAGAGCAGAACTGACATGAAACCTAAAAACATCTACCAGACATATTTCAAGTAAAAGCTCTAGACGCAGTGAAAATGTTGAATTGAACTGATTTGGGGGATTTACGAATGATTTAAAGCCGATGTTGAGGTGTCACACGACGAAACTTGAAGAAAAGGATGGTTGACGTTTCCTTTTTTGACTCTTTCTCACAAGGACTTTGAGAGGCATACATCTACATCTCTGCAGCACCGAAGCCAGCCTGTAAAACCGCGACAGGCATCAAATAAATCAACCAATTAGATTAACAGCCTGTAAAAACATGCAGCATTGGCATATTTATGGAGGGAGACTCACGCATGACTGCGCACCAGAACTCAAAGAGTCCTGAACCCAGGAGGTCAGGTGTTTGCAGAGACGCCACCTGTCCCATTCCTGTGTTTCTAGGATGCTACAGCCAGCATTAGCGTCTCGATGATGGCGGGCTGACCAGGGAGACGCGGCGAGTGGATGCACTCACAGGGAAATGAATCAATAACCCTGGATTTTAGCAAAGACGTCAAATCTTTAGGGGAGGAAATCTACGTCTGCAGCTGAGTCGGTTTAATGTTCATCGAAGAAAACGAGCTGCAGGGTCAACTTTGCATTTGTGAAGTTTCATTTTCTGGTTTCTTAGATTTTAAAAGTGAGTTTGGGTGATAGTACCGAGGTCGACATCCCACCCCTGAAATGGAAGGAAGGGTTTGAGGACCAGTGACAAACCATCAGAGTGGAAACATCAAAACTGACAAGAGAAGAAGAGGAAGAGGAGACATGAAACAGACAAACACAATACCGTATACCTACCTTCACATATTTGCTGCTTATATCTGTATACTCCACTAGTTTTCTGTTTAGCATACGGATTTCGTAGGACTGACCTACATTTTAAAACATTAAAAACAAACCTGATTAAAATTGAAAAATGGGAAATCAGTCAATCAGAAAAGAAGGGGCAGTGAAATTAAATCAAATTCCAAAAAAAAAGGAAAAAAAAAAACTTTAGAGCCAGAAATGAAGGCCAGACACTTCAAACATCAACATATCTCCATCCTGAATATGAAGGTCAAACATTTAGAGTCAAATCACAAGAAAAAGTCATGAAAATAGTCAGGAGGGAGGGAGGGACGGTGCACCTGCTCCAACCGAGGATGTGAGTGCCGTGTGTGAAAAACTCTGCTGAAAGATGTAAACACCACAAAGAAAGAGAAGATTTAATGATTTTTATAATAACTGATATAAAGTTTACGCTGAGCCATAATCACTGAAGTCTAAAAAAATCTGAGAAAAAGCCAAAATGAATTCAAAGAGAGTCAGAAAACTCAGAATTTATCGATTTAAGAAATAACTAGAAAATTAAATCGTTAAAATTACGATAAAGTGATTTTTTTTTAAAAACACCAAGAAAAAAAACAACAACTAAATAATTCTGAGATTAAAAAGTCAAAGTTTATAGATTGTCAGGAATAATCAAAAAAAAAAATTTATTATTATTGATTATCTCATGGTTTTCACTTTTTCATCTCATACTTTTGATTTTATGATTTTTATAAGGAATCTTTAATTTTAATCTTCTGACTTCGACCTCTAACATAATTAAATAAAACTCGTCTGAATATTTTAATTATTTTATCAAATCATTTTAAATTTCCATCTCATCATCTTCACTTTATCTCGTCTCATAAAAACTTCTATTTTACAGAAACACTAAATCTCTAATATAACACTAACACTAATATTTTTAGGTTTTTGACACTTTTATGACCTTTTTTTAAATCATATTAATGCCTTTTATTTAGACTTTTAACATATTGATGTTTTAGTCCAATCCTATAAAAACAAACTAATTGATTACTCATGTAATCAAACCTCCTCCTCTATAAATATGTGTTTTATTATATGACTGCCATTATGTTAGTGACTTTTATTCATAATTTTGACTTTTATCCCATAATTTCAGAACATAATCTCATAAATTTGATATTTCCTTTGAATTTGAACCAAAATCTTTAATAAATTTGTGCTTTATTGAAATTTTTTTGTCACATTTATGATTTTAACTCAAAATTTTCTGACTCTTAACTCCTCATTTCAGAACTCGATCTCATAAATTTGACAATCTTTTTCTTATAATTAATTACTTAAATATGACTCTTTAATATTATATTGATGATGTTTCACTCATAAATTCCACTAAATAACTGATAATTATGATTTATTCTCCCATAATCACCACTCTTTCTCACTACATTGTTATTTTGTAAACTTACTTTATTTCTGTGTTGTGTTTTTACCAGTTAAAATGAACTTTATTTGGAGTTATGTTTGACAACAACATTGAAAAAGTCTCATTAAAATTAATGTTTTAAAGTCGTTAAAATCCAGAGTTTGAAGGTAGAATAGAACGGAAACTTAAATCTTGATTTTTCTTTTCTTTTGAGTGATTTTCCTGAAAACAGAGTTTTTCACCCACAGCTCAGACCCTCAGTGTTTTCTTGAATGTGAGTCACAGACATAGACTGTATATACTATAGTACAGTATATACACGGGTCTGTGAATGTCGCTGTTGTTCGTTACAGTGAACTCTTTTATTTTTGTCTTCACTGTGACGCCGATAAGCAGAACAAACTTTGGGTCTAACAGGTAAACAAAGCACAAATACAAAATGTCACTGTGTCCAACGAGAGAGAGAGACAGAAACAATCAGAAGATGGAGAGACGAGTGATGTCCAAGAGGAGAGGGAAGCACCATTTGAGAGCATTAAGGAGAAAAACAGAGAGAGAGAGACGAAACTGATCCAGACTGACACACACTCAGGAGCTCATGTTGCACTTTTCAGTCTCTAAAGGGACTCTGCTGCCTCCTTTAAGTCCTGATACAGGTCCTCAGATCCTCTCCTCATTCACCTTTCAATAAAGTCTTAAAGGACCCTGAATTTACCAACACAGGAGTTCAGTTCGGAGTTTGACCCTGATCCATAAAATGAGATCCTGAAGTCTGAACACCTCCGGACATAACAGCACAGGTTTCTGTTTGACTATCATCTCATCTCTTTCCTGTTTTTTTTTCTTTGTTTCCTTTCTCTCTTCTTTTACTTCTCTCTTTTTCTGATTTTATTTCTTCCTCTCCTTTCTTTGTTTTTATTTATTTCATCGTTCTGTCTTTGTGGATGTCGATTAAAGGCCCGAGAGGAAGATGAAGCAGACTGTAAAATGCTCTGCTCTGCGACTTCGACTTGGCTGGTTGTTTTGTCCGTATATGTCTGTATTTGTTTTTGTCTGTAGCTTTGTAAATGTGCTGCTGCCTGTCTTGGCCAGGACACTCTTCAATAAGATTTTTAACCTCAATGAGTTTTTTCTGGTTAAATAAGGTTTCATTTCATTTTCTTTTCTGTCTGCCTTTCTTCCTTTCTTCCTTTCTTTCTATCCTTCCTTTCGGTAGATTAAAAGTGTTTGTGTTTGTGTTGATTTTGGCGCCCCCTGTGGACAGTGTTGAACATATCTGGTCTAAGCTGAGTTTGTAAATACTTTTTTTTCTTTTTTAAACTTTCTATTCCTTTCTGTTCAGTTTAATTAAATCAGTTTTTAGAATATTTCAAACACTAATTAAGCTTAATTTTAGGGCAGATATTGGAGCTCATTAAATAATTTTGGTTTTTATTTTAAGTCTTTTTTTCAGTTTTAGGATCATCAAGAATCTAAGAACAGTTTTTATTTTTTTTTATAAATTATTATTTTTTTCTTTTTTAACTTTTTATTCTTTTCTGTTCAGTTTAATTGAGTCTGTTTTTTAAATATTTTAGAAGCTAAATTTTTGGGGCTGATTTTTGAGCTTATTTAATAACTTAGGATTTTATTTTAAGTTTCAGGATCATCAAGAACAATAGAACTGTTTTTTTAAATAAGTTATTATTATTATTATTATTATTATTATTATTATTATTATTATTTTATTATTATTATTTACACTTTCTATTCTTTTCTGTTCAGTTTAATTTAATCATCTTTTAAAATATTTTAGAAGCTGAATTTTCTGGCAGATATTGGGGATCAGTCAGAATCATCAAGAACCTTATAACTGTTTTTTTTTTTTGTTTGTTTGTTTTTTTTAATCATTATTAATTTCCTGCAAAGAAAAAATTGTCTCTCTTTTAAATCCTTTTTTTTTTGGTCTTAATTGTCTTCAGTCGTCAGATTTCTGGGATGTTTGGTTGTTATTGTTGTGGTTTATGTTTAAAACCTTTAGTCCAAACTGGTCCGATGTTTGGTTCTGATCCAAATGAACTTCCTGACTGTGGCTGTCAGAGAAAAGACTCTCTACTTCACTAAAGTTTGGATCTGTCGTCCTCACTCTGCAGACCTCCTAACTCCATCCCTGCTCAGCTCCAGAACTGGATCATCACTGACAGACTTTCAGGACTTCAGAACCAGTACCAGTCCCTGAGGTGACCCTGCAGCTGTTTGCAAACATGTGACAAAATGAGCTCCAGTGCATGCAGTCAACACGGACAGTCCCGCTCACATAGCTACCTTGGTTGAGATAGGTGAGGCTCTCCTCCTGCTGCTTCACAGCCGGCGAGGTGGCCGCGCACAGAATGTACTGAAACGGGCTCGTCTTGGCGCCATTTTCAGCCATAAGCCTCGCCTCCTCGTTTTTCAGGAAAGGTGCCAAGGCCTCTCTGCAGAAGGAAAGAAGTGGAGCTGAGTGTGGAGGAGGTGATTGTTCTTTTTATCTAATCACTCCATCATACGAACAAAGGTGCAAACGCCGGCTGACGTTTGAGCTCAGAGCGGCTGTAACTCTGCACATGTAACACCCAAAGTTCAGACACTTCTCCTCATGCTTGGCTCTAACACCCTGACCCCCCAGCCCCCGCTCCCCCAGCCCCTGACCTGTGCTTTACCTAATGTAACTAGCCGAGTGCTGGTGGTAGGACTCAGGCTGGGAATGGCAGAACAGCATATTTTCCAGAGCGGTGTCTTCTTGTATCCTGGGACCACAGGGGAGACCGGAGTCAGACCTGCTTGCTTCAGCTCAGAGAGGTTTGCGACCAAACACCGCCGCCTCCTTCTTATATGGGCGCTGTGATGTCACTAGGGATCTCATTAGCATACCTTGGTTGACCTTTGAGAGGCGGAGAGTGGCGGCACACCTCCCACCACCATCATCGTCCAGCCGGGTTGATGCATTAATAGCGGCGCGTCTTGACCTTTTGTTGACGCTGAGACTTGAAGCTCATTAGGGTTAACGACGTTTGTTGGTAAACTCTGCAGAGATCAGCCCTGACCGGGTCGACGACAATCATCAGCTGTTTTATTTCTTCATTTTAAAAAAACGCAGAGCTTCGTTAAAAATCTTACAACCTGTGACAAACTCTCTCCTCAAACAGAGCGGAGATATCAGCAGCAGCAGGTCTCAGGTTAATGTTTACACTCAGACGCTTAGCACACCTCAGCGCTCTGATGCATGTCCCTGTAAATGGATGGACAACTGGGAATCAGTGTCACCAGTGACCCCGCAGAGGCCACAGAACAAAGGTCAACCTGTGAGGCAGCAAAACCTGCAAAGACATGCAAGCTTTGAAGCTGTGGAAATTACCGTGTTTTTAAGACTTTCTGCACGAGGAGCAGGTGATGCAAACGTTTTCACGGCTGCAGAAAAAATAATCCGGACATGTGACGTTACAGCCTGCTGCAGACTGAAGGGTGGGAGGAAACAGCAAGTCCAAAACCTCCATAACTTATCAAAGTAAGTCTGCGAGGCAGAAACCGTACAGCCCACTGTGGAAGGGTTAAAAACTGCAGTTCCTTCAGTGTCCACTAGAGGCTGACTGAAAAGGTCCCAGAGACCGGGTTCACACTCATTCAGAAAGACTCGTCTCACAGCAGCAGGTCAACTAAAAGTCTTAAAGGGATATCCCGGTGTAAAATTAATATAGGGTCAAACCCACCGTAACACCGAGTTAGACCCCCCCTCCAGAGATGAATGTTGTCGACCGCTTGCTTCTCTAGTTATACCAACTTTAGTAACGACCGCAGAATAGCAATACAGAGAGCCACGCCCTCAACCAAAACGCCACTCTATAGCCACAAATAATGCTCAGAACAACACAAACTTAAGCGGGGGCATTTCTCCACTTCTGTAGTCTATAAGCTGGGCCAAGAAACTTCTGCTGTAGTAAAATGAAAAGGTAAAGGTGTTTTTATTGAGCCGAATTATCAATAAAATCATGATTTTGTTAACAGGTATGGATATATGTGCTGTCGAGTTTGTATACATGAATAAGAGCACAGTAAAGTTAAATCAGCAAATTTTCCAATGAGGTTCTGTTACTAAACGGAACTACACCATGTTTTACTCAGGTTAGTACATATAGGGTCAAAGCCATAGTACTAGACACCAAACATCTTTTTAACTTTGACTGATTTGTTTGTAGTGAGACCTCAGGCCAGTCCATTACAGACTACAGCGGAGTTTCGCAGCTCAAGGAAGAACATTTATGATCATTTCTTCATAGAAATACAATCAGACCGAGACGCTAAGACAGAAGAACTACCACGTCTGTAAAATGATTAATATGGTGATTATTACTTCAAGGAAATAATAAAGAAATGATCATAAATGTTCTTCCTTGAGCCGTGGCACCCCACTGTAGTCGGGGCAAACAAGTGGCTGCTGGAAGAGAGTAGGTGAGTTGTGTTTAGTCTCTTTGCTAAAGAAATGAGTCAAAGTTAAAAAGATGTTTGGTGTCTAGTACTATGTCTGTGACCCTATATGTGGGTCACTCCATGAAATCGGTGCCTTTTGTGTCCCCAAGAAGTATTCATTCATAAAATTATGATAACAACAAATTAATATGTAATTTAAAAATAAAACATTACCATGTACATCAAATTAAAGTCAATTAAATATCATTTTAAATAGTCCTGATAGAGGTGTTCCCGCTGCAGGTTTCAGAGCGATGGTGGTCTTTGCTCCTTTATAAACCAGCAGTTATTTTCACCAAGACTACATTCGGGTTTTTTTACTCTATGATTTGGATTAAAGTGATCCGTTTGTGAGCGTGTGAAATAAAAGACGGACAAACCCCCTCAGCTCTTTGTAGGTTTATTTCTAGAGCAAACCGTTTCTTTACATCGTTGTAAATCTATCACAGGTGGAAGTTAACAAAAAAAAAACCTTCTGTACAGTTTATCATGAGAGAACAAATAAAATAAAATATATAAATACAGGTTCCAATATTACAAGACCAGCTGAGACAAAAAGAAAGACTGTCGAACATGCATAGTGAAGAGTTTGTAGGGATACCGTCTTTTCTGTTTCCAGGACCCATAAAGTGATGAGACGTCAGCGAGCAGCGGTGAGCGGACTGAAATGTGTCGTTTAAAGCCCAAGTGTGAAGGTGAGGTGAGACAGACAGGTGAGGCTGGGTGCAGGTACGACAGGACCACATGTCAATCAAATGATATCCAGTACCGTCACATTAATAACACATGAGAAGTCTGTACATTCAGAATTAAATAAACTCAGACCCAGAGTCCTGAAGACGCTCTGTCAGGCCAAAATCAGGAAAACTCGTCTCTTACTCATTTTTTTAACTTAATTTAATAAAAGTTCAAAAAAAAAATTAACACAAAAAGTCTCCCTGTTAACAGAGTAATAATGTACCGTGAAATAAACTAAAACAAATCTCCTCCCAAAGCTACGGTGGCCCAGAAGGGCAATGGAACAATTATTTCAATCCTGCAGAAACTTTTACCAGGAAACAAAAAACATTTGAGAAAACCAAAAAAGTACAAAAAATAAAAAAGATTTTGGAAAATGGAGAAAATTATTTAGAAGAAAGGAAAAGGGATGAATTTTTTAAAAATGATTATTTTGACAATTTAAATTAATTTAGAAACAGAAAGATTTTTTTAATACGATTACATTTTTGAAAATATTAATTTTTAAGAAAATGAAAAAAAAAATTCCAGAAACATCATACATTTTTTAAACAAAATCATTTCTTTAATTTATTCCTCAATTATTTCTCAGTCCCAGAAAATATTTTTGGATTTTCAAAAATTTTCTATTCACTTCTTTTTTATTCAAGGATTATCATTTTCCAAAATCTTTGACTTTATTTTAAACATATTTAAATGCAGTGATTGTTTTTATGCTTTTATGTGAAACGTTTTTGGTGTTCTGGAAAATGTTTTTGTCATCCGTTGACCTTCAGGGCCACCGTAGAATCCCATCAGAGTGGAGGGGTTCTTCCTGGTTGGGGTCTTCTGTGTTTTAAAGGTTTTTGGATGAATCAGGGAGGGGTCTGAGAGGCTGATGCAGGATTTTAGACATTTAAAGCTTTTTTGTACCTCGAAGGTTAAAGGAAATTCAGATGTTTGAAACCTGGACTGAAGTTTTTCTCCTTTTCTCTAAACGACTCAAAGGTCAGAAAAGTTAAAGATCTTCAGGTGGCAGCAGCGAAACTGGAAATCTGCTTCGGTTTCATCTTTGAGGTCTTCGCTCAGAGTCGAGGAAAAATGCAGATGTCAGGATGCTTTTTCGGATCCTTGATTTAATGATTAAAACCTAAATACTAACCTAATACAGAGTTGGATCAGAACCGTTTCAAACAAGAACAAAGTGGCTGCAGTAGACCAGAAACCCCCACGTCCTGAAAAGACCAGGTGGAGGTCTGTCTCCTGCAGCGGTTTGTTTCATTGCTGCCAGCCGAGGCGGTCCACTGAAGAAACTCTTAAACTTTTCGAACCATTTCCTCATAAAAAACAGCGTCCAGGTTAAACATGAAAACACCAGAATGTCCCTTTAATACTGAAATAAGAAAAGAAACCTGCGCCCGGAGGTTTCCCTCTGAGTTCCCACCGGTTTCAAAAGACTGATCCGGTGGTTTTGGTCACAGTTCTCGCTCTGTTCGTCCTCTGACGACGGGTGAATGTGGCGACTGAACTCCTCCATCCAATCAGAGAAGAGGAATCTGACGATGGAACAAGTGCACTTTAACAGCCGGGAACCCGGGGCCCTTCAGCGCAGCAGGAAGCTGACGTCTGCTGCAGGTTACATGCAAGCTATTTAAGATAACGTGCAAGAAGAGTCACTTGACCTTTCCTCCAAACTTTTGCGAAGCGGTGGTCCGAGAGTGTATTTACAACAAAACAGCTCCGTCTGTGAACTCAGGTGGAGAGGAAACAGATAATACTGGGTGTTTGTATCGTCTCAGGTCCAGAACTCCTGCAGGTTCACATTTTTTTTACAGCGCTGCACGTCCCGTCTGCTCTCTCTCTCTGCAAACATGAGTGTGAATAAGTGAATAAGGCCTGATAACGTCTCTGAAAGTCCCGGAAGGTCGTCGCGCTCTCCTCGCAGTATTTACAAAAGACTCCCTCCTCTCCACACACACACCGAGGCCACATGAACGGAGCGTTTCCAACAATCAGACTTGTTCAGGGGTGACCTCTCCTCAGCTCCACGTCTGCAGATTAACAGCAACTCCTAAAATCCGAACTAAATTTAACAGATTGTCAATTTAAACGCTGAAATTTTCACTTTTGGCACCTTGTCGAGAGGAACAAACGTGTGTTTACCGGATTCATCCACCCTTCGTAACAAATCAGCATTAAAAAAAAACATGCTACACTGGATTTACAGGCTGTAGAGTCCTCCTCGGTGAACTTCAAATCAACTCAAAACGCTCACACACCGTCCACAAATCTTACACCGTTTTTTGTTTTCTTACAGTTTTTGGTTTTTATGCTCCAGAACCAGAACCAGAACGACTCTCATGACCCACGAATATTTCACAGCAAACCATCAAACACCGAGCGGAGGATCTCTGTCAGATCCAACAGAACCGTGTCGAGTCAAAAACAGACGCACAGTTACATTCAGAAGTTTCCAGAGTGAAGAAAGAACCAAGAGGGTGAAAGGATGTCCTCCAGTTAACGAGGAGGAGTTAGGATGATGGAGAAGAAGAGGAGGAGGAGGAGGGCTGCGGCTGCTGGTCCTCAGCGTTTATTAACTGTGGGAGGAGACGTCGGAGGAGCTGCTGCTGTTGCTGTTGGTGGTCTGAGCTCGTTTGATGTAGAGGTTCAATAACTTCATCTGGAAACAAGCAGAGACCAAAAAAGAACATTGAAGGGGTTACAAAGTCCTGACCCACCGAGAACCAAGTCCTCATGACTGTGGACTGAGGAGCTGATTGATTTAATTGGATCCCCATGAGGTACTATTTAGGTATCAGCTCCTCTTCCTGGGGTCCATAAGAAGACAATAAACATTCGTACAGATTAAAATGATAAAAGTCCAAACAGGAGAATTAAACAAGATGTTAAAATCAGAACTGAAACAAGAATTATGATGACTTTACATTTACAATTACAATAAACACCAATAAAGTTTCTTATTTCAGTGAGTCTGGTCTCTTTAGATATCCGTTTACCTTCTTTTTAAACACGTTAACCTTGTAATAACAGAATGAGTTAGTGTTGATGAGAGGAAGTGTGAAATAACCATTTAATGTTGAAATTATGACCATCAACAGTTCAGAGCAGTTTGACAGATCGGTCACGCCTTCAGCCGCCCGCTCGCCCCCTGCAATATGGCGCTCCAGGTGTGAGATAGCATATACGCCCCCTCATCCCGGTTGACGGTCCTCGGGCCTCGCTTCTGGATTTCCATTGCCCCCCTGATCCAGCGTGACCGATCTGTCAAACCGACGGAAAGGTCACGCCTTCGGGAACATCAGCTGTTTTAAGACGCGTCACACAACCATCACGTGGCGCTCTGAGGAAGACTGGTGTCAGCACGACGAAACGTGTCAGCACGACGAAACGTGTCAGCGACGAACCGAATCCAAGAATGACTTTTTACACGTCGTTAAAAACAAACAGACACAGACTTAGATGAAGATATTTCCCTGTTTTTACTCGACATACTGACTTTTTTTAAAGATAAAATCTGATTTATCTTCTCTAGTTTCTTTGTTCAGATTGTTCCACAAACCTCTTCCTCTCACTGTCACACAGCGCTCCTTCACTTTAGTTCTGAATCTTTACTTTTTAAAGATTTAAAAGCCTTTTAAATTATAATAAACTTTCTTTTTTTTTTCTAACCTGCTCTGGATGTTGATGGTTAAATTTTCATTTGAGTTTTAAACATAATCTGAAATAAACTAAAATCAACAAACTCACTGAATTTGAACAGATAATGGGTTTGAAGTCTCTCTGTATTGACTTCCACTAATAACTCGTGTTGCTCTTTTTTGTAAAATGAAAATTGTCTGGATGGGAGTTTATCATGCACTTCCCCTCACTTCAACACAGAATGTCGAATTATACAAGAGGCAGAGGAGGGGGCTTGACGACTCGACTTGAGACTCGACTTGGACTTGAGTCCCATTTTTGACTTGCTCGATGATCAAGAAATGACTTGTAGACTTGATTGCTAAAGACTTGAGACTTGACTTGACTTGAGCCCTGTGACTTGAAAAGTCAAGTCAAGTTGGGACTTGAAGCAAAATTCCTAGGACTTGGTTGGGTCTCGAAACAAAAAGTTCAGGACTTCGATTTGCCTCGAACTTGAGAGTAAAGACTTGAGACTCGACTTGGACTTGAAAGCAAAGACTTGAGACTCGACTTGGACTTGCAACATAGGGACTTTCCCCCACCTCTGACAAGAGGTACAAAACTTTATTATTATCATCTAAGTAGTCCTTTAGTTTCCTTTAGTCACAGAGTGACTCGCTGAGTTAGCAAACGTTCATCGTTAACATGGATTTAATCAGCGCTGATGATGGAGAGAGACTCGTTTTAAACATGTCCGAGTTTTAAAGTGTGAACTGACTCCTGATTGGACGACCTCTGCACATAAAACTGTGATGGTGAAGATCTCTGTAAATCTGGACTTTTTCTGAGCAGGTGGAGGAGGTCATCCTCCGCCGTGGACGCTTACATAATCCAAGGACGGGGAAATGGGGCAAAAATGACCCTGTACTTTTAATAACTGGAGAACCGGTCTGAACCAGTTCAAATACAACAACATGGGAAGATGATAAGGCTCTGCGTCTGTTGGAGAAGTGTGTGTGTGTGTGTGTGTGTGTGTGTGTGTGTGCGTGGAAAGTCTCGGTGCAGTCGGTACCTTGCTGCCCGTGAGCTGTGCCAGGTGGGGTTTGAGCTCCTCGCCAATCACGGAGTAGATGGCCACCAGACAGAACACGCTGGCCTTGCGAACGCTGCTCTCTGTGTTGTCATAGCCCTGCGGAGAGACGGAGCAGCGTGAGGCGCGGCGCACGCACGCACATACACACACATGAGGGGTCAGCGGGAACGTGGGAGGAGCCGCGGAGAGGGCAGAGTCCACGCAAACATTTCCAGGGACAAATAAGGCAAATAGTTCACTGTCCAAATATGCACATTGTCCAAATAAGCAGAGCGGCGTCGGAAAGTCACAAGTTGGAACAAGTTCTGAGTGTTTTTATTCACAAGAAGAAGAAATCTGAAAGAAATCTGTCTGAGAGAGAAGGAAGAATTAAGGAGAGACTCAAACAAGATCATTTCATCCAGTTAAAGATGATTTACAAAAACATATCAAAATATATCTAACCCGACTCAACCAGCTGGATTTTATCTGCAAAACTTAAAACTCAGGATAGTAATACAGAGAGTCAAACGCTCAACCAAAACGCCACTCTATAGCCACAAATAATGTTCAGAACAGCACCTAACTTCATCAACAGGACATATAGGGTCACAGACATAGTACTATATTCAGAGTTGTTCTAACGCTTAAGAAAACCTAAACTTAAGTGGGGGCATTTCTCCACTTCTGTAGTCTATAAGCTGGGCCAAGAAACTTCTACTGTCGTTAAAATCATTTCTTTATCATTTCCTTGAAGTAATAATCACCATATTAATCATTTTACAGACGCGGTAGTTCTTCTGTCTTAGCGTCTCGGTCTGATTGTATTTCTATGAAGAAATGATCATAAATGTTCTTCCTTGAGCTGCGTCACCCCGCTGTAGTCCGTAATGGACTGGCCTGAGGTCTCACTACAAACAAGCGGCTGCTGGAAGAGAGTAGGTGAGTTGTGTTTAGTCTCTTTGCTAAAGAAATGAGTCAAAGTTAAAAAGATGTTTGGTGTCTAGTACTATGTCTGTGACCCTATATGTCCTGTTGATGAAGTTAGGTGCTGTTCTGAGCATTATTTGTGGCTATAGAGTGGCGTTTTGGTTGAGGGCGTGGCTCTCTGTATTGCTATCCTGCGGTCGTTACTAAAGTTGGTATAACTAGAGAAGTAAGCGGTCGACAACATTCATCTCTGGAGGGGGGGTCTAACTCGGTGTCACTGTGTGTGTTTGACCCTAAATTAATTTTATGCCTGAATATCCCTTTAAAGTCTGGACTATGACCTGCAGAGTTCAGAGGTTTGGATGCAGGAAACAGTTTTTAACTTTAAAAATTCAGAGTAAGAATCAGAAGATCAAAGTGTTTTATAAAAGTGAGCGACAGATTTCTGACGGTAGTTTTACTTTTCGATTAAACTCTCTGCAGAGACGAGCACAGACGCAGGATTCTGATCAATACTCTGAAACATTAACTCCACGCTCATGCTCAGGACTCTCTCTTTTCTCCTCACCCCCCCCCAAAAAAAATCTCCAGGGACAAATAAGGCAAATAATTACCAGTGTCCAAATATGAACATTGTCCAAATAAGCAAAGTGGAGCAAAGAGGAAGTTTCTGCTCTGAACGTCCCCGACAACCCCGGCGGCTCCTCTGTTATTTAATCCGACCTTCAAACCATGAAGATTAACCCTAACCCAGACCAACACCAGAACCTCAGCAGAACTTCAGCAGAACTTCAGCGGACTCAGACCTGCAGGAGTCCCGGGATGATGTCGGGCAGCAGCTGCAGCAAGGAGTCCTTGGCGATGCGTTCGATGACTTTGGTCTGCATCTTGATAGCGGCCAGGTTGATGGGGTAGTCGGCCGTCTGCACGATCGGACACAGAACCTTGATGCACTGCTCGGGGTGGATGGAGCCGGCCAGCGTGGACGCCGCCTCCTCTGCTGCACGCACCACCTGAACGCACAAAAAAGTTTCATCGTCCAACCCTGTTTGTCCTCATTTGTTGTTTGCACCTTCTACGCCGTCTCTGCCCTGACGGAAGCGGATCTCTGTCTCAGCCAATCAGCTTCGTTCCCTCCTTGCTCTGTTTTTAATCCGTGATGAATAAAGAAATAGAAAAAGAACCCGTACCTCCTTGTGAGAGTCCTTGTGGGCCTCCAGGGTCTTCATGATGGTCAGCTCGGCGTAGTTTTTGAAGCGGGCCGGCTGGTTCCTCAGGATCTCCTTCAGGACTCGCAGGGCCAGAGCTCGGATGGTGTGCTGAGGGACACAGGAAGTTAGCGCGCTCGAATAAAGCAGCTCAGCGAGGAGCGACATGCACACCTGTCCATCAGGTAACCTACGTCTTTGTCCCCCAGAGTCTCCAGCAGGAGGAGCAGGATGGTCTTGAAGTGTTCGTCCCACACGGCCATGCTGTCTTCTCGCGTGATCTTCAGCAGCTCCACCAGGGCGCCTTTACGCTCCTCAGAACGCTCGTTGTGATTGGACAGCTCCTTGAGCAGGTCCGCCACCATGTCTGAGTGGTCCTGACCGACTGATCGACGAGAGGAGAAAGTTACACGACAATCTGAGACCCAACAGAACCGACTCAGAATTCACACTCAGCAGGATCCAGGAGTTAAACTGGTTTACAGTGTGAACAGGATCCTCAAACCGGTCTCAGTTATAATCAGTTTGCAGCAGGGTTCAAGGTCAGGGATTAAGACCGTGAAACAGGTTCAGGAGTGCAGGATGTTCCCGTCATGCTGGGAATCAGATAAATAAATAATTTGATCTGCTGCTCCTCTAAGTTTGATGAATATTGGATTTTATTTCTATGGAAATAAAAGACGCTTTGAGATCAGCAGTTAGAGTTTCGGTAAAAGATTCTAAAGTATCAGGAAAACCTGCAGCGGAGGCAGGAACAGGTTGGACTTGGAGAAAACAGGAAGTGGGAGGAGTTAGCAGAGTTCAGAGATGGTGATTGGGTATCAGGAGATGTGAGTGAAAAATGCAAACACAGAAAAGGTGAGAGGGTGAATGTGCAGGAGAGGAGACAAGGAGCGGAGGAGAGGCACCTTTAGCGGGACCAAAGACCTTGGGGAGCATCATCTTGTTTTCACCGCTCTCCTGACGTCGGCCTGGAGGAGGAGGAGGAGGAAGAGGAGGAGGAGGCGGGGGAAGAGGAAGAGGAGGAAGAGGAGGAGGAGGAGGAGGAGGGATGGAGGTGGAGGTGGGGAGGTGAAGGACAGAGGGGAGACAGGAGGGTGTAGAGCAGAGAGGATGTGATGACGACAACGAGTGACACAATCATGATCTACACACACACACACACACACACACCTGGTGGAGGCGGAGCTCCACACAGGTAACCACTGACACACCCGTTCTCCCTCTCACTGTTACTTTGACATGTCAGCTGATCGTCAGCACATGAACTCACAGTCTCTGAACTGCTCCACGTCGTCGTCGAACACCGCCTCCTTCAGGGCGCTCTTGTCATACGTGCAGATGGTTTCGCCGTAGCCGTACGGCGCAAACTCTCGGCTCCGCGGGCCGCAGAAGGAGCGGGGCGATGGCGTGTTGAGGAGGGAGGTCTTGTTGTCTAAGGCGGTTCGACCTCCTTCCACCACATCCAGGCCCAGACGGGCGTCAGAGCCGGGTGAGGACGCCACGCCTTCTCTCCCCGCCTGTGAGACAGAAATGGAGGAGAGGATGGCGAACAGTTTGACATCGACAGAGATCTCGGTTTCGTCTCGGACAGAGTTAAAGTCCACATGAGAGTTAAAAATGATAATAAACTGAATTTAATAAACACAAGTCTGACTGATCGTTTAGGAAACCTGATCGTGAGTTTACATTTTCGTTATAATCCGTTCACTTTGAAATATTCTGTTAGAGCCGATTTTTTAGTTTATAAAAGTTTATGAAAATTCAAATTTTCAGAAGTCGGCTGGGTGGATTTACAGACAAATTTAAAATCAGATCCATTTTAGTTTGTTTTTCGTAAACTCAATAAAGTTATTTATCCTCCTTCTTTCTGCAAAACTTTGAAATTCAAAAACTTTTTGTGAGTTTCTGTTCATGAAAATATTTTTGAAAATCTGTTTTTTTTGTTTTTGTAATGAAAATTTTTTTCAACTCATGTTTTTGACTTTATAACTTTTATTTATTTTGTTTTTGTTAATAAAGACGTTTAAGTTTTTGGTGTTTCTGTTCATAAAAAATATTTTTGAGGATTTATTTTTTAATGTTTCTCCTCTGTCAACCGTTTTAGAGAAAGTTGTTTCTATAAAAGTTTTTATTTTCTTGTTTTTCTTGGTTGATTAAAAAAATTTTTGAAAATCAGTTTTTAAATTTTTTTGTGGGTTTAAAGTTTTTATTCTTTGTTTATTTTTGTACATGGTAGTTTAATTTTTTTAAAGGGACGTACATTTCTTGATTGTCATTTGTTTTTGTTGATTCAAACATTTTTTACTTTGAAGTTTTTGTTGATGAAATTTTTGATAATCATTATTTTTTCTCATTTTTTTGGATTTAAAGTTTTTCAGTTTTTGTTTTTTTTTCCTTTATTTTTGTACACGGTAGTTTTAATTTTTAAAGGGATATAGATTTCTTGATTGTCATTTGTTTTTGTCAAACTTCATATTTATAAAAACATTGTTGAAAATCTAGTTTTTGTTTTTTTCTTTGGTTCTTAAAAATGTTTTTAAAATCAGGTTTTTCAGATTTTATTAATAAAAACTTTCCTCTGCACTAAAGTTTTATCTCCCACAGACTCCACATTAAATAACATCCATTAAAACATCTGTACGTTAAAGTCGTGTACTTCTTTGAACTTGCAGACGTTGAACTTTCAAACGTTTAGCTCGGACGTGAAAAGGTCCTCAGAAAAACGTCGCTAACATCCGGTTTGAAGAGCAGAAGAAGAGAAACGTTGAAAAAATCTTCTTGAAGAGGTTTTGCGACTCACCGCGTCGTCCCTCTTGCCCTCCTGTCTGACGGGCTCGTTCAGGTCCTCCTGACTCCTGTAGCTGAAGCTCTGGATGGCCTCTGTGACGCCCCGCAGCGAGCTGTAGATCTCCTCAGAGTTCATGTTCTCCGTGTCGTACTCCATCATGCTGGCAGACACACAAACACAGACACACAGGGTTTCAGTGAGCGGCCGGTCCAGAGCGGTTCGGATGAGTTTGTCAGGTCACCATGCAAAGACACGAGCAGGTTAGTAAGTTCTCCTCAGTTTCAATCAGGGTGACGTTTTGTTTTAAAGGCACCAGGAGAGAAAGTGAGGGACAAGACTACTTCAAACATGGATCTGGATCAAGAAAAGGATCCGGTTTGTGTCTCAGCCCGCCTCTTTACCTGGGTGAGTATGCTCTGCGGAGGACCCTTAAGGAGGGGGCAGCAGGGGCGGAGTGGGGCTGAGGAGGAGGAGGAGGGGCAGGGGGGTGCTTTGAAAGTCCGTCGACACCCCAACCCCACAGCCGACTGTTTCCACAGCGCAGCCGGGAGGAGTGAAGGATGGACAGACAAGAGAGAGAGAGGGGAAAGAAACCGAGGAGGAGTGGCGAGCAGAGGAGGAGGAGGAGGAAGAGGAGGAGGAGAGGATGAAAAGAAAAAAAAGGTGCAGAAAGAGAAAAAGAGAAAAAGAGTCTGAGCTTCAAGGTTCAGGGAAAGTGTTAATATCCAGGATCACAGAGACCCACAAAGCAGACTTCAGGTCTCTCTGACAGTCTAAAGACTCAGAGCTCCATGGTAGGGCTGCACCATATATCGTTTGAGCGATCGCAAAAATGAGCAACGAACAAGAGAAAACCGCCGAAGATGAAGACTTGTTGGTAAAAAGAAAAGGAAAGTCAGTTATCTGGAATTATTTCGGTTATAAGAAGGATGATGTCGACTAAAACACGTGTTCTGTGTTCATCTGTTTCATGGTAACGTCCCAGACCAATAAAAACTAAAAATATCTCTGAGACAGACAGAAGACAGAAGATCAGAGCAGGTTAACTGTCCTCAAGATTTCAGCAGGAAGTCAGATTCAGATCATCTGCTGAAAATTCCTCGATTTTTAGATATCGCAATAAATATCGCAGGTTTGGAAAAATGGCGATGTTAGTTTTTTCTAATATCGTGCAGCCTTACTCCACGCTCTGTTTGTGGGTCTGTGCCTGTCTGCAGACTGGACTCATGCACAGTGACTCAGCTGAGAGAGCGGCTCAGTGAGAGACCACCTGTCTGGATTTTTATCTCTGACTTTAGACATGAACATCAGTGAGAACGTCAGCCGCTGCGGCTCCATCTATGTTGAGGTACGAGTGTTAGGGTGACCATACGTCCTCTTTTACCTGGACATGTCCTCTTTCATTATAAACAGTGCAGAGGATCAGTCCTCTCTGCAGCTCCGCCCCTCCACTCACTTCTAAGCAGAGCCACTGACGCGACACACACACACATGCACTGTCTTTGGGAATTCAGAATAATATGCGTTTGACTGAGTTAGAAGCGCATAAAAACACACGACCTGACCAAAAAAAAATCACAATTTCACGCACAAGTCCGCCCTCTTTTTGGGGATTCTGAAAATGGTCACCCTAACGCAATTCCTGTGTTAACATGAGCACAATGTATGCCAGACATTTTTATATTTTTAGACGTTTTTTTATCAGAGACTCAATAAAATTAAGATTTAATGGTGAAAAATAGTCTACTTTTTTTAAATCAAAGAAAAGCATTGATAAGGGAATCGTTAAAGAATTGAATCGATCAGCAGAATCGATTACGGCATCGATATTGATAAAATCTTATCAATTCCCATCCCTAGAAACAGGTCCAAGAAAAAGTTCTGGTCACAGACGGACTGAGCCCTACCTCGGGGATAGACCTCCGTGGGAGCAGTTTGTCGGGGAGGTGAGGGGGCTGGTTCTGCTGGGGGTGTGGCGTGAAGGCGTCCGGCCGATGGTGTTGCTAGGCGACCCCTGGAAGGCGAGGGAACAGTGATGAAACCTCGACAGATTTGACAGATTGGCAGGTTTGTTCCTGTTTCCTGGGACTCACCACGCTGCTGCTGCTGGTGTTGCTGGAGTTCTTCAGGTGGTTGTGTAGAAGTTTGGTCGCCCCGTCCTGGAAGGTTTTGGGCAGAGCTCCCAGCAGCATGGTGAACTCCGGGGTGTTGAGCTCGAACAGAGCGATCAGAACCACCTGCGCCGCCTGGAGGTGGGACAACAGGAGGGGTTAGGATGGAGGAGAACAAACTCAGAGGGTTCTCCTGGTTTCAGAGAGGAGGACTACTTTACTGCAAACTCAAAAAACTCTGAAACCAAGAGAAGCAGCTTTTCATCTCCACGGTGCAGAAGAGCAGATGATGCATGAGCCTGCAGGAAGAACCGGTTCAGAGGTGAGTCTTCAAAGCTGCATTCAGACGAGAACCGGTCAAAGTAAAAACTGTTTCAAAGTACAAATTTGTTTCTTCATGCAGGTGAGTAAAGATCAAACCTGAAGAGAGAGCGAGAGAGAGAGAGAGAGAGAGAGAGAGAGAGAAAGAGAGAAAGTTCGCTGTCGTGGTTCGGTACCAGCTGATGGGGTCTTTATTTATAGAGCTCATCATGACGGTAAAAACTGTTTCTGCTTTCATGTGATTAAAATGACTCTGAATTCAAAGTCCTTTCTGCTGGACAGGTAAACCGCTTTAACAAAGTAAGACAAGTGTCTGTAACAGAAGTGTTTCTTGTCAAACGGACCTGCTGTAGCGTGTTGTAGCGCCATTGCTAAACTGTCCTCCCTCGGGTCCTGGACTATGTCACTTTATCCTAGTTGTAGAAGTCCTGCAAACATTGTGTTTGCTGGTAGTCTGTTGGCATCTACAGTAGCACCAATGCTTTTGACTTTCACCTTGACTGGGCCCCATTTGTAATTATCTGAAGTATTTATCTGCATTATATCTGAATTTAATTGGAACGATACGAGCGAGCAGGAGCGTCTGTTTGTGGGCCGGGCTTGCTGGAGCAGAGAGGAGGAGCTGAGATTTCTCCTAAAAACTGGCACTTCCTCAGATCCTGACTAACACACCTTTAAACTGACTTTCTGTGCGGTCTGATCAAAGATGAGGTCAAATGATTGATCGATGGGAAAGGTTCAGAATCACAGACTGTCAGTGTCTGTTTCTATCCGAGGGTTCGATGGAAAAGAGAGAGTTAACATGCAGGTGGATGAGAGGGTGTTAATGAGAGTCAGACCAACAAACATGTTAGACACAAAAAGGCATCATCAGCTCAGACCAAACAACAAGCAAACCCGCTCATCCTGACAAATCCTGAACTTTCCCCTCAGAGTGCAGAACAAGCTGAGTGAGAGCGATGCAGAGGCCGACTACAGGTTATTGGAGAGGGGAGCTTTCTCTCTCTCCAGGGTGGCGGTTAGACTCCAGGCAGGCGGGGCATGGCGTGCTTTAGGGGCGGGCTCTATACCTGCTTACACCTGTCTTCGTGGTTACCCTCAGCGGCTGACAGTAAGGCTGCAGAGCTGGACCTGCCCGCCAGCTCCTCGCTCACCCAGTTATGAAGGGTCTGGGGTACATGGCAGGGCAGAGGGGGCGGGGTTACAGCACTTAGAGAGAGCAGCCTGAGCTTCAGAACCCCCCCACAGATTTTACATGGACAAGATTTCAGACGCTTTATTACCCCCCGACCATTTGTCAGTGTTGTTCCAGTCTGACTTGAACCCACATCCACAGCTTATGATAAGGAATTTATTATTATAATTATTATATTATAATTAATATATTTATTATAATTAATAATAATAATAATAATATTTATATAATAATATATGTAATATATATAATAATATTAATAACAATAATAATACTACTACTAATAATAATAAATGTAATATTTATAATAATATTAATATTAATAATAATAATAATAATAATAATAATGATAATAATAATAATAATTATTATTATTATTATTATTATTATTATTATTATATTTATATAATAATATATGTAATATCATAATAACAATACTAATAATAGTTATTATTATTATATATAATAATATATATAATATATATATAATAATATTAATAACAATAAAAATAATAATATTTATTATTATTATTATTATTATTATTATCATAACTATTATTATTATTAATATTTTTTATTATTATATTTTTATTATTATTGTTTATTGTTATAATAATAATAATGTGTTAATTATGATTTTATTAACATTTACAAACTCCTTTAAAGGTCTGATCAGTGACTTCTTAATTCTGAATTAATGACCTGAGTATAGAGCCGTTTATTTTCAGCCGACAGTGATGGAAAAACAAACAGAGAGGAGAACATCTGACGTGGATCAGACAGGGAGAAGATAATGGGACGTTGACCCGCCGCTGGCCGCCACTGCAGCCAGATGATCCAAGTTTACAACAGCTGTTAACCAAACACCAAAGGACCGAGACCAGAATCATCATCTGATGAAGTTTCAAGCTCAGTCTGACAGTCTGACAGTCAGGATTAACATCTCTCTATGTTTGAGAGGGGTCCAGCTGCAGACCGCCACTGAGCAGACCAGAAGTTTGAAGCCTTTCAAAATAAAAGCAAATATACAGAAAGTACGTTTGGTTTTTTATGTCTTAAGTTGATTCAAAGTCTTTCAAATTAAAACACAAGGAAGTATGTTTTTTCTTTGTCTTGTGTTAATATATTAAACTTCTTGGGGCTTTATTTTATGCTCATAATGTTAATATAATTTTTTGTGTGTTCATGTGTTCAACAAAGACAAAATAGAAAACGGGATGACCTTCAAACAAACTGGAGCGCCTGAGAAACTCTTACAGAGTTCAGACGGGGTCAAAGGTCAGCTGTTTCTCTGGTAATGATCCGGATTAAAACGGCGGTAATGAATCTCACGTCTCAGGTAGAAAGAGTTCTTCACGGTTAAAAAGTCGCCTACCTTCCTGACATCGGAACTTTTGGGCTCGGTCGTCCAGGTGATGATCCGAGACACGGCCAGGCGGGTCTCGCTCGAGTTCACGAAATCCGTCGGGTCCATCTGCCGAGCGAGACACTCGATGTACTTCAGGATCGCCACTTTGACCTGAGAGGAGAACAAACCTTCAAAAACGTGTCCCACAGAGTCGCCATGACATCATCTTCTAACCCTACAGACGTGAGCGGACTTCACCTTCAGGTTCGGGGTCTGAGTCTGATCCACGATGAACCTCATCAGGATGTTGAACTGCTGGTCGAACGGGAAAGACTCCCTGACAGAGACGAGGAAGAAGAAGAGATGATGGTCAACATGAAAATCTATCTATCTATCTACCAATCAATCAATCTATCTATCTATCTATCTATCTATCTATCTATCTATCTATCTATCTATCTATCTATCTATCTATCTATCTATCTATCTATCTATCTATCTATCTATCTATCTATCTATCTATCTATCTATCTATCTATCTGTGACCTCTGTCGGTCTTTAATTCACACCTGGTGATGTCCAGAGCCTTCTGGACTTTGGCCTGGACCGAGCCCAGCAGGTCTGCCCCCATCTTCTTCAGCAGCTGAGTGAGCAGGACGAAGAGCCAGTCCTGCAGGTCCTCCCTGTGCACCGTCACAAAGTCCACCAGGGTCTCCAGAAACATGCTGAACACCTGAGGACAGGTGAGGACAGGTGAGGACAGGTGAGGACAGGTTTACACCTTTTAAATCTCTGTGTTATTATTTTAATGATCTCCATATCAGGTCAGAACGATGGAATCAGACTTACTCTCTGATGTTAGATCCACAGCAGGCAGCAGAACATGCAAAAGAGACACTCTGTTAGTGAGCGCAGACTGAGCTCTAACACGGTGGAGGTCGTGTGTGTGTGTGTGTGTTTGTTAGGTTCTGTTAGTCCTCCTCACCTTACTGTGTGGGTCTGCAAACATCCTGGTGAAGATCTCACAGAGTCTCTTCAGCTCCACTCGGCTGCAGAAAACAGAAACAGAAATGAAACCTCCGTCTTCAGACTCTGCAGAGCTCCATGATCTGGATCTGGGTCTAGAGAAGTTTCACCATCTCCACTTCTCCACTTAACCTTAAAAAGTTCTCCCTGTGACTAGAGATGGAAGATCCGTTCTTCTGACTGAACTGAATCTTTAGAATCCGTTCATTAAAACGATTTGTTGCTGCTGAAGTCACAGCGTCGTTCACTGGGTGACTCATGTCGTTCATTCGCCAAGTCCTGAAGGAAGAATCACTCCCCTGTCCTGAAAAACTCACCTCTCCGTGTGTCGCCGTCAGCGGAAACAACACAGCAGCGAGCAGCACGCCGCTAAACGAGCGTGAGTCGTCGTTATTTTATATGTCGGGAAAGTGGCGAGATTAAAAATAAATAAAGATGTCAGCTGTAGCGAGGATTCAGATCCTTTTAAAGATATCAAATATCGTATTTCTTTAAATCGTCTGAAACTAAATCTTTGTACACGAAAGTTTAAACACGTGTTTTAATGTGAAGGCGCCATAATGACCTGTTTGATCTCAGCCTCAGTCAACCAATCGCTGCTCGGCAGGAAGTGAACGACGCTACACCCCTCCCTCCTCTGCCTACCTTAAGTCATTCAGAAATCGTTCGTTTCGTTCACAGTCTGACTGATACTTGTCGTTCATGTATCATCCCGCTCGCTTGCTGGCTGTTTGTCGTTCGCCAAAAAGTCAAAGGCGGCAGTTCTTCTCCCGACCGACACTCCAGAGTATTCTTGGAGAGATTTTTCTTGAAATCTCCAAAAAGAGCTGAAGTGAAGAAGCGTCTTGGATAAGATTAAAATGTCCACTTGCCGGATTTCAGAGATTTTAAGAAAAACCACGACCTGGATGAACGAGAATCTCCACGGACACTTGGAGTGATTTCATTCGTTCATGAACGACACAACTCTATCTGTGACCGAACCACGGGTCGAAGTCTGACCAATCCTACCTCAGTATTCTTTGGCTCTTGAGGAGGTTCTGCAGACCCAGCAGACCCTCCTTCCTCTCAGACCAGTTTGAGCTGGCGCAGTGGTTCAGGATCTCCGCCACATCCTCTGTCTGTCGGAGGTAATGAGGGATGCCTCCGTTCCTGGAGCCGTACGAGCGCTCAGAGCAGGCGCTGGACGCGTCACTGTTGGCGTCGTCATCAGAGTACATCCCCGGGGACTCATACCGCCGCCTCAGCGGCTTCCTCTGTAGGAGAAAGAAGACGTTTGAGACAGGATACTGGTCCAGATGCGCTCGGGCGAATAAAGGCAGCCAGAAGGTCGGAGTCTGACAGGAAGAGGGTCGCAGGTTGCGCCGAGTAGCCATGCAGTTCTCTGCAGGAGTACGTGAAATCAAAGCTTCCCTCTCTACAAAGAAGTTCATGTTTGTAACCTGGCTGCTGCGCTGCAACAGTTACAAAATATTAAATTTAAACTAAAACAGAAAAACAGATAAATGATCATCTCTTTTTGGTCTTCAATAAACATCTGAAGCAGGAAAAGCAGAGCCGGGGGAAGCAAAAGTCTGGATTACAAATGCAGTGCAGTGGGGACACATGAGAGTATACGCTCATGATAATGAAATTAAAGATGTGGATAATAAACCATGAGATTCAAGACATCAGGTCACGATGGGGACGCTGAACGAAGCCAAAACCAGGATGCAATAAACGGACATTCAAAGCAAAATGAAAATCAAAGTATAGAGACGTGAATCTGGAAACAGGTGGGAGTGGAGGAGACATCATGGGCCGACATCATGGGTGCACAAACAAAGGTAAAATGACCAACTACCTTATTCCTGGAGTCTCCTAACAGCTGAGAGGGCAACGAACAACCAAGAGGAGAGGAAAGAGGAGAGAGGGCAGGTTTAAAGGAGGGACAAAGAACAGGCTCAGTCCTTCTAGGTGAGTCAGAGAGGACAAAACCACAGACACAGTCACACAGACACATCTACAGCTCAGTAACACTCAAACTTAACGGTTTCCTTCAGCAGGAACAACATCTTTGGAGGGACAAGTGGAGCTTTGGAGAAAGAGGTGGTTCAGTTACCAGAGAGCCGTGAACCTGCAGTCCTTCTAAACACCAGCAGGGGGCCAGAGGGCTGAATAACTCCAGCACTGGACGATTATACAATTCAGCTACAGGAGGACAAAAGCTGCAGTTCCTTCGGTGTCCACTAGAGGTTGGCTGTCCCATAATGAAAATTTACATTTGCACAAAACTCCTCATGATTACAGCCCGCTTCAAAACACTAAGTTTTATTAGTTACCATATTTTTCGCATAATAAGACGCATTTAAAATCCTTCAATTTTCTCAAAAATCCTCAGTGCGCCTTTTGTACTTTGTTTGGCTTAATGCACTTTATAATCTGGAGTGCTTTATAGTGCAAAAAATACGGTAATTTTGTTAGTTTTTTTTTAGTTAGTAATAAACTGTAAAGAGAAACTTCTCATCCTGAATCTGAGAGTTTTACTCATTTATGCAGTTTTTGGAGGAGGAGGTGATAAGCAAAAGTTACGTTACTTAACTCAATGAGCCTTGAACCTGCAGTGCACAAAAGTGGCCAGTAGGGGGCCATTAAAAACACACCTGATTATACCAGGTGGTTTACTCACTGAAAACTGATTCAAGTCACTCCAGGAAACAATGACTTGCAGTTCCCTGAGTGTCCACTAGAGGCTGGTTATAAAGCCGAGATTCCCTATTGGGTCTCATGTTAGAAAGTCAGGCTTTATCAGGGGGAGGAGCCAATTTGACAGACAGGTGGGACGCACCGTGGTGTTTTTCCAGAGTGCTAAAAGTCCCCCTCAGCTCTGTGTCATTTCCAACACGGCGCCCACCATCACTGGCCTTTAACCAATGGGTGACATCGCTGAGACGACGCCCACTTTACTCAGCCTATGGGATCGATGAGAGCAGATAGGAGGTGACCTTCCTCCTCACCTGTTTTATTAGCTCTGTTAATTATTCCCTGACGAGTTTACGGTCCGAAGTGTCTTTGGGGTCACTAAAGGTCACGCCGACAGGTAACGCAGTTAAAGCTCTGAGGCTGCCATGATGTAACCTTGAAGGTGCTGCAGCTGTCCCATCATTATTATTATTTTCACTCCAGAACATCTGAGCAAGTCCTGACTCTGCCGACCCAGACTGGACCTTCAGGTTCTGCTTCTTTAAAAAGGAAGGAGTTCTGGTTCTGACTCCAGCTCCACTCGTTCATCCAAATATGATCCCAGACTTGAAAAAAGAGGTAACACTTTACAATAACCATAACTTATAAACGGTAAACAGACCATTAATAAATGGTGAGCAGATAGTTTATTAATGTTTAATCATCATTTATAATACACTATTAATAAACTGTAAATTTTACAATTTTAAAAACCTAACCCAAACTTTACAATAACCATCTAAGTTTATAGGTGGTTTAAAAACCAAATATTAACATTTACAAAGTGCTGCTGACACATAATTTAATCCAGATGTTTTACAACCAATATTTAAACTCTATAATTAAGCAGTCCATTGATAATTAATGAAAATTATAAATAATTTCATTACTTGTTAATGATTAAGTAACTATTAACTTAAATTCATAAACTTTAACTATCTATTTACCTTTCATAATTATGGTTTTTGTAAAGTGTTATTGAAAAAGGCAGTTTTTAAGATTTTTTCACCACCTCCATTCTTTCATACGTCTCCTCTCATTCGTCACGTCTACCTACCAGAGCGTCCGCCACGGCGGCCTCCACCTCGGTGCCGGTGTTGAGGACCCTCATGGCGTTGACTGAAGCGGAGATTCTTGCTTGGTGAATCAAACCGTATCGATCTGCGAGAAAAAAGGCGAGAAAGACAGTGAGTGAGGATTTCTAATAAAGGAAACAGGGCCGCCGTCACTTACCTCTCCGACAAAAGCAAAGAAAGCTTTATAGTTGAAACCACAGCGGACTTATTTATACATGAAACTGAGAGAGGGTTATCCTCAATTATCCGACCACCGAGAGCGACATGAAACAAAATGAAACACCGAAAAGAGGATGACCAAGACCAGGAGCAGGAGCAGGCAGAGATGAAACTACAGAGCACCAAGGATGGACCACAGAGACAAACCCACGTTCATAAAACAAAAAGGCACAGAGTTCAAAAGCTGCAGAAATCAAAATTAAAGCTGCACTGAGTGACGCCAACCCAGGCGACACTGAAGAGTCTGACTAAGGCACTGAACGGTGATGGATGGACAGGCAGATGAGGAAAACTGAACCAAGACCTCTTACCTGTCCTCCTGAAACACTGAATCAAACATGAAACAAAAACCTGAACTATGACTGAAGCATGCCGGATCTGAGGAGGACAAATGGGGGACTAAGAGGGACTCAGAGGATCGGTGTTTTCGGGGCATGCAGGTCACCTGACTGGCCGTGGGGGTCGGCTGTGGAGAGAGCGCTGGTTGAACGGGAGTGACGTCGGGAGGCTGCAGGGACAGGAGAGGTGGGTGACATCCAGACGGGAGGGGGGGGTTAGTGACCGCCGCTGTGACCTCTGAGGTCAGACTCAGGTTAGACACATTCAGACGCTGAAACACTCGTGTTTGTTTTCACTTCACAGCTGTTTCCTGTCTCGGTGTGCAGCTTCGATTATAAGGAGCAGAGTTTTCTGATAATTAAGGGTTAAAAAGGATCTTAAAGGTTCTGGTTTTGGTTCAGGAGAACAATCAGACCTTCAGACGGACTCAGAGACAACAAACTGATACTGTTCTGGTTTCATCATCACCATTTCCTCGTAGAGTCTCACCGTGTTTGCCCTGAATTTAAAGTTTATAAATCTTAATATCTTAACAAGTTATTCCGGTGTAAAATTAATTCAGGGTCAAACACACCGTAACACAGAGTTAGACCCCCCCTCCAGAGATGAATGTTGTCGACCGCTTGCTTCTCTAGTTATACCAACTTTAGTAACGACCGCAGGATAGTAATACAGAGAGCCACGCCCTCAACCAAAACGCCACTCTATAGCCACAAATAATGCTCAGAACAACACCTAACTTCATCAACAGGACATATAGGGTCACAGACATAGTACTATATTCAGAGTTGTTCTAACTCCTAAGAAACATAAACTTAAGCGGGGGCGTTTCTCCACCTCTGTAGTCTATAAGCTGGGCCAATAAACTTCTACTGTAGTTAAAATGAAAAGGTAAAGGTGTTTTTATTGAGCCGAATTATCAATAAAATCATGATTTTGTTAACAGGTATGGATTTATGTGCTGTCGAGTTTGTATATGTGAACAAGAGCACAGTAAAGTTAAATCAGCTAATTTTCCAATGAGGTTCTGTTACTAAACGGATCTACACCATGATCTACTGAGGTTAGTACATATAGGGTCACAGACATAGTACTAGACACCAAACATCTTTTTAACTTTGACTCATTTCTTTAGCAAAGAGACTAAACACAACTCACCTACTCTCTTCCAGCAGCCGCTTGTTTGTAGCGAGACCTCAGGCCAGTCCATTATGGACTACAGCGGGGTGCCGCAGCTCAAGGAAGAACATTTCCTTGTGCGTCTAGTACTATGTCTGTGACCCTATATGTCCTGTTGATGAAGTTAGGTGCTGTTCTGAGCATTATTTGTGGCTATAGAGTGGCGTTTTGGTTGAGCGCGTGGCTCTCTGTCGTTACTAAAGTTGGTATAACTAGAGAAGCAAGCAGTCGGCAACATTCATCACTGGAGGGGGGGTCTAACTCGGTGTTACTGTCTGTTTGACCCTGAATTAAATTTACGCTGGAATATCCCTTTAATTCTTCTGTTCGCTAACTTCTGTTTAAATCTTGATTTTTTTTTTAATCGAAGAACTTTGAGCTGAAAACGGAAGAAAAAGTCACTTCCTGGTTGACACCATCATTTCAAAATAAAAGAGAAGAATAAAGTTGTTTCACAGTAAGAGCATGCACAGGCAGAAGATCGACCAGAAGACCCACCACGGACCACCATAAAAAAAAAGAAAAAAAGAAAAAAAGACGGTCCGATTTGGACTCAGAGAGGCGGTCCCTGGTCCTGGCGTACTCACCCAGAGGAGCGAAGCCCCGAGCGGGGCTGGTGTCGCGGCTGCTCTCGCGACTGGTGTCACGACTGCAGCCCTGACTCATGCTGGGGCGGGGGATGCGGCTCCGGGCTAGCGTGCGGTAGGGAAGAGCAGCAGGAAGAAGAGCTTTCAGGCTGGCTGTCAGGACAACAAGTTAGGTGGGGGGTGTCAGTGTGCATTCATGGGGGGGGCAGGGGTGAGAGACGAGGGGGTGGGGGGGTGATAGGAGGAAACAGAGGAGTAGAAGAAGAAGAAGTCCTGCAGACGAGCTGATGAGATTTTGTTTGTAATAAAAAAGTTTTACGACCTCGAACACGAAACCGCGCTCCTCAAACTTTTTTGTTTTTTTTAACATAATATTTAGTTTTATTTTCATCAATAAACATAAATCATATTCAGTCAAACACTTAAATTTAGGGGGAAAAAAAAAAGAGAAAGGAAAATGTTTAAAAAAAGTAAATAAGTGCGTACATAAATAACTAACACTCAAAGTGAACCGTAGTGTGGCGGATTTGTTGGTTTGTTTAATATCAAAATCATCTTCATATAGGAAAAGGTCGCTGCTTTTTGTGCTGAAGTGTTTAGTGTTTTTATGCTCCCTTGTTGCACAACCAATTGCCCCATCGGGGGAAAATAAAGTTATTGATTTGATTGAAATTTGTACAATTTTTTCTTATCTGTTTCTCGGGAAAGAGTAACATCAAACAACGTAATTATGGTAATTAAAAAAAGAGTAACACAGGTACGAAAGCAGACCGAACCGCTTCGATTAAACAAAGTTGTTATCTTGCATCACTTTTTCTTAAACTGCAAAGTGTGGCCTCGGTGTCTTTAGTCGTAACCCCGCATCGCACCAAAATAACAGAATAAAGAGTCTGCAGTCGAAAGAGAGGAAGAAGAGATAAAGAGGAAACACGAGGGAAAGAGAAAGTGCAGAAAAGAGAGAGAAGGGAGGAGGAGAGCTGGGCGAGAGAGTGAGTGGGTCACACAGCAAACAGCTAGTACAGGTTAGAGAGAGAGCGACTCGAGCTGAGAGCGTGAAGGTCTTATCAGGGTGAGGAGATAACAACAGACGAGGTTATCGCTCTTATCTCGCCATCAGTGTCAAAATAAGACACACCTCTCTGTGAGGGACAATAAAAACGACGTTTCTGTGAGCAGAAAATGTGGAAAACAGTCACAGAAGTTTATCGTCCTATCAGGAAGTCCAGATACTGAAGGTCCGGCTGTGATGGTTTCGCCTTTGTCCACATGTAATAGGTCACCTATCAGGGACACACGTGGGCTCAGAGCGTGGAGAGACGTGAGACGGGTCAGCGCCTCACACAGAAACTGATGAATTAAAGGTGAAACCTCATAATGACAAAAACCGGCGCCGTGTTTGGATCTTTAGAAAACAAAATCGACACGTCAGGAGAAACCGAGGAGGGCAGAGATCCAAAACCACAACAGAGGTCCATAATGGAAACCAGTTTAAAAGGACAGCAGACATGGGAATACTGGAAACACTGGTTTGAGTTCAGCAGAGAAACACTGCAGAACTCTTAGAGTAGGGGAGACCGGGGCTTGTTGTCACACTTTTCGCACTCTCATATATTTCTTTGAACCAATCCATCAGATATAAACAAAATGTGAACCAGACTAAAGACCAAATACACCAAATTAAAGTTAGATTAAAACAGAAGAATGACTGATCCATGACAGGATGTCTTAATCGCTCCTCTAACAAGTCCACATGTTTCACTGCTAAGATTTTTATCTGGAAGAAGATTATTTTAAAATATATAAAGTTAATTTTTTTACTTTGGGTTGTGTGAAATGGTTAATTGGCGTTCATCTCGGCTCACGATGTTCTCCTCTCAGACAGGACACGACCCCTGACCATGTAAAGGAAGAAAACTAGTATTCCACTTTTTAGTTGCGCCCTCTGGTGGAGAAGATAATTGCAATGTGACAACAAGTCCTGGTCTCCCCTAAAGACCAAATCTGCAGCTTTATATAAGACCCAGCTCTGTATTTCATAAATCTGCGATGCTCCATGTTATCGGATTCAAAGGTTGACCTGCAGAGAACAGAAAGTACCACATATTTGTCACAGACACGTAAGGGTGCAGTCTGGAGCTCACGGTGTCAGACCCTCAGAGAGATCCCCTCGTGTGTGTAAAAGTGTGTGCAGGACTCCCGGTCTTACCCAGGCCCAGTCGGCTGGGGCTGGTCTCCCGGCTGCAGCCCTGACTCCGGGGGATCCTGCTGCGCTTGTCTGCCGGGGTGCTGGAGGCCGACACGGTGGCGCGGGGGATCCGTCCATAACTGCTGTGGCCGAGCAACTTTCCCGGAGAGCTGGAGCGACTGCCGGCTGTGGAGAGAGGAAGCAGAGAGACAGAAACACAAACATGCACAAGGGTCAGACTAAGTTCAGAGAGTCGGAGAAGAGAAGAGGATTCTGGGAGGAGGAGGTGCAGCTTTAGAAAACATGCTGAACTGAGTCAAATCCAGAAGACCTGATGATGTGGGGACGGTGCAAACGTAAGAGAGTCTTTAATTTGAAGCTGAAATCGAGTCAATATTCTGTCTGAATAAACTCAAAGGAGGGATGGATCAGCTGACCGACTGACTGACCAATCACAGATCAGACAAACACCACAGTGAAGTCAAACCAGAGGACAAATCAACACCGACCGACGGTTCACGTCTCCGTCACCAAACTGTGGAGGGAACTGAAACAAACGCAGAGGAGGAGGAGGTGGGAGGAGCATGCTGCCACAAAAAAAAAAAAAAAAAACTACAAGGATGTGACGGCGTGCAGAGATCTGTGCGCTACAAAAGGGGCGGTGCTTAAAGGTCGGGCACCTGTTGTCTTGTGATTGGATGAAGCTGAGGCCTTACCACTGATGGGATTGGCTGATCTGGATCCTGGGTGATGGAAGCAAGAGGCAGGATAGGATGGAGAACAGTCAAAATGAGACAGAAGGGCTTCCTGAATTTACCCAGCATGCACTCTGGATCAGCGACAGGTATCCAGAGTATAAAGATTCAAACACACACACACACGTCTACTTTAAACACACACACACACACACACACACTCACACACACTCTCTGCATGCACGTCGTCAAATCGTCACCAACAGGTCAGATTTGAGTTTTTTTGTCAGGATGAAAACAGCTGAGGTCAAAATGAGAGGAACAGACGTGAGCGCCAGATCATGTGACCTGGGAGAACAGGTGAGCGATGTTTGTACATACGCTGGGACTGGGAGACCACTTTGGCTCGACTGCGCCCTCTGCTGTCCACCACCGAGGAGCTGGCCCCGCCCACGCTGCCCGAGCTTTGTCTCCTGGTGCGAACTCGACCTGCGAGGGAGGGGTGAAGAGAGAGAGAGAGAGAGAGAGAGAGAGAGAGAGAGAGAGAGAGAGAGAGAGAGAGAGAGAGAGAGAGAGGAGGGACGACAGAGTTTAATCCACCTGAGATATTCATAAAAGTGATCGTAAACCTGGAGGAGGAAGACTGGACATGAGGAGGACCTGGATGAGGAGACAGAAACCCTGGGAGTGTTTGCAAATCCTCCTAACATGAAAACTGACATTCAGTGAGGTTACCCCAGAATTATGAGCCCGGGACCGGGTTCAGGTGTTTAAAGCTCAACAAGTCCACCTGCTTTTTAGCTTTGACTCAGACGTCCGCATGCAAGTGTGAGTAATGATCGAAGAAAGGAAGGGTTAAGAGCTGAATGTCAGGTTTGATTTGTCAGGAAACATAAAGGTGGAAGAGAGTTTAAATGAACTAACACTGTGATAGTTTTCATACAGCACTAATGAGCTGTGTCCTTATGTACCTCCTCTTCTAACAAAGATAGTCTTGTTTTAGTGTAAGAGCATGTGCAGACAGACTCAGTGAAGGCACAGAGGTCAGCTCTGCACTACAGAGACACCAGACGGACTAATGTGCAGATTATCCAGTGAAAGTGTGGTGTCTTTGGACTCAACTTAATTATGCACTGAAAAACAAGAATTATAAAAGAGTTTAATTCACTTTTCTGCACATGAAAACACACCAGAGCGGTTCTAGTCTTCACTGAGGAAACTCCACATGAAAAATTCATGTTATAGTTTGGGTAGAACTTCAGAGTTTAAAGGTGGAGTAGGCAGGAATCTGTTTAGGAAGCATCTTTATTTTGTGGTGTATTTACAAAAAATCTTTTAATATCAGTCAATAGTTATTAGTTATAGATTATTTGGTAATATAAGGATATCACCTCCTCTAACCTGATTGGTTGTGAGGCAGACGCTGCTCCCCCGTGTCGTTCAGGAGCCCAAACAAAGTTAGCGTGCTACAATATCGGACAGTAGAAACCGACCAGAAAGTTCGGAAAATTGTCTGAATCCTCCTTTGGCCACGACTGCCGACACAAGCAAGAAAACAAAGTAAATACCGGAGACTCTGGAGGAATAACGGGCGCTTAAAACGGAGGTAGAGCGGACAAGAGCTAAAAAGCCGGGTCAACATAAACCATGGGGGACGCTTGGGGATCTTGGTGACCCTGTAACCTTTCTGCTGGACAGGTAAACCGCTTTAACAAAGTAAGACAAGTGTCTGTAACAGAAGTGTTTCTTGTCAAACGGACCTGCTGTAGCGTGTTGTAGCGCCATCGCTAAACTGTCCTCCCTCGGGTCCTGGACTATGTCACTTTATCCTCGTTGTAGAAGTCCTGCAAACATTGTGTTTGCTGGTAGTCTGTTGGCATCTACAGTAGCACCAATGCTTTTGACTTTCACCTTGACTGGGCCCCATTTGTAATGATCTGAAGTATTTATCTGCATTATATCTGAATTTAACTGGAACGATACGAGCGAGCAGGAGCGGCTGTTTGAGATTTCTCCTAAAACTGAAACTTCCTCAGATCCTGACTACTCCACCTTTAAGCAGCAGAAATCCAACAGCATCTTTAAAAGACAAAGACAGTCTCTACAGACGAACACGACACCAGGACGGTGGGACAGAGATGCCAGAGTAGATTTCTGTGTTAGAAACAGAGAGATGGAAACAAGTGTTAGGGTTACAGTCAGGAGGTCCATGCAGACAGTCCATGCAGAGGTCCACAGATCTGAGCACCACCCAGGGGTGGAGAGAGGGAGAGAGAGAGAGCGCACGGATGGAGAGACAGAGGGGGTTAATGTGGAGCTGATGACAGCTGACAGGACACACACTCATACCACTGCCCTCTAAAACACACACACAAACACACACACACAAACTCACACACACACGCAGTCCTTACCATCGCTTTTACCAGGAGCGCCATCTTTAGGGCGGAAAAGAAAGGTGGAGCAGCAGCAGGTGGGAGGAGAGGTGTAGAGCGAGAGGTTAGTTACAGTTAAAGCAGGAGTGAGAGGGTGAGCAGAGGGGTTTAATCATCGTTAGTAACCACGGTAACCAGCTCAGCAGGAGGAGATATCAGTCGGTGACATTTGGAGGACGCTCGGATTTTCAAAATGTCAGAGTGGGATTGAGACGGGACCGCCCATTAATAACAGGAGCGTTAACGAGAAACGGAGGAGGAGAGGGTCGATTCTTCATGGTGATGGAGAGGAGGAGGAGCTCCAGCTGATCTTCTCCTTTTAAACTAACACCATAACGGCGATGATGAGGGCGTTTAAGGAGGAGCTCAGGAGGAAGAGGGCGGGGCCAAACACAGAGTAAGATCAAATAAACTGGAACATGAAGGTTTGGAGCGCGTGCGGATCAAGAGGGATGACTGATGGGTTACCTAATGAGGCGTAGGACCCCGGGGGCAGGGCGGCCGCTGAGCTGAACGGCGAGGAGGCGGGGACGGTGGACAGACGAGACTTGGCGCTGGAGGCGGCGTTCACATCGATGTCGCTGCGGGAACGCTGCAGAGAACCGGGCGTGGTGGGCGTCCTGGTGCTCACCAGTTTACCTGAACACAACAGAAACATGTGTGAGGACATGTTTGAACGCCGTCTGATCTGTTAGGACACTTTTTTAAAGTTTGGACTCATCAAACTTCATGAAGAGAGGACGGCGTCTCACTTCTCGTTATGCTCCCTCCGATGACGCTCTTCACGGACAACGGCCGACTGTGGAAGAAAAAACAGAATCAGAGTTAAAAAGATTTTTAAAAGATGCAGAAACCCCGAGAGGAAGGTCTGACACAAACGTCTGAGGATCTGATTTAAAAGTTCTTCACGCCAACCTGAACTTTTCCTGTTTTTTACAACAAAACAACTTTATGACCCAAACTGAGCGCCGTCATTTCAGCCGATTCTCCCAAAACAACCGAACACAGACAGGATCAGTTTAGGAGCAGCCTGAAGAACTCCACGACTCTCCTGATGGATGGAGTCTGAGGTCATTACCCAGCATGCTCCACTGGGAATCTATAAACTGGGTAAATGACGCTCATCGATCTGCAGTGTGTATTTGAGAGCGTGCGTCTGTGCACGTCTGATCGTAATTACCAAGGATTTGACTATCATGGTTAAGAGAGGCGATGCATTAGAGGCTTCAACCAATCAATTAGAGAGGGGGAGAGAGAGAGAGAGGTAGAGGGGGAGAAAGAGAGAGAGGAGGAGGAGGAGACATCAGACGTCTCTCTCTGGTTCTCACTTCAGACTCTCCTGAGACGAGGAGGACGAGCGGTCGGACTGAGGAAGAGACACGATGCTGTCAGAGCTCTTCAGGTGAGACTGGAGCGCCTTCTGATAGGTGGACTCCAGCGCCTGGAAAAGATGCTCCGCCTCCCGGCTGTAGTGACCATGGAAACCCCAGTAACACCTGCAGCAGAGGGCGAGGGAAGAAGAGGAGGTTAGGACGGGGTTAGGGGTCAACAATCAGACCGTAGATCAATCTAAGTGAGAGGAGGGAGCAGAGAAATGAACATTTTCACCATTTTTAGAGTTTTTACAGTTATTTGCACCAGAATGGATATGACGTTATTTTCTAGAACTGAAGTAATAAAGAGAAGAAATAAAAACAAAACATCAAAAACAAAGAAATAAGAAATCCACAGAGTTATAAACATGATAAAGTTGGAAACAGAAGTGTTATAGAGTTTAATTAATTATTATTAAGGTTAAAGGAAGGTGAACATTCCTCTCGCACCCGAGCAGTATCGTTTTGAAGCAAACATTAAAAACATATGATGTTTACATCTCACTGTAAAAGTGTATTTGAGGTTTTTAGCTCTGGATGCACAACCTGTGTGTAGTTTTTTTTTCTTTGGGGGACTTCTGTTTTTTCTGTTTTCTGTTTTTGTTGTTGCTGCAGTTTCTCTCACTTGGAGTGTCTGCAGGTGCGAGCGGACACACCTGGCTCCTGTGAGGCTGTGATTAAAGCTGCAGGTAACAGAGTATCTGAGCTGAGTGAATTCTGCAGTCTGGGTGACGTGCGGCTGTGAGGAGAGACAGTTTGTTGGACCAATTCTCATGTTTTCTTCCTCTGCAGGGGACGTTTTTGCAAAGTATTTATTAATTTGACATTTTTTGTCAAAGCACCAAACTTGGGGGGGGCAGAGCCTTTTCTGTTCCCGCCCCCCACCCTCTGGAATTCACTCCCCAAACCCATCCAAGACTGTACTGACCCCCACACTCTTAAAAACACACCTTTTTAAAATGGCTTTTAACCTGTGAACTGCTCTGTTATTGTGTCTTTTTTAACCTTTTACATCATTAGTTTTATTTCTCAAAATTTTCTGTAAGGCATCTTTGAGCGCCTGTAAAAGTGCATAATAAATAAAATTTATATTATAATTAAATTTATTATTTTGATTACGCCGAATAAATGTTCTCCTCATTTTTTATTTATTTCTATTTTTTTATTTTTTATTTATTTATTTTTTATTTTATTTTTTTATTATTTATTATTATTTTTTTTAATTATTTATTTATTTTTTATTTTTTTTTGTTTGTTTGTTTGTTTTACTTCATTAGTTTTATTGTCTGTGCTGTGGCTATACACTGCTGAGGTCTGCTTACAATTTTACAATTGTATTGTTATCTATATGATTTTGTATATTTTTCTTTTTTTGTCTTTCTGCCAGGGTTGGGGAAGTTTTTTTTGTTGTTTATTCATGTTAAAAAGATAAAATAAAAAAATATTGAAAAAATAAATAAATAAATGTTCTCCTCATTTTTGAGAATTCACACTTTGTTTAAGATTTTTTCCTTCCACTCACACGACCCACTATCTGAGAGTTTAACAAGCAGAAATATCAAAAAACAGAAATATTCAATAAATACTTAAGTTTACAGAAATCTAAAAATCTAAAAAATACAAACTCAACAGCATTTAAAACGACCATCAGTCCAACATGCTGAGTTAAAATATAATATCTGCTTTTTAAAGGTGGTGTTAACCTGATTTAATGCTTTAAACTCAAAGATTTGTCTCTAAACTTCAAATTTCAGAGTTACAGATTCATGACTTTCATATTTGTTTACAGAAATCTGACGAATAAGAGGGACACTTACTTTCTGGCGATGGACCTGGCCTCTGAGTCTGCGTCGTGTATGCCTTTCTTGATGGTCTCGGTCAGAACAGCCACGTGTCTGGGATAGTACGGGAACATGGTGAGAGGAGAGGGACCAACGATTGACGAATCAACAACCACAAAAACCAAACGCAGAGTCACAGCGAGTCTGGACTTTAAAAACTCGAACACACAAAGAGAGAAAATCTTCCTCCGGTTTCGTTCTCCTCGTGGTCCACAGGTGAAGTGTCCGCCAACAGAGTTTAACACGCGCTCTTTAAACTCCCTGCTGCTGATGCTGTTGTCATGGTTACGGGGATGGAGATAAACTTCCCAGGACTCATCAATTTAATGGGGCTCATCAGCTGTGCGCCCAGCCGACCCAAATGCCATCCACATACATTAAACCACTTTATCCGTGTAGACCATGTCAACTTCTTCAACACTTCTCTGGAGTTTAAAGGACGCCGCCGCAGCTTTAACGCTTTAATCAAACTCACCTTTCCAGCGTGTTCGTGTGCCACTCCTGTAACATCAGATCCAGGAACTCGTAACAGCGTCTGGAAAAGAGGGAAAAGTGGAGCACGTGTTTCAGGGGCCACAAAGTTCTGAACTGATCCAGTATTTTGCTGCAAGTCAAGAACATAAAACATCCGGACAGCATCCTCGCTCACTTACCGTCTGACAGCGACTGACTTGGAGGTGCAGTTACTGGTGATGATGGGGATGAGGCGAGGATAGTGTGTGTGCTGAAAAAAAAACACACATAAATGTTTAAACATTAGAGCAGAATGATGTTTTTAGAAGTCAATCATTCTTCTCTTTGGATGTTTTACCCGGAGGATGAGGCGGATGACGGCCGTCCCAGACGTGGCCATGACTTTGGCGCTGTTGGGCACCAGGTTCAGCAGAGTGGGCATGACGCTCTCCGCCCCGTGGTCGAACTTGTTTCCCAGCAAAAACGACAAATGTCTGCGAGAGAGAGAAGGAGAGAGGAAGAGAGGAGGAGGTTTGAGGACTTCCTGTGATCTTCAGCAGTAAAAACAGACAGGACTCTGGAGTGGAAATCACCACTGCATCATCTAATGAGGTTTAGACTGAACCAGGAAAGAGGAGACCAGACAGAGAAGGGATCCACTAGAGACTTGTCTGGACCTGAGTCCGTTTAACCCTCGGTTCCTCCTCTCTCCATTTTGAGGACATTTGTCTTTTTTTTCATCTTTATTTTGAGCTGACAGTCACATGTTTAAAGATTGGGGCATCAAATATGACGAGAGTTCTTATTTTTATTATTTTCTCAATGATCAGGGTCAAAGTATTTTAAGAGATATGAGTCGAAAAAAGTAAGTAAAAATGTTTAAAAATGATGATTTTATGAACATTTATCTGCATGTCTGTTTTGGGTACAAAGTCGTCTGGATGGAGCTGAAGATGAACAGGAACTAAAGGGTTAAGGAGAACTGTCCTGAGGTCTGATCCATCAAAATTTGACCTTCTCTAAAGAGTAGAGGGTCCACCCGGCTTGTTCTCAGCCCCTAGTCCAGATCCAGGATCCCTGATGGTCTGGGGATCATCAGAGTCCCCGTCATGTCCATGTCTCCACTCTTGTGAAATCGTGTTTGTGAAAGTCGCCGTGATCCCGGTCCATTCATCAACCCGCGGCTCTCTGAGAGCGTCTCCGCTCTGTTCCACCTCATCAGGGCGGCATTAAGATCAGGATGACGGATGTTTTTGGGTGGAGACCGTGCTGCAGCTTTCATACACCAGCGCGGCTCGTATTCATTAGCTTAAGTAGGTGTAAAGTAAAGTTAATGTCAGTGCTGTCAGTCAGAGCTGCTGCTGATCCGTGGATGAAAACTGAATCTGGCACAAAAACACACTTTCAAACGCCGTTTTACAGCGCCATCTCTGTGTCTTCGCTGTAAACTGAACCTCCTGACTGAGGATCTTACCCCAGAGTGATGCAGGCCTCTCGGACCACCTGTGAGCGCAGGTCTTTGGCCGACAGCTTCAGAGACGCCTCCAGCAGACGCAGCTGCTGAGGGAAACCCTCGTACTCTGCTGCTCCAGCCAGCATGAGGGAGCGGACCTTCTTCAGCTGAGGAGAACCCCACAGACACAGACACAGACACAGACAGACAGACAGACAGACAGACAGACAGACAGACAGACAAACGGACAGAGGAGGACACCAAAGGTTTCAGATCAAAGTTCAGCTCCATGTCTGAGCGTGTTCCTGTGTTTGAGGCTCTTACCGCTACGACTCGGTGCTCCCAGTCGTGTTTGTCATCAGACAGAACTTCTCTGACCTTGGTCAGCTGGTCCTCTAACTCTCTGTTGGAGTAGATCTGGAGCGCAGAGACAGGAGAAAGATGATGATGATGATGATGTTAGGAGAACAGTCAGAGCTGTTTACAGACAGGCCTTTGGAGCGGCACATTTAACATGAGAAAATTACCCATAGTTCATAGCACTGTGATATAAAATATGGGGTTCAGACCTCTGAGCTCCTCATGACAGAAAACTCCGGATTAGAAAGCAGGATTATTTAATCTGCTCCGTGGTTTTAGATCAAGAGACGTTTTTATCGTCTCCCTCTGGTCCTCGTTTTTCTGACGCCGACTTTAACTCCGCCCAGCTAACCCTCATGAATCTCTGCTGAGCTCACCTGCACTGAGGGGACGTCCTCAAAGGCTTTGATGAAATCCTCTTCATCGACGGCCCCGGCAGCTGCTTCTTTACCTGAGACACAGACACTTCCTGTTAGACACGACAGGTATCTAACTTCCTGTTAGAGTGCTCTTAGCCCCGCCCCCTCCTCACCTGAAGCTTTGGCTGAGGTGGCCGAGCTGGGTCTCCTCACAGAGCTCATCACAGTCCTCCTGCCACTGGGGGGCGCTTTGGATGAAGAAGAGGAGGAGGACCTGCCTCCGTCCACAGAGTCTTCATCCTCAAAGTTCTTATCTGGAGGGACAGAAGGAGACGATCAGCTGATGAAGAGCGTCACATTTAACCGATGACTGTGTGAGAGAGGAACTTCCTGTAAGGATCAATAAATCATTATCGGACACGTCACTCCTCTGAGTGCATCATCATCATCATCACCATCATCATCATCATCATCCTCTTCTTCTTCTCTTTATCTGAGTCATCTCTGCATCGTACGACCTCAGCTGCAGAGTCTCAGCTCCTGTGGAGGTTTCCACTCAGCCTCTATCTATCCGTCCGTTTGACTTTAATCTGCTTCAGCAGCCGTGCATGGATGTACAAACACACACACACACACACACACACACACACACACACACACACACACGCACGCTGTCACCTGCACAACGTGACCACTCACACCGAGGATTAGCCCGGGGCGGGTATGACGGACGAGCTCAGAGTCTACGGTCAGCTGAGGAAAGGCAATAACGGGAGTTTCTGCAGCTGAGGGGTCGTTTTCTGTTATCGAGAAACAGGAACATGTTAATCTAACCCTCTATGTTAGTGTTAGTATGGACGCTGTTTCTGTGAGAGAAGAGAGGAGGAGGAGGAGGAGGAGGAGGAGGAGCAAACCAACTCTTCATCCAACTGGAAACGCTGAAGTTTAAGGACCTGGTTCACGTCTAACAGACTCAACAGAAACTGAAGAGAAAATAAATGTAACTTTGGAGGATTTCACCGACCACAGAGGAGACACGACCGTTAATCTTTAAACTCACGTCTGTAGGGCTGGGAGATATGGACAAAAGTTTATCACAATATATTTTTTCATATCAGTCGATATCGATCAATATCAGGATATAAAAATGAAATCTAACAGTGTTTATTGGTCTCGTGTCTTTTCCAACACAATAATCGCCTGCCAAAACATGACAGAATGATGACAATCGAAAAGCATATTGATCATGTTTTATATCGATATTGAGGGAAATAAATTTTTCGATATAAATCATTATCGTTTTATCGCCCAGCCCTACATGTTGTATGTGGAAAAATCATCCACAGTCGGCTGGATTTAAATATCATGTTAAATAAAAGTACAACACATGCTTTTGGACTGAAGAACGCAGCATGAACACATGAACACATCAGATATAAATGTACACCTGCAGATCTATAAAAGCCAAATTAGGAGGTTCATATCAGTCAGCAGGGCGAGAACTGATCGATACGATAAGACTCACAAATCAATACTTTTTTTTTTACCTTTCCTTTCTTCAGAGCACTTTGAGTCTCTTTGAGAAAAGGATTTATAATAAAAACATGTGACACTGCTCGACTTCCAGAAACGCCCAGTTTTAGAGTGAAAACCTTCACCTGGAGTATTTACAGAGATATCAAACATCCGGACATTCATCAGACACACGAACACGACACTGCAGACATCAGAGAGGTGAAGTGATGAAGGGAAGAGGAGCGACGAACGAGGACAAAAGGCAACAGGTTAGAGAGAGAGAGAGAGAGAGAGAGAGAGAGACAGAGACAGAGAGAGAGACCGAGAGAGAGAGAGAGAGAGAGAGAGAGGGGAGAAAACGAGGCGAGGATGAAAAACGAGGAAACACCAGAACAAACCGAGCTGAGGAGGAAACAGACAGAAAAGGCGTCGAGCTTACGAGCGCAGATTTTCTTGCACACCAGCTTCCTCAGCATGTCTCAGCTGCACCCTCCGACACACTCGCTCGCTTCACATCTCTGCCGACAGGAGGTGTGTGTGTGAGAGAGAGAGAGTGTGTGTGAGAGAGAGAGAGAGAGAGAGAGAGAGTGTGTGTGTGTGTGAGTGTGTGTGAGAGAGAGTGTGTGTGTGTGTGCCTCTGGAGCACGATGAGCTCTGACAAAGTGCCAGACGAACCATCCTTTAAGCGTTCCTCCCAGAGTTCACTGGTGTGTGTGTGTGTGTGTGTGTGTGTGCATGTGTGTGTGTGTGTGATGCTCACAGACCGTAGAGACTCCGGTGGTGAAAAGAGGGAGGGGTCTATTGTTGTGAGCTCAGACTGTGTTTCGACACTCAGAGGAGGTCTTTCTGAACCACCATCATCACATCTGTGTTTAAGAGCAGAGCTGGTGTCGGCTAAAAACAACTTTAATTTATTTATTCTGAGTTTATTGTTGTTTATTTTGAGTGTAGCTGTTTGTCATACAGGTGCAGCTCAGTAAACTTTAACAAAAACATCAATATTTTCAATATTTTAGTCAAAAAAAACTGAAAAAGTGATTTTTCTGGATTAATTAAATGCAAACCAAAGTGTCGGTGAGGTTTTTGTTTTTGCTTGTTTGAGCTGCAGACAATAATTGTTAAAATTAAAGTGAGTTCACCTGTTTCCCTGCAGGATTTAACACCTGCCCACAGCGCCAAAATTACCCCAACAGTACGTGACAGTTTTAACCCTGTAACTTCCTGAGTATAATAATTAAACACACATTTACACATTACAAACAATCTGGGCCTGAAAGAGATTCGTTTTCACATTTTAATCAACTGAAACGACTGGTCTAAAATCAGACTACCACAGGTCTAAAAATGACCGTTTTTTAGACGTCTAAATTTAGACCAAGTTTTGACTCGCTGGCCAACAGAGATCTAACTGTATATTGCTCAACAGTTATCATAGTTATTCTGGTTAAATACTTGGAGATCAGTTGTGAAACTCACAGTTACTTTTTGAAATAAATAGTTTTCGAATAATCGGTTAAAGTGCAACGTCTAAATTCCGTCTGAAAATATAAAGAATCTAGACGGTGGAAATTAGGTAAAAAAAAACTAGACGTCTAATAGCCGTTCAGTGGGAGAGCTACGCAATCCCTGTCCTCCCATAGGCTGTTTCAGGTGTCAATCATAGAAAACATGAACCCCCTAATAACTTTTAAAAATGGAGCTGTACAGAAAAAAGAGGACTTGAGCACAAACCAGTCTGACAGTAACTACATGTCAACATCACAACCAGGGGGGAGAAACATTTATATTCTGTGTCATTCATTTATAAAGTTTGTCCACAGCTCCATAAGGAGGCGGGGTTTACCTATATTACCTATGACCTATACTGCAGCCCGTCACCAGAGGGCGCTGTTCTCGGAGCGGCTTCAGTGACCAATAAGTCGACTAGGACTTTACAGCCCTACTATGACGTCTTATTTCGTGGTTTAAACCTTTAAATTCAGGTTCGTGAACTTCTGTGCCTGTTTACCAATTAAAAGTCGAGTCATCACCTCCTCCCTCTGAATCAAACAGCATCACAAAGAACGTGATTCAGCTGAAACGAACCTCTGCAAACAGGAAATATGAGCTCAACCTGCTCCAGGATCGGCTCCTCTACATGACGACTAACACCTGAACAAACGACAACACTCACAGAGGATCGATCACACGCCTGTTCGCACCGACACAGATATCAGAGTGATGTATCACCGTGTCAGGAGAACAATTAGAGCAACAGGTGAGGAATGATTCAGACACTGAAACAAACACAGCAGTTATCTGTGAGAGGAGCTGAGGTCACCAGATTTATACTCCAGGTTATAGCCTGCACCAGAGTCTCAGCTGTCCCTTAAAGCTGAGGCTGCTCCACTGATTAAAGGGATATTCCGGGGTAAAACTAGTTTAGAGTCAAACACACCATAACACCGAGTTAGACCCGCCCTCAAGAGATGAAAGTTGTTGACCGCTTGTTTCTCTAGTTATACCAACTTTATAGCCACAAATAATGCTCAGAACAGCACCTAACTTCATCAACAGGACATATAGGGTCACAGACATAGTACTTTATTCAGAGTTGTTCTAACTCCTAAGAAAACATAAACATAAGTGGGGGCGTTTCTCCACCTCTGTAGTCTATAAGCTGGGCCAAGAAACTTCTACTGTAGTTAAAATGAAAAGGTAAAGGTGTTTTTATTGAGCCGAATTATCAATAAAATCATGATTTTGTTAACAGGTATGGATATATGTGCTGTCGAGTTAATATATTTGAACAAGAGCACAGTAAAGTTAAATCAGCTAGTTTTCCAATGAGGTTCTGTTACTAAACGGAACTACACCATGTTCTACTGAGGTTAGTACATATAGGGTCACAGCCATAGTACTAGACACCAAACATCTTTTTAACTTTGACTCATTTCTTTAGCAAAGAGACTAAACACAACTCACCTACTCTCTTCCAGCAGACGCTTGTTTGTAGCGAGACCTCAGGCCGGTCCATTACAGACTACAGCGGGGTGCCACAGCTCAAGGATGAACATTTATGATCATTTCTCCATGGCAACATTCACCTCTGGAGGTGGTGTCTAACTCAGTGTTACTGTGTGTTTGACCCTAAATTAATTTTACACCGGAATATCCCTTTAAGACCTATATATGCTAATGTTGATGGTATGAGAAAAGAAAGGAGAATATTGAGTCACAAACTGAGCAAAAATAGTAAACAGATGTCTTTTGATTATAATCACTCTTCTTTTATCAGATACACAACCAACCAGCTCAAACAGGCCAACACAGGTCGCATAAAATCCAACAAGTCAAACTTTTCTTCAACATCTTTAAACCTAAAAGTGTTTAAATTAGACCAGAACAGCCCCCTGTATGTTAGTGAACATAAACGAAATAATACTCAGGGGTATTTTGATGTAATTAAGTGTTTTTTTTTTTAATTAACACACACAGAGCATGTAGTAGGTCTGGTCCATAAAGGGTGCAGTACTGTCCATGTCCACCGGGTGTCATGATGCACCGTAAACACAGTGAAGGTCTGAAACCTGCTGAAGCTGCACTGACATCAGCACTCAGCAGTAATCTGCTCCTCGACCACAGGTTTACATAATGGGAGGGATTTTCACCCTTCAGAAAAATGAGCATAAAAGCTCAGAGGCACGCGGGATTAAGAGGAACGTTCAGGAGAGTCGAGTTCAGAGGATGATGATGGAGATGTTTCAAAGTGTCCTGCTGAGGTCAGACAGGAAAGGTCTCAGTGTGACGATGTCACCGTTTTCACCTCTGTCAGCGTTTACTCCTCAGATCCACTCAGACTGATACGACTGTAACATTCGTCTGTCTCATTATTTACTCTCTCTCTTTTTTCAGGGGAACCGATGAGGTTTCCACCGAGCTCCAGGCTCTTGTCCTTCACACAGGCCGCGGTTTACCCAGCAGCCTCTGGGCTTACATAAGAGACAGCTGACCGGTGATCAGAGTTATGTCACAACAAAGACGTCTTGTTCGGAGAGGCTGCCGGTGGAGCAGAAAACTCACCTTCAGGCTGTGAGTTATGGATTCAAAGTCAAACATTCAGGAGCCTGAGGAGAGAACTTTCTGCTGCTGCTGCGAGAACCTCCACCAGAGTCAGATGTCCTCGGTGAAGCAACACGAGCGTGTACAAGCATGTGTCAGGTCTGCTGATAACACTGAAACACAGAGGATCTCTCTTCAGACTCTGTTAGAACCACGTTTACTTAAAACTGATCTCTTCAGGCCTCCAGAACCCAAACCAAAATACTGAACCTGAGACTCCAAATCAGCGGTCCACACACGAGCCAGAACAATCTCTGAGTCTGCTCGAGATACGAGCGTCTGCAGCTTTTTCTGCAGCAAACAGCCGTGTGAAAATACCAACAGGAGTTTCCCACCAGATGATCCAGCGACATGAAAAATGGAGGAAGGATCTCTGCAAAGATTTACACATTCAGAAGAAAGAGCATTCAGAGCAGAAACGCACCATTGTTGTCAGTTTGTCCTGCAGACAATGAGCCGACTCAGACTGGACCATCAGCCTCAGACACGAGGAACAGAAACGAGTAAAAATACTGGATTTAAAAACTATAAACTCAAAGAAAAACTTCCTGTTGCTGCAGATAAACAACATCTAACCGCTTGATTTCTGTGTTCCTCCTGATTTCTAAACTACGGTGGCCGAGAACTGCCACAGCTGCAAATAAAAAAATATGTAAAAAAAAAGAAGTCACAACAGACGTTACCGATGCAAAGAAAGAAAGAAACGGTGCAGATTAAAAAAAAAACAAAACAATGGAAGTTAGTGATGCAAAAAAAAGTGGCGATGAAAAAAAAAAGCTACTAACTGCCAAAATTAAGCTCACTCCCGTCATGGCTTTTTTTATTTGCATCCTTTTATTTTTGCAGTAAGTAACTTTTTTTTGCATCGTTAATTTCCGTTGTGGCTTTTTCTTTATCTGCACCGTTTCTTTCTTTCTTTGCAGCGAGCTTCGGTTTCTCTTTTTTTCGTTGTAGCTTCTTTTTTTGGGGGATTCTTTTTTTATTTGCAGCAGTGGCGTTACTCGGCCACCGTACTAACCCCCTGAAAAGAAACTCTGTTGGTTTCAATGAAACAGTTTGCAGAGACGGCTCTCGGCTGGGTCCTGGTAGAGGGTCCTGGACTACAGCGCCCTGTTTTAGTCCTCCTCAAAGACCCTCTGTAACCCTCAGACTCACTCAGACACTTTTACAAACGCCTCATTCACTCCTCTGAACATGCTTTCTTCTCAGTTTGTGTCTCTCTCCTCAGATATGAGCACTGATACTCCCCTTGTTCACTTGTTGGAGCTCTTATTGTACCGTCAGCATCAGCAGACCATCAGTGTTATTAGTGAGAAAACTCCTTCAGTGTGTCGGACAAACAAAGATTATCTACATCTGCAGCTTCAGGCTCCTCCCCAGTTTTCCATCAACTATGAGCAGATTAATTTGGGACACGGTTCACCTGCAGCTGGGATTATGCAACACCTGCAAGCACAAGGAAGTGCATGATGGGTAATGATGTTTTGGATCTCTGAGAGGAAGTATGGTACTTGCAGCAGATCTTTAGGAGTCCTGGAGTATACAGGAGCGTGCAAACTAGGGCCCGACCGATTTGAATTTTTTGGGGTCGATGCCGATACCGATTATTAAAGGAAAAAAATCCGATTACAGATTAATCGGCCGATTTTTAAAATTTTTTTTTATTAAGTTGTAAAAAATATATAGGATACTGTAGGCTACTGCTCTTCACGTCGACAGGAAGATTGACTGATCAAACTCGGACCAGAAAAGCGTTTTCAAGATTGTCATGAGGTCGCTGCGCCATCTACAGGATAAGTCGGGGAAGTTTTCAAATAGAGGAACATTTTCGAAGTGAAACAGAATCTTATTCTCTGCATTTTATTTCTGAAAATATCGGCGAGTTTTGGCCGATTACCGATTAGTCTCAAATAGGCTAAAATTGGCCGATTTAATCGACTCGGCAATAAATTGGTCGGGCCCTAATATATAGTCCTCGTCTCCCCTGTTTCTTCGTCGGTTCGTTGTATGCCAGAACCTCTGTGTTCTCCAGTGTCTCCAGTGTCGTCTGTTGGTTTTTGCCCTTTTGGATTTTTGAGTCGGACACTCTCTAAGTAACTTTTGCTGCTTTTCTTTTGGTTCCTTTTAATTAAATCAATCTTTGTTCTGCATCTCCGGTCCTTCCCCTTTTTGTTTGACTCCAAGTCGTGACATTATCGGCCAGTGAGTCCCTAAAGATCGGTGAAAACTGAGCAGAGGATTGTCAGTAACCGCCCTTAAATCATAAACATACATGTAGAAAACACCACCAGAACAAACGACGATCCTTCACACCCTGAAATAAACTCTGAACACGTCTCAGTCCAACCAATTATAGCAAAGATCTGTCTTTACAGCCGGAGCCTCCTCCACGCCGTGCAGCATCCAGCAACAGAAACACACCCACACACACACAATACACACACACACACACATAATTCAACCTGCTAAGCTCTTCCCAAGGCAGTGTGTATTCACTCTGTGTGTGTTTGTGTGGTGATCGAAGTGCTCCCACTCATATTAACCATTTCACACACACACACACACACACATTTGCATGCACACACTGAGCTCAGGCACCCACACCGACACAGAGAGACTTGTGTGTGTGATCCCAAATCCATGAGACTAGCATGAAGAGGGTCTCCATGGTCTAATAATCCTGGGAACTCACGTTCACCTTCACAGCTCTGTAAGCGCGTTACTTCTCTTTTCACCCAGGGATCGGATGTGAAAGGAGTATTTTTGGGGTGTGAGGAACGAAACCAGAGTGAGGCAGAAAACACAGATTCAGAGGACACTCATGCACACACATGAAACACACACTCACGCATCAGGGTTCAAGAAACTCCAGGGACGTGTGTTAAAGACACGGGGCGGACAGGAAGTGCTTTTAACCTGGATGTTGAGTGTGTGTTTGCAAATTCTGCAAAGATCATTTAACAAACACTCCACAGACACACACACACACACACACACACACACACACACACACACACACACACACACACACACACACACACACAGCCTGCAGGATTATTCCAGACTACAAAGAGGTTCTGAGGAAATTCAGATGTGCTGCAGATCGGACAATCCGCTCTTCTTCTCCGTTTCTCCTCTTTTAGAGACGTGCCTGCTGGCCGGCAGTGTCCTCTTTAGTTATGAATGCTTTCTGTATTTGAAGCTGCGGTGTGAATTATGCATTAATCTGCTGTATCTATATATATAAAGAGAGAGAAAGAGGGAGAGAGAGAGGTTCAGAAAACACCAGTGGGAGTCCTCTACACAAACACACATACCCCCTAAATAAAGGGGCATTTCTCTCATTTATAAACCTAATCCTCCTTCCTTTGAGATGCAGTTTATCAGAGACTGAGTGTCTTAACTGTGAAACAAGTTTTGTCATTTTTCCAGAAGATTCTTTACAACCTGCAGCTGCAAAAGTCATCTCTGATGTTTTACTGTCAGATCAGAGTTAGGTTATCTTAGATTCACAAATCACCGCTCTGCCTTCATAATTCCAGATTAATAGAGGACAATATAATAACCCGCCAAACATCCCAAAATCACACCCCTCAGTGACACATCTATAGAAATCAGATCCTAAACAAATATATTTTGGTTCTTACAGATATGATATACCTTTATTTCATATATCTTAATCTTAATTAAAGGTATATCTATCTTTATAATTCTGGATTATTAGAGGACAATATGTTCTGTACTCAATCTGCTCTCTTTTTAATGATATACTCATCTTTTCCTTCAAATGTGGATATTCTCACCTCGTCTCTCGTGAAATTTTCCTGTAATTTATTCTCAAATATGAAATTTCCATTTATTCCAGATCCATCACACACAAAGGGTTTTTGTTTGAATCTTGAAGCTCACAGCTCATAAAAAATAAAAAATACACTGTCCTAATCCTAAACCATCAGAATATTGTGGAAAAGTCCAGTTTCTTGTCAGTATTGCGGTTTTCCTGGTACCTTTAAAAAGTTGCTTAAGGCAGAGAGTCAGAGACGAGGTCCTGCATATTTGTGTGACAGGCTGCTGCTGTTTCAATGAAGCACACAGTTCATCGAAGTTTTCCGAGCTTTAATTTCAGAAAAAAAACACTTCCACAATCACCAATGATTACACGCGCTCATCCGATTTACTATGTGTACATTCTGGGACGTGTATCATTGCAAACAAAGATCATAAAGCGCGGTCAACAAAAATCACATTCTCATTTTTAGAGCCGCACCTATAAATGTAAATGAAACTCTTGAATGTAATCTAATGCAGAAAAATGCACGAAGGCTGTGCTGCAAGTTCAAACACTAAACCTCCATATTCACACGCTGCAAAAATGAAACTCTTTGTACACATCCATACATCCATACATCCATACATAAAGGCTGATCACTCGTGCACAGAAGGATCCGGCCCTTGTGCGCTGATAGAGAGAGGTCCAAGTCTGGTATCTTGTTCAAGGGCACCTCAAGAGCACCAGGAACTGAACCAGCACCTCTCCAAAAAAAAAGAGAATCTTCCAGTGAGGAAACGAAGACTTAATTCAAGACTTATCAGGATGATGAGACCGATATTAAAGCTCCTATGTTTGTTTTCTTTTTGTTCACTTTTGTAGGTTTTATTATTGATTAAAAAATCCTTTACAGGAGCTTTAAGTCCACTGAGACATAACAATAATATTAAGATGTTTTTGTAGTGATACATACTTCAGAAAATGACTCAGGCTGCAGAGTAAATTCAAAGTCAGAGTAAAAATCAGAAACTCTCAGCTAAAAACTGGAACCCTGATCCTGTCCACCTGTACCCAAAGGTCAGGTATCAGAACTTTGGATCTGTGCATCCTTCTCCAGCGTGGAGATAAACCAAACAAACACCTCAGCTGCATAACCCAAAAGATTGAGGAGGAGAGATCCAGAGTGGAGATATCAGCCAGAAAAACTGCAGAAAAACCAGATTACATAAGAGAGTACAGACCCTCATTTTTACCTCCTGATGGACCACTTCTTCACCACGTGCACAAACAAACACACGCGCACACACACACATCGCTCTGAGGACGACAGATAATCTGTGTGTGCTTCAAATCTGCAGGATTGGTGGAGGAAGGACAGCTCTTACCTTCTCCAGCTGTCATGGTGCAAAGACGATGTCAGCAGTGAAGCCAGAGAGGAGCGAACGCTGCTCAGCTCTCTCTCTCTCTCTCTCTCTCTCTCTCCTTCTCTCTCGTCTATATCTCTCGCCCACTGTTTACATCCTAGAGCTGCTTCAGAAATGGCTGCTTTGTTTTACTCTCCCTCCCTCCTTCCTTTCCCCGACTCAATCTATCCTTCTCTTCTCCTCTCTCTCTCTCTCTCTCTCTCTCACTCCCTCCCCTTTTCATCCTCACATGTGAGAAGGGAACACGGTGTTAAATCTGTTAAATCTGTTTGTTTTAATCATTTAAAGCCGACGTTCGATTAAAAATACTGCAAAGATAAAATTTTACTGTTTGATGAAAATTTCTGCTCATGATACTGACATGACAGACACGTATTTACGACATATTACACAAAGAGAGATCATATTACAGTGATTTTAAAGTCTCTGCGTCGGCTCCTCGTCTCTTTTAGAACAGATTTTCAAGGTTGTTTTACTGGTTTTTAAAGCTCTTCATGTCTTTCTTATTTATCTTCTGAGTCAGGTCGAGTCCTCAGGTCTTCAGGAAGTTCTCTGTTCACATTATTAAAGTTAAAACTAAGACATACGCTGAGACATCGTTTTATTACTACGACCCCGTCTGTGGAACAGCTGACCTGAAGACCTGAGGACTGAAACTGATCTGAATGACTTTAAAACCGAACTGAAAACAAACCTGATATTTTTATGATTTTATTATATGATGGATTCACTCTTTTCAGACCAGAGATGTTGATCTGCACAATCATCACAACCATCTTCACAAGCGCTTTCACGATAAAATTGCAAAAATAAAACGTGTTTGATTCTGATTTTCTGTACGCAGAGCTTAAAGAGAGATCTCTGAATTAGACCAAATATTCCACCGTCTACGTTTCTTTGTCATCCTGGATATTTTACTCAGAAGAACTGTTGAATCGTGAGTTTTATATACTGTTATCTTTTCTTCTCTCTGAAGTCGTCTGCAGACCTCTCTCAGGTTGTTTCGGCTCGATCAGCTGTGCAGATTGATTTCCCTCCACGTTCACATCAGACATTTTAACGGATGGTGTTATATTAACACGTCATCTCGAGTCACACAGTGAAAATCGGTGCGTCAGTGTAAGAAAGGAGCGGAGCCTCCGAGGAGCTGATCCACATGAATATGATGCTCAGATATCCCATAACTGCAGCAGTGAGTGACTCACCGGTTTTTAACAAACTCCTCGTACTTTTCCAGCTGAACTCTCAGAAACTCGCAGGAGGAGGAGGAGGATGAAGTTCTCTTTGACTGAGGAGACCAAACCTGGACTGTTTCATGTACTCTGGGACTGCTATAGAGTTATAGAGTATAGATGTACATGTATCACAGTCCAGATGAAGCCCACAGGGTTTAAATGGATATTCCGGCGTAAAATTAATTTAGGGTCAAACACACAATAACACTGAGTTAGACCCTCCTCCAGGGATGAATGTTGCCGACCGCTTGCTTCTCTAGTTATACCAACTTTAATAATGACCGCAGGATAGAAATACACAAAAACAAAACATAAGCCGAATTATCAATAAAATCATGATTTTGTTAACAGGTATAGATTTATGTGCTGCTGAGTTAGTATATGTGAACAAGAGCACAGTAAAGTTAAATCAGCTAATTTTCAAATGAGGTTCTGTTACTAAACGAAACTACACCATGTTCTACTGAGGTTAGGACATATAGGGTCACAGCCATAGTACTAGACACCAAACATCTTTTTAACTTTGACTCATTTCTTTAGCAAAGAGACTAAACACAACTCACCTACTCTCTTCCAGCAGACGCTTGTTTGTAGCGAGACCTCAGGCCAGTCCATCGACTGCCGATCATTTCTTTATTTCCTTGAAGTAATAATCACCATATTAATCATTTTACAGACGCGGTAGTTCTTCTGTCTTAGCGTCTCGGTCTGATTGTATTTCCATGGAAAAATGATCATAAATGCTCTTCCTTTGTCACATCAGATAAACTCAGTCTGCAACTGTCGCTGCATGTGGATCTGTTGTTACCACCTTCCACCAGAGGTTCAGCAGACCCTCCTGAAGACCAGGATGGATTAAACTGTTGAACTCGGCCTGTGAAATATCAGCGAGCCGTTTTTTCTGCAGCCTGTTCTGAACCGCTGAGCTCAGTCCGAGTGTTCTCTTTGACTCAGCTGTATCCACACACACACACACACAAACACACACAAACACACACACACACTGTGAACGCTGTGAGGACGCAGTCAGCTGGAATGGGACAGAGTCAGCAGTGAGGGTGTCAGGGCGATTTCAGCACAGAGGTCACAGCTGGACCAGCAACCAAAACCTCCACAGAGAGGAAACTTTAGGAGGATGTTTGTGCAGATTCACACTTCGACCCCGAAAGACTCTGTGCAGACCAAACTTCACCGGTTTGGTTGTGTGGTTCTCCTGGACTTTTGTCTATATTGTGAGGACAGGAGCAGAGAGTGGGGGAAGACATCTGCTGCAGGATCCGGACCAAGATTCAGACCTGTGACCAGGTTCAGAAACCAGCACATGAAATAACCGATCCTGTCTCTGATCGTCTTGTTTTGTCTTTTCTATCTGAGCGAGATTTTCCTCCTCTAAGTCTTTGAGGAAGGAGGAGCTCCTCTGAACGTCCACCTCCTGTGGAGAAATCTCATCCCTGCTAACCCCAGGCTGTCCGTCTGGACCGCACCCCACTCCCTCCACAAACACACACACAAACACACAAACGAACACATGCTTAATGGAGAGATTGCACACTCAGAAGAAATGCACAGGAATGAGGGGAGAAGAGAAAAACAACAAATTCCTTCACAAAGAAAGAAAAGCTGAATGTCCTGAATATTTCACAGCAGCACCAATCTGCTCCTGATCCACAGAGTGCCCCACATTTACACGACTCTACACTAAGACTTCACAGAGCGTCTGCCTGTCCTCATTTCCAACTGTGCCGAATGTAAGCAGGGAGCAAAACAACCAAAACAAAGACGCAAACAAGGAGGAGAGGGACTCCATTTAAGAGGGTTCTCCACCCTGCCCTCAGTGCATGTGTTTAAAGGGGGGATGAGTGTTGTTGTTGTTGTTGTTGTGATGATAATAAAAAAGGTCAAAGAGCCTCAAAGTCAATAAAACGAGCAGAAACAGCAAAAAGGAGATAAGAGGACAAAAACTCACCAGAGCCAGAGGACGGGATCATGTTCCCAGATCTTTGGACTTCATCGAATTTACTGAAGATTACATTCAACCTGTGAGAGCGGAGAAGCAAAGAAGACGAGTTAAAGATCTGCAAACAGATGGGAGAAAAAAAGGAGAATAAACAAACAGGAGACGAAAACAGAGCAGCAGGTAATTAAAGAGAGCGAGCGCCATCCATCACTTCCTGAGCATGAGGAGCTCCCTCTGCTCCACGCAGCAGGAGAGAGAGAGAGAGAGAGAGACGACCAAAATAGACGGCATCCAAATCTGCCACACTGGTGACAAACTGGCACTGAGGCCAGAAGGATGGAGAGAGAGAGAGAGAGAGAGAAAGAGAGAGAAAGAGAGGGAGAGAGAGAGAGGGAGAGAGAGAGAGAGAGAAACTGTCTCAACTTTTTCCATCTGACAGATTCACCAAGCGCGAGTAAAATCATTCGCGCGACTGAATTACATGTTAAGTAAATGTAGAGTAAAAAGGAGCTCGCCTGGAGGAAAGTGAGTGAGGAGGTGGGATTACCTGGAAAATAGTAAAAAACATTTGTCTATCACTTGATCCTGCCGGTTGAATTTGCAGGAATTACCGTTGAAATTACCGTTGATGCGTGAATGAAGCGAGTAAATACTATTCATTCACACGTCTAGATTCGCGCGAATAAAGCGAGTACATGATTTTCCTCGTGGTTGTTTGCTGTTTGTTGGTGTTGTGAGAGGACCAGAATCAGGAACTCTGGACTCCGAGGAACTCTTTTTTTAATCTACATCATATGTGGTCATAGTCATGTGATCAGGGACGATAATGCTGAACGAGTAATTATGAAAACAGTTAATTTTAATGTAAACAGGATTGATTTTATTTGACTGTAAAACTTCAAACAGGTGGACAAACAGCGGAAATGTCCTTCAGTAATCAGGAGATGATTGGAAACTGCAGTATCTTTTTCTGCCACAAGGGGGAGAACCATGACTGAAGCCTGTTGCCTTTTTGTTCCTGGTTATGATGGGAGGAAAACTCATCCTCTCACCATTTAAACCACCTTCACCTGATGCTGACAGTGTGCAGGTGAGTTTTTACGACTACAGAAGTCGATAATAAATAAGAGTAAATAAAAAGGCAGAGACAGACTGGAACAGGTTTGTGAGTCTCTGTGTCTGTCGTACCGTGACTGTGGAAGGCCCTTCTTGCTGAGATCCATCCTCACCCTCTCACCCACGTGTCTGTAGATCTCCACCAGGCAGCTCATGGCTCCATCTCGTACCTGACGACCAAACACCAAATGAATGAATGAAACTCTTTAACACTCTTCCTGAAATCTCCTCTGTGCTCATTTGATGCTTTAAACTGATACTCGGTTTGTGATTTTGGTCTTTAGTCCCGATAAAACAGATTTGTGCTGCACAGGAGAGGAGCTGTGCTGACCCCCCGGACCAAAATACAGGCGGTTAACATGATTCAGTTATAGAGCATGAGAATAGAGTGACTGACCGGACATACCTGACTCGTGGGGTCCCCTAAGAGGTTACATATGTGGGGAACGATTTTACTGAGGGTCAGGCCTTGGGCTCCATATCTGAAAGACAAGACAAGAGATTCAGAGGGAAGGATGGAGTCGGGGTTGTAAATATGGTTCCCCTGATATGTATCCCCCTCCACTCTGACTGGTGTTACTGGGACAGGACGGAGGGTCTGGACTCACGTGTTCAGCGTGGCGATGAGACAAAGGCACACTCCTTCTCTGGTTCGGTTGTTCTTGTGTTTGAAGCCTCCCAGCATCCGGTCCCACACGTACTGAAACAAACACAAACCAACACGTGGACACGGGTCTCTGGACTTTTCATGGACCAGCTCATCAGTGTTACTCTAATCAAAGGTGTCCTGTCTGACTCCGCCCCCCTCAGGTGACCCTCTGTGAAAAAGCAGGTGTTGCGTGTTGAAGTGCGTGTTCGTACCTGCGGGCTGGCGGCTTGCTCCATGATCTTTAGCAGCACTGTTTGGTCCTGTTCTCGCACTTGGTCTTTTGAGTCTCCCAATCGATCGATAAGGCTCGGCAAAACTGAGGAGCAATGAGGAGGGAGAACTTTTGAGTGATACTATTATTATAATAACGGTTATTGATTATGTGATCGTGTCCTAAAGCTTCAGAAAATCATTCAAAGTTAAAAACAGCTTCATCAGAGGAGGAGGAGGAGTGAGTCTGAACTACAGAGTGATTCATTCAAGGAGAGAGAGGAAACAGTCAAGGTGAGAACGAGGAGACAACAGCGTCTCCTTTATGGTATGGTATGGCTGCTGCCCATGGTGTGTATTGATGATACACTAATTGAAAAATACTCCAAAGTTAAACACTGACAAATATCAGATATTAAAGTGATGACCTTTAAATTCAAAGTTTGATCTGATCTTTTTGTTCGGTGGAGAAGGTCAGTCTGATGATAACTGAGGGTGAAACTTTAAAAGACTTTGTTTCAGAGATGTTTCTGATTCACTCAGTAATAAAATATAATGACATGTTTGTGAAATGATGAACTCAATAAACAGATTTAACTCCAAAAATCTAAATCAGAGTCTCACCTGTTCCCACCTGGGCCCTGAATCGTTCCTGTAACCGTGTCACTAAGGCAGATAAAAGGTCCAAACCCAGCAGCGCCACCTGGTGGAGACAGAAAAAAACAAACACATTTAATCACAATGAAAAATAAAAGAGTATTTCCATTAAAAGCATGTCTGCTGATTCAAAAGTTATTTTCTATAACAGAGAATCAATAAAGAGAACAACAGCTGCTACAGCCTCTCACAATACTGAGAGTTGCATTTAAAGCCATCTACTGCAAGGGATTGTGGGTAAACAGCACATATTCACGGTTATCACCTCCTGCTGTGGCCGTGGGTTAGATTAGCTGTAAATAACCTTCCCAGCAGGAAATGACATCACATTTAGGAACTTCACAGAGATTAAAACACACCTTCAGTCCTGCACCGTGACTGAGCCCCCTCTGGGCAGACCTTCATATAAAACCTCAAACCTCCTCTCCTCCATCTTTCCTTGTCATGGGGTGAGAGAGCTGCTCAATGAACGTGTAGTGAGAGCGGCCCTGCTGACACCATCACAACACTTGAGCACCACCTGAGCTTCTGCTCGGACCATGGTGCAATTTTTGGAAACCCTAAAAAGTACAAAGTAAACTATAGCAATACGCGAACATGGTAAGTAAGAGCGACAACACCGCCATCTAGTGGCAGTTTCTATGAACTGATCCCACTGGTCAGAATGAAAGATAAAACTGCAAAAGAGAGACATTATTGTTTATCTTGAAAAAATAACATGGACCTAAATCATAAGCAACCAAATATCCACCAGTTTAAAAATGAAATAGGTATCTTTATTATATATAATGAAGATATATCACAATGCCAAAGCAAATTGTATATTGTCTTTATTTTGTTTTTCTTTTAACCTGTTCGAATAAACTAAACTAAACATATTTTAAAACACAGTTGTGTATGAAAAGTGGGATATAAATAATTACTGATTGATTTAAATAATTTTGTATTTAATATAAAGTTAGTCTTTTTTCTGTATTTATCCACTAAAACTCACAGTTTCATCACCCGTTTCCTGCTCAAAGGATCATTTTATGACTCCAGAGCAGAGGAGCAGGATACTGATCCTGGTGCAGCAGGAGGTCTGTGTGTGTGTGTGTGTGTGTGTGTGTGTGTGTGTGTGTGCGTGTGTGTGTGTGTGTGTGTGTGTGTGTGTGTGTGCGCGTGTTAAATCCTCCGCTCTGCCTCTTTGTTCTCAGACTGAGGGGGAATTACAGTAATTAGACTGATGACAGGGCCCAAACAAAGACCGGCTCTGAGCTCCGAGGGGGATCGAACGGGGCTCTAAACCTGAACTCTCACATTTAGATTCAGCTGGTCTAGGTAAAGTCCACACAGGAGGTCTTTCTAACCTTTTTCAGAGTCTGTCAGCTGCAGGTAAACAAACTTTGGACTTTTCCTAAAACCTGAGTCACAAAAGGAGGAAGAACTGCACCCTGTCTGAGTTCAGGAGACCCAGAAAACAGAGCCGGTCTGACAGGCTCCTCCTCTCCGCAGACAGATGGCCAACTCCCTGTGGCCGTCATCCACATCCGGAGTCCCTGGAATAAAAATAAAACCACCCTGAAAGACCCCCCTCAAGGATCTGGACTGAAATCGCTCTCTCGTCATCATCCATCCCCAAATCCTCTGATCCAAAAGTCTCAGTCCTCATTTCATCCTCTCCTCTGTCCCTGAGAGTCGGTTTGTTGCAGTACAGACCCTGAAACAGCCGCTCCACTTTCAGGGACTAATGTGGACCCAGAGCTGCTGACTTCTGGAACCAGAATCAGGATCAGTGATATTGATTTGACATCTGCAGTGAACTCATGTCAGAGTACAGAGTTAAAGGGATATATAAAATTAATTTAGGGTCAAACACACAGTAACACCGAGTTAGACCCCCCCTCCAGAGGTGAATGTTGCCGACCGCTTGCTTCTCTAGTTATACCAACTTTAGTAACGACCGCAGGATAGCAATACAGAGAGCCACGCCCCCAACCAAAACGCCACTCTATAGCCACAAATAATGTTCAGAACAGCACCTAACTTCATCAACAGGACATATAGGGTCACAGTCATAGTACTAGACACCAAACATCTTATTAACTTTGACTCATTTCTTTAGCAAAGAGACTAAACACAACTCACCTACTCTCTTCCAGCAGACGCTTGTTTGTACTACTACTATATTTAGAGTTGTTGTAAACTCTGGGCCAAGAAACTTCTACTGTAGTAAAATGAAAAGGTAAAGGTGTTTTTTATTGAGCCAAATTATCAATAACATCATGATTTTGTTAACAGGTATGGATATACACTCACCGGCCACTTTATTAGGTACACCTGTCCAACTGCTCGTTAACACTTAATTTCTAATTAGCCAATCACATGGCGGCAACTTAGTGCATTTAGGCATGTAGACATGGTCAAGACAATCTCCTGCAGTTCAAACCGAGCATCAGTATGGGGAAGAAAGGTGATCTGAGTGACTTTGAACGTGGCATGGTTGTTGGTGCCAGAAGGGCTGGTCTGAGTATTTCAGAAACTGCTGATCTACTGGGATTTTCACGCACAACCATCTCTAGGGTTTACAGAGAATGGTCCGAAAAAGAAAAAATATCCAGTGAGCGGCAGTTCTGTGGGCGGAAATGCCTTGTTGATGCCAGAAGGTCAGAGGAGAATGGCCAGACTGGTTCGAGCTGATAGAAAGGCAACAGTGACTCAAATAACCACCCGTTACAACCAAGGTAGGCAGAAGAGCATCTCTGAACGCACAGTACGTCGAACTTTGATGCAGATGGGCTACAGCAGCAGAAGACCACACCGGGTGCCACTCCTTTCAGCTAAGAACAGGAAACTGAGGCTACAATTTGCACAAGCTCATCGAAATTGGACAATAGAAGATTGGAAAAACGTTGCCTGGTCTCATGAGTCTCGATTTCTGCTGCGACATTCGGATGGTAGGGTCAGAATTTGGCGTCAACAACATGAAAGTAGGATCCATCCTGCCTTGTATCAACGGTTCAGGCTGGTGGTGGTGGTGTCATGGTGTGGGGAATATTTTCTTGGCACTCTTTGGGCCCCTTGGTACCAATTGAGCATCGTTGCAACGCCACAGCCTACCTGAGTATTGTTGCTGACCATGTCCATCCCTTTATGACCACAATGTACCCAACTTCTGATGGCTACTTTCAGCAGGATAATGCGCCATGTCATAAAGCTGGAATCATCTCAGACTGGTTTCTTGAACATGGCAATGAGTTCACTGTACTCAAATGGCCTCCACAGTCACCAGATCTCAATCCAATAGAGCATCTCTGGGATGTGGTGGAACGGGAGATTCGCATCATGGATGTGCAGCCGACAAATCTGCGGCAACTGTGTGATGCCATCATGTCAATATGGACCAAGCTCTCTGAGGAATGCTTCCAGCACCTTGTTGAATCTATGCCACGAAGAATTGAGGCAGTTCTGAAGGCAAAAGGGGGTCCAACCCGTTACTAGCATGGTGTACCTAATAAAGTGGCCGGTGAGTGTATGTGCTGTCGAGATAGTATATGTGAACAAGAGCGCAGTAAAGTTAAATCAGCTAATTTTCCAATGAGGTTCTGTTACTAAACAGAACTACACCATGTTCTACTGAGGTTAGTACATATAGGGTCACTGAAATACAGTTTTAAAACATCCTTTTTTTGTCAAATATCAAATCTACAGCATTTCTCTGAAAACCTGTGCATCTTCAACCTGCTGTGACGACAGAAAAACAGGACCTGGACCTGTTCCTCTGTCTGTCTCTGATGTGGAGGAGCCGTTTAATTAAATCACAAATCACTCCGTCTCTCTCGTTTTATCACCAGTGGAAACACACACACACACGGAGACACATGTCGCCATCTTGGCGTCTATTTCCTCTGAAGCAGGAGAACACCCATCTCTCTTTTATTTTCCTCTTTCTAATCTGACTGACAGACAATCACTCTTGAATCATTTCAGCAGCTAAAGCAACATTTCACTGTTCCAGCTCAGTCGGCCTCACCCTGCTGCCACACACACAGACGGCTCTGTTTTATTACCGGGAGGAGCTTTATGATCAGACACATACCTGTCCCTCCCTCTCTGCTTCCTCACACATATTACTGACTGATTTCTGTCTCAGCCGCCGCCGCCGTCATAAACCAGGAGCTTCGTCTGGTGGAGGTCTGCAGAAATTCACCTCGCTTCTATCGAGTTCCTCTCATCAGTATGAACTTCACAGCTTTACGGCCCACAGAGCGGCTGATGAAGTGCTCTGTTTCCTGAAGGATGTTTGTTCACTTTGCCTCCTCACAACACAGGAGGACACGCGTGCTGCAGAGCAAACATGTGCAGCAGATTACAGACCGCTGCTGCTCCCTGTCAGTGTCATAAAACTGTGACCGCCGGCTCTGCTGAACGCTCACACGGGTCACAGAGAGATGCTGTGATTGGACGGATGAAGAGGAAGAGACTGAAAACTTCAGAACACAGGAGCAGAGAGATGCTGCCGACTCTAATGTGGAAGTTTGGTGTAAATTTGACCTCTAAGTCATAGAAGTGCTGCAGTTAGAGATGATATTAGATCAGCTCCTGCAAACCTGTGACCTCCAGGGTCTCCAAGATTAAACTCGAGAGCATTTCACTGAAGACTTCTGAATCTGAGGATGTTTAGGAGATGTTAATGAGGTTTTAAAGCAGCATTTATAACCTGTTTGGTATCTGCTGACTGAAGAATCCACGTTTTCTAACTCTTACAAACATGACCACGCTTTAAAACCAGACCTGGTCCTTCAGCGGCTCACACAGAGACTGGAGCTGGAGGGGAAAGTCTTGACATGTTGGAGCACATGCCAACATACCCTGGCTGTCCCATGACTCAATCATTAGCTATTAAAGTGGGCTGGGTGGTTCAGATGATGTTCAGGAACAGGAACAGCAGCAGCAGCAGCAGCAGGGCGATCATGTTCCTGCAGTGACCACACAGTGACTCAGCAGACGCAGCAGCAGCAGCTCCAGGCTCAGAGACCAGGAGACGTACAGTAAACATTCATTATGTAAAACAGCCACCAGTGTTAACACACACACACACACACACACACACACACACACACACACACACACACACACACACACGTCTTTTCTGCTTCACTTCCTGCACAGATTTAACTTCACGCTCGACTTCATGCGGTGAAAACACTGAAACGCGAGTATCCTCCCGCAGACATACGGTCACTGACTCCAATACTCGCCGGTTTTCTCTGTGAAGCGTCACCATGGCAACAAATTAAAGAGAAAACACACACATATGGAGGTGCTGAACTGTCTGTCTTCCTCACAGTTATAATCTGTCTGTTTTATTGTCAGTATAAGTTGATAACGAATCATCTTTGGTGATTAAAAAGTATTTTATTAAAGATCATCTTATATTGGGGATAACACAGTAATAACAATAATAATAATAATAATAATAATAATGATCAGGGTTTTTCCTGCGTTCAAAATTGCGTGGCGGCCGCCTCCACCTAATTTTGTGCCGCCCCCAGCCAGAGCGATTGATTTCGCTCAACACAGCGTAAAGCTCCAGCTGTGTTGATTGAGCGATTGATGTCCCGATGCAGCAGCAACGTATTTTAACTGCAGTTGCAGCGTTGCGCCACTATGGAGGCGCTATATCAACAGCAGTGCACCGGAAAGACCTGAAGCATCTACCGAAGAAGAAACGGATCGAATCATGTTTTTTCAAGTGTTTTTCCCGCTAGTTGGTGCTATCGGCGTCCTGATTTTCCCTGGCGGATGGTACAAACAGGTAAATACTGCTTCTCTTTTTTGCATTCGAGCATGTCGTGTTTATTTAAAAAAAAAAATTTTACTCCGTTTTTAGCGTTGCAGTTATGACAGGCAAAATCAGCCAGTACTTTAAAAGCGACCTCGCGAGGAGGAAAGTCAAGAGTCCAGGTGAAACACAGCAGAGAAAAAACGTAACAGGCAGTTAAAATGCTATAATTCATGTTGGAGACAACGTGGAAATTTGTGTCAGGTCTGAAAGTACTTCACAAGGGACTGGTGATCGCGAGGGTCAGAATGCAGGACAGGACGAGTCGGCGAGGCGAGGGTAATTAATTAATTAGTTTCCAATTAGGAGCATAACAACGCAAAGCCGACGTGTACGTGGTTTTTATTCCTCTTTCCAGATCTTCTCAAAAACACAGAGCCAGTGGCTTTGACAAGCAGTGGCTCAATCAATTTACCTGGCTCAGGCATACTGAGGAAGGCATGCACTGCTATTTATGCCAAAAGCACTGTGCCCCAACCCAGCAGGCAGTTGCTGCCTCCTTAGTGAGACAGCCATCAACCAACTACAGGCTGGACACATTAAAAAGACATGAGGTGACAGCCGTTCACAAAGCAGCAGAAGAGAAAGAAATATATTAAAGATGGTAGTACCTAAAAAAACTCAACTAATAAAGTTACAAAAACTAAAATAACATAGTTTACATAGTTTAAGAAATAATTGGTTGTCGTTTTTTTTTTTTTAGGGAGGACACTGCAGCGTATACATATATATAATATATGATTGAAAACACTATCACTCTTCATGTCTGTATTAGAATAAAAACAAAAATACTTAATGCATGATGAATTGTTTTGTTTAAGGTGAAGACACCTCTGTGGAACAGACTGAAGGAGAGGCACTTGGATGTCTGTTGTAAGGTGGCCGTTGATGGACCAGACCAGGAGGCCTTGGACTACAAGGAGTGCATGAGGAGGTTCTACAGAATGAGGAGGCTGAAATGTTCTGTCTGGTTGCGAGATGTGTGGATGAAGTGTACTTTCAATTTAAAGTTGCCAGCTGATTTGTGTATGTATATAGTTTTAATAAATGAATGCTTTAACATAATAATGGTCACACTCTTTTTTGAACTCTTAACTTAAAGTATGTTGCCTGTAAAAGAAAGTGAATCGGTTGAATTTACAAATACATGCACGTCGTGGCGCACGGTCAGGATGGTGCCACCTCTGCCTCAATTTGAGCCAGGAAAAACCCTGATGATAATAACAATAGTAATAATATAATAAAAATAATAAAAATAATAATATAATGATAATAATAATAATAATAATAATAATAATAATAATAATAATAATAAAATAATAATAATAATAATAATAATAATAATAATAATAATAATAAAAATAATAAAAATAATAATAATAATAAAAATAATAATAATAATAATAATAATAATAATAATAATGATAATAATAATAATAAAGTCCCCTCAGTGATTTTTTCCCCCCTGCCTATCAAACCTAAAATAATCATTAATTAATGTTAATCAAGTTCAGCTGAAGGACCAACACCTGCGATCAGAGCTCTACATGGACAGGAACTGAAGGGCGTGGACTTTGGCAGAACTCATATGTGGTTCTGGAGATCTGGAGGCTGAGGACCACAGCACATGACCCACAGTGACCCCCTTCTGCTCTGCATGAGGATCCACAGACCATGAGGCTCCTCCTGTCATCTGTGATCCGTAAATATCAACCTCCCGCAAACACATGTTCACCGACACGCCATCTGCTCCTGCGGCGACCGAGGAAACCTCTGGATCTGAGAAAAACATTTAATCTGTGGACTTATTGATCAGTCACCTCCAAGTCCGAGGTCATGGTCCTCAGTCGGAGAAAGGTAGATTACCTTCTCCGGGTCGGAGGGGTGGTCCAGCCTCAAGTAGAGGAGTTCAAGTATCTCAAACCTCATAACAGGTGGTTCTGAGGTTTGTGAACAGAATCACTACAAATGTGAGTTAAATCAAGAATTTCTCAATAGACAGACTTATGATCATGTCTGTTCATCATCCTGAAAACCTCAGCTGTCAGACCAGAGTCCCTGCTCGGACCCTCACACGAGACAAACACACTGATGCTCGCCATCCTCCATCGAACACGCGCTCCTCATATCCAACCAGAACCAGCCTGCGAACATCACGGCTGCAGAACCTTCTCCTGCACAGAAGCCACCAAACACGAGTCCGATTAGAGGAGGTTCGGCCCGCGGCACTCTTCTTTACTTGTGAGGAAACCAAACATTGGAGCTCCTGTTGATTTCTATGAATCGGACCTTTCAGGCTCTTAAAATAGAAGAGAGTTTGAAATTGATCAGAGCGTCTAAAATAAGGGAAAATGTTGGATAATCCAGGAACAAAAAGTACATTTAAGGTTTTATTTTGAAGTTAAATCACTTTCTGCAACTTTTTAAATATATAGTGTCTGATAAACTCCAGATATTTGCAGAGTTGATTATTAACTCTGAATAAAACTGGAAAATAAACGATGTTATTTTGTCATGAATTAAACAAACCTGCAGGATTTGAGTCCTGCAGAGTTAAAGCCGAGTATTTATATGTCTTCAAACCTAACTCAATCACTGCCTTAAAGTCTTTAACCTACATAAAGATCATTTTTTAAATACATGCGGCTGAAATATTTCCCTCTAAAAACCACCGTTACATAACAAACCGTTTCACTTCTGTTTGAGTGTTTTCTCAAAGGCAGTTGGAGTTTTTATTCCATGAAGTATTTTCTGCACTTTGGTGTAACAGCTTCAGTTTCTGGTTAATCTTTAATCATCCAAACTTTGTCCTAAAGGTAGAGATGTGCCCCGTCAGGCAGTAACCACGGGACGCGCGGTGACGCGAGCTGATGTGCTCACGAGTCGCGTTTGCCACGGGCGTTGAACTAAAAACAGAAGCAGAGAATGACCACATGGCGACCAAAACAAGCGTCTCCATCAGCTGTTTAAAGGTGGAACGGCCACATGCTCGACAGAAAGAACACGCCGCGGTTATTAAAGTTAGTGAGGGATGAAAACACCCAAAAATAACCACAGAGAGAGAGAGGACTCTGAAGAAACGTCCTCCTGGACCTGAACTCCACTGATCCAGAAAACAACGATACAAATTCAAGTTTCTGACACAAAGTCGGCGCAAGGGCGGCACACATTCACGGCTACGACACCTGCCAGACAGAATCGAGGAGGACGTCAGTCTGCAGGCAGACAACAGAGCGAAGACAAGAGGCAGCGAGGAAATACTGAACAGGACTGGACATGAGAGACGGCTGAGTCAGGGTGTTACTGCCAGAAACACACACACACACACACACACACACACACACACACACACACACACACACACACACACACACACACACACACACACACACACACACACACAGAGGTGGAGGGGTGAGGTTTGTTCGTTTGGAGCGAATGACGGTCAAAGAAGAAAAAACAGGTGACCCGTTCAGAAGCAGAGTCGATGAAGCTCCTGTGATCTCACATGAAACATTCATTAGGGTTTAAGCTTTAATTCTGGACTCTTTAATATTCATATCCTGGGTTTTTTAGCTTCTAAAAGGTCTAAAAAATAAGTTTAATGTTACTCCAGGTGACTGTTTGACGCAGCAGTCACGTCCTAACAGACTTTAATGTTTGATTTTAGAGGAAAATACAGAAAAAAAGGAGTTTTTGTCTCAGCTTATAGTTTCAGGAAGTATCTCTGCTGTGTTAAACCTTTTTGTTAAAGGTGGAATCTGTTAAAGAAGCGTCTTTATTTGTGGTGTTTGTACAAATACTCTTTTAATATCAGTCAATAGTTATTAGTTATTGATTATTTGGTAATATATCGATATCTCTGTGTTCTCTTATGTCTGTGTCGTCAACATTTGAACATTTTTGAGCGGTCCGCTCTTTCTGACTGTAAACAAAGTCGTTCTCCACCTCCTCTAACCTGATTGGTTGTGAGGCAGACGCTGCTCCCCCGTGTCGTTCAGGAGCCCAAACAAAGTTAGCGTGCTACAATATCGGACAGTAGAAACCAACCAGAAAGTTCGGAAAATTGTCCGAATCCTCCTTTGGCCACGACTGCTGACACAAGCAAGAAAACAAAGTAAATACCGGAGACTCTGGAGGAATAACGGGCGCTTAAAACGGAGGTAGACCGGACAAGAGCTAAAAAGCCGGGTCAACATAAACGATGGGGGACGCTTGGGGATCTTGGTGACCCTGTAACCTTTCTGCTGGACAGGTAAACCGCTTTAACAAAGTAAGACAAGTGTCTGTAACAGAAGTGTTTCTTGTCAAACGGACCTGCTGTAGCGTGTTGTAGCGCCATCGCTAAACTGTCCTCCCTCGGGTCCTGGACTATGTCACTTTATCCTAGTTGTAGAAGTCCTGCAAACATTGTGTTTGCTGGTATTCTGTTGGCATCTACAGTAGCACCAATGCTTTTGACTTTCACCTTGACTGGGCCCCATTTGTAATGATCTGAAGTATTTATCTGCATTATATCTGAATTTAACTGGAACGATACGAGCGAGCAGGAGCGTCTGTTTGTGGGCGGGGCTTGAGGGGAGAGGAGGAGCTGAGGGGAACCAAATGTATATAATAGAAGAAAAAGACAGACCTTGGTTTGGACTTTCAGGTGTGAAAACACTAGAGTCTCTGTGTGTGTGTGTGTGTGTGATATAACGTCGATCAGCTGTCCTCCTCTGTTAAAAATAAAAGCTTATCTGAGCCTCGCAGCACATTTCCCTTTAATATGAAGACAACAAGGACATTTCTGTGTCCTACAACACTCCCTTTTGTTCATGACACAGCACTCCTCCTCCTCTCCGCCAACGCCGGGCCATGACAGAGCACATCAGCTGAACACGCCGCTCGGTGGCTTCCTTCCCCTGCTGACTCGGCAGAACAAATGGCCAAATTGATAACATGACACGGGTGTTTGAGCTGCAGGAGGCCGACATGGAAAACAAGCGTGAGTGAGAGCGGATGAAGACGCTCCTCAGACTTTCAGGACATGATGCTACAGAGGGGCTGCTGTCCTAACTCTCAGCCTGATACATACACAGAGCATATGGACATCCTGAGGCGAGCGGACTTTACCGACTGATGCAGCGAGGACAAAATGTTACCGCCTCACTGGATCCTGAAGCAACATGCCCCCCGACAACACCTACAGACCAACACACCCACTTCTCTCCTTCCTGTTCATTTGAATAGAGTCTGCACACCCTGCTCCTTTCATCAGTCCCACCCTGTCAGAGCTCCGTCTACGTCTCTAATCCAGAGTTTTGTTGATCCTTCAGGGGGATCAGAGCCGAGTAGAAAGCAGAGGAAGTTTTTGTCAACACTTTCACACTTTTCAGATCAGTCTGCGAGAGCGTCCTGTTCCGCAGGTGTGTATCAGACAAAGAGGGTCACCTGTGGATGAGATCAGCCCAAAAATGATCAAGCTGGAAATAGATGCGAAACAAAACGCCGCTGTATGTTTTTAATGCTCTGCAAGGACTGAGGAAATCAGTTTCAGACGGTCAAAGTTTAAAAAGTTAACTATCCAAAATGAGGATGGATTAAAGCCACTGTAGGGAGTTTTTGAAGAGGTATGAAACAGTGACACCTCTGGACGCATCTGTAACGGCTGCGATTTTCACCATCTGCCAGTTGGTGAGGCGAATTTCGTGACAGATTATGGACAGCGGTAATCCAAGAACTCACAAGAACCCGCAGATTCACGTTCCATCGTGCGATAACCAGTTGTCTCTATAAAGACAGACACATAGACATATAAGCAGTAGATTGTGTCCTTCCAGAGGAGGAAATCTACTTCTAGACTTCTAGAATCAGCATCTCCTCATTATTATGATGTAAATATTACCAGCTGTACATATTTAACTCAACTTTAGAGAACACTACTTACACAGGTGCATGACAAACTAGTGAATATATGAGAGATTCTCCTTTGTCCACAGGGGGCCCCAAAACTGAATGTCTGCATTTGAGAAAGAAAACTGTGATCATTGAAGGTGAAATCAGATGTTGTCTAAAATACCATCATATCAGATATCTGCAAAAATCCAACACTGAGCACTCCTGAAACTGCTGTGGAGTGAGACATCTCACTCCTGACTATCTTTGTTTAGGATGGTGAGACCAGGAGGAAGCAGCCGGTAAGATCTGCAAACCTGATGGAGCGGAGTGTTTTTGACTGACATACTATCAAACCATCAACAGTGACTCCTGGGTTTTAAAATAGTGTCACTGGGACCAAGTTCTGATCCGGTTCCTTGTGGTTAAGACACGCTAAGTTCCTCCAAAAGGTCCCGGGTCCCCGGGGGAAGCTCCTGCGGTGGAAATACGGCTCATGTGGCTGACCGAGGACTCTCTCTCTCTGCTCACAGAGTTTCCAGAAAAAACGAGCAAAACACGAGCAGAGAAGGAGGCATTTAAACTCCAGACAGCAGCAGGAGAAAGGCGGAGGGGTGACGGAGTTCAATGACGGAGAGAGAGAGAGAGAGGGAGAGAGGGAGGGAGAGAGAGAGAGAGAGAGAGAGAGAGGGAGAGAGAGAGAGAGAGAGAGAGAGAGAGAGAGAGAGAGAGAGAGAGAGAGAGAGAGAGAGAGAGAGAGAGAGAGAGAGAGAGAGAGAGAGAGAGAGAGAGAGGGAGAGAGAGAGAGAGGGAGAGAGAGAGGGAGAGAGAGAGAGAGAGAGAGTGTTTATGATGCTCAGAGGAAAGGATGTCCTGTACATCTGTCTTGATATACGCTCTGATCACTGAGGACTGCTGAGTAAAGAGAGAAGAAGAAATTACACACACACACACACACACACACACACACACACACACACATACACACACACACACACACACACACACACGGTCGCTCAGCTGATCTTCCTGCAGGTCCTCGTCTCATAAACACAAAAATAAAAACAACAACAGAGCTGAAACTGGATTTTAAAACCTGGTTGATGATTGTAGAGGTCGGTAATTATTATGAACCTCGTTTCCATGGCGATCATGGTCCTGTAGCCCGATCTCCACAAAGTGAAGAGAAAAGAGAATGGAAAGAATCGGTTCACCCTATCAGGTGCAGGGCTGCAAAAACATTGACCAATGGGAGCCATCTGTCCTGGACAGCTCCTATTGGTCAATCTCCTTCTCCGCCTCACTATCCAATCACCTCGCTGTATTCAACTGCTGCGAGTCACTAGCAATCCGACATGGTGGATCCTATTTGAAGCTAGCTAGGGGAGAGGTTTGTGTGGGGGGTGGGACGCTCTTTTCAACTGCTTCTCAGATCGTCAAACACGCCCGATAACTCCATCTGCAGGGACGTTTCTACCTGTCAAACCTCTCCATGCTGCCGCGCCACACTGCAGCAGAGATTACCTCAGATTATAATCCAGCTGTGATTGGCTCAGAGCAGAGATGATCAGAGTGATTGGCTCTTCGTTGTGCTGTAATAAGAGTATCATTAGCAGACCGACGCTCTCAGGTCAGTTTCTCCTCCTCATTATTGTGGATTTATCAGATTTCAGATTCAGTTTACCTCCACAGAGTTTAGAGGGACCAGCAGAGGAAGCATGTCCCAGATACTGAACCACGTATCTGCAGAAAACTGCTGACAAACACACTCAGGCCTCGTCTCTCCTGAGTCACATGGTGGACGGGGACCTGGGGAAATCAGGGATTGCCTCGTACACCGGTTTATCTCAGGGAAAAAAGGAAAAATCCTCGAGCTGAGCAGATTAAATAAGAGCAGATTATGACTATGGGGTCAGCGCTGCAAAGGGTCCCACCGCTGGGCAGATCCCTACAGGCCGTGATCATGACACGGGGATTTACAGCCGCCGCCTCAGTCAGGACGGTCTCTAAATGGGACACAGATTGTTTTCAGTGAGTGGAAACAGAGGAGGGAGTTAAAGGGTTAAAAAGAGGAGGATGAAGAAGGTAAAACGAGTAAAAAAAACCAAGAAAACACGCTTTTGTTTCCGATCCAGGAACTACCAGCTTTAACACTCCCTCTCCGAGCATCAGCAGGGGGTCCATCACTCTGTCTGCACTCCTCCTCCTCCTCCTCCTCCTCCTCTTCATCCCTGCCCCTCCCTCGCCTTCATTTGCTGCGTCACTTACATCATGGCGCAGCCCTGTTGCCAAGCTGGCTGCGCTGTTGTTGCACACACTCTCATAAAACACACAGACACGCAAAGAAACACTCAGCAACTTTTGCTGCTGCTGCAGAGCTGCACAGAAACACACCGACACCTCCTCCTCCTCCTCCTCCTCCTCCTCCTCCTCCTCCTCCTCCTCCTCCTCCCACTGCTACAGAGCAGACACATCCACCCTGGTTTAAAGGAGAATTACACTCAAAACTATCACAGCTTCAAAATAAGATCAATAATCAATATTTGGATTTTTACTTGGATGTTCAAAGAGGTGAGTGAACTGTTAACGTCCCAGGACGGTCCTAAAGATGGTGCTGAAGACACTGTGATCATGTCCCATAATAGTCACACCTTTTCTAGATCATATACATCTATTATTTCACTTCTAAATCTAGGAATATACATCTATTGTTGTACTTAAATCTAGTAATAAACATCTATTAATTCACTTTTGAATCTAGTAATATACATCTATTATTTCACTGTTAAATCTAGTAATAAACATCTATTAATTCACTTTTGAATCTAGTGATATACATCTATTATTTCACTCCTAAACCTAGTAATATACATCTATTATTTCACTTTTAAATCTAGTCATATACATCTATTTTTTCACTCCTAAATCTAGTAATATACATCTATTATTTCACTTTTGAATTTAGTCATTAACATCTCCTATTTTGCTTTAAAATCTAGTCATATACATCTATTATTCTACTTAAATCTAGTCATATATATCTAATCAGTGCACTTAAAAGTTCTACAATCAAAACAATCTCATTAAAACGTGTTTGTGTGCGTGTGTGTGTGTGTGTGTGTTTGTGTGTGTCTGCAGCTCCTCACACACACAGAGAAACCCTGACTTAACTAAAATCAGAAACACACACACACAGGTGTCTACAGTCACACCGTGAATCGATCGATGTCACAGCAGCTCTGCGTTACTGTAAGCGCAGCGGCTCCTCGTGAACGTTTGCCAAAGTGAACCTGGTTCAGGATTAACGTTTAGCGCTCAGACTCCAAAGTCCCCGTGAGTCCAGACTAAGTCAGGACATGGATTTGAAAGTTGACCTGCTGCACAGACGTGAACGTGAGCTCAGACTGTAAACACAGAGATAATGAGTGACACATAAAGAGAGATTTTTAGAGAGATTTCTCTCTCTAAATAAAATCTAACCTGCAGCATCAGAGGTGGTTTTTCTGTCTTAGAGAATCATCTGCATGTTGTTACTCGTGTCTCTTGTCTTTATTTATCGAATTCACCAGAGAGAGAAACACAAAGACAGACAGAGTCTCTCCACAAGCTGATTTTTCACGGACTGAAGCAGAGCCAAGAGTGAGGAGTGAGAGACGGAGAAGAAAAACAGCTGATCTCAGAATCACTGTCTTTGGTTACTGCTCATTAATTAGTGTTACAACATGCTGCAGCAGGCGCGCGCACGCACACACACACACACACACACACACACACTCTCACCCCAAACTGACTAAAGTCAACTCTGATGAGATCTCCTCTGAACATCCTGACTCTGAGTTTTTAGACGGACCTGTAAGTCAAAAATTAACTTTGTTGGAGTCGCAGCCGCACAGATTTACAGTCCAAACTTCTCTCTCTGAGCGCTGGAGTGTCGGTGCAGCTGAAGTTTCTACCAAACAATTAAAAGTATTGAAATAAAAAGACACAGAGACAGAGGTGTGTATCGTCTCCTATCATTGGTGAAGAGAGGAAGAGAGTTAGGCTCCTCTCCACACACGCTTCGTAAACACAGATCTACACTCGCATTTCTAACCAGAAGCAAAGACAGAGACTGTGATTGACATGAAGTGAAGAAAGAGTTAAAGTCCTTCCTGTCCCGCCCCCCTGTGTGTCTCTCTGCTCGCCCTCCGTCACAAACACTAACTCTCCTCAGTCTCTGCTCCTCCTGATGTTTGAGTCAAAGACAGAGAAGGTGTGTCACCTGGTTTAGTCCCGCTCTATCCTACCCGCCCCTCCGACTCGGAGAAGGCGATCTACCTTTCTCTGACTGAGGACCATGACCTTGGACTTGGAGGTGCTGATTCGCATCCCTGACGCTTCAAACTCGGCCGTGAACCGCCGCAGCAAGAGCTGAAGGTCACTGCTCGACGAGGCTAGAAGAACCACATCATCCGCAAAAAGCAGCGACGCGATCCTCTGCCTGCGGAACTGGACACCCTCCACCCCTAAAGTTCTGAACAGAACCGGAGACAAAGGGCAGCCCTGGAGGAGTCCGACTCTCACCGGAAACGAGTCTGACCTCCAGCCGGCTGCACAGACCTAGCTCGTGCTCCTTTGGTAAAGGGATTGGACGTTCCTTAATAAGGAACCATCCACCCCATACTCCCGGAGCACCCCCCACAGGATTCCCCTGGGGACACGGTCGTAGGCCTTCTCCAAGTCCACAAACACATGAGGACTGGTTGGTCAAACTCCCATCTCCCCTCAAGAACCCGAGCGAGGGTGAAGATCTGCTGAAGTGTTTGCAGTAAAAAGGTCAGCAGAGGGAGACGGCGGGCGCCTTAACGGGACGCATTATTTGCTGAACTACATCCTGTTGAGACGTGACACGCCCCTGCAGGGCGTCAGAAACCGTGTCTTTATGAGGAGGACTTCAAAGTGATACCCTGGAGCATCAGGCATGGAGCTTTTGAGGAACCAGACGGTCTCTGATGGTTCCAGCTGGTCCGTCCTCCCTGCAGACACAGACCTTTGTTTTCAGATCACTCTTCACTCCTGAACGTGACTCTGACACGAAAACTCAAAGTAGGAACATCTCATAAAACCCGTACCTTCAGTTTCACTCCGGGGATCTGTTTACTGCTGGGCGGAGCCACACCTGACGCTCCTGTTGTGATTATAAACAGCGTTGGTCTTAAAGCGTACGACCCCACAGAGAGTTTTACTGTCGGAGAATATCGGCTCCAAACAGCAGATGAGAAAAAGTCATTTCATAGCAGGAAACACACCCAGACAGCCGCCGCTCCATGACTCCCCAAAGACCGCCCCCGGTCCTCACAGACGGGGACACATTTCACAGAGACTCTGAGCTGATGGGACCGAGCCCAGGAGACAGAGAAGAAGAAGAAGATGGCGGCGGTCCCTCCTGACGCAGCGATGACTCATCCAAACAGCTTCAGGTCAGGCGTAGACCAGAGGACTTTATTAAGCAGGAAGATCCAGATTTAAGGGATGAAACGGTGCAGAAGAGCTAAAAACTGCAGTTCCACGAGTCTCCACTAGAGGCAGGATCCAAAAGTATCAAAAACTACATTCAGCCGAGGCCGAAAGTTTTGAGAATGACACAAATATTAGTTTTCAGAAAGTTTGCTGCTTCAGTTTTTATGATGGTAATATTCATAAACTCCAGGATGTTCTGAGGAGCGATCAGATTAAAGTCTCTGTCATAAAAATGAACTTAATCCCCAAAAAACAACAACAGAGTGATGACTAAGTGACTCGAGGAAAAAAACTAAAAATTTGGGGTTTATGTTTGTAATCAAACTTCAGTTTAACATAAAAACATCTAAAAAACTAAAGAGGTCATCTCTCCGTGGGTGGCGTCACTGAGGCTACTTCAATAATCAATGATCAGGGGGGCGTTGCCTGATCTACAGCTGACTGAATAACCCTCAGGTATGTGGAGTTAATATGATTTTAATTAGGATGGTAAACAACATTTAGTTTTGATATTCAGAACCGTCTTCTGGGTTTCCACGGGACCCTGAAGGATCCTGTAAAAGCCTCCCCTCGCGGTCCTGCTCGGGCCTCTCAGCCCAGACACGACTAACAATAAAATTACAGGTGGCACCAGCGCGTCTGAGCGATCTCTTCAGGGCTCGTCAACCCGGAAACCAGTCCTGCCAGCCTGCATCGATCTGGTCAGTAAACCAGCTCAGCTTCCAGAGGCTCGGCTCTGTCCGGGGAGAGGTGGAGGGGAAATTGATGGAGGGAAGAGGAGGGGGTGATAGATGGTTACTGACAAGAGCCTAACTGGTCTGCTGGACTCTTGGAGGAAAGGGGAGATGTGAGGAAAGAGATCTGTGCCCGGGTTCAGCAGGTACAGCCAAAGACAGGTCCAGACATCTACATTTACTGTCCTCTAAATACTGCAGATCATTTATAAAACCATTACACTGAATCTACTTTCTCTCTACCCCCACCAGCACCACACCTCTGCAGGCAGCCAATCATCAGGTGTGCACACAAACTTGTCTGGAGTTGATTCGAACCACAAAAAGCAGAGATGAAGCTGCTGCTGCTGCTTCGACACACCCAAGAAGAACGAGATCTCTGTGGAGAGTGACATCTGATAAACATGACACAAACAGCCTGAAAACACCGTCAGGTGATACTTACTGCACATTTAAGACGGCATGAATAACCACAGAGAAGAGATGGAGGCACATGTAATACAGTCCAACGGGCATTAAAGGGATAATCCGGCGTAAAATTAATTTAGGGTCAAACACACCGTAACACCGAGTCAGAACCCCCCCTCCAGAGATGAATGTTGACGACCACTAAGGCAGAAGAACGACCGCGTCTGCAGTGAAAATGATTGATATGGTGATTACAGGGCTTGACACTAACTTTTTTTCATTTATTGACGGTCCCTTATTCAACACAGACGTTGACAGTGAGGGTGTCGAGTAGATTTAACCGCGCTGCTGTTGTTATTCCCGGTTATGGAGAGTGAGAAGACACCGGTAGATCCTCAGAGAATGTCCGTCAGATATCCAACCTAAAACTAACTTCACCGCCGTATTTACAGGAAAATATATCCAACCTGAAACTAACTTCACCGTCTTATTTACAGGAAAATATATCCAACCTGAAACTAACTTCACCGCCGTATTTACAGGAGAATATATCCAACCTAAAACTAACTTCACCGCCGTATTTACAGGAAAATATATCCAACCTAAAACTAACTTCACCGTATTTACAGGAAAATATATCCAACCTGAAACTAACTTCACCGCCGTATTTACAGGAAAATATATCCAACCTAAAACTAACTTCACCGCCGTATTTACAGGAAAATATATCCAACCTGAAACTAACTTCACCGCCGTATTTACAGGAAAATATATCCAACCTAAAACTAACTTCACCGCCGTATTTACAGGAAAATATATCCAACCTGAAACTAACTTCACCGCCGTATTTACAGGAGAATATATCCAACCTGAAACTAACTTCACCGCCATATTTACAGGAAAATATATCCAACCTAAAACTAACTTCACTGCCGTATTTACAGGAGAATATATCCAACCTGAAACTAACTTCACCGCTGTATTTACAGGAAAATATATCCAACCTGAAACTAACTTCACCGCCGTATTTACAGGAAAATATATCCAACCTAAAACTAACTTCACCGCTGTATTTACATGAAAAACACATTTGTTGATTTTTCTTTTTATGCACACAATGAATGATAAAGAAATGATCATAAATGTTCTTCCTTGAGCTGCGGCACCCCGCTGTAGTCTGTAATGGACTGGCCTGTGGTCTCACTACAAACAAGCGTCTGCTGGAAGAGAGTAGGTGAGTTGTGTTTAGTCTCTTTGCTAAAGAAATGAGTCAAAGTTAAAAAGATGTTTGGTGTCTAGTACTATGGCTGTGACCCTATATGTCCTGTTGATGAAGTTAGGTGCTGTTCTGAGCATTATTTGTGGCTATAGAGTGGCGTTTTGGTTGGGGGCGTGGCTCTCTGTATTGCCATATGTGGTCGTCTCTGGAGGGGGGGTCTAACTCGGTGTTACTGTGGGTTTGACCCTAAATTAATTTTACACCTGAATATCCCTTTAACCACATATCATCTACCATTAGATTTTAACGGTGCTCAGTGCATGAATCTGATCTACGACAGTCTGAGCCTGTTGTTGTGTCTGATACTGGGATCGCTGCAGACGACCTCGGTATTGTTCCTTTGCTGCTTATGCACACAAACTCAGGATACTGATAGTTATTCAGGATGTTAAACAGACTACCTGCAAAGTACCTGCAGCTCAACAGCCGAGTGTTTGTTATCAAAACACAAAGTGTGTGCAGCAGAACAAAAAAAACATGAGAAGCTCCTCCTCAAACAGTCGCTCTGTGAATCTGTCGCCCTGTGCTAAATGGTCACCGAGACTACTTCCTCTACACGCCGTCATCCGTAGAAGAACTGACTCTCAGATCTTTCAGGACCTGCCGACTCGAGCTCCGTCTCCAACTCTGTAACTCTGTGTCCTACAAACATAATTTAAAGGCCTCTCCGCCCTCTCATCACCGTTTCTCTCAGGCATGTGACAAAAAAAAAGGAAAAACACACATTGTAATTTTCAACACATAAAAACTACCATCTTAGCACAGCGTACGATATATCACAGCAGCAGCAGCAGAAGAGTGAAAAACAAAACCCAGAGTCTTCCTCTCCGTCCTGACTGAGCGGCTCTATGTAGGGCATCGGGGGGGCAGGCTCGGCTTTGTTCAGGCAGATATCTTTGACATTTCCAGGCCCGCATTGAGCAAAAGCAGCAGATCCCGACATGAAATCAGAGCTTTGGTAAACAAAGTGTTCTTACTCCACGGCAGAGAGAGAGAGAGAGACCTGCGGCGGGAGCCCAGAGAGCTGCTGATGGGATCACAATTCAGGGTCGGATAAAACTGTGCCCAAGATTGAACTCTAAATATCACACAATCAATCAGAGAGGAAGAATGGGGGCCGGCTCCGCGCTGAAGGGGGACAATGATGCCGGTCTGGGAACAGTCAGAAAGTGGAAGTTCTCCTTTAAACAAGCTCAGAAAAAGGCCATTATGAGTCCGTACAATGACATGGAAGTGCAGTCCGAACACTAGGACACCGTCTCTCCATCTAAACCATCTGACTCAAGTCCTGACAAGATCTATCTGTGCAGGGAGAGCTCACAAGATCCATCTGAGACCTTCAAGATCAGAAAATCAGAGAGTGATGGAGGCTTCATGTGACCCTGAGGACACATGCTGGAGTATACCTGACTCCTGGTCCAGAGAGGAGGTCCTCACCTGGTGTGTTTTCATGCTCCAAACATAACCAGAACTCAAAGTCAACCCAACACGACTGCGAGCACGCTGCTCAGCCAAACGCCACAGAGACAGAGAATCAGAGAGAGCGTTGACGTACTTCTGCATGAAAACTGGAGTTTAAAGGAGAGTCCTGAAGACCTGTGAGAGTGTGCGAAACCCCGCCTTCCTCCCATCATCCCCCTGTGAGTGAGTTTACCTTGAAGTTGCTGGAGTTGACCCAGGAGCTGGCGATGCCGTCGACCATCTTGTCCAGCAGCGTCTGGTCCTGCTCCAGGTCGGGAGACTTGTCTTTGTCCAAAATAAAATCGATGATCTCCTGTCCCACCTGCAGCCGTCGACCCATGTCCTTCTGCAGGACCTGAGCCAGGCAGTTCTCCATGCTGGGCTCCATCATCCCGGCCTCGCTGGCTTCCTCAGCCTGTCTGTACGAATGAATGACCGCCTGAGCGACTGCGAGCAATCCTCCGCCGCTCAAAGCAGCAGGAATGACAGCTCAACAAAAGGAGCCCCAGTTAACCAGAGTGTGGCGGCGGGGTGACCCGGAAAAGGGAGAAGAAAGGGAGAGGTGATCGCACACAGCCTGCTCGTATTTTTATCCCGGAGGACAGGCCTTGTGTTTGTGCAAATGGCTAGCCTGCTAGCGAGCGAGCGAGTGTACCCGAGAGATGGATGGAGCCGGGCTCAGGGAATGGCAGCAATGCAGCATGTGTGTCTGGACAGCAGCTGGGGAAAGTTTACCGCCCCCTCCTTCTTGGGTTTTTTTCCCCCTCGTCTTCTCTCTCTCGGAGGAGTCTGAGCCAAACCGCTACAGCGAGGGTAGTGGAGGTGGTTTTGGCGAGCGGCGAGGAAGGCAACAAATAGAGATGGAGGGAGAGAGCTGACTTAGAGCTCCATGTTTAGTCCCGGGATCTGGCCTGGAGAGCCCTGAAGGAGCGGAGAGAGGGAGCAGACAAAAGGGCAGTGTTAGTTTGTTGTTTTAAAGTCCCCCAAACAGGCTCAGAGTTTATTCACAACATGAAAACAGCACTTTATGGATATTTATGTTTCCATGGAAACCTGCGTGACACAGACAGACAGTTATCCAAGAGTTGGGGGGCTGAGAGGCATGAAGGGAGTCACACTCAGACTGATGGACAACAGAGTTTAGGATAACTTTGGTTCTGAATCATAATTACATAAAAATAAAAGTCCAAGTTCTAAAGGAGGTTCTAAAGAAGGTTCTAAAGGAGGTCCTAAAGAAGGTTCTAAAGAAGGTTCTAAAGAAGGTTCTAAAGGAGGTTCTAAAGGAGGTTTTAAAGGAGGTTCTAAACAAGGTCTTAAAGGAAGTCCTAAAGGAGGTTCTAAAGGAGGTTCTAAAGAAGGTTCTAAAGGAGGTTCTAAAGGAGGTTCTAAAGAAGGTTCTTAAGAAGGTTCTTAAGAAGGTTCTAAAGAAGGTTCTAAAGGAGGTTCTGTAAAAGTTTAAAAAGACTGAATGGTTTGTTCGATCCTCAGCCTGTGGTAAAACGTAATAACGGCGAAATCTGAGACTTTATTTGGCTTATTTTATCACCAAAGTTCAGTCAAAGCTCTTAAAGTGAAGAAGAAGCGCTTTCAAGGCTTTTGCACCCTCCTCCTGGTGTAAATTACAGGGTTATTTTAATCATTTCTTTATTATTTCCTTGAAGTAATAATCACCATATTAATCATTTTACAGACGCTGTAGTTCTTCTGTCTTAGCGTCTCGGTCTGATTGTATTTCCATGAAGAAATGATCATAAATGTTCTTCCTTGAGCTGCGGCACCCCGCTGTAGTCTGTAATGGACTGGCCTGAGGTCTCTCTACAAACAAGCGTCTGCTGGAAGAGAGTAGGTGAGTTGTGTTTCGTCTCTTTGTTAAAGAAATGAGTCAAAGTTAAAAAGATGTTTGGTGTCTAGTTCTATGTCTGTGACCCTATATGTCCTGTTGATGAAGTTAGGTGCTGTTCTGAGCATTATTTGTGGCTATAGAGTGGCGTTTTGGTTGGGGGCGTGGCTCTTTGTATTTCTATCCTGCGGTCGTTACTAAAGTTGGTATAACTACAGAAGCAAGTGGTCGACAACATTCATCTCTGGAGGGGGGGTCTAACTCGGTGTTACGGTGGGTTTGACCCTAATTTAATTTTACGCCTGAATATCCCTTTAAATGAACATCAACTCAGAGGTGAGAGCAGATTGTTCTTCAGTTTGAGGATTCCTCGGTTGTTAAAGCTTCATTGTTCTTGAGCGTCAGTTAAAACAGCTCCTGACTCTGCTGCTTCAGTCTGTTTGTCCTGCTCGTATTTTAATGAGCCTGTGAACAAAGACAGAAGTTGTTTTCCCAGTTTGACCTGCACAGAGGCTCTCACTCAACAACAAAAGATCACCTCCAGGGTAACTGGTGACCAGCTCTGAACTGGAAATCCTAAAAAAAAGCTGCAGTCAAACCTTTTTGCACCTAAATGTAGAAATAAGGAAGTTAAAGGGTTTAGTCTGTTTGAAGACGGCTCATCCAGGTGTTACCTGCAGCTGCACCCATGCAGTCTGAGGTGTGTTGAAGTGAAGGGGATATAATACTCTGACACCTGATGGCACCGGGATCAGTCTGCTAACCCCAACAGGAGAAGGAGTTTTATTAAAGTTTAAGCTTTAAATGGAGAGAAACGATGAAGAGGATCAAACAAAGAAAAACCGAAGCTGTGGACAGACCCTCTTACCCAAACCCCACCTCTCTAACAGCTTCAAAGCTCAGACTGACACACCAGCAGCCGCACCATGGAAACACCCGGACTGAGGGGTCGAGCTTCAGTGACAGCTCCAAACAAACATGGACGCCGCCGTCGTCGTCACTGCGGTGACTGAGAGTTGAACTCTGTTCAGTCAGACGCTGCTGCTGCTTCTTCCCTCTCTCATACCCCAAGGCCTCGGTGTGATAACAGGGTTATCATGCAGGCAGGAATGCTTCAACAACAGCTCTATATCTGATGTGGGTCTTTGTGAAACCTGAGACATACGGACTTTGACCTTTTAGTGCAGTAACATGATTTTTTTTTCATATCAGACCAACCTCGTAAAGACATTTAGTCATTCTAAAGTTAACGTTTTGGACTTGTTGACGACTGCAGAACAAGGACTGTACAGTCCTGCTGGGTGTTTTCAATATTCAATACAATATAAACAAATTAAAGCAGGAAATTATAAAATATAAATCTGGAAATAAACCCTCCCTCGTCTAACTCTTCCTCCACTTTAATCTTTAAAAACCCTTAAAATCAGCTTCTGTCCGTACATCTTCATTTTAAGATTCCTGCTTCTGTCTCTGTGTTAACCCCCCAGCAGCTCTCTGGAAGCCTCGTCCATTGTTGCCATTCTACAAAATCATATTCTGTGATTTAAAATTGAGACATTATGTAACATGGTCACGTGTTTTGGACCTAAATCTGACCAGGAAATAAAACCCCCCAGTCCTACCCTCATCAGAAAGAACCAGATACACACACACACACACACACACACACGTATGCAACTCCTGTACCTGTGCAGGTAACATTCATGATAAAAATCTCACCCTGGCTCTTTACAGCAGTCTTATTTATAACATTTATAACATGCTCTGAGGGCTGGGCGATAAAACTTTAATGATATCAAAAATTAATTTCCCTCAATATCGAGTTAATTTTGGTCAATATGCTTTTCAATAGTCGTCATTCTGACATGTTTTGGTCGACTATACGAAGAAACAAAGAAAATGAGTGCTACCCCCGACAGAAATGACCATGAAGGCTCAACAGATGACCACATCAATGTCAACCACAACACTGGCGTTAGGAAAACGTCGTTGGTGTGGAGGTATTTTGGTTTTTGGAGGTCGGACATGAAGCAGAGTAATGTGGACTGTAAATTATGTCGAGTACATGTTCTCACAAAGTCGGGGAATACCTCAAATCTTTTTCACCACCTGAAGCAGCGCCACGCCGCAGAGCACGCGCAACGCAAAAGGTTACAAACCCCGAGAGGAGCGAGGAGCCGAAACAGACGACCATTCAGTCGGCTTTCTCTAGAGCAACGCCTTACGACAAAACGCCAAAGAGACACAAAGACCTCACAGATGCAGGAGATTATAGTATTGGAAAAGACATGAGACCAAGAAACATTGTTACATTTTTATATCCTGATATTGATCGATATAAGCTGATATGAACAAAAGTATATCGTGATAAACTTTTTCCCGTATCGCTCAGCCCTACATGCGCTGTGGAAAAAGGCTGTTTCTGCAGGATGCTGGTCAGACACCCTGTGGAAATGGATACGCAGATTTACTCTGATCTCAGACGGTCTTGTTTGCTTTTGTTGGACATAAAAAAGATCATTGTTGTTTCATGATGAATTAAAAACCCTCACCGGAGCTTTTAGTGAATAAAACACTAAAACTGACTGAATTCAGAGCGGGTAAATCCAAATGTCTGAATTTTAACGTTGCAGAAGCTGCAGCTATGAGAACTATTTATTCTATAAAGATATTCATCTGTAAATATCAACTATTTTGTAATACATGTCCATATACATGTAAATATATGTATAAACATTTATATATTATTCTATATATTTGTATATGTCTTCCGATTGCACTGTTTGCGCTGCCCTAAAGAATTATTACCTTGTATATATTTTTATTGCACCTTTATTTCTGTTTTCTGAAGCTCTCTAATCTCATTGTCCTCCAGTATGATGACAATAAAGCTCATTCTGGTTCTGGTTCTGGTTCTGACTCTGGTTCTGATCAGCCATGAAAACACCGATCAGACCAATAATATTAAAGTTTATTTTTGCTTTGTTACAAGTTTTTATCAATGATAGTTTCAGCTCTGTAGTCTGTGTGTACTTTCAGCTGTCACTTTAGGTAATCCAATAATTAGCTTGATGTCTGACACACACACACAGCAACACAAACACAGACACACACACACACCCAACACACACCCCTCTTTTTTCAGTGTTAGCTCCTGTTAGCCCTCATCCTGACCATCACTGCTAACATGATCACACACACACACACACAGCAGCGTTTCTCCATTAAAGCTCTCTCAGCTGGAACATCTATGAAGTCTGAAGGATCTATGTAGATCTTCTCCAGACAGCTGAGGGTGTGTGTGTGTGTGTGTGTGTGTGTGTGTGTGTGTGTGTGTGTGTGTGTGTGTGTGTGTGTGTGTGTGTGTGTGTGAGGAACAGCAGCAGCAGCTAAAGCTAACCCTTCCTTTCAATGAAACGTCAGTCCACAGACACACACAGACAGACAAAGAAGGAGAAAATATCACACTCAGACCACAAACCTCCACCTCTCCACTCACCATATCCTGCTGCTCAGAGTCCACTCTCCTCTCCTCCCGTGGGGACAAAAAAACACAGCAGCGAGTTTTTCCAGTTTGGACTTATTCTTCTGTGTTATTCGGCCTCAAACCTCCTCCTCTCTCTCTGCCTCTCTCTCACTCTCTCTCTCGCTCTCTCTCTCTCCACCCGGAATGCTGCCTGCAGAACAAGAATGGGATCGTCGCACGCATGCGCAGTGGGTCCAGGGATGATGTTGGCACTTGGAAAACTGTCGCATGGCAATGAGAGAAAAAAAAACCTGCCGGTGTGTGTGTGGTAGGGCAAGGTCCCGCCTCCTTCGTCTCTGATTGGATAGAAAAGCTGGGAACGTCAGCACACGCTCAAGCCCATACATATATATTTAATGCTAGATGTCTTATGGGCGGCCATCTTGCTACGGTCTGCGCGCCCACTCCCAACATTCCAGTCTACGGTTCATGTATCATTTAAATAATTATAGATTTATTAATTTTAAACCGATTTTAAACAGTTTTTAACAAACCTCAGAGTTTTAGTTATGTTCCTGCATACTCAAGAATAATTTAAACCATAGATTTTCATAAATAAACATTAGGAAAGATAGTAAATAGATAGTTAATCTGTCAAGATTTCTGCGAGTTCAGAGGATTTTTGATCATGCAGATTACTCACCTCCTGTCATCTACCATAGAGTGAACCAGAATGGTAGACTGGAGTAAGATGGCCGCCGTGTAGGGACACCGGTGACTCCGCCTCATAGAGTCATCTAGCCTTTCTAATATATGTCTATGCTGTGGGCTCTGTACATCGAACAGAACATTACAGAACATTATTGCACTTCAGAATCTCCTAACCCTGACTTTATCCTGATCCTGATCCTAACCAGAACCCTAACCCTACATACGAGCACGTTTCACAGTTATTAGTTAGAGCCAATCAGAGGGGAAGGAGGGCGGGACCTTCTCCTACCATCCTACAGCCGGCGTGTGTCAGAGGGGGTTTTTAGCTCAGAGTCCAGCGACATCTAGCGGACAGACAGGGGCAATGATCGGCTGTGGTTCCTACTGAGGAGGAATGAACATGATTTTTACTTGATTTTTACTCCAGGCAGTTCTCTGTTAACATTAATCTGACAAAGAAACTAAAGAAGCTAAATCAGATTTTATCTTTAAAAAAGGGTCAAAGTCAGTATGTCGAGTAAATACAGGGAGATATGTTCATCTTAGTCTGTTTGTTCTGTGAAAAAGAAATGTGAATGAACGTGGTCTTTTCTGTTTGTTTTTGAAAATAATATAATAAAATAAAATAATAAAAAGTCATGTTGGTCTGCAGCTCTTATTAATTTTTATTATGTGTTTAGTTGAATATCTTATGAAAGACTTTTCTTCTTTCTGCTCCTTTTCATTCACGTTTGAAAATTTTCTGTTTTTATTGAATGTTTTAAAAACTGAATGAAATAAAGAATGAAAAATAAAATAAATAAAAAACTACCTAAAGTTAAAACTAAGACATACGGTGAGGAACCTTTTTATTACTACGACTCCGTCTGTGGAACAGCTGACCTGAAGACCTGAGGACTAAAACTGATCTGAATGACTTTAAAACCAAACTGAAAACATGGTCTTTTATTGAGCTATTTTGGTGCTCTTATTTTAGTATCTTTTACTGTTGTTTTTATTTCATTTATTATTGTTTACATTTTCATTTTATGTTACTTTGTTTTCAGATTATAAACCTCCAGTGTTTCCTTATCTAGAATTTTAAAATGACGTTTCCTCAGTGTAAACATTCCTCTTTCTATGAAATCAAACCCTTTTTAAGTTCATGTTTTTTAATTCTGTTTCTGTTGTGTTTAGATGGTGGGGTGGGAATGAGGGGTTGGGCTGGGGTAGATTTGGGTTTTCTTTGTTTCTTTTATTCCTTTTTCTGTGTAACACTTTGTGCTACATGGTTGTGTATGAACATTTCTATATAAATAAGGGAGGAGGGGTATTAATTGTAGATTGACCCCTCAGATAACCCTGTAGTGAATAAAACATTATCAAATATCATCTCTGGTTCCTTTTATGGAAAAACAAATAGAAAATGTTCCTGTAGTTTCCAACTCAACAGATAAAGAGTAAAAATGTCTGATAGTCCCTCAGAGGGTAAAAAGCATTAAGAGTGACCTCTGTATGTCCCTAATGTGATGAGGGTTGTGAATTTAGTTTAATAACTCTTTTTTTAATAACTGTTGAATTACTTAGATCTATCATCTGATTTACAGTAACCTTCTTTAGGTGTAAATAACACCTTTTATTGATGGTAAAAATAAAGAATAAAATACCGAACAGTGAGAGCCGCAGTCTGGAGTTTGGTTGTGGAAACATCACCTGACTTTTCATTGAACATCTCCATACTTCAGCCACTTCAGCAAACCTCTCACATCAAAACTTACCTGTCTCGGACAAGTGAGCCAGACTTTTCATGATGTTTTTAGAGACGAAAGTATTAGGAAATACTATTACAGGAAAGAGTAACCTCTGTGCTTCAGTACAATATCAGAGGTCATGAAGCCTCCTCAAGTGAGCGCATAAAGACGAAGTGGGAAAGGGAACTTATGATGATGGATTATGCAGCTGAGAAACTAAAATCTTCAGGATAAATAACGTATCTATCTATCTATCTACTCTAAAGTGAAGTTTTCTAAATTCCAACTGCTTCCATCTCTAATAACAGACTTCTACAACTACTGCTGATCTAATTCATAGATTTCTGTTTTTGTTTCTGTCGTTGCTTTTTAAATGTTAGCAGCTGCAGAAGTAGAAACGTTGTTTTTCTTTGAATATATAGACGTAAAACTTAATAACTGTGAGGTTTCTCTTTCAAAGAGAGATTAAAAACTGTGAACCTGTTTTCTTCTTATTTGTGTTTTTTTTTTTTGTCTGTTCTCCTCCTTTCAAAAGTGAATTCTGACGTTATTTATTTTACAGATTTTACTCGACATTAAACAAACGTAACCGACAGCTGTAGTTACAAAACAAACATTATCTCCTAAAGTTTGACGTCAAACAGTCGAGAAGATTTTACAAACACCACCTTCCGGTACCGACTGATGATGTCAAACCCCAATCAAGGCGGAGTCTTTACAAATAGCTTCGCTATCAGACGGGATCTCCACACGGACGCCTGAACACGCCACAGCGTGATCATGTGACCAGAAGAAATCCTCCTGGTGTTTGAGTCTGCTCTCAGTCTATCAGAGAAAACAATCGAGTCCAGAATAAACACCTCAAGTCTTTCACTCCTTTCCTGCATCCTCCTCCTCCTCCTCAACATCATCATCTTCCTCCTCCTCCTCATCATCGTCGTCTTCCTCCTCCTCCTCCTCTGAGGAGCTCTCTTCATCGTCCTCTGCAGGCGGCAGCTTGAGGATGATTTCATCGTCAGCGTCATCATCGACCACCATGGACTTCCTCCTCTCCAGGACGGATGGCGTGCAGACCGGCGTGGTGTCCTGAAGTCAAAGAGGACATGTTTATTTCTGCATTTACTCTTTTTCCCATGAGTCTTTGCAGCATGGAGTATAAAGCGTGTAGGTACATGGGTTTTATCGCGCAGCCACAGAGAGACTCCCGCGATAAGCTAAACGCACCCCAGTGCTGTCGGCACAGTTATCTGACCCCAGATCACAGAGACACCTGAGGACATTTTCAGTCTGTGCCAAAACTCAACGCCGTTTATTTTTACACGTTTACGGTTTTACTCACATCGCTACACGTGGAGGCGTCTAACGGGTCTGAGGACGCCTTCTTCGGAGGTACCTGGGCTGCCTGTCGAAGAAAAACAGGTGAGAATGAAGCAAATGCTGTCGAGATACGAGCAAAGATCAATCTGATTCACGGGTCAAAGACAGGCCGCCAACATTCACTCTCAGACCAATCAGAGACAAACTGGAAATCCAACCAGCAACTTTCACAAGAACCAGAACCTCTGCTCTCTAACGGTGCCCTGCTGGGTTTTCAAACATCAGAGTAAACGGCTGAAAAATCCAACAGGAGGTGAATCAAAGATCTTCAGAGGAAGTGATCGAACTTACAAATCCAGGGAAGTCGTAGTCGATGCCCCGAGCCGCCAGCCTCTTGCGGAGCTTCGCTTCTTTCCGCAGCAGACTGCTCCTCATCTTTTCCAACTCCTCCTCTGAGCGTCTCTTATTGTAGCGCTTCACGGCGGGAAAAGACGGCTTCTTGAACTGTCTCAGGGAGCCCACAAACAGCTTCTCATGGACCTTCTCTGGAGGAATAATATGACCTGGAAAACAGAGACAGAGAACTTTGAGTTTCTCAACATGAAAATAATGGATTTAAATCATTATGTCGCAGAAAAAAAAGCTCTTTCACTGCGATCATTTCAGTAAAAACTTTGAGTAAATCATCTGAAACTTGACGCTGTGAAGGAAGCCGAATACTCACACTGGATGAGCCGTTCTCCCATGAGATAATTGTTCATGGTCTCTGCAACGATCTTTGCAACTTCGTCACATTCGAACTCTATGAATGCATAACCTTTACTTCCCCCCGTCTAAAACACAAAGAGAACAGGAATTAAACATCTTCCATTAATACGTCTGCTTTGACTTAGACTAATATCCATCAGCAGACCGTCATTGTTGAAGTCAAGTGTTGGCACATGGGTTTTATCGCTCTGCCAACAGGTGAGCAGGTGATAAGCATAACGTGCTGCATCACTGTGGGCTCAGTTATCTGACCTCAGATCACGGTAACACCTGAGACCATTTTCAGTCTGAGCCAAATCTCACATCATCACCTTTTAATCTTTAACGTGAGGTTTTTTTAAAGGGATATTCCAGCGTAAAATTAGTTTAGGGAGTGTCTCTGAATTATCTGAGGGTTCACCTTTTTACTCCTGGACAGCCGCAGCCTCTGGACCTTCCCAAACTGCTCAAAGTAAGTTCTGAGCTGAGGTTCGAACAGTCCAAGAGGAAGGTGACCCACATACAGAACTCCTGGAGTCAAACGGATCCCCTGAAACACAAAAAACAAAGAGATGAGGCGTTACAAACATCATTAAACATCCTGTTACATCAACTTAACCTTTGGGTCAACTTACCCCGGTCTCCCCTACTAAAAATAAAAGTCCGGAGTTGATAACTGCTCAAAAACTACAAGTGAACATGTCTGAGTGTACTTTTACCCGTTTATTTACCTCTTAATAACAGTAACAGGAGCAAATATAACAAGTTTGTATCCCTGAATAATTAATTTTGTCCACTTTAAACCGTAAAGTGTTTCGGGTGAATAATGTTCATCTTTCCACGTTTAAACGGGTCGAACAGCGGCTCTCTTCATCCTTCTGTGTAAAGATATTAAAATAAAGATGTTATTTAAGAGTAAACGTGTCTGTGACCAGGATCAGACTCACCTTAGATTTACTCTTCTTTTTCTTCTTCTTCACCTCTTCAACCTTCTTCTTAAACTCCGTCTCTTCTCCGGGGTTTAAAGCCAGCAGCTCTTTGGCGGGTTCCGCTTTAGTTTCTGTCATTTTAATGATAAATAAACGGATAAAAGCATAAATTTAAGCCTGAAAACACTCTCAGCTGACCCTCTGCGGACCACGTTGGTGTCTTCCTGCTACTGCACATGTGCGAGCGACCAAACGAGAGCGGAAGAAGGGTTCGAAGAGTGTTACTGAGAGCAGCGCGCCGTTCACAGCGACACCCACAGGCGAGGAGGGGAAACTGCTCTAGCGCCACTAAAATAAGGCTGAATGTTGACAAATTAATTCTAGATTTTTACCGGAACATTTCCTCCTGATAATGCAAGAGATAAATTGATTTTGGTGTGATAATATTAAGCTGTTTCATTTATTTATTAGTTTGTTTATTTACTCCAGTTTTCCTGTCATCTTTTTAACTTTCATCCATTTTTTTGTACCACAATATGGTACATTAACATAGAATATAATGTCAAGGTGCGATACAATATACTATCATATCATGTAAATCTATATAAGAAGACATGATAGAGTCAGGTACTGCAAGGTGCAGCACAATGAGAGGATTAAATGCAATAAATAACATAAGAAACAAAATGATACCGTGCATAATAATACGATACGATAAAATACGAACCGCTACAATACGATACAATACGATTATATCCAATACGAAACGTTACGTTACAATACGAGTATATCCAATAGGATACGTCACAATAAGATAAGATTATATTCAATACTACACAATACGATTATATCCAATATGATTCCTTTATGATACGATACAATTATATCCAATACGATATGATACGATTATATCCAACAGTATACGAAACAATACAGTTATATCCAATATGATACGTTACGACTTTTTATTTGTTCCGATGCATTATCACAACTGCAAAGCCGTGGTTAACCTCCGGGAGGAGTAACTGCTGCAGTGGGATAGCTAAGAGTAAACTGACCTAAACTAAACCTCTCTGTCTGATCCTCTAAACTAGAATTAGTCTTCAGATTCCTCTCCAGACATGAATTTAAAGGTCAGGGTTACTTTATTGGTACCTGTAAGTAGATTTAGTTTACAGTGACAAGTCAGCTTCCTTTTACAGACAAACAAATAAAAAACTGTTCAGGATGAGACATAAAAAACAAAGTGACAAAAGTGCTCCAGACTGATCCAGTTTTAAAGGGGTTGTTATTTATAAAAAGGTAAAAAGATCAATAAATAGTCAATAAATTAAGAGTACGGTATTTGTTTTACATCCTCCGAGCTCCATCTCTGTGACTCTCTGTTTTTGGATCACTTGGTTTTACAGGCTGGTGCTTTATACCTGCAAACAGGTGAGAGGAGCTAAAGTTCAGGACCTACGAGAGGGAGTCACTAATGTCTGAAATAGGACCAGTCTTCTCTCAGAGAGACCAGGTCCATGTTCTCCTCGGTCTGCGTGTTTAATCCATGTATGCAGTGAAGCATTAACGGTCTTTTACATGGAAGCTCACTGTAAGGACCACTGTGTGATCAAACTTCCCTCTGCAGCCTGTAAACAGTCGGAGAGTCCTTCCTCTTCTTCTTCTGCAGTCTGCGATGACTGTATGATCCCCAAACTGTCTCCAGTCATCCTCTCTTGGATCAAACCAAACTCCAACAGCAGCACCAGTATCATCTCCAGTTTTTAGGAGCCTCTCTTTCACAAACTGGAGAAGCAAAACTTGAATCCGTAATCCTTCAGGTTTTTCAGGATTCATTTCACGATGTCTTCCGAGGTAAGAAGTGGGTGCAGGACTGGTGTCGGCCCACGCTGTTCCCCTTCTTGAGCTCTCCTTTAGGGGACAGAGCCACGTAGATCCCCGGGTGAGACAGGGAGGAGTAGGTGGTGTAGTGATTCTCCTCCAGGTTCTCCTTCAGCAGGCAGTCGTCTGAGAACCGCTCCTGAAAAAAGGACAGATTTAGCACCAGTCCACCTTTAATCATGTCTGATCTGAGTTTGTGAGCGACGTACAGCTCCATATGCGAGTCCGTCTCCTTTCATGCAGAGGTACAGACCGCTCTTCACTCCTCTGATTCCCACCACCCCGTGTTTCATTGCAAAGACCTTCAGCCAGCCTGGAAGACACGCAGAAAATAACAGGTCTTAATAACAGCCATGAACCACAGAAGGTCAGAGGATCTCAGACATGAGGACTGAACTCACAGAACTCTGTTGGTTTGTGGACCCCTCTCACGGCTCCGCTGGGCAGAATCTGAAGATGGTACCCGATCCCGACCCGACAGTAGAGCAGCTGCTGTTTGACTCCGTCTTTGACCGGAAGAGGACTCGGACCTGATTAATAAAGAGATGATCGACTTTTAATAAACAGGAAACATTTTCTTTAAAGGGATATTCCGGGGTAAAATTAATTTAGGGTCAAGCACACCGTAACACCGAGTTAGACCCCCCCTCCAGAGATGAATGTTGCCGACCGTTTGCTTCTCTAGTTATACCAACTTTAGTAACGACCGAGAATCACGCCCTCAACCAAAACGCCACCCTATAGCCACAAATAATGCTCAGAACAGCACCTAACTTCATCAACAGGACATATAGGGTCACAGACATAGTACTATATTCAGAGTTGTTGTACACCTCTAAGAAAACAAACTTAAGCGGGGGCGTTAAAATGAAAAGGTAAAGGTGTTTTTATTGAGCCGAATTATCAATAAAATCATGATTTTGTTAACAGGTATGGATATATGTGCTGTCGAGTTAATATATGTGAATAAGAGCACAGTAAAGTTAAATCAGCTAATTTTCTAATGAGGTTCTGTTACTACACTGAGCTACACCATGTTCTACTCAGGCTAGGACATATAGGGTCACAGACATAATACTAGACACCAAACTTCTTTTTAACTTTGACTGATTTCTTTAGCAAAGAGACTAACACAACTCAACTACTCTCTTCCAGCAGACGCTTGTTTGTAGAGAGACCTCAGGCCAGTCCATTACGGACTACAGCGGGGTGCCGCAGCTCAAGGAAGAACTAGAGATGCACCGATCTGATATTTGGATCGGATATTGGCTCAGATATTGACAAATTAGCTGGATTGGATGTCGGATGAAGGACACTGATTCAGTCTTTTTTCTTTTAATTAATTTTTCTTTTAAAACACGGATGTCTTACTTCTTTTTGCTGTTTGCTAACGTGTAATTTGTTATTTGTTAAAAAATAATATTAAGTACATTTATATCTAAATCCTTTCGTTTCTTATTTGTTTACTCGCAGAGTCAACGCAGAAAGAAAATGACCAGGAGCTGTTGTGCTGTAAACTGCATGAATCGGCAAAACAAACAATCTGCAAACATTACGACTCTGCTCCTGATATTAGAAACATCTAAAATAACATCACAACCTTCATGGACATTTCAGCAAGTGTTATTCTGATTTTGATGCAATGAAAGACAAAGCGATTGTTCAATGAAGTGTCTAACTCGGTGTTACGGTGTGTAACTTAATTTTACGCCGGAATATCCCTTTAATCAATATTTGCTCTGATGTTACTTCTCTTTAACCAGCTGTTTAGTTGGTTTCTTTTTAGACGTGTTGAATTCTAGTGACAGCAGAAGTGACGCCATGATCGCACACATCAGACCAAATAAAGGATATCAGCTCGTCTCCTCTCTGCCTGTTGACACTGTGGTAAAACCTGAACCTAAAGCTGGTCTCAGAGCAGGTAAATAACAACAGCTGATCAGATCTGATTCTCTCACTGTCTCACCTTTTCCCTTCAGCACAGAGTCCCTCATGTGGAGCCTCCAGAGTCCTCTCAGGCGGCTGCCCTGATCCTGGTCCTCAGGTGAAACACCAGCTTGGAGTTTTTTTGTCTCCACACAGAAAACCAGGAGCAGCAGGAGTCCGGGCAGCAGAGTCAGCGGGGACACACTCATAGTGAAACATACCAGACCCAGAGAGATGAAGTCCTAAAAACGCTCATATCCACTCTGATCCCAGATCTTGGTCTTCTTGGTCCTCCTGCCGAGCTCCTCTGTAAGTCCTCATCCTCTCTGCTCACACCTCCTGCTTTTATCTCCTAACGCCTCTTTTTACTCTCAGACTCAGACTGACAGGAACACATTATCATTATCAGACTCCTATCAGTCACAGCAGCATCATCACACACCATGTCCCTGCCCGCTTCATTCTCGGTCGAACATCTAAACATCTGAGACGGATCCAGTTTGAACACTTGAACATAAACCAGTGAAGGAAGGAGGAGGAGGAGAGTTCAGAGCGGACCGACACGAGCCTCCTTTTGTTTTCAGAGATGTTTGTGACCCAATCAGACCCGTGACGGTGAGGGACATGCAAACTGTCTGTTCAGTATCATAATCTCAGAGATTGGAGAGCGAGTGGAGCTGATAGTGAGGAGGACTCAAAACACGGGGAGACGCTCCAACACAGATCCACCGCTCTGACCTCCATTCTGTCCCGTTTTACAGGTTTCAGAGTCACACAAGAGCAGCTAAAGGCCTGTGTGTGCACAGGTTTAGAGGACTGTTTAAATAAAAAACAGCTTTAAACCTGTATTCTCCCTTTTGTCCAGCAGGGGGCAGATAAAGACGTTGATAAGAAAAAGGTCCTTCTCAGCAGATTAAATCTAATTTTTCTCATTAACTGATTGTCCAGAAAAAAGGAGAGGATTCATATTTGACTGACCTACAAAACCACAGTGCCCCCTGCTGTCCAGAGGTCTGAACTGAGACGTTAATTATTATTGATAACGATGTTTTTAGGTAAGTTATCTCAGACAGACTTCACCCTCTCTCTGCTCGTAGCCCTTTAGTGTCTGAAACCACAAATTATGGCCAGAAAATTCAATTTTTTTTTGGAGCTCAAATGTTTATTTTACTTACGACTAAAAACCAAAAAGTCCTTAAAATTTAACAAATATATTTATTTATCTCGTTTGATGTTTTTGGAAACTGATAAACTACAAGAGGACATTTTGATCATTTATCAGACTGTATTCAGGTGTTTTTTTAGTCATTTGTTGATCATATTGATTTGACAGAAGTATATAAATGTATCAAATATGATACAAAAAGCATTAAAGGGCTAACCTGCATACTTTCTTTAGTTTTAGAGACGTTTCTGTCGTTGTGGCTGAATTCTCATCGATTTTCAGGTCCTTCAGTTTTTGTGACGTTTTGGAAAATCTCATCAGGAGGAACAACATCGACTTCAAACTTCTTACAGCTTTCAGTTGATGGTACTGGAGCTCAGAGAGAAACTCTACCTGTCCAGGTATCTCTGGGAATGTCAGACGGTTCCTTGAGAACAGGTCATGTGATTGCCTCTGCACCTGGTGGACCAATAGGAGAGCAGCTTGATAGTGAAGCGGTTTTCAAACACCTGCAGACGGTCTCCTCCTTAATCTGCACAGCATCCAAATGAAGTAAGTTGTTCAGGACTTTCCAGGACTCTCCAGGACTGTTGGAACAGCTGTTCAAGTTCTCCCCTGGTTGACTGGATGTTTCTTCCACTGATGCGTCATGTGACTCCTGACAACGCTGTGATAGTACGAGCTCTTCATCAGCACGCAGTGTCTGTCACAACACGCGTTATCTCCCCTGAGTCACAGCCGAGGCTTTAAAGGGCTATTACAAAGATTTATTCAGTTAATACTGCTCATACATGGTCACTGAGTGAGTGGAGACAGAATTTAAGACATGAGGTGATTCACACTTCAGAGGCACAGAAGAAAACACGAGTCATTGGCAAAGAAACTTCAGGCGTTCAGAGAGAAACTGGCTGACGGCGGCTCGATAAAAACTACAAACACCGTCGCTAGAAAACTACAAACACCATCACTACAGAGCTTGTTCGGAGTTTTCAGCCTGATTTGGCAAATTTAAGAGTTCAGTGCAAATGAAAGTGCAGGATTACAAAAGAAGAACGATGAATGTGGAATGGATGTGATCGGCAGGTAACCAGGTGTGACCGAAGCTAAGAGGCTCCTTTAGCTCGGAGCTTGGACAGCAGCATCTCGTTCTTACGGCACTCCTGGAGAGAGAGAGAGAAGAAAACATGTTAGAGTACTTTCTCCATAGAGCTGTGATACCTAGATGTACACCAGGGAGGAGGATCTGATCTCTTTAAATGTTTCTATAGATGTTGGAGGATGAAGATGTTGGAGGATGAAGATGCTCTGACTGATGACTTTCTGTTCTGTGTTTCAGGATTTATCATCATGTTGTAAAATCTTGTGTTTTCGTCTGTTACTTTATTTAAAGGGATATTCCGGCGTAAAATTAATTCAGGGTTTAATTCTGAAAGAATTAATTTAATTAATTCTTCTCTAGTTATACCAACTTTACTAACATATATACATATATCATTATATCTCCACTCAGAACCAGAACCACCTGACAAGTCCAGAGGAGCACAGACAAACCCGTCCTCTCACCTCTTTAAAGTCTTTGACGGTTTTGAAGTACAGCCTCTGTTTGTCCAGGAGCTCCAGGTACTCGTCGTTCAGCTGGTCTCTCCTCATCTTGTTCTCCTGCTTCTTCTTCTCCATCTGAAGGAGCAGACGGACAGAAGAGTTTGGGTTCAGAGGGTCTAAAATGTCTGACTTAGAACCTGTAACAAAAAAAACAGGAGTTTGACCTTAATGCGACTCTGTTTGATTCCCTCCACGATCTGCTCCATCTGTCGGAGGAACTGCTCTTTAGCTGCTGAAGACGACATCGCCCTGAAGGAGAAGACAGCTGAGTGACAGGAGAACATCTACAGCAGGTCCTACAGGAGAACATCTACAGCAGGAGGACAGGAGAACATCTACAGCAGGAGGACAGAGCTCCTGTTCTCAGACTTACTGCTGGAAGTTGTCGTGGATGGAGTTGAGCAGATTCACCTGCAGAGATGCAGACAGGTTGGATTAAAGTCTCCTGATTCGATCAGCTCGTTTATTGTGAAAGATGAGGCGGTTTGTGTCTCACCTCCTTCTCCAGGTAGACCTTCTTGTCGTCTAAGGTGTTGTACAGAGTGAAGAACTGTTTGGTCTCTTTGTGCGTCGCAGAAACTGGAACAAAAAAAACATTTCAGGACTTTGTTTGTTTGTTTGTTTGAAACGTATTTGAACCTGACTGGACCAGGTTCTGAGGAGGAACCCACCCTGGCTGTAGAGTTCGATGAATCTCTTCTGGTACTGGGTCAGCTCGGCTCGGCTCGGCACTTCGTCGATCTTCCTCTGCAGGATGGCGATCTCACGGTTCCTACGAGCCTGAACATGGAGAAACGTCTGGATGATGAAGATGCTAACCGAGTCAGCTGGTTCCTCTGAGCACACACACACACACACACACACACACACACACACACACACACACACACACACACACACACACACACACACACACACACACACACACACACACACACACTCTGGAGTTTTGTTTTTCTCCTGACTTGCTGATGCTGGTGTTTCCTCTCTGGGTTATTTCTTATCTGCTGCCTCTTATCTGCAGCTCTGACCTACTTCTTCCCTGCAGCTCCATCTAATCTCCGTCGTCATGTCATGTGCGGTGTAGTTACCATGACCAGGCGGATCTTCTGCAGTTTCTCTCTGTCCGTGTTGTACTGTTTGTCTATCAGTTGGTTCCTCTCCTGAGAAAACAGACAAAGAGGAGGAGTTTAAACAAAGAGCAGGGCTTTTATTTTGAAGGACTTCCTCCTCAGATTCGTACCCTCTCCTCCTCCGTGTCCTGTCCTGATGCCGTCTTCAGCTCCTCGATGTTCTGCTGCAGGCGGACCATCTCCTCCTGAAAACACGTCAAAGACAAACTGTGAAGCCGAGACGACTCTCCGTACTCGTGTGTGTGTGTCTGTGTGTGTCTGTGTGTGTCTTTGTGCGTCTGTATGTGTCTGTGCTCACTCTGCAGTGCGTCCGAAACTCCTGCTCCTGCTGCTTCAGGTTCTCGTTCATGGACACCAGAGCTCTCAGCTTCTCCAGGAGGCTGTCCAACAGAACCAAACATGGATGAACTTCTCCACAGTGTTGAACACGAACACACACACACACACACACACACACACACACACACACACAGACTGACTGTAAACACTCATGAGGTGACGTCTCTCCTCCGCTCACCTGCCGTCAGCCTGCTCCTCCATCTCCTCCAAGGACTTCAGCTCCTTCTGCAGTTTCTCCGACTGCTCCGAGGCCTGAGAAGACAGAGAAACACGAACCTTCAGACGCCTTCCTCTGAATCCTGACAGATTCTCCCTGATGAATCTGGACGCTTTCAGGAGGTTTATGATGTAGACCGCCATCTCACCTCTGCTAGTTTCCTCTTCGCCTCGTCACAGCCGGCCTTCACCTCCGCGTGTTTGGCTTGAATCTGTCAGAAACAAAAAAACAGATGGATAGATTCGTTGCTGTCTATCAAACATCTTCACAGTTGTTGTGTTTGTAAAAAAAAGCGCTCAGACAGAGGGATGGATCTGCTGCTGCTGACCTCCTCCAGCTGTTTGCTCTTCTGCTCGATCTGTTTGTTGAGAGACGCCACGGCTCTGCGGTGCTGCTGCAGCGGGCCGTAACGCTCCGATCGCTCCTCTGAGGTCAGCTCCGACTGCTGCAGGGACACATGGGAGATGGAGTTTATCACCGCTAAGAAACGCTTCAATAAAGTCTGAAGATGCCAGTTCTTTGTGGTCGCCATGATCTTTTAGAGAGTTTTAGAGCACCTTGACTGGGCCACATTTGTAGTTATCTGAAGTATTTATCTGCAGCTGATGCGTCTCACCTTCTCGGCGTACTCGGAGGCGATCTGTTTGATTTCTTCAGACTGCAGTCCGACGATCTGACCCACCGCACTCGCCGTCAGCTTCCCCTGAGTGAAGACGAAAATCACGTTAAGAGTTAAGAGTTACTGTAAACTTCACATTCATGCTGTAGAGTGTGAGAGCGCCGCTGACCTCCTCACTCGCCATGGCCGCCATACTGGTCATCAGGGTTTTGATCCTCATCTGACAGACAGAAACGAAACAGTCAAGGATTTAATTTATGTTTCATACAGAGGGATGAAAAACGTAGAGAAGATCGAACACAAAGGAGCTAAAACAACGACGATGAGACGTCAAAACGGTGAAGAAAAGATGCTGTTTTTAACCACCGAGTTCTTTGTGTGTTTCATCTAAAACTGAACTGAACATTCACATATTTAATGAGTTTGAATAAAGTTTCTGTTTTGTGTTTGTAGTCGCCCAAAGCCTTAAAAAAGGTTTCTCCTTTTTTCCTCCGTCTGTGTCTGTTTGTTGGAGCGGCTTCTTTTTCAGAGTCATCACACGCTCAAGCTGTCAGAAAACAGATTCTTGGAGAGCTGGATGAAGTCGCCTTGTATTTTATTGCAAAGGTAAATACGTAAATGAATGAATAACACAGATTATTTAAACAATAAATCACAGCTTAAAAGCCTGCAGTCGAGGACAGCTGGAGCTGTGAGCCGTCGTCTGTGTCAGCTGGTCTACTTAGAGGTGAGTGCGCCCTCACCAGACAAAATTAAAGGTCAATAAAACCAAAATTCAACTATGTGAATAAAAACTCTAATGTGGCTCCAACAGAGTTTTATATTCAGACCTCAGACTGCTGATAGGAGAAAAAACACAAGATGAATCTTCCAGACGTCGTCACCGAGATCATTCTTCGTATTTTTTTAAACCTTAGAGACTAAACTGTTCAGACATTAAGAACCATACTGAAAATAATCCTCACACACACTCTGGCCTAACCAGACAAAAACCACAGGATGCTGTTTTCTGATTTGTGATAAAAAAACAAGGAAATAAAATCATAAAAATACTGATAAACCAGGAGTCAAAACCTCCTGAGTTTATGTTGAAATTCATGACAAAGAACTTTTTATTCTTCATCACTTTAAACAGACGAATTCTCATCGCATTCAAATATATATATTTATATATATTCTTAATCTAAATGAATTTCCTGACCACCTCTCGGCGTGTAAAGCTCTCACCTCCTCGGCTGCCTGCAGGTCGGCCTCCTCTGACACCTCCGCCATCCCTGGAGGAGCCGACTGAGAGCCGCTGGTCTGCAGAGTCTTCTTCTCATCCACCTTAAGAGGGTTTTTACACACGTTAGATTTACACCTGACAGTTTTTTCAGTACGCAAAAATTCACGCAAGGGGAATATGTCGACTCTGAGAAGGAAATAAAACCCACCTGGTCTTGTTTGGTCTGTTTGCTGAATCCATAACGCCTGAGGAAGGAAACAGGAAGCTGTAACATGACTCATCAAAATAAACCCCTCCCCCCACCGCCAAAACAAAACAATTATAAATGATAACGACACAATCATGCGGCGGGCGACACTGCAGAGTCAGCAGATCATACAGCCTCATGAGCAGAAACAGCTCCACACTCTCAGGGTGACAAAGTCTGATCAAACCGTCCAAGAACCAAAGACTGAAGGGCGTCAAAGCAGCTCCACAGTTTTCATCCATCATCATGCCGTAAACGTCTGAGTTCATTCACTAAAAGAGGCTCTAAACCACAAACACGCCGCTGAGAGCTTCACACGTTCATACTTACAGCAGGAAATCTGACACTCTAGTACAGGGGTGGTGGAGGAGATGGATGAATGGATGAGAAAACCACATGTCAGAGAGAAAAGACACTTAAGACAGGAGGAGACAGGAGTGAAGAACACAGGAGTGGAGGTCAGGTCAGATTTCCAGATACTCAAACTTTAACACAGTCTGTGAAAGTCTAAGGACTGAACCATGAGGAGGAAATAAATGAGCTGAAACTCTGATAAACCGACAAACTGAAGAAGAAGAACAACCACCTGGATTCATGAAGGTGGAGGTCTGAAGGACACGTGCACTGAACTGAGGGATCGTGCAAGTTTACAGAGAAATGGAAATAAATGATCAATATCTTTGAAACAGAAATTTCCAGGTGACACACACACACACACACACACACACACACACACACTGTGCAGGTTGTGTGAACTCATACCTGCCGTACTCCAGCAGGGTGGAGTGAACTCTGGACTCCTCATCCAGCAGCTCTCCTGCATCTCTCTGCCTCCTGTACCTCCTCTGAGGTTTGTAGACCTCCTGGAAGAAGAGCAGGGAATGAGCACGCACACACATACACATAAACACACATACAAATACATACATATATACACACATATACACACATATATACATACATACATAAACACATATACATACACATACATATATAAACACACACATACACATATAAACAGACATATACATAATACACACACTTAGACATGCATGTACATACACATATACATATACATACACACGTATACACATAAACATATACACAAAATTTACAGTACACACATATACATATATACACGCATACACACATAAACACACACGCACAGTTACATATACAAACACATATACAATACATACATACACATATATAAACACACACATATAAACATTTATACACAGTACATACATATACACACACACACATATCCAGTCTATACATTGATGGCGTCAGGTTTTAATGATAGGAAGTGACATCATCTCCTAACTCACCAGCACGTCCAGGACCGCCCTCACAGCCTTATCCTTCCTCTGATTAAACTCTTCATCCTGCAGAACACAGAATCAGAACCAGAGCCCGTTATCACAGTTCTGCTGCAGTGACCCAGATCTACAGTCCGCTCCTGTCTCTCTCTGCTGGTGTTACCTCAGGCAGGCTGTGGGTTTTGTTAAACTGGGAAATGGAGTACGCTCTCACGTAGTCGCCCATCTCCTCTCTGGTCTCGATGGCTCTCTTCACCAACCACTGAGGGGGGGACACATCACACCGACATCCACAAACACTGAACTCTGCTTCAACTCGGAATAAAACTCATTTATAATCGACTTCTGGGTTATTCAGAACCTGATTTTTGATGCTGACTGTTAAAGATGGATCCTCTTACTTGTATTACTGGAAAAATGTGGATGAAGTCCAACCCTTGGATCTGATGGGGCTCTAAGCGATGAGGACACTTCATCTTGGGTAACACAGACACGATTTTCTCTGTCAGAGCTCTGCAGAGAAAACGAAAAGCTCATCAATGACACTCCTGAATGCTCTCTAAGAACCAAGAAGAGGACTGAGGAGGAGGCCAAAGTTTCAAAGATCAGTCTGTTCGTTTGTCTGGATCAGAGAAACACCCTGACTGCTGCACGTGGATCTGGAGGAACTGTTTCAGGTTCGTCATTAAAGACTTCTACACGGTCGACAAACAGCACAGCTTCAAAAACTTACATTTTCTGACCGATGGTTGAGTTTTCTTGGAAAAGGAGATCCACATCGATGTCAAAGTTACAGGTGGTGATGCACCAGGTCATACCGCCGACCACCTGAGGAAAACCAGGAGCACATGAAGTCCTGATGTTTTAGGATCAGGATTTATTTTTATTTAGGTATAATATGATTAAAAGGGTGTAGGCAGAAGCAGTGCTTATAAAGACCTAACCCTGATACCATACATCAAGTACATTATACAGATACACTCTTCATACAAATATCAACACTTATCATTATTATTTTATTATGGTTTTATTATCATTATTAATATCCTCTTTTATATTTACTATCCTGTTTCCTGCTTTCTACTCCCCTTTTTTATTACATTTCTTCTTCTTACCTATTTTATGTTTTTATTGTGGTCCTCATGGTCTCAGTTTAGGTTGTAGGGTTCTTGTATTTTCTGGGTTTGTTATGAAAGATGAATTTGGTCTTCAAATCAGAGGCCTTGTTTGTAACTGAGCTTTTGTTTTTATTTTCATGTGCTGATGTTCTGTGCTTTACGACTGTTTGTCAAAGCACTTTGTAAACCTCTGTTTTTAAAAGTGATATAAAAATAAAGTTATTGTTATTATTATTATTATGTATAAGCTCTCAAATACTTGTTGAATTTTGTTTCTATCTGCTACAGAGGCTGAGATATCAGTTTTTTTATAAACCTCAGGATCTGGGGGCCCTTCTCAAAACGGCCCTCAGGATTTCAGAGTCTCAGACAGGGTTCAGGTCTTCATGGGTTAAAGGTCACTTGGTAGCTGTGAATCAGAGTCAGATCTTCAGAGACACAGATCTGGTTCTGGTTCTGGTTCTGAGTACCTTATCAAAGGGGGACAGTCCTTTAATCCGGGCTCTGAAGTACCCAGCAGCCAACAGGAGCTCCAGGATTTCAGCCAGTTTAATGCTCTGCTCTTCATCCTCTCTGGTTTCCACCTGAGGACACATCATTATTATCATCATCATCATCATCATCATCATCATCATCATCACCACCATCATCATCATCATCTCCTCCTGTAAGAGCAGTTCCCTACAGACAGTTGGGCTAACTCATTCTCAGAAAGCTCGTTTTTAAAGAGGTTTAATGAACAGAAATGATCTTTTTTTTCTTCATATTTTTCTCCTCACTGCTCTTGAACGGTTTACTGATGAGTAAAAACGGTTAATCGGTTAATTAACCGCTAAAATCGACTTTTTCTTCCTCGGTCGTTAGCCGACATTCATGTCTCTAACAGTGACGTTTGACTCCGTTTTGACCATATAAGCTTCATTTCCGTTTGCCGCGCTTTCTTCGTAACGTTCTTTAACGTTTTTACCTGGATGAGGTTTCCGTCTTGGTCGTACTGAGCTCCTATTTTAGAGCCAGTCCTCACTCTGTGGAAAACTGACGAAGCCGCCGCCATGTTGGACCTCTGTTGACAAGGATGACAGGTCACATGATCAACCGTACGTATCATGTGACGTTTCACCCCCTGAGAGGCAGGCTGAGTGGAAGAGCGGCGATTACATCCAGAGACATTATAAACGTTTATTATGTCTATGATTACATCCCAACCACCCTAACGAAAAAATAACTGATAAAACTGTGAAGAGACAGTCATAAAATAATAATAATAATAATAATAATAATAATAATAATAATAATAATAATAATAAAATCAACAACAACAATAATAATAATAGTAGTAATAATAATGAAAATAATAATAATAATAATAATAATAATAATAATAAAAACAACAAAAATAATAATAATAAATGTTATCATAATTATAATCTCAGTTTTTTGTTGTTGTTGTTTTTGAGTTTTTTTGCACTTTGTAGAATATTTCTGGATTTGTGTAATTATTTTGAATTTTGTGAAAAGTTTTTGTCTCTTATAAAACATTTTTGGAAGTCAGTATTTTTTATTCTTATTATTATTGTGGATTATTGTGCAGTTGACCGAAAGGTCTCTTATGGACTTTTGTATAATTAAATCTTTATGTATTAATTTTACACAGATTGCATGAATTTAACAAAATGCGTTTGATTTTTATAATACTTATTGAATTAAAGAGGATCTTGGAATTACGTGACTTTTATTTTAAAGAAATTCAGAAAAAATAACTGCCTATTTTTTCTGAATCGATGACATTACTTTCTTGGTCTCAAAATATATATATATATATATATATATATATATATATATATATATATATATATATATATATGTACAGTATATATATATACAGTCTAAACAGAATGAGTCGGTTTTCATCCGATCCAGTAGGTGGCGGTAACTCTCCTTTACAGCCCGGAGAGAAGAAGAATCTGTTTGTGTTTTACGACAGTGGAGCAGGTTTCCGGCACACGTGTGTAGAGTCCGGTCCGGTGGTGTTGACGGTGAGCAGCATGGCTAAAGTGACACTAAAGAAGAAGAAGAAAGTGAGTAAAAAGGAGGAGAAGAAGAGCGCGGAAGTGAAGGAGGAGAGCGCGGAGGTGGTTTATGATGATGATGAGGAGGATGAAGGTTCGAATGAGGAGGAAGAGAGTGAGGAGGAGGAGGAGGATGAAGATGAGCGCAGACGGATGAAGCTCCTGGAGGCCATCAGCTCTCTGGGGGGTCAGAGGAAGAGGAGGACTCTGGGGGAGAGGTCCGAGGCCGCCGTGCACGTGACCGAGTTCGGAGTGACCGCGGAGGGAGAGGGAGACAAGGTCCAACTGAAGGACCTGATCGGAACCGTGGAGAAGACCCCCACGGTACCGAGCAAGACCAAGAGACAGCTGAGGACCCTGCAGGGGGGCGACAAGACCATCGAGTGTCCCCTCAGCAAACAGGAGCACGAGAGGATCCAGAGGGGCGTGGCCTTCCAGAAGGCGGCCTCAGAGGTGGACCAATGGAAGTCCATCATCCAGCAGAACCAGAGAGCCGAGCAGCTGGTCTTCCCCCTGAACCGGGAGCCGTCCGGACCCAAACCCATGGAGCGGGTGGTGTCCGGCTGGAAGGCCAGGACGCCGCTGGAGGAGGAGATCTTCGCCGTCCTCAACGCCAACAAACAGCCCATCCTGGACCCGGTCCTGACCCCGGCGGAGGAGGCGTCCATCAGCGCCATGAGCCTGGAGGAGGCCAAGATCCGGCGAGCAGAACTTCAGAAGGTCCGGGCGCTGCAGTCGTACTACGAGGCCAAAGCTCGCCGCGAGAGAAAGATCAAGAGTAAGAAGTACCACCGGGTCCAGAACAAGGCCAAGAGGAAGGAGTTCGTGAAGCGCTTCGACGACATGGTCAAGACGGACCCGAGCGGCGCCCTGGAGGAGCTGGAGAAGATGGAGCGGGCCCGCATGCAGGAGCGGATGTCCCTGAAGCATCAGAACAGCGGCAAGTGGGCCAGATCCAAGGCCGTCATGGCGAAATACGACGAGGGCGCCCGCCGAGCCATGCAGCAGCAGCTGGAGGTCAACAAGGAGCTGACGCAGAAGCTGGTGACGGCGCCGAACGACGAAGACGAGGAGGAAGAGGAGGAGCAGGGAGGAGACGCAGAGCTGCTGCCGGACTTCGTGAACGACGCAGAGCGAGGAGCGGACTCCTCGAACCCGTGGATGAGGGGGAAGCTGTCCGAGGAGAAGGAGGCGGAGGAGGAGAGCGAGAGAGTGGACCTGACTGCAGAGGAGGAGGTGAAGGAGACGGAGGAGGAGGAGGTGAAGGAGACAGAGGAGGAGGGGCTCCTCAAAGAGTTTGAGAGGAGGAGGAAGCAGCGACAGGAGCAGGAGGTCAAGATGATACCTGTGGAGGAGGAGGAGGAGGAGGAGAAAGAGAGCGAGAGAGTGGACCTGACTGCAGAGGACGAGGAGAAGGAAGGAGAGGAGGAGGAGGAGGAGGGAGAGGAGGCTGGAGGAGAGGAGGAGGAGCTGTCAGAGTTCAAAAACCTCTACAGAGAAATAACTGAATCTGAGCGGGCGGAGGAAAAGGAGGAGGACCCCTCGCCTCTCCTGGAGGAGAGTCTGGCGAGGATCAGATCTCTGGAGGACACAGAGGAGCTCCTCGCTCAGGAGGAGGCAGCGGTTGCTCCTCCTCCTCCTCAGACTCCTGCTGCAGAAGAAAACTCGGCGCCTGCAGTTAAAAAAGTGGAAAAACCAAAGAAGAGGAAGCGAGGGATCGAGCTGAGAGACGTCCTCACCAAAGACACCAGAGCCGTCCACGTCCCGCTGACTCAGACCGTGGAGGACGGCGAGGAGGAGGAGGACGAGGAGGCGGACCAGAGAGGGCTCATCAAAGAGGCGTTCGCAGGAGACGACGTCGTGTCCGACTTCCTGAGGGACAAGAGAAATCAGGAGGACGCCGGGAAGCCGAAGGTGGTGGATCTGACGCTGCCCGGCTGGGGGGAGTGGGGAGGTTCGGGTCTCGCCCCGTCCAAAAAGAAACGGAGGAGATTCAGGATCAAAACGGCGCCGCCTCCGCCCAGAAAAGACCAGCGCCTCCCGAGCGTCATCATCTCAGAGCAGAGGAACAGCGCCATCGCCCCCCACCAGGTCAGCATGCTGCCCTTCCCCTTCCAGACCCAAGCCCAGTTCGAGGGAACCATCCGCACGCCGCTGGGCCGCACCTGGAACACGGAGCGCACCGTCAAGAAGGTCGTCATGCCCAAGGTGGTGACCACGCTGGGCGCCATCATCGAGCCGATGGCGAAGGAGGAGCTTATAAAGGAGAAGCAGCAGCAGCAGACGACGATGACGATGGCGGCGAGTCAGAGTGCGGTGGAGAAACAGAAGAAGAGCGAGAAGAAGAATTCAAAGACGGCGAAGAAGAAAAGACGATGAAAAAAGACGATTTCTGTTTGATGTTAAAATCTGATCAATAAAAAAAGATTAGCAGGAATATTTCTGATCGATCAGCTGTTAGAGTAAAACACTGAAGCTGTAAGAACAGAAACTCTGAGTTTAACAATCTCAGAGTTTTCAGAGTTCATGATGTTGTTTTATTCTGAGACACGAAACGCGGATTAAAAACACAGAACTTTAGAAACGAGTAAATGAGGGTTATAGAGATTAAAAAAAGAAATCCATTTAAACACACAAACCTGTTCAAATGAGTGAGCGCTGACCCCGGTCTCCCCTACGTCTGCGTTTCCTTCCTCATGGTTTTTGTCTCAGATTTGATTTCAACACGTCCTCAGAGTTTGAGTCGATGATTCTTCACCTGCTTTATTCAGAAATGTTTGTCAATGATTTTTGCTGTTCATAAAGTTATTGTTGAATTCTGTTTTCTGTTCCCTCTCCATTGTCCCGGTACCGGACGGGTCTGACTGGACTGAGCTGGAGCTCCTGAACTCCCCTGAAAGATTATCTTATCTTTATTTACACCTTCATTAATCTGGTCGCTGATATATGTCATGAAATTCCTTTTCTTGTCAGTGATCTGCTCTTTTGATTAAATAAATAAGTTCTCTAAATAAGTTCTGATGAAGTTTCACTGCTGCCCTGGATGTAACATGAGCGCCCTCTGCTGGACAGAGTCGAAAATGCCTCCTGTTGATTGTAAGAAATAATTGTTATAATAGTAATAATAACTACAATAATAATAAATGATTATAAGAAATGATAATTATAATAAATGTAATAATTACAACTGTAACAATAGTTGATTTTTATAATAATTATTTTTAAAAATATATAAAAATAAAGTAATTATATCAATTGAAATAATAGTTGATTGTAATAATAAATACATAATGAAAATAAAAATAATTAAGAAATAAATATAAAGTTATAACAATTGTGATAATAGTTGATTGTAATAATAATTAAAATATATATATATAAAAATAGTACGAAATTAATTACTTTAACAACTGAAATCATAGTTGATGGTAATAATAAATAAAAAAATAATTAAAAATAATAATTATAATTATGATGTTTGGATTTTCTTCTTTTTTAAGATTTGTATACTATCATCCGTAAAATAAAATAAAAATGAGTTGGTTGTCCTCCAATCCAGTTTTTTTTTAATTGAGATTTTTGGAGGTTGACTGAAACGATTTCTCATAAAATATTTTTTGTTTTAAGAGGATCTTTTAATGTGAATTTCATACTTTTTTTGATGTCTTGTTTAATATTTTGCCTCCGTACTTCTGCAGAAACCTAAAATCAGTGATGGTTATTGATGTTTTTATGAATGACTTGTAAGAGTTGAATGTCTCTCAGGTTAAATTGAATATTTGCAGCCTCACTCTGTATTTTCAGCTGCAGTATATTTACAATCTAAACGTTTTAATCATAGTACATAGATTTTTTTGGTTCTGTTTGTTTTTTCCTCTGTTTATATCTCCCATAATGCACTCCTCCTGAGTGGCGAACACGAGCTCCAACGTCCTGCTGCTTCAGGCGTTTCTACAACATTTCATTGAGTCTTGTCTGAATGATGAAACGCAGCACGGCTCACTGAGCAGCCGCTCTGAATGCATTCATGCTGCAGCTGCATCACACTCATTCAGCAGCCATCTGTGTGTGTGTGTGTGTGTTTCTCACAGAGTCAGAGGGTCACAGTTACGAGATGAACACCGTCCAACAACAGCAGGTCTGCGCTTGACTTCCTCTCCTCTTCTTCGTCCTCGGCTGATTCCTCTGTAAGGCCGAGCTGCGGCGGCGGCGTCTGAAAGAGGAGAGTCGTTGTTGGAGTTGGGTTAAACCTTCACACATGGGTGAGAGTGCATTCTTTGGCACCTGACGTCTCTGTATTTCACATGACAGACACTCTATTAAAGGTGGGGGATCCTGTAATGGACTATGCATCAGCTCAGGTAATGGCTGTCAGGCTGAGAGGCAGCAGAGGATTCCATTAGAAACCTCAGAGTTACTAAATCACTCACTCTCCTCCTTCCTCTCCTTCCTTCCTCCCTTCCTGCCTCCTCCTCCTCCTCCTCTTCAGAGCAATTACTACAGCTTCATACAGCGTTCAGCCATGAATTCGGACCCAGTCCTTGGACCGGTGTCTGCTGGACTGAGACCACATTAGATGGTGGATAGATGAAGCTGCAGGGCTGTGTATCAGGAGAGAGACTGGACTGATGGAGCTCATTGTTGTCCATGAAGCTCTTTTGGGTTTAAATGTTTCCTCTGGGATTAGGAGGCGTGTTTTTTCTTTTCAATGTGCATTATTTGACCAGAAAGAAACGTTTTAGTCATGTTTAAACCTGCTGCTGGAAGATTTAAGTGTCTGTGTCTGCAAACTCGGTCATTCATGAAACCTACAAGTCAAAGGTAAAGCTGCTGCGAAGGGGTTGAATCATAGACTGTATGTAGAATGGACAGAGTCTGCCTCCTCGCTGGGTGAGAACAGCGCCCTCTGGTGACGGGCTGCAGTATAGGTCATAAACCCCGCCTCTTTTTTCTGTACAGCTCTGTTTTTAAAAGTTATTAGGGGGTTCATGTTTTCTATGATTGACACCTGATACAGCCTATGGGCTCACCCTGGGGGATACGCTGTTTGAGCCGAGCGTCATCACAGTGACTCTCGGCGACTGTGCAATGTTGGTTTCAGGAAATGGAGAAAAATCCTGGAAATACTGAGAACTTTTCTGCTTCAAATCTGTATACTGGTGGGAGGTGGAACAAAGTTGTCCATAGTAGATACAGTCTTTGGTCTGTACCCTCGTAGCTCCAACATGCAGACAGCAGAGGTGCAGGAGAAAGAAGTTAAAACTTGGACATGCAGAGCTATTTTGGTGCAAACATCTACCAGCAAAGTGCAGCGGTGCGCAAGCCTCTGTGATTTACCGTTGAGCTCCTGGTGAGTGTTAATTTCAGAGCCTGAAATGGATGAAACTGACCTTCATATAGCATAAGAATAAAACAGCAGCTAACATGCTGAGTATGGCTCGCCTCAGATGATTCTGTAAACTTTCAGGTTGGTTGATGATTGTAAAGCTGTGTAAAAAGTAACACCTCTAAGCCGTGTTGAACCTTCCATCAGAGGAGAAGCAGCTGAAACAGTTTTTTTTTCACAGATAAGATAAAAAAGAGTTTATGAGCTGCAAAGACAGAGCTGCCAAACATCACGCTTTGAGTGTGACAGTCACACCACATGCCACACGTGACATTTCTCACGCCTAAATTCCCCTGTTCAATCCTCTGTATTTGTTTTTTTCATGATAATAAACTTGACATGCTGTAGTTCGAGTAACTGGAGTAACTCTGTTGGATTTGTCAAAATTCTTGTTACAATTTTCTAATTTCTGGTTTTAGGAAGAGCAGCAGGCATGGAGGTGAGGACATCAGTCTGAAGGTAGGCCATAGTTTTTTAACACACGATAACGCTGAAGTCTCACTCTTGTCCTTTTCTGAAACTTGGCAGCCCTGCAAAGATCATGTAGGTAAACGTGTCGAGACTGATGTAGTGACAGGTGGACATGAGTGTACGGTGTCTTTACTGCTGAGTCTCTTCAGGAGGATGAGGACGGCTCTGCAGACCTTCAGGTGACAGAGGAGGACCTGCAGGCAGCTGAGGAGGTGAGAGCTTTTTAGACTTCTACATAAAAAGAATAAAACACAGAAATCAGAGAAGAAGAAATCAGTGAAACAGTCAGAGAGTCACAAACAGCAAAACTGGATTTTTATTCGAGATTGCATCAAGAATGAGTCTTAAAATAGGAAACATGAACATCGAACAGCCTGAAACGCTCCCCTGCTCACCCCTCCTCTCAGTGAAGATCATTTTTTTAGGTTTTCACTGACAGAAATATCTATTAGTACAGATTATTTAGTGCAAACAAGCTCAGGATTAAAGCTCTCAGAATGAGAGGATGTCAGTGTCATGTTCTTTCTTACAGTAACGCTCGGCTGCAGAGCTGTGAAGATGCACCGCAGGTTTATTTGGTGCGTTTCTGCAGAGGACAAGGTTATCTTTCAGCCCCTGAACAGTGAGTTTCTCCTCTCTGTGTTTGAAGCTGCTCCTCTGCAGCCCCCCCATCCCCTCTGAGGAGGTGGAGGAGGAGGAGGAGGAGGTCTGAGCACGAAACAATCTGATAAAAGACTCTTTCTCATTTCCCCTCCAATCCAAAGGCCCAACTCCATTCCCTCCCTGACAGGTGTAAGATTAACTTAGTTAGGTGCAGAGCCGCTCATGCACACCAAATTAAATTAATGGAACAAATTTCCCTCCTAATTAAGATGAAAATACGTGTCAGTTGTAACCTTGCTGAGCACTAATTATGTACAAATGATTTATCATCTGTTTCGTCCTGAATAGCAATGGGCTCACCTCTCCGATAGCCCCGGCTGCCTGTTAAGAGATGTCTGCTGATTAACTGTGACAGGTTGTGCTGCGGAGAAGCTGCACGTCGGCCGGCAGCCAATCAGAGCGGGCCGCAGCTCAGACTCTCCTCCCTTCCATTAACCTACATCGAGTGTGCAGCTGAGCATCACTTTGCTTCGCCGGCGCTGCTCCTTCTTGTTTCTCTCCCAGGAATGAAAATAAAGTACAGAGGAGAGGAGGAGGGGAGGAGGAAAGGAGGAGATAGGAGAGGAGAGGAGGAGAGAGGAGGAGGCGAGAGGAGAGGAGAGGAGGAGAGGAGAGAGAGGACGGGAGGAGGAGAGAGGAGAGGAGGAGAGGAGGAGAGAAGAGGAGAGGAGGAGAGAGGAGGAGAGAAGAGGGGAGGAGGAGAGAGGAGGGGAGGAGGCGAGAGGAGGAGAGAGGAGAGGAGGAGAGAAGAGGGGAGGAGAGAGGAAGGAAGGGGAGGAAAAGAGAGGAAAGGAGAGGAGGAGAGGAGGGGATGAGAGGAGAGAAAACAAGAGGAGAGGAGGTGAAAGGGAAGGAGGAGAGAGGAAGGAAGGGGAGGAAAGGAGAGGAGACAAGGAGAGAGGAAAGAGGGGAGGAAACAAGAGGAGTTAAGAGGAGAAGAGAGGAGGAGAAAGGGGAGGAGGAGAGAGCAAGGAAGAGGAGGAATGGAGAGGACAGAAGAGAGGAGAGGAGGAGAGGAGAGAAAATGAGGAGAGAGGAAAGAAGGAGAGGAGAGGAGGAGAGACACCTGTCCCCCTGATCATTCCTGATGTGTTGAGTTTATATTTTTATTATTTCAGTTTTAAACAGACTCTCAGTTTAAATAACAAGTTTCACCTTTTCTTACCAACAGCCTTTAACAGACTCTTCTGTCTGTGTTTCAACTTTAATAAACAGGAATTTAACCAATCAGTGAGTCTGATCTCAGCGCTGGTACCAACTTTGCAGTATTAAAAACACACAAAAAACACACACAAAAAAAAAAACACAAAAACCGCTGCAACCTGCATGGATGTTAACTACTTAAGTGTTTCGTCTCTGTCCTTTTAAATGGACTTTCATTATAGGAACTTTAATTTAATTATGACCACATGAAGTACAAATTTAAACACACTGAAATAATCTGATGTAATAAGTTAAATGATTCTGAACTCCGGCGTTAAAACCTCTCCTGCTCACCCCTCTGATCTCATCAGCTACGGTGGCCTTCGAGGACAAGAGGCTCCGGAGTCTGAACCTTCATTTACTAACTTTTAATCATCACAAACGTCTTCAGTGTGAACTCTTCTCTGCACAACACCTACTGCTGCTCTCTTTGTTCATTTTAAACAGACTCAAGTCTACAGTTGCAGTAACCGTGGAAACAGATACTAAGATCTAGTGTTCTTCCTCTGCAGCATGTGCTCAGGGCTTATATTGATCCTGAATGCAGTCCATTAGTACAGTGGTTCTGGATGGGTCGCGAACAGCTGGTTAAAAAACTGAATATTTAATGCACATCTGATGTCTTTTATTTTGAAAAATAGCTTATTTTGAAAGGCCCGTGTTATGTCGTGGTCCTCCTAGGTTTCTTATTAATGTGGCCTGAATGCAGTAAAAATTAATGTTTATTTATGTTTTTGTTTCTTGTTTTTTGTACATGCAACTTCAGCAGTTGTCGTCCTCCGTTCATGTGCTCTAAAAGTCACTTTACTCGATAAAAACAGCAAATTTATGTTAAAGATTTGAGTCTTTAAAGGTTTGCTTGGTTTGAGTTTTATAAAAGTGGGTCTCGACTTAAGGACCATGGGAAAATGTGGGTCCCAGAGTGAGACCCGTTGAGAACCGCTGCATCAGTACATGCCTGAAAACTGTAAACCTGACTCACCTCGTGCAGGTTGCAGCCTGACGCCAGCAGGTGGTGCACTGGGTCCAGGCTGCTGTGCACGCCTGGAGGCTGAAATATCAAAAATAAACAGGGCTTCAGTCCACAATTACAGCCTAACTGGGATATTCCATCTTATTTCCTGCTGCCTTGTGAGTACAGATATATTTCAGTGGGCAGCCGCTCTGATTAGCATTAGAATCGGAGTCCCTGGTGATACCGAGGGCCACACCGGCCAATCTGTAATCATTGTTCCGCAGGCGTGCTCACGGGGGATACAGCCCGCTTTGTCATTATCATTCAATATGCCACACACATGCTGGCAGAGCTGCCTCACTGCCGGCCATTTGCATTTCCTCCTCACAGTCTCTGAGTGTTTGCAGAGACAATGATGCTCCACAAATGAGTCCTCCTCTCTGCCTCCTAAAGATGATTCCTCTCCTCTCCTCTCCTCTCCTCTCTCAAAGCTCTCTGTCTCTACGTCTCACTCCCTCCTCCTCCTCCTCTTCTTCTTCTGCAATTGTCTGCCCTCAAAATGTAATTATGTACAGGTGTCAGCTCCAGCCATTAGGGATCATTTGACTTTCTATTGTGCTTTGGGGTTATTTAGCAGACAAGCTAAATTTGCTCTGCTGGATGTTTCATTGTTGTGCTGAATGTCAGCACACGGCTGCACACAGGAGAGACACTCGTGTTCTGCTGCAGATCCTCTCTCTCTCTTTTCTGTCTTTAGACGGCGTGCACGGGCGAACATGGAGACTGTAGCATGTCAAACACACACACACACACACACACTAAACAGAGAGGGGGGGGGGTCACACACTCATTGTTAGAGGTGCATGTCCTGAAGGGGAGGGTTCATGAGTACGAATTTAATAAAACATCCAAAGAAACGACAGGATTGAAGATTCATTTTCTGCTTCTCTCTCATAAATTCAGGATTTTAAGAGTGAAGCAGAAATATTTAAAAGGATTTGACCTTTGACCTCTTTTTATTTTTAAGATAAATCATTTTATTTAACACCCTAAAATCTCCTTTAAGAATAAATATGCCGGTGTTTATGTCTGAAATCCACAATCATCAAACTCAGATCTTAAATCGAGTGTTTCTGGTATTTTGGATAAGTTTATATTTCTGAGTGTTAATAAAACAAATTCACTCATTATTTAAAAGAATAATCTAATAATCCTAGTCTTTAAAGATCGCTGCTCTGTCTCTGTTTCTGTTTTAAGAAGAATATTTTTAATCTTCAGGATGAATTTTGTTCATATTTATAATTTAGATCTTAATTTTTCTTCAAGAATTCTCCGTTAAAGAGAGGACAATGATTTTTTTTAACTGAAAGAAAACAGAAATCTCATCAGGTTTAAAGATTTTAATCTTTGTATTTCTCAGTTTTACATCTTTTAAATAAATAAATCTGATCCCTCTGGACCTTTTTACAGTCACGTTACAGAAGGACCACATTTTAAACAGCTGCACAAAAACCCAAATGTAGTTTATTCAATTAAAGGCAATTCTTTGTAAAAAAAAAAAAAAAAATTCTTTATAATTTCATGACTTTTATAAAATATTCAGACTGGTGAACATCTTTAAAATCCATCTGAAGTCTTTAAATGATTATTTTGTATTTTAGACACAAACTCTGATCTTTAGGAGATTTATCTACAATTTCAACGATTTCTGTGAGAATTAACGGCTCTGGTTTTTATCCTTCTCAGAGAGTAACTCAGGATTTTAAGACGAATTTCTCCAGTTATTATGACTCTGACTGTTGTGATCATCAGGATTTCTTTACCCAGAGGAGGCTTTTTCTTTTTCAACATTTTTTTAAAGAAAAACTTCAACATTTAAAAATTTAAAAAGCAACAAAAGGAGATTTATGGTTGAACAGCAGCGCTTGTTGAAAAACAATTTAATGACAGAAATCCAGAGAAATTGACTGAAAAGGTGAGCAGAGTGGGAAACAAATTAAACTGAGTTTATCTCTAACAGGTGGGAAGTTTTCATAGTTTCATAATCAGGTCGTGAGTTACAGGATTGATCACATCTCTGGGATCATTTTTATAATAAAGGGGGAAAAAACATCTTTTTTAACATGTTGATAATCTTTAAATTCATCTGTGAGAAAAACATTTTAAGGATAAAAACACATTTTTCAGTGTTTATGGCGCTGATTCTGACTGTTCTTGGTTTTTTAAAGGATTAAAATCATATTTTTTTAACTGTTTTAGCATAAACATGATAAAAAATTTAAAGGTGAAGATGATAAAGATGATATTTTGTTATTTAAATCAACAATTTTATGGATAAAAATAATTTATAATCTTGATATCCTGATTAATTTGGTATTTTTTACACCTGAATCTGTACAGATGAGGGTTTTTAAAGTTGATCTGCAGGAGATGATTCCTAATTAAAGGATAAATTCGCTCTTTAACGAGTATTAATGACTCTGATTCTTCGTGTTTCAGAGGGAAATTCTGGATTGTTGCAGGATTCAGATGAATTTGGACCCTGAGCCGTGAGTATTGAGGGTTTCGGTGATACAGAGAAGCGAGCCGAGGTTACTCTGAACACGGATAAAAAATAAAAAAACACCAGCGGCCATTTTCTTTTGTTTCTCCCACACCCTTTTCCCCAAATCACGCCTCTTCCTGCAGTCAGCCCCCCGTGGCGGCAGCGGCGGCGGCGATGGCTGCGTCCCGGTTCTGCAAACATCCTCCCTCACATGCTGTCTGTCTGGGGATTGGAGGATGCGTCGGGGAGGGAGGGGGTTAGAGGTTAATTATAGACAACAGAGAGGTCACAGGGCCTATTATTTTGAATCCAAGACCTGCAACGGTCCAATGGGGATGACATTTACGACGAGGGCTCGGCCCCACCCCTCCATCACCATCCCACTCCTGCAGCCCACCCCGCGCACGCCATCACTCACGTTTATCCTGAAGGGGCCGACAGTGGGACTCAGCGGTCTGATAATGAAAAGGCCCTTAGCGCTCGGCGGAGGCAGGATGATGAATTGAATCCCTGGATGTTCTCTGGCTGCGTCAGGGGGCCTCCGCCGAGCCCTTGACAACTAATTGAAAGCCCCCGTACCCTCCTCTTACCTCGCAGACTTCCTTTATCACTCTAATTATTAGGGTTAAGTGAGTCTCCCAGGGGATTGTGGGTAGTAAGGGTGCAGTGAGGAACCTGCAGAGTCATCTTATCTGATAAAAAGAAATAGAGGAGCATAAATAATCTGTGTACAGCTCTGAGTCGGAGGATGTGGGATCATGCAGCGGTGTTCAGGTTCTTCTCCAGGTTTCATAAAGTCCCTGTACTGATACACATGTGAGGACACATCAGTTTAGAGGGGTAGAAACTTCAACATGTGAGGGTGACTTTATTTTTTAGGAGAAATGTCGTGACTATGAATGTTTTAGTGCTTTAACATAAGTGTGCAGACGTATCTACTCACTTCACGGACGACTTTGTTGTTGTAATGTGAACGACCGCACAAAAAGATCGAATTTAACAAAAAATCTGAATTGTGCATCAGAACCTGCAGAGTGAACGTAGCCTAAGGTGTCTACATGCACTTCAGTTTTCAGTCTTAATTGGAATAAGGCGATAACTCGGTTTTCTCGAGTGTCATGGAAACGTACTGAGTGTTAACGATGCGGACATAAAGTTTCGAAACAGAATTTATTACTCAAGTCTGACTAAATGTTGCATACAACAGCAAATTTAAAGTCACAATAAAGATAACAGTCCTCTAAATATGAAGCCAAAACATCAAGAGCTCCCTCTACTGACTGACTGCAGTATAGGTTAATAACCCTGCCTTCTCTGCTGTTAACAGATGGGACATACAAACTGTAAAAAGAGAAAACAGGTCAAATAAATGTTTTTCAGACACAGTTTCTGCTGTTATAGTTCATTCTCAGAAGTGTTTATTCTTCTGACAAGCTAATGTAATGTAAGTTTTCATCAGGGTCATGAGCTTTAAATCAACATTAGCTGCAAATATCAGGCGATTAAACTGAGAACATGACTTAGCTGCAGAGACTGTGCCGTTTACAGTCCCATTTTTGTGTTAATTTAATGAAGATAATTTAAAAGAAAAAAATGTGAATAATAATAACCAGTAGCTGTACTTTTTAAACTTCACTTCCCTCTCAGTTTGCAGTAACCTCAGCTCTCTCTCTCTAAGCTTTCTCTGATGGGACTTTTTTAAAGCTGCGGCATAAAAACATCAGTTAACCACGATGAGCCTCGGTGGAAAGGAGAGAGCATGGATGGTGTGTTTATGTTCAGACTATTGTGTAGCAGAAATAATCCCTGAAACCTGATGAGCAGCAGGCCTCAGTATGCTGAATAAAAGGAAGAGTGTAAATGGGATGGAGGATTACGATGGATCCACTCCGCACTGTGACTTTCTCACCTCTGCTCCTCTGTAAGCCTATTAGAGCACGAGAGCAAATCATAAGTGCTGTTACAGAATATAGTTAACCCTGTATGTGTGCGGGTGTGAGCGAGAGCGGGGAGCATACAGCCGTTTAGTTTCTCTGCTCGACTTTTCCTGCAAAAATAAAACAAAAATTCACCAATTATTCTGACATATTCATCTAACTTTTGCTGCTTTAATGACTACGACCCTAACGCTCTTTATCCTGGATGCTGTTCCTAAAATCTTCAGGGTCACAGCTGCAGAAAACAGAGTTACTGTCGGAGAATAAGTCACGCCATTTCAGCTGAATAATAAATACATATTACATTAAAGTAGGTCTAATACAAAAACTCACAAAAACGCTTCTTTAAGAGTGCATTAATAGTGAAACGATCAGGAAAAACTAATCTACTTTTATATGTCTCACACAAAGTCAGAACTCCTTTTTTTGTTTTCTATAGATAGATACAGTTTTATATATTTTTTATTTTACGTTAAACAATTAAAAGGAATAGACTGAAGCAATGCTTATATGTCGCCTTTCCTGTATGTGGACTTATTCTGCTTTTTTAAACAGCTAAATATGTCAATTATCATGATAAAAGCTATGGAAAAGTAGAAACGGTTCACTGTCACTTTGCTGTAATTGACTCGATCTAACACCTGATCCCTCTGCAGAGGTTGAAGGCTTTAAATATCACATCATAAAAATGGATCATCTTGTTGCTTATGATCTAGTTTATGTTTTAAGTCAAAAACAAAACTTCAGTGTAGAGTCCGGTGGGATTCATAACTGTGGAAACACCACTTACAGAAGCTATTAAAAGCAATTAGATAACAGATGTTATAATAGACACTCACTCTGAGGTTATAGATGAGGGAAATGGTTGCTATTTCACCCAAAACTTATGGTTTACAGTTTAAAAAATTGTCTGTTTACTTTATTTTGAGAAAAAAAATGCCAAATCAATCTTAAAAAACTAAAAAAATGTAATGTATAGCGACAAACTACTCATAAACAGTTTATGAATAATATATTTATAGGTGTTTTTTATGTGAGGCATATGTTATTGTATCAAATATATACAATAGTTTGTGTTGTTAAGTATCTATCTATCTATCTATCTATCTATCTATCTATCTATCTATCTATCTATCTATTTATTTTCATGTTAATATGAATTCACTATAATGTAAAGTCAAAAATAAACAGATTACCTTTCATTAATAAATGTTTTAGGTGTGTTTTTATAGTTTGTGAAGCAGAGAGCCCATCACGCACAGATAGTCAGCTGATTGAGTCTCCAAACTCCGATCACGTGATTTTGTGTAACGCGCTGACGTCACTGCTCTTGACGTTGATTGGCTGTTCATTGAGCTTAGGCAGCCGGAAGTGAACTCAGTGGGGAGAGAGAAGGCTAATTGATATTTGAGTGTTTTTAAAGCCCATTATCTGACTTTATGAGTGTTTTATGACTGAATATTTGTCCGTATGTGAAGAGGATCTCTGTCAGACTACGGTAAGAGTTGTGTTTTATGTTTTTCGCGGTGTTCCGGTAGATTAAAGCTCTTTAACCTGACTGACTGTTATATTAGCTGCTCTTTTTAAGCTAACTTGGCTCGAACTCTGCCCTCAAAAACACATTTATTATTATTAAAACTGTCTTTTTACTTATTTTAGAGAAACCGTAGAGAGAAACTAAACTAATAATAATAATTCTGACATTATTAACTGATTATCGGCTCTGCTGTTAATGAAAACGGGGTTTTAATGACGGGAGAATCTCATTAAACGGAGACATGGGTTTGATATTAGAGATTAAAATGGATAATTCTGAGGTAAATAAGTGAATGACGGGGATTTAGGATCACTCAGTGGAGCTAACAGCTGTGTCATAACCCTCTCATGTAACGGTGTTATGAATGCACGAGGCTACAGGTGAATGAACTCTGAGCTCTGATCCACACAGGTAAAGAGGGAGAGATCTGGAGGTCCAGAGTCTCTGAAAACAGAGACAAGCTAGACCGAGAGAGAGAGAGAGAGAGAGAGAGAGAGAGAGGGAGGTCTTGGTGCAACTAAACTATTATAACCCACAAACAGGTGAGACAGAATAAAGTTCCTGGGTAGATTACATCATCTACAGTCCATAATATCCTTCAAAGATTCAGAGGAAGTCCCTGAACTAGGGCTGGGCGATAAAACGATAACTATATATATTGAAAATCAAAGGTGGTGTAGTCACTCCTCCTCTCCCGCCCACAAACAGATGCTCCTGCTCGCTCATATCGTTCCAATCAAATTCAGATATAATGCAGATAAATACTTCAGATCATTACAAATGGGGCCCAGTCAAGGTGAAAGTCAAAAGCATTGGTGCTACTGTAGATGCCAACAGACTACCAGCAAACACAATGTTTGCAGGACTTCTACAACGAGGATAAAGTGACATAGTCCAGGACCCGAGGGAGGACAGTTTAGCGATGGCGCTACAACACGCTACAGCAGGTCCGTTTGACAAGAAACACTTCTGTTACAGACACTTGTCTTACTTTGTTAAAGCGGTTTACCTGTCCAGCAGAAAGGTTACAGGGTCACCAAGATCCCAAAGCGTCCCCCATCGTTTATGTTGACCCGGCTTTTTAGCTCTTGTCCGGTCTACCTCCGTTTTAAGCGCCCGTTATTCCTCCAGAGTCTCCGGTATTTACTTTGTTTTCTTGTAACATTTCTTTGGACACGGAGCTGACGTCAGATGTAAAATAAGCGTAATATTTTCACAAAACACCTGATGTTTTTTTTGTGTTGTCATGGAGATGGATGTAAATAAATCGATGCTGAGTGTTTTAAGTCTAATTAGTCTGCATCACTCAGTGTCCTCCACCTGTCTTTGTCTTCCAGCTCGGTGTGGGATGTCAGAGGAGGACATTAAACTCACCAGCAGATGTAGACGTCACAAACCATCTCACACTCTTCTAACGTAGGCCCGCGAATGTCCCGAACACTGACAGCCATGAGCGACAGCACGGTGAGCGGCGGCCAGCAGCAGTGGTCGGGGTCTGGGCAGACACCACAGCCTTCTAGGGGACCCTTCAACTCTGTCATCACCAACAGGTGAGATCTCTAGTATACTGACTGAAGACAGGGTTACTTTTCTGCTGTTAGAGGATCCCTTTGCTGTATGGATGATATTATCAGAGTCATTATCTGTGTTCTCTCTGGTTGTAGGACCACTAACCTGTTGATCCGCGGGGCCATGCTCTTCTCCGTGGGTGTCTTCTTGGCTCTGGTGCTGAACTTACTGCAGGTGCAGAGAAACGTCACGCTCTTTCCACCAGATGTCATCAGCAGTATCTTCTCCTCGGCCTGGTGGGTGCCGCCCTGCTGCGGTACAGCCTCAGGTACGTGAACTCACTCTGTTCAGTGAGCAGAAGGAGGTGTTTGTAGGTTATATTTAGGGGGAAAACAGTTCAGATGTTTGAGCTTAAATAGATCTAATGTTGTCACGTTTGAACAAAAGCAAAGAGTGAGGAATTTAAAGTTTATTCAAAACTAAAAAACTGACTTCAAACAGAAAAAACAAATCCATGTTTACCCAAACAAAACACCTGACAAGGCGGCACCGAAGGGAGGACATGAGGATAGGCAAAGACTGCTCTGTCCACAGGGGGCGCCAAAACTGAGGAGCTTTAATCTGATGATATCAAACGGCTGGTGTAGCGTCATCTTACCCCCAATTTTCACCACATCAGGAACGGCTCCAATCCAGAAAAACAGCGATTTTCACCATCTGCCGATCCGTTTGTGAGGCGAATTTTGTGGCAGATTACAGACAGCGTTAATCGCAAGAACTCACAAGAACCTGCAGATTCACGTTCAATCGCACGATAACGAGTTGTCTCTATAAAGACAGACACATAGACATATAAGCAGTAGATTGTGTCCTTCCAGAGGAGGAAATCTACTTCTAGACTTCTAGAATCAGCATCTCCTCATCCATGGTGTCATCGGGGTGAAATGACGTCTAAAAACCTTTCACTTGTTCGTCTCCGCCCGTTTGCATGGTGTGAAATACGATCCTCCTGAAACACGGAGTGTTTTATTTTGAAAAGAAGCCGGATGTTTTATTTTGTGTCTGTGCCCGACTTCCTTTCCAGCACGGGTTAATCTGTGCTGAATTTATCCGCCATGCTCCGGCGTCCAGAAAAAATAGAACTCTTGTGATCAGCTGAGGAGTCTGGCGATCCTCAGAGGAACGGAAAGAAGTCGGTGTAAACTGACACGTTAACTTGAATGGTTACGATCAGCTACGATCGGAGGATACGGCCTTTTCGTGGCCGTTCTGGATGTGGTGGAAATTTGGGGTTATGGTCCTAACCGTGATCTATACTGTACTGTGTAGATCAAGTAATTTCTGTTCTGTCTTGAAATTCAGACTCAAAAACTGTGTCTATCAAATTACAGGAATGATGAGATTTCAATTAACCGCTCAGCCCGACCAAAAACCTGGTCTCGTTCCTTTTCTTATTGAGTTGTGTTTTTTAAAACTGGATGATTTCTGTGCTGAAGGTGGACGTCGAGGAAACCACAAACTGTTTTATGTAATTAGTCAGAGAGTTTTGCCCGCAGCACTTTGAAACCACAGCGGACCGCGCAGCAGTCTGAGCGCACACACATCTACATGCATCCTGCACAACATCCCCACCAGGACCAGAGCGGACGAGCCGGCGTTATTGAAAACCTGTCCCCTGGGAGTGAAGCTGTGGATGGAGACTCCTCACGGCGCTGCTCCAACTCCCAGGAGGCTCGGCGGGAAACACAACAGCCCGAGGCGCTCCTCCTCCTCCTCCTCCCCAGACACACAGCAAGCCCGTCACTTCCACTCGTTCTGAACACGTTTTACTTTTCTCCTGGAGGAGCTCTGCTGCATGTTGATAGAAATATATCTCATCCTGACTTTAAGAAGAGGGGAGGCAGCTCAAAATAAGATCGAGTTACAGGAGTGTGGAGAAATAGTTTGAAGTCGTTTTGAGTCTCTTTTTGATTCGTTGATTTCTGATTGAATAGTTGTTTTTTTACAGTTTGAACAGATTCCCGACTGTCTGCAAATGTTCAGATTCACACCTGTGTGAGTGTGGCTGATTCTGCACAACAACAGGAAACAACAGCAGACATGATGATCACGCCACTCTCTCTCCGTCTCTCTCTGTCCCGCAGCGATGATCGGGCTGTTGTACCCCTGCATCGACAGCTGTCTGGGCGAGCCCCACAAGTTCAAGCGGGAGTGGTCCAGTGTGATGCGCTGCGTGGCCGTGTTTGTGGGCATCAACCACGCCAGCGCTGTATCCTTAAACCTCCGGAGTCTGTTTTCTCAGTTTGACGTTTGTCGCTTTCTTTTTAATTATTTGTTTTGAGACAACGAAAACAGAACAGACAAGCTCATACACAATAGAAAACACACACACAGTAATAATAATAATAAAAAGAGAGGGGGTGAGTGTGGGGAGTTAAAGGATTAGGACGCTGCACATCACCTTCTTAGACCAAAACTTGGCTGTGAGTCCAGGAGGAGGAGGAGTTATCAGAGCGCTCTCATCCTCTCATTCTCAGCTTTTGTTACACAACCTTCAGTTTTTGTCACTGAAATATGAGAAATACAGATTTTGGATGTGCTGATCCTTGACCTCTGACCTGCATCAGAAAGTAGACTTTGCCAACAACGTCCAGCTGTCTCTGACTCTGGCGGCGCTCTCCATCGGCCTGTGGTGGACGTTCGATCGCTCTCGCAGCGGCTTCGGCCTCGGCGTCACCATCGCACTGCTGGCAACGCTGGCGACGCAGCTCCTGGTTTACAACGGAGTCTTCCAGTGAGTTCAGACACAGTTCTCTGTCAATGAAGAGAAGACGATAGTTCTTCTCGTTACTTTTGTATTTGATTAAAATATTGATATTAAAACATGACGTGTTTCTTCTTCTCTGCTCAGGTATACGTCTCCAGACTTCCTCTACATTCGCTCCTGGTTACCTTGCATCTTCTTCGCCGGGGTGATAACCATGGGGAATATCGGGCGGCAGCTAGCTTTGGTAAGTAGCTGTGAAAACGGCGTTCTCTTAACTCGATCCTTCAAATCACAGCAAATATAAACACGTCTTTATTTTCAGGACGACCTCAGCTTCAGTTTATGGAGCAAAAATGATGTAAAATAAATGAGACAGGAGATTCAGAACCATCAAAGTCAACCAAAAAACAAAAATAGAAACTGATCCCAACAGAACTTTGCTCTAAAACCACATAAATCTACAGTGACCGAGCCTTTCCTCACCTGAACATCATCCTCTCAAGTCTATCAGGAGAAGAAATATTGGGATTGGAACAAACACACAACAGAAACTATTGACATATTTACACTCATTCTTCCGGGTGTTTTTGACTGTTTCCAGTTGTTTCTGGGAGGAGACAGAGGACCACATCATACTGCTCACAATCTCTTCATGAGACCGTGTCATTGGTCCAAAGTTTGACAGAAAAAGACGTCATTAAAACAGTTTTTCAAACCCAGAAGATATTAGCGGCGTTTAGAGATAGTGATCTTTTCTTTTATCACAACAGTCTGATCAATAATCCTGTTTTCACCGGTTTATCACTGAGGATTTACCATCAAACGTCTCTGATCAAACACCTGTTTTTGTGGCTGGATTGTAAACTTTGTGGCAGGTGTAGAAATGACGGGAAATCCTCGATAGATCGCTGAAATGGTAAACTATTGAACACTTTTTATCCCGTAGAGATACACGGTATAAATCCTGAGAAACTATTAACTATATTCATGGTGCCTGCGGAGTTCTCAGTGTTAAATCACACACTTGCATGTTTCTGCGGACTGACTGTAAAACGTTAAAAACAAAAAGAGTCCTTTAGTGTTTTTTCTGTCCTCTGAAGCTGTCCCACCTCTTTGTTTTTGCAGTACGAGTATAAATTCATTCAGGAGAAGACCCATCAGGACTGAGGATCTCCATCAGGACTGAGGGATCTCCACCAGGACTGAGGGATCTCCATCAGGACTGAGGGATCTCCATCAGGACTGAAGGATCTCCATCAGGACTGAGGGATCTCCATCAGGACTCTGCTCTTAAAGACTTTGCTCCAACCTAAATCCAGCTGCAGGTAACTAACAGGGACCTGCTGGACTTGGATGTGAAGCAGGAGTTGAAATGACCTCCTGATCGACTGACTGACTGACTGACTGACTGACTGACTGACTGACTGACTGACTGACTGACTGACTGACTGACTTCCTGCTGGGCGACAGTATTTCCCATCGGCTCTTGCCTGCCTGGAGAGCGGAGGTGAACAGTGAGAGCAGAGTTTGTGGTGTTTTCCTCTCCGCCGCGGTTTATCTCTGCTCACCTGGAGAAAAGGGATTAACGGCGAAGCATCTATCGTTCTGCAGATCAGCTCTGACGTTTGAAACCTTTGGCTCCATTGTGCCAAACACAGACACACGAGGATCAGTTTTAGCGTCTGCTCTTATCTGCGGATCGGTTCACGTATCAGTGGAGAACACACACACAGACTGTGAACTTCTATCTAGACAGATATGCATTAATATACAAGACTTTCATGTATGTTATTAGCTCCTGTATCTACAGTTGGCTTTTGGTGATAAAGGAATGATGATGATGTGACTGTGCACCTGTCTGTGAGCGGCTGTGAGGACTCAGTGTTCACCTGCAGTCAGTATCTACCAGCAGTACAGTATCATCGGATCCCACGGCTGCTTTTCTAGGAAGTAGATGATGTTTAATTTGGAGTTTGGAGGCGAAGTTTCCGGTTCAAGTTGTACAGCGAGAAAAACGACAGAATGCAAACTCACGAAAATCTAAAACCAGACAGACGGCTGAGCCAACCAGCTTTTCTGCACGTCTTTAAATCTGAAGTTAACATCGCAGGAGAGAAACGACGTCTCTGCTGGATTACTGGGCTGAGAAATCTCACTAATGTTGTCTCTCTCTCTCTCAACTCCACAAACTCAGCAGCTGGGTTCATTTATTAACTCATACATGCAGGTCAAAAGATGAGCCGCCTCTTTAGATATTAAAAGAGGTGTCCAGCAGTTTAATTAAGTCAGCTCTTCCTTCGTCGTTTGGCTTCATAACATCTTGAGAAACTAAAGTGTGATTCGTCTGAGACTGCAGATATCCTACAGCGTACACACTCCACTTATAAACAGGGAGGATTTATGTTAGCGAGAACTTACCCAGGTCTTCATTTAGACATGCACCATGAAACTGAGCAGCTGCTGTGTTTGAGGAGGAGTGAGGGTCAACCAGAACCGGAACCAGAACCAAACCGCAGCTCTGTTTTATTTGAAAAAGGAAAAAAAAAAAAGAAGTTTTATATGATTCTCTTTTCTAAACGACTAGCTTCAAAATTCGCAGTAAAAACTGTTTTTTTTTTGCCTCTGGAGTTGATCCTGACATGTTTTAACAGTAATGAAAATATTCTTTTGAGGCTGTTTGAATAACTCGTCTTTTTTCCCTCTTGATCCAGTAACATTTCTGTGAAAGAAAAACGCACAGGTACAACGTTTTAAAGTGTTAAACTCTGCGTGAAGAAGATCGTCTCTGTTTGTTTGCAGCAGGAGTTTGTCGGAGCGGATGGATTTACGATATAAAATATGAAGACGAGAAAACGGGGAACGTGTTTGTTTACAAAGAGGTCAATTTAAGGGAGCAGTTATTTAATAATCTTAGGTAAGACACGGACATTTGGGTCAAACAGACGAAACATTAAAGGGGATTCATGTCAACTTAATTAGCATGTTTGGTTATCAGCATATCAGCCTTTATTTACTCGTTGTAGAGCACTTATTAACAATGATGTAGTTGTAGAATATGGTCATGAGTGTTAATTAGTGCTCTATAACTTATCATTAAAGCTTATATGCTGCTAATAAAAAGCTAATTAGTAGGTAATGTATTCCCTAATTGAAGGTGTTACCAAAATTAAACAGTGTTCGGGAGATTCACTGTAAAACATGAAGGAGGAACATTTTTTAATCCACGTTTTCTGAGCGCGGTAGAAACTTTTTCAAAAACAGAAATATTGTTAACGCTCAGTTTAGTTTGAGTTGTATGAACAGAGATTAAAAATAATAAAAATCTCACCTTTTAAATCTCTGCGGCCTCCTGAGATCTCTTAATCCATCACTGCCTCTTTCACACGTGCTCTCCTGACTTCTTCAGGAACATTTTCAGCGTTCTGACTCTGAGAGTCGATTGAGCAGTTTGTAACCCTTTAACAGTGTTGGTGACAAAAACGACACTAAGGGTCATTTTTTCCTCTTAATTTGACCATAACTTTCACTGTATTTAAACAAATGACATGATTTTAGCTGACAAACTTTATTTTTTCATATAATTTGAAAATATGATTTCAAAATTGTCTAAAGGTCAATAGTACACTGTCGGCAAATTTACTACCCTTTAGTTTTGATCAAAACTAGTAAATATATATTTAAAAAAAGATTAAGATTTTAACCCTTTGAATGCCAATTTAATAAAGAAAGTCACTGATATGGGAAAATAAACGCAAAATGAGCTTTTTTTCGATATTAAAAGTGATCGGACAAAGAATTTTTTTTCATGTTATCACAGTCTCGGACATGTCTTAGATCAGTAACTTTAATGACTTTTATACATATTTAGTTTTCATGCAGCAACAGATTTTCATAAAAACTTCCTTTGATGGTCTTAGTGTCTGTTTTTGCCCCATTGACTCCCATTATAATCACATGTTTTCAATGCAGAGACATGACTCTATATAAATATAATGTTTACAGTCAGGGTGATCAACCCTGTTCAGAAGGGATCAAATTAGGTCATTTTACTGTTGATCACCTGGTTCACACATTTACCCATTACACATTAGTATTTAGTAGTTTTGATCAGGACTGAAGTTGCTGAATAGATTTATGTAAAAAAAGTAGAAACAAATATTAATCTGATATATTTTACCTGGTGTGTCAGTACCTGTGCAGACATCGTCACTCTCCTTGTCGAATCCAGGTCCATCATCCTACAGAAACAGAAACCCTCCTCAGATCACCAACCATGGGACGGTGCTCCTCCTGTTTTTGCTCTCCATACAGGCTGAAAGAAGCAGATTTTAATGACCTGATGAAGTTAAACACGGATGTTCTGCGTGTTCAAAGGCTGCAGGTATTAAAATTGAGGTCGATTTGTACATGTGCTTTTTGTGGCTCTGAGGTTATATAAACACAGCAGGTATAGATCCTGATGCACAGCCCAAACTTAGCTGTCTGCGATGCATAAAAGAAACGGTCCTAAATCTATTAAAAGCTGCAGCTAATTAAGTGGAGAGACAACATATCTGGCACAAACGCTGAGACACAAGCTGCAGAACTGCACACATCATCCGGTACAGTGTTCCCTGCTAATGTGGATTAATGTGTGCTGTCTGTTTGCAGCTCCCGCAGACACACACTCCTATAGACAAAAGTAATTAAGATGAATAATCAGGATTTAAAGAGCCTTTGTTTGCATTCTTGCTAAACTCCAGGATAAGGACACCGTTTCTGCGAGCTTTACGCCGCCGTGTGAGCCAATTTGCTGTGTGAATGTTATTGTTCAAGGCTAACTAGCTAGTAAAACAATAGGCGTGATGTGTCATAGCAGTAAGTGCTGCTCCGAAGAGCTAAACTCCCCACCACTAATGAATTCATTAATCTCTCTATTTATTCCTGACAAGCAATTATCTCCTGCTGCAGAATGAGGGTCAGGAGGCAAGGTTGAAAGCTCTCACACACACCCGCCGAGGAGGAAACGTTAACCGCTGCTGTCCTCATACACCTGCTGCTGCTCAAACTTATTCTGCTTCGGACCGAGGAGATCTGATGTTTGCAAAACCAGTTCAGGCCGAAATGGAAATGTGACGTCCATGATTTTAGAGTCAGAAGTTAGAGACAGGAGGTGGTGGAAGATTTAAAGAAGTCAAGATCATGAAGAAGTCTCTTATGGGACTGAAACTGAGATTTAGAGATTTATTATAAAATAAAATCCTGTAACTTTGACTTGAAGTCTCACAATTTCAACTTTACATCTTATTATTTTGATTTTCTATCACATTATTTTGACTTTTCATCCTGTGATCATGACCCCCTGCAGTCTCATAAATTTGACTTTTTTTCCCCGAACACTGTTTTTTTTTTTTCTGTCACTTTTTTAATCTTATAATTTTGACTTTTTATTTTATCGTACTTTATAACTGCATACTTCCATACAGCTCTTAATTATTGTATGTTAGTCGGCTAATGGGAGGCAGAAACAGGCATTTGTATAAACAATGATGTCGATGTTATCTGTGTGCGCTCAGACGTTAGCTAATGAGCTAATCTATCTTCTTTGTGGCTTTAAACCATAGACTGTATTTACTACGGACAACTTGGCTCCGCCTTCCGCCAGTTCACGGATTTGAAGCTGAAAAGTTCTCTGTAATTCTGCGATTTTTCTCCACTTCCTGACACCAGCACTTTAGTGATGGGCACGGCAGTTCTTTCAGATGTACTGAATCACTAGAATCAGTTCACTAAAAAGATTCGTTCACCAAATTACCGATTCATTTAGCGGGAGGAGCCTGTGACTCCGACCTCCTGGACTGATACACAGATGAACGTTCAGGATTCAGTTCTTGTAGACGAGAGTTTTTGTCTGTGTTGCTTAAACAGGTTTATAAAAATGAACCTGTTTATAAGTCATGATGTTTAAAGTGTCCTATGGTATGTAATTTACCAGGTCTACTCAGTAAATTGGGCTCAGTGAGTGATTCGTTCACTGAACGTTTAGAAGAATTCACACTGAACATGAACCGTTCCCTCACAAACTGCTGCAATGATAAGATGCTGCAGGTTTTATCTGCTTCTTGTTCCATACTGTGTCCTATTGTCTGAAAGTTGTTGTGGTGGCAATTTAGCAGTAAAAATAAAGGTAGTTTTGTTCGACAAAAATGATTTCAGAGAGTGTAGTTCAATGAGTGATTCGTTCACCGAGTGATTCAGGCGTCGGTGAATGTGGTCCTTCGTTCGCCAGCTGCTGGCCTGGCAATGCTGTTTTTCCCTTCAGCTCAACTGAAGTGAGAAATGAACAAATCACTCAGGTGACTCGGTTCAGTACGTTCACTTAAAAGATTCGGTTCCTTTGAATGAATCGTTCGTGAATGACACAACACTACACCACTTGCGCAGTAGCGTTGTGCGCATTCGGCGGGAGAGTCACATTTATATTCTGTGTCATTAATTTATAAAGTTTGTCCACAGCTCCATAAGGAGGCGGGATTTATGACCTATACTGCAGCCCGCCACCAGAGGGCGCTGTTCTCAGAGTGGCTTCACCCAGCGAGGAGGGAGACGGCGTCCATTTTATACACAGTCTATGGCATAAACTGACAGCCCGCGTTTGGCTTGAGCGTGTGATGACGTTTCCAGCTTTTCTAGCCAATCAGAGGCGAAGGAGGCGGGACCTTATCGTACCATTCTACAAAAAAATATATATATATATCGCCACCTGTGGGATACGCTGTTTGAGCCCAGCGTCATATCGGATGCGTACAACGCTAGTTAGTCCGATTATCGATCAGGAGCAGAAATATTACGACCCTCAAACAGGATTTGTAAAGTCCTGTCGTGAAGTTTACCGGTTTGGTGTTTACGTGGAAGATTAACCTTTACTAATCTAACTGTCCGTGTAAAAATACTGTAGCTCTGCTAACAGGGAAACTGAGACCCACCACTGATACATGGGCGGTAAAACCAGGACCCACCGGTGAGATTAAAGACCCTGGTGTATCTCCACAGTGGAGGCCTCAGATTTCCTGAGGCGTGGACTTCATCACGCTGGGATAAAAGCTGCATTCAGCGGCGTTAGCATGAATAATCCACCTTCCTGCTCTCATTAATCATCCACCTCCACAATAAAACTCAACTCCAACCAGCTTCCGGTGCAATTTTCCCTTTTTCAGCTGAACGTGAAACCAATCCGATCAGATTTATTATAACCTCCGATTTACATTTTTACAGGCTGATTCTTACATTTAACCGCCGAGACCTCCCGCCACATTTCTGACCCTCTGCGTAAAACTTAACCGGGTCCTCCACCACCGGAGCTGGAACTCATAAAGTTTGACCTTGCACCCACTTATGTGTTTTTCACACATAGCAGAGCACAAAACCTATAAAAGGCGTGCAGTAATGGCTGAGGACAGGCCGAACACGATGAAATAGGTGCACGCGGGGAACCACGGCGCTCCATCTCGCGCCGCTCTCTGAGGGATGACCGTCTAAACTGGAATAAAACCCTGTTAAACGGTGTCACAACATGAATCACTGCCCCGGGGGACATCCATCACCGCTTAAAAGGTGACCACAAATGATCTGTGAGCCACTAGATATTGATTACTCATGTGCTGCAGGTGTCAGGTTTAATGTTGCAGCGGCTTGATAGCGTCGCCTCTGACAGCCGCTGCCCTAACTCTCCTCTGATAGATTTTAATGGTGAAATATTGATTTCTTTCTGGCCAAGGTCTGCCAGCAAGGGCCAGATCATTTGTTGGGGTAATGCAGGACACTGTGAGCCCTGGTCCCAATCAATCATTCTGACAGGGAGCAGCAAAGAGAGAGAGAGGGGGGAAAAAAAGGCGGTGAAGCTGCAGCACATTCATCCAGAATCTGGAGTTACAGGAGAGCCCAGAAACGGAGGAGTGTGTGCAGTTAATATGAATACTAATGATGTGTTTATTGAGTGGGAATGCTCAGCAAATCACAGCTGACGGGATAACAGTCGGAGAGGCTCGAGCAGGGAATGAGGATCTTGGAGAGAGGGTCTATATTTTATTTAAGCGTCTCTTTAAGCGGGGCCGGGGAGAGAGACTCAGGTAATGTGTTGTGTTACAACTCAGTGCTCGTTCCCCCCAGCCGGAGCGATAACACACCCGCTAATGGGAAGCCATCAATCACAATCAGCCTCCTATTCCACCAGTGTCTGCGCTCTCCTCGGCTCTGAGAGAGGGAGCTGGAATTGAGGTAATAATGGAGTTTTGTGGCTTAGCAGCAGATCCAGGAGTCATATTTCCAGCAGAGCTTTGCCGTGTCAGCACGTCGTTTAATAAGAGAGCCACAAAAACGGCCGTGAGGAGCTGTTAGAGCCCGGGCCGGGCCTTTGCAGAGGGGAGGGCAGAATTAATGCACAGCAGGTCTCAGGTGGGACCGGGGTGGTGGATGTTTGGTGCCAAAAGCAGCTAATTGGTTTTTCATTACACTGTGTTCAGTCTGCTGTTACACACAGTGGCAGAGCTCAGAGCAGACAAAGGACGAGAGAAAGAAGCAAGAAATGAAGGCGAGAGAGAGAAACCGGAGAGATGTGTCAGCGTGGAGAGAGGAAACAGGAGAGCTGGAGGTGATTCTGACTCTTTAGGCTCAAAGAAATCATTCAAGATATAAATAAAGACGTGTAGAATTAAGCTGAATACAGAGATACTGCAGAGAAATGATGAATATTTGGTTTACTGCAGGTCTAAGGAGGGAAGAGTTTGTCATTTTTGGTCTTGGTTATAGAATAAAATCATTCACAGTGTTAACTATGTAAGTTTTTGTTGATTACTCTTTAGTCAGAGTAATTTCTTGGACTGTAGTCAGATTATTACATCCACCAGAAGGGGGAGCCTGTGAGCACGAAACAGAGGAGTATTGGTAGAAGAAGAGTTTGTTTGGGTTTGTATGAAGTGAGAGGTTAAGGAGAAGAAGCTGCAGAGAAATATCTGAGTAAACAGAGACTCAGATAAAAGTGATTTTAAACTTTAATTAAGTTCTTAACTTTGAGTTTGGCGCCCCCTGTGGAGAAACCAGTCCCTGCTTATCTTGTCGTCTAAAAGTCTAAATCGTGACCTTTGACATTAAACTCATCCTGCTGACCTCGTCACAGTCAAAGTTTCATTTATTATGAATATTTTATAAGAAAGTCGTAAAAACTGGACTTTTTCCTCTTCGGGTTTTAAAAACTACAACATGAAAACTGTCAGTCTAATCACTGATGGTTATTTTAATTATCTTGGATATGAAAATGGATAATTTTGAATTTCAGTTGGTTCAGGACAGACTTGATGTCCATCAGCAGCACAGTCGCTCTCTCTGCTGAACAGAGCTGCAGCTCTTCTGTCTGGATGTAAAGAAGCATCGATGACTGAGAGGATCCTGTGGTGATGATGATGTGCACTTTTCCAGTATTTAGATGCACTATCCTGCACTAACCTGCAGACGTTGTGATCCTGTCATTAGTCAGTTTAATAAAATGTGCTGTTAGTCTGTTTTATACTTATTTTTGGTGCCTTTGCTTTTATAAGACAGACTGGAAACGTGGAGGAAACATGCAGCAGGGAGACGAAACACCAAACCTCTGAGGCGTGCACGGAAACTGCCCCAGTTTTCTGGTTTTTATTTATTTTATTAAAAGAAAATATTTCTAAAAGAAATTGAAGTGTGGTCGTCTTCATGCAGAACATTAAAACTGTCTAAAAACACCAAAAACCTCCCACAACAACCGCTGTGATGAACCGTTTCAGAGATCACAAACCTGGATTTGACTTTGACTATCAGGTTTGAGAAAGAGGATAAACATCTAAACAATAAAACTATATCAGCGTTAAGATGGAACATGATAAATCAGAATTGTTGTTGAAGCCGGCCGATATGAGGCGTCAGGAGAGCTGCTGCTGGTGTGAACCTTCAGACATCTCAGTTCCTTTAAATTCCTGTTCAGATGAATTCATCAGTCACTTCAGAGAATCTCGCTTTATTTTGGACAACAAGAACGACTTCAGCCGTGAAGCTTCTGTCATTTTAATCCTTTTAAAACAGTTTAACATCCAAACCAGTGGATAAATAAGGCGTTAAACTCTGATCTGAACAGTCTGAGTTTCTTTACGATAACCTGACAGAGGTATTCGTCTAAGTTTGCTCTGATTGAGTCACCTGAGGGACAAACTCTGATTGGTTTTCATGACTAACGATGATTTAGAGACGGCCAATCTCAGATGTTCCTGTTTTCCCTGCAAAAAAAACCCTGTATTTTTATAATTGAGAACAGCTGATTTTTAGTTTCTGACATGTTCTGAGCAGAAATAAAATCTGGTTTATGATTAAAAGTCAAACACTTGAAAATGAAACAGAGAGAAGCTGTGATCCCAGTTTGGGGCTGACTGTCTGTCCCAGCTGTTTGAATGTAGAAATATAATGAAGATGACCAGAAGGGGGCGCACCACTACACATCTGAACCAGCCTCACTGACACAAAAACAACCTGAGTGAGCAGGATGAGGAGATCCCAGTGAACAAACACAGACGGAGGGAAAGGATGACTCACATTATCATATTCATATTTACATTAGATTAGATTAGATAAAATAGATAGATAGATAGATAGATAGATAGATAGATAGATAGATAGATAGATAGATAGATAGATAGATAGATAGATAGATAGATAGATAGATAGATAGATAGATAGATAGATAGATAGATAGATAGATAGATAATTACGAAATTATTCATATAAAATAAAAAACACAGTGGACGTAGCCAAATTTGTGCTGCTGAGGTTAATAAAGCACTTGGAGAATAACTGTTCAGATATAAAGTCATAATTTTTGACTGATAAACTGGTTTTGTTGTAAATAAATATATTATGATAAGAAAATTAAAAAAAAATAGGAAAAGTTGTTAAATATTTAGAATAAAAAGTGATAATCGAGCTGCAACTTCCAGTGTTGAAAATTTAAACCAGTGCAGTTCCATCAGTGCCCACTAGAGGCCTGTTTAAAAAGTGCCTAAACCCCACAGAGGCCCATGTTAAAATGCCCGTTTGTTACAGCAGAGTCAAACATAAGTCCAGGTCTGTTAAATCCTTTCTGAATCTGTCACAGTCACACATTATCAACTATAAGACGCTCAGCTGAGTCCAAAGTGACCACATGAGGTTGTTTTTCTGCCATATCATAGTCATAAAAATGTCTAAAAATACAAATATGTATGTTCGAATAAAACTGAACTCATCACAGAGCTTCAGATAGACTAAAAATTATATAATGGATCAAGAAAGTTTAGTAAACTCCAGTTTACTCTTGGGAAAAATATTAACATCCTTGTTGGTTTAAAAAAAAATGAACTAGACAACAGGAGTGAACGAAGTGCAGTTCCTCTCATGTCCACTTGGGGCTGGTTCTCCCATGATAAAATATGAATGTGTAAAACAGAATGAGACATGTTTACATCCTGGGAATATTAAACTTCATCACACACACACACACACACACACACACACACATACACACACACACACACACACACACACACACACTCACACACTCACACACACACGGAGCTGGAGAGGTTAAAGATTTGTAAGCAGACTAATGGTCAACTTCCTCCTCGTATTGTTCGGCGGTCGTCTTCGGGCTGTCTGCCCGCAACATGTCTGTCAATCACAGGGGGGGTCTGCATGTGGCACCAAGTTACCATGGCAACCTGGTAGCGCCACAGCAAATGTCAGGGCCCCGACCGAGCGACCCACACACCCCTGACACCCAAATACAGCAGGGGCCCCCGGAAAGGTGTCCTCCTTCCAAACACAGGACTTCACCGGAGACGGTCGAGCTTTGTTTTCCTCTTTGTGTTTTAATATTTTATCATGTTTTTATCGTTAATTTGACTTCTTAGGCCTAAATATCCAAACTGTGTGTAACCTGCTGTGGTGTGTCTGGATCAAAGTTTGACTCTGTAGGACGGTGGTTCAGATCCACAGTCGGCAGGAGTCACACATATCAAAGTGAGGACTTTGTGTCGGAGCGAACAAAGGTTCGGTCACACATGACGAGCTCTGCTTTGTGCCAAACCCCTGAATCTCCAAAGACGTCCAGCCGGCGGGGATCCAACAGGATGGGGCGCCGCTGCACAGACGGGTCAAGACCAATGTCAACAGACCCTCGAGACGACCCAGACTGATCAAAACCTGCAAGGTTGGTCCCAACTGTATAAATGCTGAAGCTCTGTCTGAGATCCTGAGCTTAGAAAACAAGATCAAATCAGTAAACAGGACTCCTCAGAACCAAAGATCGTCTAGTCTGTACGCTCGTCTGTTTAATTAAGAGAGAGGAAGAAATTCAAAATACAGAGAAATACTAAACAGAGCCTAAAACTACAGAAATCCTCCTCAGATCACTGACCATGGGAGCTGGAGGTCAGGATGGAGGACCGAGTTCCTCCTGCTTTTGCTCTCCATACAGACACCAAAGCCTGCTGTCACCTGATTGGTCAATATTATCTACACACGACAAACTGAAAACTTTAAATATTGGAAACTACGGTGGCCAAGAACCAACACTGCTGCAAAAAAAAAGAATGCAAAAAAAAGAAGAAGCCACAATGGAAGTTAACGACACACACAAAAAAAGTGGCATTGCAAAAAAAAAAGATAAAATAAAAAGTTCCTTACTGCGAAAATAAAAGGATGCAAATAAAAAAATCCACAACAGAAGTGATGTGTTTTACTCAACTCAACTTTATGTGTAAATCACTTTAAAACAACCACAGCTGGACAAAGTGCCGTACATAAATAGACAAAACAACGCAGACGTAAAAAACATAAAAAATATATTAAAACAGTGGATTAAATAAAAGCAGATATTAAAAAGTAAAATATAGTTTCAGTGTTTTTAACTAACTTAAAAACATAGAAACAAAGAACTAAAAAACAAACATAAAACACTGAAACAGGAGCCGAGTCTCATGAATAAAAACGGGTTTTAAGGCGAGCTTTAAGAATAGACAGTGTGGGGGCTTGTCTGATTTGGAAGGGTCGCTCGGTCCACACAGAAAAAAGATCTCCCCCTCTGAGCTTCAGTTTGGACCTCAGTACCTCCAGCTGATCGGCTGACCTGAGGCACCGAGCGAGCGAGCAGGGGTGTAGGGGTGGAGAAGCTCAGATGGGAGAGATGGAGTCAGACCATTTGAAGATTTAAAAACTAATAAAAGAATCTTAAAATGAAGAATCTAAAACGAACAGGTGACCAGTGGAGGGAGGCCAGGATGGAGGAATGGAGACGTGAGACCTGTCGAATTTAAAATCACTGTCCTCATCTTAAAACCCAAATTTGAGATGGTTGACTTTAAATAGTCTGAGAAAATATTCTCAGTTTACGATCTAGACACAGAAGACAAAGGTGAGAAGACGAGCAAAGAAGTGGAAAGGTTATTGTTTGATTTCACTTTGTAAACTTTTCAATGTGTCATTTAGTTAGACCAGGTAGCACCTGAGTCGATATGTAGTTAAACGAAACCCACTACGCCCCGAAAGACCACCCACAAGAGGAGAATCGAGTTTGGTAACTTTACAGCTCGGTTACTTTACTCATAGAAATAAGTACACAGACACCTCGCTCTTTCATTATTGGTCCACAGCAGCTCACTTTCATTTTGACCTTTTTTATTTTCATCCATTTATTTTAACAGTAACTAACTTTTTATTTTTGCATCGGTAACTTCTGTTGTTTTCTTCTTTATTTGCAGCAGTGGTCGTTCTCGACCACCGCAGAAAACAGCTTCTAGATGAAATCTCCAAACTTCTCCATCAGCATGAATCGGGTTTTCTGCTGGATGAAGGTCACATGGACCTCCTCAGACTGTCCTCCTCCGTCTCTGACATCAGGCCACATCAAGACCATGAAGCAGCCGAAGTCCTGAGAGCTCTGCGTGATAATGGGATGAGTAAAGCCTCTGACTAAGCTGCTGCGTTTGTTGATGTGGGAGTGACAATAGGACGTAAAACCGTCAGTAAAATCCTGACGATTATTCTCCATGAAATCAAAGATCTGCAGGATGAAAATGATGCGACAGAAAGTCCCGGGACGAGCCGCAAATCAGGCGGGTCGGAATCAAAGGTTTCCAAAAAGGTGTCGGGGGAGCAGTGAAGGTCTCTCATCAGGACGCTCGTCACCACCGCAGCCACGAAAAAAAGAAAAACCTCCACCCTGCTGAACAAAGAGCGACTGTACTCGCCCTCACACACACACACACACACACACACACACACACACACACACACACACACACACACACACACACACACACACACACACACACACACAGTCAGTTTGTGTCTAATCACACATGGCGTTGTCATCATACAGTGATTTCCTGCCCTGACACAAACTCCACAGTCACTCGGTCATGGAGGTCAAACCGAATTTTCTCAGAGAGGGTCTGAAGACACAAAGACGCTGTCACGGTCCCCGCTGTGATTTGGACTCTGCTGGGAGGTACGCCGAGAAATATCGAGCCGAGACCAAGTTGGTCACTCAGACTTTGAGAAGTCATCGTCAGGAGAAAAGGCGACACTTAAACCGAGAGAAAACCAGGAGAGTTCGACGCCAAAGTCTCTTCTTCATGTTTCTGATCTAGACTTTAAATTTAACATACAGGAAAAGGGTCATGTTTGCACAAATCTGATCTAAAGTCAGCCTTTTCATGTTACCTTACATACTTATGTAAAAGTCTTGACTTATAAATATCTTGGAGAGAGCAGGTGTTGTTTTAGATGTCATGAATCCTGTCAGCGACTCATGATTAATAATCAATCGCTTTTTTAATTTGGTGTGTCCACGAAAAGTCTGTTTATGGCACCAACAGGATCAGATCTTTAATTCAGTTTTCTGATGATATTATAGAAAGTTTTTACACCAGTCTCCTCAACGTCAACTGAGTCCACAACATTTTTCTACACCACAGGAGTTGTTGGATTGGTTTACGCCCAATTTCCATCACATCCTGAACGTCTACTAAGGTTTTTAGACGTCATTTCACCCCGATGACACCATGGATGAGGAGATGCTGATTCTAGAAGTCTAGAAGTAGATTTCCTCCTCTGGAAGGACACAATCTACTGCTTATATGTCTATGTGTCTGTCTTTATAGAGACGACTCGTTATTGTACGATTGAACGTGAATCTGCGGGTTCTTGTGAGTTCTCGTGATTCCTGCTGTCCGTAATCCGCCATGAAATTCGCTGAGTTGGCGGACAGCGAAAAATCGCCGCTGTTCTGGACGCGGAGGAAATTCGTGGTTACCCTAAAACTCCTGTCCGTCTACAACACTCCACCTCATCAGTCATCATTTTTACGCTGACGACACTCAGCTCTATGTCTGTCTCATCACTTCTCTTCTTCTTCTTCTCTGATTCTGTATTTAAGGTGGAAATCTTCGGTCCTCTGACACGAGTGAATAAGGGGGCGAGGACCAAACCGGGTCGGGGTCATGGTTTGAATCTGATCCGATTGTTGTGTTGACACCAGACTCTGAACCTCGTACTCTCTCTGTTCACACACATTTAAACACCTGGATGTTCAGTAGGAGGGGCTTCCTTCACGCCGTTTCCTCCTGTTTACTGTAAACATGGCTGAGGTTGATGACGTGTGGATTTACGTCTTTACATCAACTTTTCGTTTGATTCACTCCTGCAAACTAAAATATTCTGCTTCAACACAAATGCAGATATTTACCTAAATTTACTGGGTTAGAGTAAAGTTGCTGGTCTGTGAAAATACCAGGAAAGAGGTCTGTTTGAGAATACGACATGTTGAACTCTTACTCTTTTATGCACCTGCTGCTTTTTCAGTATTTTTGTAATATTCTGTACTTAACTGAGTTTCTACGACCAAAAAACTGACGCTTCCTCACTTTACCTTTCACCTTTAACCTTCATATTTGATCATAAAAACACACATCTGTTGATTAAATTTACTGTAAATCTGCAGGTTTTCAGAGAAGCTCACACAGATGGTTGACAACATGGCCGCTCAGAGTCAGACAACAAAAGACGCTGCTGCTGCTTCTCCACGCGAGGAAATCTGAGACCTGAGGTAGAAACCAAACTCTGCTCCTCTGCTCTTTAACTTTCCTCCTCCTCCTCCTCCTCCTCCTCTTCGCTCGACTATTCGTCTCCGTCCCGTCCTGTTAGCTCAAACGCTGACAGACACATGTGACATGCTAAATCACCGCCGCCATTAGACATGCTCGCTGACCAAACGGATGACATGCTCGCCTCCTAATCCTCAGTTTGAATCGCACTGTGCGCTGTGACTAAATGCTTTTGGTCAAACACAAATCATCGGTGTGTAATCCACTTAGCCGAGTGTGTGTTTGCATGTGTGTGTGTGTGTGTGGAAGTGAGAGGAAGATTAAGTGTGTGTGTGTGTGTGTGTGGTCCAAAATAGCCAAACAAACTGTAACAGCAGCTTTAAAGTTGAACATGCTCACGGCGAACAGATGACAGACGAGCTGAAACTGGAGCTCCTGTTACAGTTACAGACATTTAGACATCTGTCTGTTTGACAAACTCAAAACATCGAGAACTTCGATTTCACTGAAGGACGAAATCTTCGGTTTGTTAAAAATGCAAACTGAGGCCCGAACTACACGAAGTCGGGTATATTTCAAACCGCACATATTTATGTCCGATTAGGCCTCCCTACCACACCAAACCGGGAGTTTGGAACACTCAAACCGGATAAATCTAAATCCGGAAAAACAAGCAGAGGAATAAAAAAATATCCGTATAAGTGGATTCGTGTGGTCGGATTTTACTGATCAATGACGTCAAACCGCAACTCGCGCATGCGCATTAAAAACAAAAACAATAACAACAACGATGGCGGACATACAGGGTATTCTTTACGTTTGTTTTGCCCTTTTGGGGCTAATTTCAGCCTTGACAGTGAACCTTATTTTATACAATTACATCCACCAGTCAGCCTGCTCACAGAGTCGTCTGTTGCGCCCAATACTTTTTTTGGAGAGCAATCGTAACGTGAACGTTAGGCGTTTTAAAGTTCGCCAGAAGCGTAAGTTTTGGGTCAAACCCGGTCGGACCAGCAAGTGGTGGGACAACTTCGTTAGAGGGGCTGTGCCTGCAGATGAATGGAAGCTAAACTTTTTTAAGCGGCACCAGATAGGATTGAGTTTGAAGCCTACGTGTGGACGCAGATATTTTTTTGAACTAACACGTGTGGACAGATATATTTATTTAGACGGGAGTACAAAAATATCCTGATAAATAAATATCCGCCTTCGTGTAGTTCGGGCCTAACTCTCCTTCCCTCTGTGACCGACTGATTTCAGTTACGTTATCGTTGCTATGACTGGGTTACTATGACGATAGATGGACAGATCATGAGTCTTTCTAAAAAAGAAACAAAATCTCTGCTAAACATAAACAGTAAGGTGATGTCAGTCAAATACAGTCAGTCAGTCATCAGCTCAAAGCTAAAAGACGATGGTCTCAGGTCCAGAGAAGTCTGCTGTTTTTATATGGTTGACCTGTTTCGTCGTTCCTCTCTAAAAACTTTTGACCTTTTTGGTTGTTCCTCCTCTAAGAACTTTTTAGAAACTTGTCTCTGGCCTTAAACATTCCTATATTCCTCATAATTCCTCTTAGGTTGGTTCTTGATCATCAAACAATGAGCGTGGTCCAGACCTGCTCTTGTTCCTTGAAAAGCGTCTTGAGATGACGACTGTTGTGAATTGGCGCTTTATAAATAAAATTTGATTGAAATTTGATTGATTGATTGATAAAAACAGTCACATATTTAGTTTCACATTTGTCTAATTATAATAAATAATAATAATAGATTTTATTTGTAATGCACTTTACATTTAAAAACAAATCTCAAAGTGCACAACACTTTGTACGTTAGTTCTACGTTAGTTTTGCACCAGTTTTAAATAAACCTTTGATAGATTTTTAAACTGTTTATAAGTTTCTAATCTTAGTCTGAGTTGAGGTCGTAGCAGTTTCTCAGATAATCATTATATAATCGATGCTCCACACCCCGTGTTCACGACGTGTTGGTTTGTTGTTTAAAAGTCTAAAAAGTCCCAGTGTTCGTGTTCACCTCCTCCTCCTCCTCCTCCTCCTCGGCCTTCATGAATATCAGGTATTCAGGGGCATTTAAAGGCTTTAAGACTGCGCTTAATCCCTGCTACAAGTCTCCAGAAAAACCAATTTAGCTTCCATAAAGGGTGTGCGTGGTCTCCTCGTCGGCTCTGCAGCCTCTTCCTCTCTCCCAGTGATGGAGATTAGGCTTATTAAGAGGGCTTATTGTCTGCGGAGTCATGGATACCCAGTGATTACACACTCTGTGGCTGCTCCTCCTCTGTTCGCCCTCAAACCTCGCAGGGATTCGCTGCCTCCAAAGTCAAATCAATTATTCCCTCCACCTCCAGCCCCCCCACCCACCCCCCCTCCACATTCACCTCTGATATCGTGCCAGACAGACTGCACACTTCATTGTCAACAAGCAGAGACCGAGAGGCAGAGGGAATAACTGAAAAGAGGCTGTGATTGGGATTACAAAGTGTGAGTTTCACAACGAGGATCAGACAGATTCACCACTGCTGATTCATTCACGACAGATTCACACACCTGTTTCCATAGAAACGAGGGGCGGGAGATAAAAACGATTCACTCAAGGATCGTGATTTTTTCTTTTACAATCTTTAAATCGATTTTTACATTCAAAAAAAATGTTTTTCTCAAATTTAAGGATAAATCTTAAAAACTGACTGAAAATTAATGATGTGTTTTTTTGGGGAAATATGGTTCCTGAAGTAGTCAGTAGACAATCATAATTATTCAACTGTTTCACTGGAGTTAAAACTGCAGACTCAATAACGAGAAAATCAACATTTTATATTGAATTGGCTCAAAAAAATCGTAGAAGAATCGAATCAGGAGAAAAGCGAATCGTCCCAGTCCGAACAGAAACCTCATGTTTGACTGAGGGATGGAAATTTAAGACTGCACATCTACTAAAGGGAATAAAAACAGACCTACACTGAGCAGCTTTAACTTAAAGGTTATATAAATCTGTAGTTTTTAATGATTTATAAAGAATTAAAGGTGACGCTCCTGCTCGCTCGTATCTTGGTCTTACGACCTTTTAGTAGACAATCAGGATGAAGGTTTGTGCGAACAGATCCATGAAAACAACAGAAATGCTGCAGTGTTCATGCCAGACCAGTAGTTGGCAGTATAACTTAAAAGAGTCATCAGTCCAAACATTTACAATAGTTCTGTGACGTGACCTTCCAGAAATCTGAGTTTAGCAGAAATGAAGTTTAATGTTTACGTCCATGTTAAAGTCAATAAAAGCTAAATTAATGAAAAAGTAACTTCAAATTAAAGATTAACGATTAAAAGATTAGCTGACGTGTGCCGATATTTACCTACTGCTGCTCTGAAAGTGTCCGAACGGGGAGCTGAGGCAGAGTTCGAGTTCCGACCCGGATCGGGCTTCAGTCAGACGTCAGGAAGCCTCAGTGGTGGTAACTTCACAAACAGGTATTTTAGAGGAGCCGCTCTGTCAGGAGGATCATCAGCTCCTGATTTATGAACAAACAGAGTTAATCCAGAAAACCGCTCGGAGAAAAACCGGATGACATCAGGCATGAGCGCGGCGTCAGGGGGGCCGCCGGGTCAAGTGCCCCAGCAGCAGGGGAACATTTAAACCCGTCACCCCTTCACCCTCCCTGAGCCCGGGTCCACCGAGGCTCAACGTGGGACCAGACTGTCCTCCTCCACACACACACACACACACACACACACACACACACACACACACACACACACACACACACACACACACACACACACACACACAGCAGGGGGTTCCTGAACAACACAAATCATTGTCCCAACACTGAGGTGGCAACTAGAAGGTCAGAGGTCAAACCGCTTCCAATTCAGGGAGGAGATATTAGTTATTCATTCCAAAGTGCGACTCGACTCGTGTGCCGTCCTGATAAACGGATATGAAATAGAAATTAAACCCCTCTGAGTCTTTATTTATTATCTTTGTCATATAAGGGTCATATACACTCACCGGCCACTTTATTAGGTACACCATGCTAGTAACGGGTTGGACCCCCTTTTGCCTTCAGAACTGCCTCAATTCTTCGTGGCATAGATTCAACAAGGTGCTGGAAGCATTCCTCAGAGAGCTTGGTCCATATTGACATGATGGCATCACACAGTTGCCGCAGATTTGTCGGCTGCACATCCATAATGCGAATCTCCCGTTCCACCACATCCCAAAGATGCTCTATTGGATTGAGATCTGGTGACTGTGGAGGCCATTTGAGTACAGTGAACTCATTGCCATGTTCAAGAAACCAGTCTGAGATGATTCCAGCTTTATGACATGGCGCATTCTCCAGCTGAAAGTATCCATCAAAAGTTGGGTACATTGGGGTCATAAAGGGATGGACATGGTCAGCAACAATACTCAGGTAGGCTGTGGCGTTGCAACGATGCTCAATTGGTACCAAGGGGCCCAAAGAGTGCCAAGAAAATATTCCCCACACCATGACACCACCACCACCAGCCTGAACCGTTGATACAAGGCAGGATGGATCCATGCTTTCATGTTGTTGACGCCAAATTCTGACCCTACCATCCGAATGTCGCAGCAGAAATCGAGACTCATCAGACCAGGCAACGTTTTTCCAATCTTCTATTGTCCAATTTCGATGAGCTTGTGCAAATTGTAGCCTCAGTTTCCTGTTCTTAGCTGAAAGGAGTGGCACCCGGTGTGGTCTTCTGCTGCTGTAGCCCATCTGCCTCAAAGTTCAACGTACTGTGCGTTCAGAGATGCTCTTCTGCCTACCTTGGTTGTAACGGGTGGTTATTTGAGTCACTGTTGCCTTTCTATCAGCTCGAACCAGTCTGGCCATTCTCCTCTGACCTCTGGCATCAACAAGGCATTTCCGCCCACAGAACTGCCGCTCACTGGATATTTTTTCTTTTTCGGACCATTCTCTGTAAACCCTAGAGATGGTTGTGTGTGAAAATCCCAGTAGATCAGCAGTTTCTGAAATACTCAGACCAGCCCTTCTGGCACCAACAACCATGCCACGTTCAAAGTCACTCAGATCACCTTTCTTCCCCATACTGATGCTCGGTTTGAACTGCAGGAGATTGTCTTGACCATGTCTACATGCCTAAATGCACTAAGTTGCCGCCATGTGATTGGCTGATTAGAAATTAAGTGTTAACGAGCAGTTGGACAGGTATACCTAATAAAGTGGCCGGTGAGTGTATGTTAGAGTCGATCTGATTGGTGCACACACTCATTCGGACCTGAAACTGTCCTTTCCAAAAGAGTGTTACCCCCAACTTCCACCTTCATCCTGATCGTCTCCTAAAAGGTCGTATCCTCCGATCGTAGCTGATCGTAACCATTCAAGTTAACGTGTCAATTTACACCGACTTCTTTCAAAATAAAACACTCCGTGTTTCAGGAGGATCGTATTTCACACCATGCAAACGGGCGGAGACGAACAAGTGAAAGGTTTTTAGACGTCATTTCACCCCAATGAAATAGAGACAACTCGTTATTGCGCAATTTAACGTGAATCTGCAGGTTCTTGTGAGTTTGTGATTCCTGCTGTCTGTAATCCGCCATGAAATTCACCTCACAAATGGATCTAGTAGGAATTGACGGATGGCAAAAATTGCCGCTGTTAAGGAGATCGGAGCTGTTCTGGATGCTGTGAAAACTGAGGGTTAGAGTTACTCCTTCATATCAAGCTTTACTTCTATCCCGTCTAAAGTCAGCCTTTAGAGTCTGGTCATTTACTCTGTCTGTACTAAAACTGATTCACTCTCACAGGCCTGAAGTCTTGATTCACAGCATTTATGATTCGCTGTTTTAGTTTTGTTCTCGTTTCCTGTTGAATTCTAGTTTGCAGATTTTTAGGCCTGCTGCAGATCAGCTGATTTTATCACTAACTTTCACAGATGTGATCGGCTAACAGAACTTAAAGCATCGATCTCAAACAGGTCAACGAGGATTACAGATATTTGATACAGCCTTTCTATTTTGGGTACTTCAGGTTCGATGTATAAAGGGCTGCTGAGCGTCAGGGTTTTAAATCCTTCAATTGTCTCTTTGACCTTGAATTGTGACCCCTAAAAAGCCTCTTTTAAGGACATGAGAGGATGAACGCTGAGGATTAACAGAAAGGTAAACAGGTGAGGGAGACAGAGACGGAAAAAACACTGAATGTATAATTGAGCGTGTGCATGAGCGGGTTATCTCCCGTCAGTAAACCTGAACACAAAGGTTTCAGCTTTTTGTGTGAGGAAACAGAGGGAGGCTTCGCCCATGTGGGACTGAGGTGTGTGTGTGTGTGTGTGTGTGTGTGTGTGTGCGTGTGTGTGAGACCAGACAGCAGAAAGGTCTGGCTCACAGGAGACCCCGGTCACTGATAGGCACTCATGGAGCCTCTTCAGCAGGTTAGCGGCGACATAATTAAAAAGATAAACCTTATGAACGGGGCACAGAGATAAGAGGTGTAATGAGAGCGAGCAGGGAAATCAGCCAATCAGAGGACAACAGGGGGGTTAGGGGGCGGTCTCAGGGGAAATAAACCCCGACCTGTCAATCATCTGACAGAGATAAGTGTGGATATGGAGCCCCGGAGCAGATCTAGAGGAGCATGATCTGTAGCTTAATGTAGTCAGGAGTCTCGTCCAATCAGAGGAGACCTGGAAGCACCGAGAAGACAAACCAGGTGACACCTAACAACACCTAACACCTGTAAAATCTGTTCCAAAGGTTGTTCTTCTGCTTTTCTTTGAGGGTGAAAGTCACATTTATATTCGGGGGTTAATCTGCATGTGCTGTGCCTGCAGAGCAGAGCATGACTCCTGCAGATATCTGAGCGCTCACGGCTCGGTGTAAAGACCCTCAGACTCTAAAACTCGAGCAGGAGGATGAATCAGGATGATTAAAGCTCATCTGATCTCACTGCAGACCACAGACACGGGTTCAACAAAGTGGACGACTCATTAAAGAACTGTGAAACCTCAGAGCTGTCACCATCGACCTGTTCTACATTATTAAGAATAATAATTAAATAAAAATCTCATAAATTAATATTTGTTCTTGTTCTACGAGCATAACTTCCATATCCTTATAAACTTTCTTAACATTCTCATTCAGACTTTTTTCACATAATAATATTAAAATATCTGATAATTTTCATGTTGATTATTTTTAAGGATTAATCTCTTAAATCATAATAAATGCAGAATTTCAACTGATCACAATAAACAACATATTTAGTAACATGTTCAGAGGCTACACTACGTCTGTAGTTAACGTCTTTGATTTTGTCTGTAGAAAACATCTTTGATTTCTGTCTGTGGTTTACGTCATTAAATTGGTCTGTAGTTATCTTCCTCAGTTTAGTCTGTAGTTAACCTCTTTGTTTTGGTCTGTAGTTAAAGACTTTGATCTCTGTCTGTAATTAACTTCTTTGATTTCTGTCTGTAGTAATGTGTTTGTTTAGGTCTGTAGTTAATGTCTCTTATTTGGTCTGTAGTAAACATCTTTGATCTCTGTCTGTAGTTTAAACTCTTTGATTTGGTCTGTTGTTAAATTCTTTGATTTCGCCCACAATTGAAGACTTTGATCTTAGTCTGTAGTTAAATGTCTCTGTTTTGGTTTGCAGTCTGTCTGTGGTTAACATCTGTGTTTTGGTCTGTAGTTTAACGTCTTTGATCTCTGTCTGTAGTTTAATGTCTTTGATTTGGTCTGTAGTTAAAGTCTTTGATTCTGTCTGTAGTTAAAGTCTTTGTTTTGGTCAATCAGAAGGTCAGCGGTTCAATCCCAGATTCTACTGTCTTTGGGCGTGACCTTTGACCCCACCGTGCCTCAGTGTTGTGTGCCTGTTAAAGCGCTCTGATTGGTCGGTCACCGCTCATATTAGAGTTTTTGTCTCTAAAGGTACAGAGACAGAAGGTCGTGAGGGTTCATGGCGGATGTTGGGACTCCTGCTGTCAGCTGTTGTTTTGCTCTTTTTAAAAAAAACTTTTAAAAAAAGTGTTCCTCATATTTTGCAGTGAAGCAGATACGCCGCCTCACTTCTCTATTTCCCTCCACTTCCTGTTTTATTAAGACTTAAATGAACTCGGGTCTGTGCCATCTTTAAAGGGTCACTTCTACCCGAGCAGAGCGGCGCTGATCCGGCTCTGCAGAAGCGAGGATGTGTGTTATTGCCCAGAAAGAGTGGGCGCCTTCACGGCCCGCGGCTCTGCAGCTCGCCTCTCCCCGCTGCCTAAATAACAGACATGTATTCGTATAGCGAATAATTCCCAGCCTTCAAAACACACATATAACAATCTGTTCCAGTTGCAGACGTACGACTCTCTCTCACTCGGGTGTGTAAATGATGTGGGAGCACATTGTCTCTTCCTGCTACAGCCGAGCATGTGAGCGCTGCACAGGCGGCTGCCTCGTGATTGACAGTTAGCTCGTCTGTGCGACACTCGGCTGCTCATATGTAGAGTTTAGAGCCGTGAATGCAGGCGTCTCCAGTGAGATGCTCCCCTCTCTCCTCCTCCCCCTCTCCCTCCTCTGTCTTTGACACCCCCGATTAGAAGGGAAACCTGCGTGGAGAGAATGCATCTCTAACAGGAACAACGTGTGGTGCTGTGAGCTGGAAAGTGAGCTCTCTTGTTACCGGGCCTGCAGTCGAGGTTGTTTACATGAGCACCTGAGGAGGAACAGGGTGTACAGCCTGACAGCCTCCTCTCTGAGGAGGGCCCCCAGCTAAAGAGGAGCAGAGGAGGCGGCCATGATGCCTCCTCCGTGCTGCCCTGTACCTGCAGACTTAGAAGGAGGACGAGTCAGCCAATCAGAATCAGAGGAAACACCATCAGGCTCTGCTCACAGCTTCAGCTTCTTCTTAAATCAAGAAAATAAAGACTTCAGGTCCTGATTAAACAGAGAAAATACGGAGTCTAGTGAACGAGGGCGTGTCCGAACACCTCAGCTGTGTGAGATCGAGGAGCGAAGAGAGGTTAGATTAAAGCTCCTGTGAGGAACTTTAGCTCTGTGTTGATTATGTTGCCCCCCTGTGGACCTAGCTGCAGTTTCAGGCATTAAAATTGCTAAACATACTTTAATTTCACAGGTTAGAAAAATACACTAAGCAGTGATGTAAGTCTGTTACAGAACCAACTTTAGTAACAACCGCAGGATAGCAATACAGAGAGCCACGCCCCCAACCAAAACGCCACTCTATAGCCACAAATAATGCTCAGAACAGCACCTAACTTCATCAACAGGACATATAGGGTCACAGACATAGTACTAGACACCAAACATCTTTTTAACTTTGACTCATTTCTTTAGCAAAGAGACTAAACACAACTCACCTACTCTCTTCCAGCAGACGCTTGTTTGTAGAGAGACCTCAGGCCAGTCCATTACAGACTAAAGCGGGGTGCCGCAGCTCAAGGAAGAACATTTATGATCATTTCTTCATGTAAATACAATCAGACTAAGACGCTAAAGGTCCTTAAACACCCGGAACGACAAAAATATACGACGCGAAATTATGAAATATTCAGAGGAAAAAAGACGCGTCCCGGGTGGAAGTGAGAAGACTGACCCAACAGCAGACTGAGTGTTTTCAGTTCTGATTCGACTCTAGTGTTTAGATGTCTGTCTGTCATAATAGCATGGACTGAGTCTGGGCCAGTACCAGATAAACACATGGCAACATTCATCTCTGGAGGGGGTGTCTAACTCGGTGTTACTGTGTGTTTGACCCTAAATTAGTTTTATGCCAGAATATCCCTTTAAAAACACTAAATATACTTTAATTCCACGGGTTAGAAAAATGCACCAAGCAGTGACGTAAGTCTGTTATGTAACCCACTAAAACTCCCACAGGAGCTTTAAGTTCCACAGTAATCCACAGGTGTGTTTCGTCATGGTTCAGACAGGTGTGTTACTATTTACACAGCCTGTGCAGAAACATCACACTCACACTAAAGGTCGCTGTATGAGGGAGCTCAGAGCATGGAGGGATATCAAATACTGCGTACTGTAAGGTCTTTATCCAACAATCACTGAAGTTAAAAAAAAGAGCTTTAAATTAAAAAAGTGCACATTTAAGCATCTTCACGTGTAGGTTGTGTTTGTTAAAACCCAACAAATAAGAAGAATGAACGTCAGCCATGATGGATCTTTACGTGCGATCGTGTTAATTGCAGAGTGAGATATAATTAAATATCTTTGTGTCTCTGATCTCTCTGCGGGTACGATGACTCTGATGTAATGGAGACAATATTTAGCCACCAAGCTGCAGCTCCTGACAGATAATTAGCTTTGTTCATCAGGGTTATAAAGACGCCGTAAAGAAGTGTGAGAATCTCTCATCTTAATGAAACACCAGTCCTCTCTCTTAATCGCCTCCTCACTTTTCTCTTTCTTCTCATTATCGTCAGAAATAACCCTCCACTCCTCTCTCTTTCATCAGGGCCGGTTTTTCCTCCATCAGCTGATCCGTCCGTCAGTATTTGTGAAGGTGACATTGATGCTTTATTGATCAGCTCTGATTGATTTGTAGCAGGAGCTATAAGGTTATCTGACACGAGGCCGTGTTAATGAGCTTTTGACGGTGCAGAAGTCGCTTCAGAGAAACAAAGATGAACTCTTGGTCCTCGGGGAGCAAAGTTCATCCTCCACGTCTGTCTGTCTGTGTTTGATTTCTCTGAAGCATAAACACTTTTATTCCAGATCTAAATTTACAGCAGACAGGCGGCCATGTTGAATCCGTCATTTCTGGGAAGTGGGAAGGATCTTCATTATGGTGTTTATTGTGGTTTGGCTTTTTTCTCCACAGGGCACCAACAGTTCAGCGTGCACGCTCCACTGGAGTCAATTCAGCGTCGGAGAGAATAAGACAGGGATTAAAAAGAGGAAACGCTCAAAATAACACATCAGAAATATTGGATTCAAAGAGGGACTCGATAATAAAGCAGAATCAGACTCTGAAATAACAGAAAATATCCGCTTCGTTTTTTCTTTGTGCCGTGTTGTTGAACAGATTAGAGATTTCTTTAAATGTAAAAGAAGTTTGACTTAAATTTACGCAAAACAACAAATAACAGCGACACATGAAGACAAGAAGTTTCCTTTTACATTGATTTATTCAGAAACACAAAATCTAAAACAAAACTAACTTTTTTTTCTGTAATGAGGAGCATAAAGTCATAATTTTAACTGTTTACCGACATGCTGCTTATTTTATCTTAACTGTGAATAAAGAAACAGGAAATTTTTCTCTTTTAACTTTACAAGTACGAGCTCGACATTTACCAAAGAGTCAGGAAAAGTTCAGAGAGAGACAGTTTGGTGTTTAGGAGGAACTTTGAACAGTTTTTAAGAATCGCTGAGGGACACTGAAAGTATTAACTTATTTACTCACTTCTTTTAAAATTCTGACTTAAACTTCACTGTAATACAAAAATATAAGAAACTTCTTTTTTTAACTTTATCAACATCAGTTTTAAAGTGATATTTTATTCCAGACTTTTTCTCAGAGTTTAAAGTTTGTTTCTGAATTTTGATTTAATTCTCCAAAATCTGAAAAGAAGTAAAAAGACGAAGAAAAAAAGTCAAAACTCGGTCCTTATTTTATCTCCAGTGACGCTGATGTTTTTTCTTTTCTTTTTAGAAGTTTTCTTTTTTATTTTCCAAAATAAAACCTTTTTCTTTAAATTTCAAAAATAAAGTCAGAATTCAGTGATGTCATTTAGAATTCTGGGATTAAAGGTGGAGCGCTGAGATTTAAGTCAGAGTTCACAGAAACAGTTTTTAATCCAACTTTAATCTTAAAAATTTATAAAAACAAGATAAAAATTTAACCTTAATTAAAATTCAAAGAAAATAGAGTTGGTGAGCATTAGATGGTTTTATTGGGAAATTTTGTGAGTAAAGGGAGAAAACTAAATTTAAAAAACTTCATTTTTAACAGAAAATAAAAGTTTGATTTAAATCTTAAAATTCCAGAAAAGTTAAAATTCTAAGTCAGTAATTCTGACTCAAAAAAGTGAAAAACACTGAAGTCTAACCTCGAACTTCTTTTCCCAGTTTGTCGTCACAGTCTTAATTCTTAAAACTCGGAGATTATTCCTCAAAATTCTCTCATTTTAGTCAGAACTCACAGATTTTAGTTCTGGGAGTAAAAGCAGAAATCTGAAATCAAAGTTAAAATTCAGAGAAAGAAAAACATCATTTTCCTGAATCTCAGAGTTTTAAAGAGAATTTAAAGTTATTAAAAATACTGATTTTGAAATTCTGATGTCTTTTTCTTTTTCCCTGTTGACTTTAGTCTAAAAGGACAGAAGCCTCTAAATTCTGAAAATCAGAAATTTAAAATAAAGTCAAATATTTTTCTCAGATTTCCCTGAAAGAAGTTAAAGCTCAGAAATAATCAGTTTTTTTGTCTAAAAGAGGATTTAAAGTCAAAATACTGAACACAGAAACACGACTGCAGCATTAGTCAGATTTTTACACGATAAACCCTGAGTTTAAAAAATGTACAAACTCAAACAGCAGACATGAAACCACTTTAAGTTATTTCTACAAACACACACTTGGTCTGTTTACACTCAGTATCAGACACGTTCACCAGAAAGGTCCAGAAATAATGTTAAAGTAAAACTAAATTTCAGCTCTAATGACTTTAAAAATATCTGCAAATGGAGCGAACAGGATTTTCTCTTCATGAATGTCAAGATAAGATGTTTTATTTGTGTTCATGAAATGAGATTGTCAGACTCAAAGTTAGTTAAATCGCAGAGATTTGAGTTTTAACACCAAAAACACGATAAAATCCTGTTGTTTTGTTTTTTTGGACCCTTCAGCAGATCGACCCTCGACCACCTGGACGCCGGTTTCTTAGGTCCGGTCTGCACACTGGTGCTCTGAATCAGGATTTCACAGGCTGAGCTCTGAGGATGACATAGCTGCTTCACTATGCGGCCTCTCGCCGAGCTGAAGAACAAGTGAGAGATTGATAATTTATCTTCTCTCTGCACCTCGGGGCTCCTCTCAGAGCAGAGCGCCGCACAAACTGATGCATTATGGAGCAGGATCGACAGCAGCGAGCGTCGTCCACGTAATCACAGTCAGTGTTGAGGAGAGGTCTGCAGGTCGAATGTTCAGTTAAAGAAACACTCATCTGCAGTTTGGGCTCATCTTCACAGGATAGATTAAATATGAGCTTTGACCAGATTAAAATATTGAACTTTAACTCTGTAATCTTGCGTTTTAATCTTGTTGGATATTTATTGAGAAGTTTGCGGTTAATTCTGTCAGCGCTCATGAAAACAGGAGCTCTGTTGTTCTGCTGTTTTTAATCAGTCTGACAGAGTTATGCTTTTTTAATTGTTGTTGTCTATCACACATGTTTCTCCTTTTGTGCAGGCCTCATCCCACTCTAACCAAGTTCACTCTGCAAATACGAATAAAGGGAGAACAATTGTCATCTAGAATAAATCCTAAATTTTAAAAGAGGTCGTCAGTGACCTCTCTAGCTTAAAAAAGGAGTTGATTTCACCCTCAAACGGTTCAGTTCAGGCAGAAAAATCTAACATCATAAATTTGTCTTTTTTATTCAAAGGTTATTTAAATATAATTAAAGACACAGCGGTGACTCTCTCTGCTGTGTGAACTCTGAGTTTAGCAAATCCACCTTTAATCCACTTCACCAGTCTGAGTGTATATTCTGTTTTTAACAGTACGAACACCTGAGAGTCCAAATAATTACAACTGCAGACAAACTCAGCCGTCCGGTCACACTAGAATCACTTTTAGAGTCTTTGTGCAGAGAAAACATTTACTAAAGTGCATCTATCTCACTAATATCTATACAGTCAGCCTGCACACATCAGCAGAAAAATATGACGCAGTTATTTCTTTGGATCGACCACGTAAACATCCACGCTGCAGCTGATTGTTGTTTGCATCAAGCCTGTGAGAGTTGTGTGTCTGTTAACTGACCTCAGATTTGTATGACGCTCAATATTAGACTTGAATTTTAAAACCAGATTTCCAGAGACATCTAGTTAAATATCAGATAAAAACAAACTGCAGATTAAAATCTCTTTTCATCCATAAAAGTCAGACATAAACAGCACTGAACGAAGGTGAAGAAGCGGCGCTGCGGTCTGTCTCAGCTCAGATTTTCCCGGCACGGTCTCTCCAGAATATTTACCTTTCGGTCCTCAGAGCTGCTCGACTTTCTGGAGATGGCTTGTTTGTTTTGAGGTCCAGCAGAGGAGCGAGCGTCTCAGCTTGCTAGTCCTCCGACATGCCACTAGAAAGTGCTCTTCAGCAGCTTATCAGTCATCTTCCACTCCCTCCTCCTCCTCCTCCTCCTCCTCCTCCATCCCTCCATCTTTCACATCCCCATCTGTCTCCCTCTCAGACAAAAGTTCTGCTTCTAATTTTGCAGAGAGCAGGCAGAGAGAATGTGATTTAAAGGTGTGAAGAAGACGACTACAGCCTGCACCGCCGGGCCTGCACGCCGTCCCTGGAGTCTGCTTCTCTGTGTGGTCGACGAACACACAGGAAGGGAGGAAATGTGTCCGCTGGGAGCCTCTACAAGCTTCTTCTTCCCCTTGTATTCAGATCATGTGTGTGGGAGTCTCACAGGAGGCAGGTACAGGAGGGCCTGCACGGGATCTCTCGCTGCAGGAGCTTAAAGACTCCGATGAAGAAAAGGAGGTCGGAGCGTCCAGAGTGAACGTCAGCCCTGAGTCCTGAGCAGCATCTGCTCCCCAGTAGCAGCTTTCAAAGAGGCTCGCAGCGATCACCGGGTCTAAATCACCGAGAGCGGCGATGTCAGAGGGGAAGACAGACCACTTTACCGGCCAAACACCTTGAACTGTTCATTCCTGCTTGTTGGAGCATAAAGACGCCTGGGAAGCATTAGCAGCCAGTGTGGGAGCCTGAGGGTCAGAAATACAGAAAAATACCCTAAAAAAAACAGGTTTACTTTAATCTGATCTCATTTAAGAAGAGTGTCAGAGCATGTGAAATAATCATCTCCTAAAACAAGATTTCTTTTGTGCATGAGCAAAAAACTAGTGGGACAAACTTCTCAACTTCTCCTGAGTGCTGGAGTCATTTTAATAATTATAATGTGTGAACAACATCATCATTTCTGCAAGTGACTGTCATTAAAAGGTTATATTAAGTGAAAAGTTAATGTCATGTGCACATAAGATAATATTCTCTGGAGGATAAGATGTTGTAACCTGATAGTAAAGTCGTAAAACCGTCCTGTAACAAATGTTTCAAACGGAGAAGGAGGTCGACCACAAACATTAGAGAAATAAGTGTTGGATTTCAGGAGCTAACGGAACATTTAAAGGTAATAAAACATAATAATAAACGTAATAAAACATCTCCAGTATCAGGTGTTTTTAAGTAAAAAGTAAGTAAAATTATTGAGTAAAAGATTCACAAAGTGCTTCACAGTAAAAAATTAAAAATACAATCATAAACATCCAGTAAAATCAAAGAAGAGTAAAAAGAACAGTGGTATAAATAGTTAAAACTGGGGGAGGGAAAAGCCTTTTTAAATAAGTGAGTCTTTAAAAGCTTCTTAAAAGTGACTGTGGAAACAGAACTGAACGGATATTAGCAGGTAAACTGTCCCACAGTGTTGGAGCCGCCACTTCGAGGGACAACCAGCAAACCCTGGTCAGACCAGGGCAGGCAGAGGAAGCTAAGCTAATTGTTGCTAACCCTAACTGGTGCTAATTTAAGGTTTAAAAATGTTAAAACAGTGAACTAAGCGTCGTGCTGTGATTGTTGGTCATTCCTCTCAGAATCGTCGTGATTTTTCACCATGAAGGTCTGATCCTAAACTAGCAGTGAGGTGTTTCTGCTCGACCTGTGTTTCCATGAAGCTACGTCTTTATAATATTCTCCCCTCTGGGAATCATTTGAGGATTCGGGATAATTTCCCGGTAATTTCAGGCTGCCACGTCTTCGAGGGGAAGGAGCAGATTTATGGAGTAAACGTAGATTACCTAAACTTTACTGAAAGACGAATCACTGAAGAAGAATGTCGGCCAACGACGGATCGGTTTGATTATGTAAACAGGAGATACGTGTTCCCGTGCAGCTCTTTTAAATCTCTTAATAGAAATATCATTCGGATACTTCAAAACTCTAATTTACTGTAATTCTAATTCTAACCTGAGAACAAGCTTCAAGATTCGTGTCGGATCATGTCTGCAGATGAGGGCTGTCATTATGAGTTGGAGAACTTCAGGCTGACAGATGTCCGACTTCCTCCGAAGAAACACACTTTGGTTTTTGTGCCAGAGCCCAGAGTGACGACTGTATTCACGCTCCGAGTCGGGGGTGTGCGATCATTTCATATAAAGAAGGATGAGTCAGAGACGGTGAGATAACACAGGCTTCAATCCAACTCCACCACATTCAGGAGAACCGTCTGTTTGCCACCTGTTTACATGTTTGTTGACTGTTTCGGCTCATAGTAGGTCAACATCGACAACCCAGTAATGATGAGCCAAACAGGGACGTGTTACATGATGAGGTAAACCGCTGTTAGGATCACCGGGGGCAGCAGTCAGCAGCTACGTTCAGACCACACATACAAAAGGCTCTAAAATGTGATTTAATGAAGAGATTTGAAACTTTTAGCTCAGTGTTAATCAGCATTTTAAACAGCTCTATGACGATAAACGATAACGATATGTATCGCAAATCAATTTCCCTTAATATCGATATGAAACATGCTTAATATGCTTCTCGAAAGTCGTCATTCTGACATGTTTTGGTCGACTATACGAACAGCCAATGAAAAGGGGAGTGTCTCCGGGTCTGAACCAATCATGTTCTGAATTAGAACCAAGTATCAACCAACTGCTGCGTCGTAGCAGACAGCAGCTCCACCCAACCATAGCACTTTAACAGGTGAAGCCGACAGCACTGTTGGTGAGAAACAAAGAAAATGAGTGCTACCCCCGACAGAAATGACCATGAAGGCTCAACAGATGACCACATCAATGTCAACCACAACACTGGCGTTAGGAAAACGTCGGTGGTGTGGAGGTATTTTGGTTTTTGGAGGTCGGACATGAAGCAGAGTAATGTGGACTGTAAATTATGTCGAGTACATGTTCTCACAAAGTCGGGGAATACCTCAAATCTTTTTCACCACCTGAACAAAAACTGTTACATTTCATTGTTATATTGTAATATTGATCGATATCGACTGATGTGAAAAAATATATCGTGATAAACTTTTTCCCGTATCGCCCAGCCCTAGTCTCAGTACTGAACCCGTTTATTCAGGAGAATCAGGACGGGCCTTTAGTCTCACTGAGAGTCAGCTCATTCACAAAAGTCCGGACCTGCAGAGTCCCATCTATCATCCAGCCTTTTAAGACCTGGATCCAGAGGGTCTCACACCCATATTGATACAGACGGCCTGCCCTCTATCTCCTCCACAGTAATAAATGTTAATGGCACATCAAGGGGACATTATGGAGTCATGCTACAGCGAGTCTCCATTCAGAGCCCGACTAAAGGCCAACTGTTTCAGCCGCCCTGCCCGCTGACCTGTAAGGCCCGATCCAGGCTGATTAATTGGATCTTTTAACGAGGGTCCTCTGACAATTACACCCGCTCCAGAGGGAGAGCTGCAGGATGTTAGGGTGGGTCCCCCGTGGAGTGCTGCTTCACTGGCCCCAGATCCTTTCCGGGGCCCCCTGAGAGCACTGAGGCCTCCCCCCTCCTCTTCATGGAGGAGGAGCAGCAGGCTGGGGTGAGATTAGCACAAAAGATGACGGGGCCGGTCTCGGGGGGGAGGGAGAGCAACACTGTGACTCATTCTTATGATTAAATGTTTATCAGGCGGCTGGTGGAGGGAGGCTCGCTCATTCGACTACACAGCATTTTAATACACAACATTTTAATACACAACATTTTAATACACAGGGCTGAACATGGATGAAGACTTCAGCAGTCGGAGATTTCTGCTCTTTAAATTTGTCTGCCTGGTTACATGAGTCAAAAACACTCTCACTACCAATGTTTACATGTGCAAAATTTCATGATCCGATTAAAACTTTGAGGGATTGGAAAATCTGAATCCACTGTTAATACAGGCGCAGAATCAAATAATCCGATCATGACGTGCGACCAAACTTTATTCAGATTAGAAGTATTTGGACATGAACTAAAACAACCGCAGAAGAAGAAGAGTTGGATTTACGCCTGTGCCGTCAACAAACCAACAAACGCGGAAGTGGCTCACTCCATCCAATTCAGGAGTTTTTCCCTGTGTTAATTTGTCACTAGATGGCGCTCTTGCGTACTTATTTTACTGTTCTGTCAAAGGTTGCACTGTGCGCCTTGTTATGTTATCGGAGGAGCAGACACGCACCTGCGGTCGTGTTAATGATGAAACCTCCTGAACTCGCCTCAGTAAATAAACAAAGGCTAAAGAGTGAATTTCGAGTCAGGTTAGAGAGTCACGATCGGAATACATGGATGTGTTTCGGAATAACGATCGGCATAAACCCTCCCTCTCGATCAGAATACAATTTCTTTCCAATTGAGCCGAATTGGATCAGTATTAATCAGCATTTTTAACATCTCTATGACGTTCTGTAACTGTTTTAAGAACTACGAGGTCTCCAGTACTGAACCCTGTGGAGCTCCAAAAACAGCCCCGCCTCCTCCTCTCAGGTAAGCTCACCTCAGAACACCTGTATTCATCAACACTGTTCAGATGATATGAGGAGGCCGACTCTGGACTTTCAGCTAATGAACACTTATAATAATGTTTTCAAAAGTGCTCTAAAAGTGCCAATATGTGAGAGCGATCAATGCAGGAGCGGGCTGGTGGCATTATTGGAGCGTGCAGGTTAAGTCTGAGAGAGAGAGAGAGAGAGAGAGAGAGAGAGAGAGAGAGAGAGAGAGAGAGAGAGAGCTGATGGATTCAATTACTCCTCCTTTGTCCATTCAACAAAGAACATAATTAGCACTAATGGTGATAGCAGCAGCCACAAACTCAGCACCTCCTCCCTCTTTCTCTCTCTGACACACACACACACACACACACACACACACACACACACACACACACACACACACACACACACACACATGAATCAACACATTACGAAGCACTAACCCAGCATCAAACATTTCAAAGCTACATCGGCTAACACCGCTAACGTCTCATCACTGTACCTTTAGTTTCGTTTCAAGGCTCCCCTGATTTTTAGTATTTTTGTCTTCAGTCATAAAACCTGAACTGACAACAAATTCATCTCAGCGTTGAAGATCGTCTTCACTCTTTCAGGAGAGAGTTCATCGTCTTATCTGATAATTCTGGGATGTGTTGGACAAACAGAGTCGATTACACACAGCAGGACAGAACGACAACAGCACTGAGCTCTTTCTCCGTTTTTACGTCTGAACACTGTTTCAGAGATCTCAGACCACGTTTCATGCTACACGTCAAAAAACAAACAAACACCAGGGCTTGACACTAACTTTGTTCACATGTTCTCCTCAGTTGAAAAGGTAAGGAGCACACAAAGAACTTTTTTTGTCGTAAATGTGAGTGGAACGGTCCTGAGCCCTGAACTCACAAAAAGTGACCTGAAAAAGTGACGCTCCAACGTCCTAGAAATGGAAATTAAAGTCGAACTTTCCTCCTGGTCTAAAGATGAGAAAACACTTTTTAACAAAAGTTAAAATCGAGCACAACTCATCGACAAATCTGAACTCGGGATCACAAAGTCTGTGGGGGGTCAAAGGTAGACCGGTTCACAGAGTCCCTGATGCTAACGGAGCTAAAGCTGCCGGCCTTCCTGGACAAACCGTGTTTGTGTTTTAGCGAATCCTGCAGCCTGTCAGGTGCGGTGAAATTATTTTGCTGTTCGTGACAAAATTCATGTCAAATCGTCTGTGCACTTGGTGATTTGGTGTTTCAAATGATTTTCTCGTTTTTATGATGTTCCGCAGTGAAGAAAATATTTCTGTTATTTTTAATGTGTTCATTTATTTGCTTCATTTTGGTATTTTGTGTTTTCATGAAAAACGACAATAATCAGAGTTACACAGGCAGCTGTGCAACATCTGAGTCTACGTTCACACTGCAGGTTCTGATGCACAATTTGGATTTTTTGTTCAATCCGATCTTTTTGTGCGGTCGTTCACATAACAGTGACCCGCATGCGCACAAAGCAGGACGTGACGCAGTGTGTTTGCAGAAGTACAATCGAACAATGGTGAACAATGGTGACGTTTGTCGCATATTGATGACGTAAAGGTCGGATGAACGCGACCTGAGCGTCCACACTGCAGTCACATCGGATACATATCTGATTTATATCCACATACAGAAGAGGCCTGGGTCGGATCAGAACCAATCAGAACTGACCTGTTCACACTTAAATGAAAAAATCAGATATGAGTCACAGATGGTTGAAAAACCTGCAGTGTGAACGTAGCCTGGTTTATTCCGTGTCAATTCAACCAAGAATCTCCACTCACGTCACAGATTTTGATGAAATTTAGTGGAGGGATTGGCGTTCAGGAGAAACTGTCAGAGCTCAAATATTTCTGTTCAAAGCCGTCTAATTAGTGAGATAGGGGCTAACGAATTTTTGACTAACTAGCATGACAAGTGCTATGAAAGTGTTCATATCTCTGGAAGTATGGCACCTAGAGAGCTGATTCAGGTGTCATTTTAAAGCTCCCTTCAAGTTCTATCTTTCTATTCATTTTTTCCCAAACTGGACCAGAAAAAATTATAAAAGACCAAAAACTTAAATTGGAAATTTAGGACTATATAATGTGCCAAATATGGCGATTTTCAACCCAACGTACCACACATTTTGACTGATTACTCAAAAAGTTATGGAATGCCCATCCTGAAACTTGCAGGGATGCTAGTGGACATGATCGTCTTTCTTTAGTGTGAATATGAAGAAAAGTGAAGGACGCGCGTTTTTTGCTATTTCCAATTTAAGTTTTTGGTCTTTTATCATTTTTTTCTGGTCCAATTCGGGAAAAAAATGCTATGAATAGAAAGATCGAACTTGAAGAGAGCTTTAAAATGACACCTGAATCAGCTCTCTAGGTGCCATACTTCCAGAGATATGAACACTTTTGTAGCGCTTGTCATGCTGGTTAGCCAAAAATTCGTTAGCCCCTATCTCACTAATTAGACGGCTTTGAACAAAAATATTTGAGCTCTGACAGTTTCTCCTGAAGGCCAATCACTCCACCAAATTTCATCAAAATCTGTGACGTGAGTGGAGATTCTTGGTTGAATTGACATGGAATGACCCGCCTTAGATACGACCTTTGCTCAACTTTTCTGACCGATGTTATTAAAAATATAATAATTTACTCACCGCACTTGTGAGTATGGTGTTAAATGACGCAGATATCCATGATGAACTCTCTGAATTATTATTTTTTTGTCTCCAACATATTTCTTTAATCTTCATTGACTCTAATAACGAAGTTTAACAGGATTCAGTCCTACTTTTATTTAGAGTCACAGATTCATGCCACAGAAAACAAGCTGCTTAAACTCTTGAAAAAAAAAAACACCCGGAGCGTCCAGAAGGAACAAAAGGATCCTTTTCACAGTGAGCACAGAAATATTTGGGTAAATTGGCTCCCGTCAGACCGCTCAGCGAACGCCGCCCGTCTCCTCGGTGCAAAAGGTTGCCTAAATGAACGGCTGTGATTGGAATCAGCAACCTAACAGATCCCAGTCACGGCCTTTCATTTAGCCCGTGAATGATCCTGCTGCGATGCTTCAGTGTCTGTCCGCTGATAGCAAACTCTTTCATTGACGGGCATAATGGCGCTCCTGAAAGCCGTTAATTACTGTGATGGTAAGATATGGATAGGGCACTATACGGATGGTAATTGAAGAGATGTGTGTAACCACCCCCGCCATTATTAATCCACATAATTTCCTCTTTCATTTCAAATTAATTGGAATAAAATGCTTGCTACATTAGCTTCATAATGAAAGGCAATAATCTACGAAAAATGAATAACACCAAGACCTTCTTTGCAGGTTCAAACTAATTAAATTCCTTTTAAGCCGTATTTCATTAAAACGCTCTCATTTCAGCGGCGGCGGCAGCAGCAGTCAGTATCGCGCCCTTCGTCATTCAGGAGGGAAGAAGAAGGAAAAAAAAAGGTGAATTGTTAAGAGAACCCAACTGTCAGCGAATTTAGCTCCAAATTAATTATTTCAGCCCGATAACCCTTTTCATCTCTTTTGACTCACTTTATAGAAAGAGCCAATTAATTATGTCAAACATGCTCTCTCCTTTGGCTCCCCAGAGTGGGCAGGCGGGCTGATGGGGATGTTTACAGTACGAGGACGGGATCACCGTGTGTGTGTGTGTGTGTACGTGTGTGTCAGTGTACGTGTGTGTTGGGGAACAGCCCGCCCCCTAATCTCGACACACCTGTCAGGCGAACAGCTCGTTATCGAGGCACTGAGGGCCCCGGCTGGTTTTGTCAGGAGCCGGGCTCCAACAACAATCCAGGAGAACGTGCTGGAGCTGAGCGCACACACACACACACACACACACACACACACACACACACACACACACACACACACACACACACACACACACACTGTCCACTGTTAGACAATTCACTCAATTAACCCGCAGCACTCATCCACAGCCATAATGAGCTGGGAGAGGAGAGCCGTCCAGGGTCAGAGGGTGTTTGTTTCTCCTGCAGATTCTGGTCCCTGCTGCCGTTGGTCCTCATCATCGCGGTCTTGTTTTGGTGGATCTGGAGGTTTGTGCGTTTGACAACAACTCATGTAAACAGGCCCGACTATAGGAGGAGATAAGAGCTGCTGATCGTGGTGTCAGAGTAAACCTTCTGATGTAGACCAGGTCTTGTTTTTACTGCTGAAGGCACCAGGCCTGTATATGAAGCAGGCTTTTATTGGAGGACAGTCTTTTAAATCCCGGGCTCGTGCTCAGGGACTGGTCCTCCAGGGAAAGTGGACGACATAAACAAGCTCCTTGAGAACCAGTTCAGCTCTCATCGTAGACCATTGTTCTTATCCAAGGACGACCTGAGGACACTCCAGAGGAGCAGCGTGGAAACGCTCCACCGGTCCACGGTGTCCATGAAGAACAGCCGAGAGCTCTGCGAGGTGCTGCTCACTGAACTCAGGTTTGAGGAGGAGGAACGTATGATGTTTCCGTCATCTTTGAGGCTTCTCTCAGATTTTAGACCAACTTGAAAAAATGATAAAATATTGAATTTTCAAAATAAAGGATAAAATATGTAATTTTAAAAACGCTTTCTAGGTAAAATGAGAAACCGCGGTAAAATGTCTGAGGGTTAGTACGCGGTTAGGAAAAGTTCACTCTGTGTGTCATTATGATTGTTTTTTCAAAATAAAACTTTGTTAAATGATTTCAGGGCGTATTTAAGAACTTTTTAAACATATTTCAACAACACTGTGATAATATTGATAACGATGATAATTTTGGTTATGATAATCATGAAATTTTCATACGGTTACATACCGACCAGTGACCCTCCACTCGATGTCATCGACCACCAGAGGGGCCCCAACCCTCACTTTGAGAAGCACTGCCTTACAGGAAGCAGGAGGAGGTGGTCTCTGGAGGTATTTTGTAGACCTTCTCCCTGTGGTCCTGATACCTGAGGAGTTCAGCGCCTGCAGCTCTCCTCCTCCTCCTCCTCCTCCTCCTCCTCCTCCTCCGTGGTGTTTGCGGCAGCTGTGAGAGAGGCAGGTAAGTGCCGGCCTCTCACCTGGGTGCTGAGTGACTGACGTGGCGTGACATCAAAATGAGAGCGTGACAACATGAAGGGGCGTGTCCTGTCCGAGCTCGTGTCCGCGGCGGTGACACCTGGAGCTCTGAAGAATTCACGAAGCGCTGAGTCAAGCCCGCGGCTTGGCTGGTGGCGAAAACCTCAGAGAAGAGCCGGAGCGCTGAGGTTTGAACAGACGGAGAGTGAATCTTTAAAAGCAGAGAAAAGGTGAGGAGCCACGCCCTCTCATCCCAGAGGCCCTCTGCATACTTGTGATGGCTGACTGCGCTCTGTCAGTCACTCACGGAGAAACGGGCGGTATCAATAAGCCGATCTGGGGACACAGAGCTGTGTGGAAACTTCACCTTCACACTGCAGACTTTCTCTAAAAGACGAGTTTCAGCTGCTTCAAACTGAGTGTCACAGTCAACCATCCAACACAGGAGTCTGAGTTATAAAAACACTGACCTGTGCTGCAGCCGAGAGAAGAACCTCGGAAACATCCACATGTGTGATCATGTTTCAGGTCACTGTCTGGTCTGATTGAAAAACTAGAGTATTAAAGTTAAGAGTCTATCAGGGTCTGTGTATTATCTGTCTATTCAATTATTTCATTTAATCTAGTGAATGAAGAAAACAAGTCAATATTTTGTTTGTTTGTTTTTCTTTATAACCAAAAAATAAAAGATGAGTGTTTGTTTTTGTATTTTCATATAATAGAGAAGGAAACGAAAACTAAATAATAAATCTACTTTTCGTTTTCCGGTTATTGATGTCCCCGTTTCCCATGGTGCCTTTCTACTGTTCGCCAACAACATGGACCAAAAACTCCAGGCCAGAGCGGTAGAGAAAGGTTAACCTGTTGTCATGGAGACGGACGCATCATCCTACGTATCATTCAAAGCCACCAGGAGGGTCACGCTGAAGGACGAAGATATGATCAGTGTTTCCTCTACATGCAATAGATCGTGGCGCATCGACTCAAACTGTGTGAACACAACAACAACGCACAACGTTATTTCCGACTTGTTGTGAGTCATCTAGGAGCGCATCACATCCTGTCGGACCCTCTTCCACTAACGTGAAGGGTAACCTTTAAGCTTATACACGGTCTGTATAGCGAGTAGCGCGGGTAACCTAACGTGAACGTAACAGCGTAGCTCCAGGAGCGGCAGGAGAGCGGGGGTAACAACGAACGCAGCGTGTGTTCAGGAAAGAAGGAAGGGACGTTGTTGTTACTGCTGCTATGCAGGATTCTGATTGGCTAACGTGGGCTTGAACTTCCCGCTACACTGCCACCTACAGGTTTGACATGCTCTTGACGGCATATATACACGGGTTAGTGTAAACAAAAGCTTTTCTGAAATCGTAGTGGTGTGCACACAGTTTTTTTTTGTAAACAGAGAGGGTGAAATGTCCGTTTATGAAAATAGCCGGGGATGTGTGAATGTAGAGATGTTTCCATCACATCACTGACAAACATACAGATCTGTTTATATGAGAGGGGAGCGTGAAAAAACCCTCAGAGGAGAGAGAGCGACGGTCAAACCTCTGATAAACTAACGCTCTGATGGTGAAAACTTTCTCAGGAGAGCGGACGGACAAACTGAGACGAGGGTTCGGGTCGAGTTTCTCTAAATCAGCAGAATGACCCGACAGGGAGCGCAGAAAACTGTAGCCTTTAACTCTCTCCTAAAACAGTGGAATATTCCTTTATTATATAACAGCTCTAACACCAGAGGAAGATGTTTCTGTTTGGGTTTTAATCTAAGATTTCTCTTTAATCATCTTCTCTGTCTTCACGGTCGGTAAAAGCTGGACCCACGTTGGAGCTGTCATGATCTAATTCTGGTCCAGACCCGGTTCTTTTGTTGAAGCAGATCTGTTCCCGGCGGTCCGACTCCCTCTGCTTGGAGTTTGAGAGGCAGCAGCTGGAGTTAAATGATGGAGCATGGAGGAGAGGGTGCAGGTGGTGGTGGTGGTGGTGGAGCACAGCGGCCTCTGCTCTCCTCTATTAGAGCGAGCGCGGAGAACTTCATATGAGACGCAGGCTGACATCAAAGAGCTGCAGGGGCTGCTGGGAGATCCTGAGGAGAACCAGGAGAGGGTTCAGATATGAAACGGACTGTAGCTGACTCACACGGCTCTGAACGCAGCAGGAGGCCGGCACACACACGCACACACACACACACACACACACACACACACACACACACACACACACACACACACACACACACACACACACACACACACACACACAGCTGTGAAATAGTGAGTTAAACTGTTTCTGCAGCAGGATCCATCTGGAGAAGTTTGATCAGTTTATTGATCCTGCCGTCTAACTGAGAAGTCTGATCAGCTTCCTGTTTTTCAGGTACTTATGTTTTCGACTGTTTTCTGCTCTCTGTGTGAATAAAACTATCCAGACAAAACCTGACAACATCTGGGTTATAAAATCCGGGAGATTTTTGAGGTTCCCTTGTCTGGTGGATCTGAGCGAATTATGAGAGTGTAAACAAACACCTCTGAGATTAAACGGACTGTCCTGAATTAAAAAGAAACTCTGTATTCAGTCAGGGAGCAGTTTTGATTTTGCTCTAAACATTATTTGCATTATTTTATAAAAAAACAGATCATAAAATGTCATAAAATGAGAATTTAGAAAAAGAGGCTCCGTGTGATCACAGTTATCAGTCTTATTGATCATACCTAGAGCTTGTTTTTGCAGTTTTATTATTGATTATCTTGGTTTTAAAGGTGGATCCCCACAGTTCCACACAGTCAGATATATAGAGACTAATCAATGAGAAGTAGATCAAATACAAGGCCTTGGAATTCAATACTTTTCTCCATTTGAACAGGATTGAAGTGATTTTGAATTTTCCCTTTAATGTGTTTAATGTGTCGTTTCCATGTGAACTTTTGATCAATGAAAACCCCGAGAAATTACGTCTCAGTAACTCTTTCTAATTTAACGTCACAATCACTTTCATTTAGATTCCCAAAAACCATCAATTTAGTTTTTTTAATTTTTAAAGATCATTTATTGGCATCAAACCAAGTCTTGAGATTTTCCAGCTCCATTTCTAAACAAAACTAAAGTTCCTTTTGGTATCATCTGCAAATATTACAGATCTAAAAAAATCTGTCATTGATAAAAGAATAAACAGTATTGGAGCGATGACTGATCCTGCTCATCTGCTCGAACCTGCAGCCCTCACCTCTCTGCTTTTCCAGTTTGACTCTGAACTTTATTTGGAGAGCAGACTCCAAGGAGCAAAGGTCACTAAAGTTCACGACCTTTAGTTTTGGAGCAGACCAAATCCTGCGGACGCCGCACCTCTGTGCTCGATCTTTGTTATAGTTCAATCCAATATGAGGAATTATTCCAACCATCTGATGCTAAATAACGAAGCAGCCGAGGAGAGCTGATTATTCATGAACTCTAATGACCTCCCCCCTCAGAGTTCAAGAAGGAGAGAAAAGTTATCAGAGTTTCTCTGCCTGATCGGAGATCCTAAAAATCCATGAAAATGAGCCTGAATCACTGCTGCTGCTCTCTCTGTTCATTTTGGATTGTCTGTGTGTGTGAGTGTGTGTTTACTGTTCGTGCACGTGTGTGTGTGTGTGTGTGTGAGAGATAGCTTTTCGGCTGAGTAGAAGTAATTCTCCTTGATTCGTTCCCAGTCACACATCCAAATGAGTTTGGATGAGAAACCCAGCAGGGGAGCCTGATGGCCTCCTGAAACCCAAGGCCCGTCTCTCTGCATGGAATCGCCGCCCTCGCCGCTGAATGTGCGATGAATTTATGCATCTGAGATTTGATATTCAAAAAACACACATGACTGTAAGCTGAGGGGAAAACAAAGAGGAAGGCCTGCGGGGTAATTTCCAGATTTGTCATGCTGCAGTGTGAGCACTTTGGTGTCTCATCACATCTGAATGAGTCCGCCTGTGGGCTCACACATCTCTGGGAAAAGAAGTAGACCGACGAGGGTGTTAGTTTGACCTTGACTTTTGACAGAGAGTAAAGGGCTTAACATGACAGTGACAGTCTCTTCTTTAGTGGTTGATACTGAAATTTAGGATATTTCATGACAACCAACAACAACAGTCAGAACAAAAGGAGGTTTCAACGTTGAAGCTTCAGATCTCTGTTCGGTCAAATAAACTGAAGTTGTTCCTATAATCTGAGGGTCCCTCAATCTAAATAATCCAAAACACACAGTCTAAAGAAAAAGGTTTCCATTCTCATCAACGCAGCAAAGCGACCGATCTATCGGCGAGCTGATTGAATCGGTAATTTGCCAAAACTTGCTGATTTTTGCCAATATTTTCAGAAATACAGTTAATATATATATTTATATTACATCTAACCTTTCCAGCTCTGGACTCTGAACTTCCTCGGCTGACGTGTTTCATGAGTCAGGCGGTAAACAGCAGAGGAGCAGTCTGCAGGTGGATCCTTTAACTGCTGCAGCTCTGTGACCTGACCTCTGATCGTCTCCTGCTTCCCAGAGAGGTCAGGTGTCCCGACACACACACACACACACACACACACACACACACACACACACACACACACACACACACACACACACACACACACACACACGCACACACGCACAGGCTCGGTTTACTAGTTTAGTTTGAGAAACAAACAGAGCTGCTGCCATGGTGACAGAAAATGAGCGACCTGTCTGTCTGAGTGTTTTTAAATCAGCTGAAGGACTAAATCTGTTTTACACAAAAGGACTTCAAATAAAATTAAAAACATAAATAGATTTTCCAGGAATTTTGACTGAATTTGAGTGAATTTTAATCACCAAGACTTGATTTCTTACGTTAAATCCCGTTACGATGCTCCGACCCCATTTTTACTGAACTGTTCGCTCTTTTAGGAAACCTTACACACTAATATTTGATTAAACCCACTTTGCAGATTTATGATAATATTTTTTTAAACTTTTAACACATTTTCACTTTTTACTGTGCTGCACTTCTGATGGATTCTGAGGAGTGTGGTGTAAAGAAGTCCACTAACAGGATGTGAGCGGAGAGTTTACCATCTTTGCAGAGCGCTGCATGTGTGTGCAGACTCTGCTGCTGAATAAACCTACAGGATTACAGGAACCCTTTGAATTTAAGAGGTGATGTTGTTTGTTGACTTCTCTCACATCCATCTGTTCGTAAACATTCAAAATCTTCATTAAATGTTTGACTTTATTCTGAGCTTTTTCTGTGACTGAAGTGATCGGCTCTGAGCGCGGCTGAAACTGATTTATCAGAGGAATAAAGTTTTATCAGTGGAGTTTAAAAAGTGGGTTTATGCTCAAAGAAAAATAGAAAATACTATAATTATATTGTCAAGATACAAAATCAAGTCAGATAAATGAAGGAGTGAGATATAAATGAGTAAAGCCTTCATTTTTAAGCTAACCCTGACCGAAGAAGTTTAATTTTTTCATTTCAAAGTAGGAAAAATGAAAGTTCTGGATGAACAAACGTTTCATAAAATAAAGTTATTCTCCTCATGCAAAAGGAAATATATCAATCCACTCCTTAAAACACGAGCTAAAAACAGAAAGATCTACAAAAACATGAGTGCAGAGAAACTGGATTTCTGCAGAAGACTTTCCTTCAAAGACTCTCAGGGTTTCGACTCCGGGACGCTGAGGTCTCTCTGAAAACACCTCACGCTCCGTCTAACTCCGAACTGCATGAATTCACAGTTTTCACACTCGTCCCGACTTCAGACTCGACGGTGCGGGTAACAGGTTGTCCACATCTCATGGAGTAGCTTGTGCAGGTGCGTCAGAGGTCAGGTGGGGTCAAAGGGTCTGAAGGGGAGGGGTGAGAGGGGTCACATAGTCTGTTTTAAACCGTCCGCCCCCCCTCCTCGCTGCTCCTGACACCTGTTCTGACCATGGGAGGTTTGTACAGCGTCCTGAGTGAGGTCAGGAGGAGCAGTCAGCAGCTCTCTGGACACTTCAGGTCAGCGGGAGGTCATGTGAGGTATGGTCAGACTGCAGGAGTGTGTGTGTGTGTGTGTGTGTGTGTGTGTGCACGGTGGGCGAAGCACCTTACCCTGCTGCTGCACCTGTGTGTGTGTGTGTGTGTGTGTGTGTGTGCACGGTGGATGAAGCACCTTACCCTGCTGCACCTGTGTGTGTGTGTGTGTGTGTGTGTGTGTGTGTGTGTGTGTGTGTGTGTGTGTGTGTGTGTGTGTGTGTGTGTGTGTGAGAGACTCTGCAGAAGTTTATTCTGAAGTCTGAGTTTAGGTAAAAAAAAAAGGGGGTACCCAGAAACAGACTCTAAACCCCCTCAGTGTCTGCAGTGAAGGGAACCTTAAAACAGACACTGAGGGTTCCTTGAAACAGTCCGAAAGGGACTTTTCAGTTGATGTTCAAAAGTAGTTCAGACCAGATGATGAGCAGAACTTTTCAAGAGGTTCTGACCCCCGATCTCCACCTTCATCCTGATCGTCTCCTAAAAGGTCGTATCCTCCGATCGTAGCTGATCGTAACCATTCAAGTTAACGTGTCAATTTACACCGACTTCTTCCTGTTCCTCTGCGGATCGCCGGACTCCTCAGCTGATCACAAGAGTTCTATTTTTTCCGGACGCCGGAGCATGGCGGATAAATTCAGCACAGATTAACCCGTGAGTCGTACCGTCACAGATCTACAGCCGAGTCTGAACGGATTTTAGTCTTAGTCGGGACAAATTTCAGAAAGTCAGAGACAGAAATAACAACAGCTGAAAAAACACCTTCTGAATACTGACCTCAAGCAAGCCGAGTGGACCCTCTACTCTTTAAAACCGAGGATGCAGCATCTAGGATTTCTGAATCTTCATTAAAAGAACAACCTCAATCTAACCCAAAAACCTTCAAACGTTCATTTCAGGCGGCCAACTTTGACTCCCTGCAGCGAGCAACCACATCCAACAACATCCAACCACACACCCAACTACTCCTATTCTCCGTTTTTTTTACAGCATTGTATAATATAGTGTCCTAAACTTCAGGACCTTTGGACGGACACAGGAGGACACCTGGACAAACAGGTTTTCCTTTAGAAATCAGACTAAATGACACCAAAAATAAATATTTTCCTGCATAGAAATATAAAACTGTGTTGTTCGTCGTTTGTCTGAGGCGTCGACATGAGGTCCGAAAATGAAGATAATTTAGTTTTTTTTTAGATGACACAGGTGATCTTTGTGTGTTTTATTTTGAAGGATGTTGTTGAACAGCTTCCTGTTCATCTTCACTCCGACTGAAAAAACAGTAAAATGTAAACAAACCTCGATCAGCTGATCTGTCCAACTGTTTGAACACTGTCCCCGATTAACTCATCGACAATCCTGATTGTGCGTCTAAAAGTGACACACACACACACACACACACACACACACACACACATTCCTGCCGTAGGAATGTGTGTTTACTCTCTGCTGCCAGGCCACACCATCGCAGCACCAGCTGGACACCTGGCCTCTGGCCTGTCTTAAATTAGGCACCCCTCTCAGAGCCCCCCACCCTCACCCTCACCCTCACCCCCACCCTCACCCTCACCCCCACCCTCACCCCCTGTTCTCCATTATCCCCACTCCTCCTTCTTCCCTCCATCAGACCTGTTTCTGTGGCTTCGATCAGAGTCGTCGTGTTTTTGGCACCTCTGCAGCGTTTCCCTCTAATCCTCTCTGTCCATCTCCGCGCCGCCGTGTCCTGCTCCATTCTCTCTCACACCTGTCAACAAGATCAATTTCCTGCAGCGCCCGACGCCTCGTCCCCGTGTCCACATTCAAATGTGGCGATCTGACAAGTGGAGCAGATTTCATGGGCGAGCCTGAACATTATTAAACTGGATTCTTTCACAGCGAGGTTTTTGTGTCACAACGAAACGAAGGATTTATAATTTCAGGAGAAAACACACAAAAGACAGTTGCTGAGAGATAATTCACTCTTTTATATTTACAGATGAAATTACACAAACTCGTCCAGCGTAGACTTTAGCGTCCTGCAGTTTGTTCGCCATCTGTCTCCGTGTTTTTGAGGGGGGGTTACTGAGTTGGTCTGCAGAAATGGCAGCAGGGTTCAGGTCAGGAACAGAAGCTGATTTCATCACCGTCAACGCCCTGAATGAGTTACACACCGACACCACCCGTAAGAAGATCCGCCCGTCTGACGAGGTTTGAAGTGCCGTCAGACATAAACGCGGCGTTTGGACTTCAACCAGAGTTTAAGGTTTGACTCTGACGGCTCTGACAGAAAAGACATTTAACCAAGAGAGTGTGTGTGAGTGTGTGTGTGTGTGTGTGTGTGTGTGTGTGTGTGTGTGTGTGTGAGTGTGTGTAATACTCTGAGAAAGCTGTCAGTCATTCAAACACTCTGATTAAAATAACTGCAGCTCCAACATTCGACCACAGATCTGACACATAAACAGCCACTAAACACACAGATCAGAGGCAACGCCAGTGTGTGTGTGTGTGTGTGTGTGTGTGTGTGTGTGATGGAGGTAATAGAGAGAGTGAAGAAGTCAGAGAGGGTCAAGGACTCTGCGTGAGCTCTCACATTCTCTGAGTGTGGGTGGGCTGCAGGACCCAGACTTCTCTGAAACCATGAGAAACCTTCATCACGGTCTACCTGGAAGAGGAGGTCCAGACCCAACAAACTAAAGTTCCTGTTCAGAGAGGAGCGGGTATCTGAGGATGGACGAGGACCACACCTGTATCTATGAGGTTCTTTAAATGAGTGAGTTTAGATTTGGTGTCAAAGCTGCAGATTAAAGATCATCAGGGTTAATAAAATCCAATCACTGCAGATAGGGCGATAAAATGATAACGATATATACAGAAAATTAGTTTCCCTCAATATCAATATAAAACATGATCAATATGCTTTTCAATAGTCGTCATTCTGACATGTTTTGGTCGACTATACGAACAGCCAATGAAAAGTGGAGTTTCTCCGGGTCTGAACCAATCATGTTCTGAATTAGAACCAAGTATCAACCAACTGCAGCGTCGTAGCAGACAGCAGCTCCACCCAACCATAGCACTTTAACAGGTGAAGCCGACAGCACTGTTGGTGAGAAACAAAGAAAATGAGTGCTACCCCCGACAGAAATGACCATGAAGGCTCAACAGATGACCACATCAATGTCAACCACAACACTGGCGTTAGGAAAACGTCGGTGGTGTGGAGGTATTTTGGTTTTTTGAGGTCGGACATGAAGCAGAGTAATGTGGACTGTAAATTATGTCGAGTACATGTTCTCACAAAGTCGGGGAATACCTCAAATCTTTTTCACCACCTGAATAAACTCTGTTACATTTAATCTTTTATATTGTAATATTGATCGATATCAGCTGATATGAAAATAATATATCATGATAAACTGTTTCCCGTATCGCCCAGCCCTACCTGCAGCTCTAATGTCACTCCAGTCTTTACAGAAGAAGAACTCAAACAGCTTCACAGGGTGTTGAAAACCCCCACTGTGGACCAGCCACTACAAATAGACCCGTTCAGTCACACACACACACACACACACACACACACACACTCCTACAGTATGACCAACAATATAAGTGCAACAATATATATCTGCTGTTACAGAGTCAGCTTTGATCACCTTCATATTAGGGCTGGGCGATATGTCCTCAAATCAATATCACGATATATTGATCAGTTTCTATCTGATCAATTCTAGCCACGAAATTCGCCTCACAAACGGATCTGGCAGGAATTGGCGGATGGCGAAAATATCCGGCGTTCTGGATCGGAGCCAAGTATTAGTCCTCACCTTTAATAAATCACACCTGTTATGGACTAATAAAGGTTAATGTGTGTGTGTGTGTGTGTGTGTGTGTGTGTGTGTGTGTGTGTGTGTGTGTGTGTGTGTGTGTGTGTCTCTCAAAGTTTGTAAAGTTGTCCTGCAGAGGTCTGCTGATGTGGACGGCTCGTCTCAATGACTAAATAAACAGGGCGGCGGCGGTGGCGGCGGCGGTGGCGGCGGCGCTGAAATTGTGAATGCTAAACAATAAGTGATTAACACTCCTCATAAATAACTTATTAATTTGCTCTCAGGCTAATATTCCTCTCTGTCCTCCAACCGTTTACAGGAAGTGTCTCTCAAATATTTATAAGCCGGGGTAAGTGGGCAATTTGTGTCTGCCTAATGACAGGAGCGTCCCTCTAATTACTCCAGTTGAGATGGGATTAGACACTTCTTATTTCTTAAAGGCCACTGACGGGCAGAACCGCCAGCATCAGCCAGAGAGGCATCCAGCGCTGACAGGAACGCACGCCGCCATTACACGCCGCGCTAATAAAAGTGTGTCGTTTAATTAAGGCTAACGTTTCCTCTCATAATAAAGCAGCGTGTTTGAAGAGCGAGGACGACCTATCAGGAGATTTGTACTTACACCCCCGCACGTAATTAATAAGACAACAATATTGCAGACTAGCGCCTGTGGTTCTGCGTTGGAACCGCAGCACAAAGCTGCTAATAAACAATATGGAAATGGCGTTCCCTGATGACCTCCGCAGGCTTGGAGGATCTGCACCAGCTCGTGGAAAATCCAGAGTGCAGAGAGGACGCCAACACCCCTGTTGATACTTGTACATTTATTTCAGTCCCCCAGCAGCGAGCAGCTACAGTACGACCCCCCCCATCCGCTCAGACAGAAGGTTATTGCTGATACGGCGAGGCTTTGAGCGCCATTATCAGACAGCACAAACAATTAAGAGTGTCAATAATGAGAGAAGAAGAAGAGGGCTCTTTTGTGGACGGCCTTTTGTGACTGAGGCCCCTCTGGCATGAAAAGAGCGAGACACACTGTTGGACCTCCCCCTCGCTGGTGTGCCGATGTAGTCATTAGCCTGCGATAAGCTCGGGGAGGCGGCGCTAAGAGATAGAGAGCGGGATCCAATTTTAGAGGAAAAAAAAAAAAAGAGGTGTGCGCCGCAGACCTGTGGCGTGGATCCTGCTCTGGAATCAGGATCAGACCCATTATTCCGGTTTCAAAGGAGCGCAGGTTTTCCTGAACACAGAATAATATTCACTCCACCGTCAGTTTTCCCACTGTCCTCCTCTCCTCTCCCGCCATGATTGACACCTGCATCCGCTCGGCCTTGGAGGGCAGCCAGCCGTTCTCTTGTGTCGCGGCTCCGCATGGTCGATCACGGGGGTCCCGCCCTCGGACCCTGGCTGCCGGGGGCCCGACGGGGAACCGCTCAGCCCCCCGATGACATGTTTAGGAAGTAGCGCTGGCCGGTAATTGTCCCGAGCCAGCGGGGAAGATGGAGGGACACAGGGAGGAGACAAAAGGAGGAGAGGATGAGCGTGAGGGACGAGGCCCCCGAGCCTTTCAGGGAGAGGAGACGTCTAGACATCAACGCTTCACAGGAGAGGCCGAGAGTCTTTAATGTGACTTTGAGAGAGTCTTGTTCCCCCTTTAAGAGGGCGAGGGCGAGGACGAGGGCAGGCCGGTTTGTTTTTCAGGGGGAGGTGGAGGTCAGATAGATCCGCCATACCAGACAAAACCAGCGCTTGACCTTGACTGGTAGAACTTGATGTCAAGGATGAGATGACAAGAGTCTGTGATTGGAGTTTAAAGTGCGGGTCAAAACACCTGCAGGACACCGCGACTCAGAAACGGGTCAAACCAGAACCAGGTCTATGATAGCGTGGTAAAGGGACGGTGGCCTGTGAGGACGAGAAGCATACGAACCATCCTCCATCAAGAAACGCCAAAAACAATAACCACTAAGGGTGGGGAAATATTGTTCCTGGAATAGTCAATAGACAATCATAATCACTGGTTTCACTGAAAAATAAAAATACTGACTAAAAATAGAGAAAATCGACAATATCGTAGAATCGCAATTTAAATCGAAAAAAATCCAAAAAATCGTAGAAGAATCAAATCAGGAGAAAAGCATATCGTCCCAGCCCGAGTAACCACCATCCTGTTCTTCTTCATATGTTATATTTAAGTGGTTTGTCCATTCTGAGCTACCGTACAAACATGCCTCCACAGGAGAGGACCTGCTTCTGCTTCGATACAAAGCACTCACTCTCAGTGAATAAAAACACAGGATTTTTAAGCACTACTTTAAATATTACATCCCATTTTTGACTGAGTTTGTTCTGCTAAAAACCGCACATGGTACCTTTAATTTGGAGCATTAACAGTCTGGAGATGAGCTCCTGCTGCAGGAGATCTGGGCTGTGGTCCGTTTCTGTCACTAACTTCTTTGATTTCTCTCTAAATAAAACTCTGCTGCCGCAAAACAACAAACTTTTAATTTGAACGTTTACTCGTGTCTCTGAAAGTGTGATTTAGAGCAGAGCTGCACAGCTGCAGAGTTTGTTCAGAGCTCAGCGAAACCACAACATGTTAACTTCTCCTGAACAGGTGCACTGAGCCTGGGAGTGTGTGTCTGTGCGTGTGTGTGTGTGTGTGTGTGTGTGTGTGGAGCAGGTGGGGGGTGGGGAGAGAGGGTAATGGGTCAGGGCTCTATTTTGAACAAGTACTTACTGGTTCTTTAATAAACCTTTGACCCCCCCTATGGGGTCATATATCCCCAAACAACTGTGCAGCCTGCCACCCACAGTGACGAGCTGCAGGGGGCGGAGTGTGTGTGTGTGTGTGTGTGTGTGTGTGTATGTGTGTGTGTGTGTGTGTGTGTGTGTATTGGGGGGGGGGGGGGGTCTCTAAAGACACTCAACCACCCCGTCCACATTTACCCTTCAAACAGCAGCAGCAGCAGCAGCAGCAGCAGCAGCACGCTCTCACGTTTGAGTGTTTCCTTTATTCACTGACTGATCCAATTATCCTTATTTTTAGAACAAGAGTCCCGCTGGAGTCCCACAGGGCTCCGTCTTCGGCTCATTGTTATTCTGAGCACAATTAACGCCTCCTGATGTCTCTTTAAGAGGCTTTACTGTCACTGTCGTCTCATGAACATGCTGTTTTATTGATGCACAAACTCATTTATAGTGAAACATCACAACAACACTGCAGATATACCACAGATCGGCATGTTCAGGCTGCGTCTAAGCTGCAGCCGTGACAACATCATGCTCTACTACCTGGATGTAAACGAGTGTCTGTTTAGAGTTTTTTAGATACATGAAAAAAAAAAAAAACACGTGACCCTAAAAAAATTCTAAAAACTAAAGGAAATGCGTCATTTTCAAGATGGCATCCATGATGGAAGGAAGCCCAGGGAGACACCCCAGGTGAATAGGGTAACATTTTTAACAAACAGATATCACCATGAAACTTCCCAAGTTTATAACTTACATTAAGACAATTATTTTTTATATTACAAGTTTTGTCAAATATTATGTTTGAATATGTAAATGAGGTCATATCTAATTAAATATGCACTAATTTACATACATTTACAGAAAACTGAACAATGGATAAAGACCCTTTTAAAATTCTGGTTTTATTTTGTTGACATACTAGAGCAGGGGTGTCAAACTCAACCACAGCAAGGGCCATAATCTGGATTTAGGTCAAACCTGAGGCCCAAACAGGGTCAACATTTCACCAAAACTGTCAACCTCCTTTTTAAAACATATGGAACAAGAACAGAAAACTCTGTAAATGTCTGTAAATTAGTTCAGATTTAATTAGATATGACCTCATTTACATAATCAAACATAACATTTGACTAAACTTGTAATATAAAAAATATTTGTCTTAATGTTAGTTATTAACTTGGGAAGTTTCATGGTGATATCTGTTTGTTAAAAATTTGACCCTATTTACCTGGGGGGGTCTCCTACCATCATGGACGCCATCTTGAAAATGACGCCTTTCTAGTGGTCAAACTTTGGTAAACTTTTAGTTTGTTATTAAGGACGTCTAATACTATAAAAAACAGCTGAGAAACATTTTGTTAGATTCAAGTCAAAGTCAGATTTGCTCCTGGCACATAAACACCTGACCTGCACCTGCATGACGGACTGTAAAAACACTCTACTGAACTCTGAGCTCAGCTTTTAAGATAACAAGATAAACTACCAAGTGTTGTGTGAGTGGAGTGCATGGACCAGAAGCAGACTGGTGTCCTTCCCCTCTCTTGACTCTGTGACCCCTCTCTGATGCAGACCGGGGGTCAGGGGTTCAGCCCGGGACAACGCCTCCTATCACTGTAATGTCACTCAGCGGCTGTCACATTACCCCTCAGCCACGAGGGCGACAGCACCCTCAACAATGATCTAATTAAGTATCAATGAGCTCCGCAGCTTTGAATGTAATTGGCTTTTTATGGGCGGGTGTGAGGGGGGGAGGGGTGCGCGGGTGAGGGAGGGTGGTGGGCGTGCAGATGGTGGTAGTAAATGAGACAACATACATCCTCATTTTTTAGCATTAGCATCATGTTATACATTTACCACAGACACACTCCATGTAACCTCTGATTAATGGGTGTCGTCCAATCAGCAGCGACAGTAAAAACACTCAGTAAGGCTTTAATTTACACTGTTTTTATCAGTTCAATTAGTATTAAAATACAATCAACAGTTTTATAATCTAATTAAAACACCAAGAGCTGAAATACTTCTTTATAAACTATCATATTTATGGAGAGTCTGCTGGATAAATGAAGCCAACACATAACTGCAGTTCCTCCAGTGTCCACTAGAGGCTGTCTCCAGAGGAGGGTGAATCCCCATAGAGCCCCATGCTATAAAGTTTACAGCAGAATTAACCCTCTTCCCAGCCTGATAGAAACACTGTTCTTCCACTCTATGGATCATTTCTATATTAACTTACAGAAGCTCGACTCTGATTGGCTGTTGTGACGCACATTTCCGCTATGTTTGATCGAGTAGTTTTAGCTCTTGGGGAAGTTTAGCTACTTTTATTGGGTATTTTATTTATGTGCTGTGTTTATCTGTATTGTTGTTTTATGCTTTTATTGTTTTTTATAGTTTTTATTGTTTTAACTGTCTCTGGTTATTTTACTGTGAAGCACTTTTGTCGGCCACTGGCTGTTTTTAAATGTGCTGTATAAATAAAGCTGACATTGACATTGAGTAAATATGCTCAAAGCTGATCACCTTGATCAAACTGAAATTAATCACGATCATTAATCACCATCATATAATCTCTCAGCCCTACCATGCGGTGATTTCCACTCCAGAGTCCTGTCCCTGAAGATCAGGACCACCCAGTCCTGGTTTTGGTCTCTTTAGTACAGAGATCTGTCAGTGAGGAAAACCTCAGAGAGACCACCGTCATGGTGTTTTTGTGGATCAGCAGGTGATGATGATGATGATGATAATGATGATGATGATGATGATGGTATAGGTGTGTTAAGACTGTCCTCAATTAGCTCTTGCTCACAGACAGGTCACTCTCATCCTTCTCTCTCTCTCTCTCTCTCTCTCATCCACTCCCTACATGTTATCTCCTCTCGCTCGCTCGCCCGCTCTCCTCTCCTCCTTGGCTGGTCACACGGCTGCCCGCAGCCTCGACGCGCTACATTAGCTCAAAGAGCAGGCCGTGCTAATGAGACACGGGCGTGGGCTCTGTAGCTCATTCATCATCCTGCTCCCTCCAATCCCAGGGCCCTTTTATCAGGCCCCGGCCGGGCCCCGTGTCCTCTCCTTCGACATTAATCAGCTGTCCGGCCAGGCGGGGGCCCTGATAATGCCCTATTAGCCACACAGCTCCGGAATCATTACAGGCCAATGACAAGGCCAAGGATTACACTCCTACCTTCCCCCTCCTCAGATACTGGCTTAAAGAGAGAGAGAGAGAGAGAGAGAGAGAGAGAGAGAGAGAGAGAGAGACACCATCTCCTGAACAGGAGGCGGAAATTAGCAGACCAGCTCGATGCTTCAGCCTCAGGAAGGGTTCGTTTGGCTTGTTTACCCTCGTTCTCTCTGTCGAACCCTCGGCCTTTTCTGGGAAATACATTTTATTTACTCCTCTCACTGGGGGGTAACTCCGTATGGAGCAGCATTAGTCAGTCATAACCCCTAAAATGACACCGGTAAAGTTTGTCAAAACTGCTCTTCATAGATTTAAAAAGGTGAAGTGGATGTTTTGAGTAAATAAAACTCATTTAAATCAGGTCAGGTCATTTTAACTCTAATTTTGACGGATAACTCCTGATGGTCGAGCTCTTCTTGGGTGATTATTAGACTATGTTTAAAAAGGAGACCATGTTCTGTCGGGTGTTTTCCTGAACAGATGACAGTAAAGCTTCCTTAAAGTCCTGGTTGACGATCTGAGAAGCAGTTGAAGATCCACCATGTCGGATTGTTAGCGACTAGCGGCAGTAAACGCCAGCTCTGCTAGCGAGCGCCGTCTGCAGCTGCCTGGACGGCTACCGTGTTGACATGTCAGAGACTAATAAGAGTTATTTATGTAACATGAGCCACGATAAAAGGAGATAAAAATGACCTGTTCAACTAAAACTCTGCTGTCTCTGCGTCTGTTTTCTCCACCGCTCCAAGGATGACCCGATGGTTATTCACGTTAGATTCCTCGCTTGGTCACATTTCCTCTTTGACTCCGCCCTTTCTTCTGTCGGCTTGTGTTTTCCTCCCACTTTTGGCGGTGGGACGAGCAGAAGCAGGGTTTTTTTTGCGCTCCTGTAGCTAAGCTGCTACGCTACTTTTAGCCACAGGGACAAGTTGGAGCTACTGGAGAGGGGTGTGTCGAATACAGCGAAGTGATTGGATGGAGAGGCAGAGCAGGAGATTGACCAATAGGAGCTGTCCTAGATGGATGGCTCCCATTGGTCAATGTTTTTGCAGCCCTGCACCTGATAGGGTGAACAGATTTTTTCCGATCTTTTTTCTCTTCACTTTGTGGAGATCGCACTATAGGACCATGATCTCCATAGAAACGAGGTTCATAATAATTACCGATCTCTCCAATCGTCAACCATGCCTTTAACTCTTAGACATTATCTCCAGAGTCTGATTGGACCAGATTTCCCCAAACACCCCGGCTCAGATCCATCCAGCCCGTGTCTGTTGGCTCACAGAGGCTGGACCATCTTTGGGAAAACCTGCGCTCCCACAGCAGCTTCAGTTTAACCCATATATCCTCCCAGCCCCACATCCAGGCAGACACCTGCCATCCATCTTCAGGCCTTCAGCCATAACTCATCTATTATCACCGCTGGGATCTCCACAGTGATCAATGGTTATGAATGTCATCAGAGAGCTCCAAAAGCCCTCGGCAGTAATTCGACAGTATGGATCATAATCGTAATTATGAGATATGCTTTCACTTCCTTTTCTGATTATGTGTCTGCATGCAAGAGCGCGCTGGCATTAGAGGCAGAAAAACATCCATCATGTGCAGACGCAGGCAGACGAGCGGGGCCAGCGCGGTGATAGATCGGCTCTGAAAGGGTAATGATTAGCTCCTTTAGTGTCCGCCGAGCCGGGCCTGCTGGTGTCACACACTGCCCTCCACCAGCCATGCAAAGTGGAGCAGATGAGGAGCCATTTGTATTCATTAGAGCGTGGAGCCAGCTCGTAAAAAAGGTAGTCCTCTTCCTCTCCTCCGTGTCTGCTCCCATCTCTCTCCGTCCGTCTCACACAGCCTCAGCAGCAAAAGAATCAATTCTGAATCAAAACATTTGTACAAGGTGACACGACACGTGGCGACAAAACACGCACAGGTGAGGCGAGAGAGAGAGAGTGAGAGAGAGAGAGAAAGGGAGGGAGGGGAAGTGGCAGAAATAGAAGATAAGAAAGGTAACACATCATCGAGTCACCAATCAGGTCTGACTGCAGCCTGCAAGCATTCAGCTGACCTGATTACAGACAGAACTAAAGATGATCTGTCGCTTCATCCTGCTTTAAAGAGGAAACGCTTTTCCACCAGAGAGGACCGAGATCTGCTTCAGGTGATGGACCATCATAGAGGTTCAGAGGACTCCGATCATTATGACCCTGACCTCTGAGACTCATATAAAGATCCTGGTCTGAATACAAGACCGGTTTCCTCTCTTTACAGCGTACAGGTTTGATCATCTGCTGCAGCAGGGGGACTATTTTCTGTTGATGTTTAAGACTGAGGGAAAAAAGGGAAAAAAGGCGACTCAACATGACAGTCTCAGGAATCATGGTTGGAGGTAGGGCTGGGCGATAAAACGATAACGATATATATTGAAAATGAATTTCCCTCAATATTGATATAAAACATGATCAATATGCTTTTCAATAGTCGTCATTCTGTCATGTTTTGGTCGACTATACAAACAGCCAATGAAAAGGGGAGTTTCTCCGGGTCTGAACCAATCATGTTCTGAATTAGAACCAAGTATCAACCAACTGCAGCGTCGTAAAAGACAGCAGCTCCACCCAACCATAGCACTTTAACAGGTGAAGCCGACAGCACTGTTGGTGAGAAACAAAGAAAATGAGTGCTACCCCCGACAGAAATGACCATGAAGGCTCAACAGATGACCACATCAATGTCAACCACAACACTGGCGTTAGGAAAACGTCGGTGGTGTGGAGGTATTTTGGTTTTTGGAGGTCGGACATGAAGCAGAGTAATGTGGACTGTAAATTATGTCGAGTACATGTTCTCACAAAGTCGGGGAATACCTCAAATCTTTTTCACCACCTGAAGCAGCGCCACGCCGCAGAGCAAGCGCAACGCAAAAGGTTACAAACCCCAAGAGGAGCGAGGAGCCGAAACAGACGACCATACAGTCCAATGAACACCAATTAATACTGTTTAATTTCATTTTTTATATCGTGATAAACTTCTTCCCATATCGTCCGACCCTAATAACAGGATTTATAATGTATGACAGGAACTCTGAAACATCACCGATCAAACTTACAAAAGTCCACCTTAAAACCTTAAAACCTTAAACCAGTCTTCTTAAAGCACCACAGTAAAAACTCTGAAGAAAGATCAGTCCCCAGAGTAAATCCTGGTTCTGTAGATCTATGTTCTGTTGGTAATGTCTGTTTGAAGTGAATTATAGTGTCAAACTCTATCGTAATATTTTAATATATTTATTCTTTGTAAATATTTCTGTGTGTTAGTAAATCTCACATCGTCTTCTTTCAGGTCCTTGTTTGTTTTTCTCACCTTTGAGTCGTCAAGGTAAGAAAACACGTCGTCCAATTAGAACCCTTGGTGTCGACATGATGGAGGCTCGTCAACACCTTTGATGTTCTAATTAGTCCGTCGGGGTATTTTACGACATCTCGGTTCCAAACAGACGACTCTGACAACGCACGCAGCTTTAAAGGAGCAGTTCACAGTTTTCATCAGCCTCACTGAGAGAAACACAGTTTACACAGAGTTAAAGACACGCCGTCTCAGGCTAATGATGATGATGATGATGATGATGAAGAGTATTAGGACAGGTGGAATATACAGTGAAGATTTTGGACCTCTTGAACAGGAATAAATACAGAAGATTTGACCTTTAGTCAGCTGACACTCCTGCTTCCTCCTCTCAGACGCCTTCAGACGTTGAAGGCTGAGTTTGGAGAAGACAGGAGTTTAAAATACAGGATCAGAGTTTCCTCCTCCTTCATGTGACTGTGAGTGTCTGTTCTCCCTCAGCCTGAGGCCGCTGCTGTCCTCCTATCTCCTATCTCCTAACTCCTGCCTCCTCGCTGACAGTGTCGTTGTAAATCAGAGACGTGGATCAGAGCTCCATGAAGACGGAGCGCTGTAATGAACGAGGGGCCTCTTTAAATAAATACTGCTCTGACGTGCTGCAGAGAAGATCACAGTCAGGTAGCGCTGCAGCTGAGTGGACAGCCGTCTCTCACACACACACACACGCGCGCACACACACATACATTACTCTGGCAGCGGCACACACTAAATTACTCTGACAGTCGTGGCTATTATTCCGTCACTGCCTGTCCCGCTGCTGAACGGGTGTGTCTAATTGTGAGCCGCTGTCATAAGCCGGGGTCACTCTGCGTACTGAGTGTCACGTCATCACCTGTACAGAGCGCCGTCCTCAGATAGGATCAGCGTCCGACACTGAGGCTCTCTGCTGTGATTTATGGGAAACAGAGGATGTGGCGTCGCCTTCGCACAGACAGCAACAGGCGTCTGCTGGCGTCTGGACGGGAAGAGGAGGACGCGGAGACCTGCTGTGACTGTCCGCCATGACGCCCTTTAATACCCTCAGACTGTCTGATGAGGGGGTCAGGTGTGACCCTCAGGCCTGCTCGGGTCCAGATCAAATCAGGTGTTTGATGCCAGAATAGACTCAAAGTTTTTATTGTGCAGGTGCAGTTCCTCGAGTGTCCACTTGAGGCTGTCTGAAGGTGAGTCGACCTCCATTAGAGCTCATGTTAAAATGAGGAATGATTAAAAAAAAAATAAGTAGACTATTTTTCACCTTTAACTCATAATTTTATTGAGTCTCTGATAACAGAAACAGATGTACGCCACCTTCAGTGAGAGTCTAAAAATAATCAAACAGAAATATTATCTGTACAGCTTTTCTGGGATTGTGTTAATGTTAGCATCGTAAAAATGTTAGAGTGACCATATTCTGAATCCCAAAAAAGAGGGTGGACTCCTGTGTGAAATTTTGAGGGTTTTTTTGGTGTCGGGTCGAGTGTTTTTATGCTCTTCTAACTCAGTTAAAGGCATATTATGAATTCCCAAAGACAGTGCATGCGTGCGCGCACGCACGCATGAGCGGAGGGACGGAGCTGCAGAGAGGACTGATCCTCTGCTCTGTTTTATAATGAATGAAAACACGTTCTGGACATTTGAGATTTTTATAAACTCCCCCCGGACAGCCCCACAAAAGAGGACATGTCCGGGTAAAAGAGGACGTATGGTCACCCTAACACTCGTACCTGCTCGTACCACTGCTCGACAAACGTCGCACTGTTGTCGTCTTTCTTAGTAAAATTAAACCACGCTTAGATCTTTTCTGCTGACTTTTCGTACCTTCCGTTATGTTTTTTTCTCTGTCTCTGTTCCCCGTTCACGTCGACTGGCACTCGCTAAACCATTTTTTGAGGCACCCAGAAGAAAGGAATCGTTAAAGGAATCGTTAAGGTAGAATGTAAAGGATGTCGATGGATCCCGAGTTAAAACGTCTGTTTTCACAGCGGACTGAAACGAGCGTAAAAACAGCTGCGGTGTCTGTTCGGAGTTTGTTTCTTGTTCCTGCTGTAGAGACTCAGTTTTTTAAGTTTTAAACTTTTCCTATAATTTTGCAAAACTAATTTGATTGGCGTGACTCCGCCTCTTCTCCTGTTTCTGGATAAGCCAGAGTCTCAGAAAGGACCTTCTTGTATCTCCCTGACACGCGTTATCTTTAATCGCATCTTTATCAAAAGGTTAGCACATGCTAAGCTACACACTTATCTATGTCGTCCTCCTCTCCTGAACTTTATCAAACCTTCGGGGTTCAAACTTCCTCCCCTGAAAAGGTCAGCGTCTCCTCTCAGCGAGGAGAAACATCAGCTCGCTCTCGCAGACATTTAGAGGAGATATTTGGGAGCAGCCTGACTCCGGGTCTGCGGAGGTCTTAAACACTGTACCTGAGCGCTCACCTGAGAGGGAGCCGGTCTGGAGGAGGCTGTTAGTCGTGACCTTTGCAGCGGAGCACCTGAAGCTCTTTCTGTAATTAGCCGTGTCAGTTTTTGGCTGCAGCTCTGCTAACTCCGTTTAAACGCTGCGTTTATCCCGCAGCTCACGCTCGTAAAGTTTGCGAGTTTCATATTTGGCTGCTTTACGGCCTCTTTCCGCCTGCACAGTGTCAGGGCGTCTGATGGAGCGAATTAGTCTTGACCTTTAAGGAGGAGGAGGGGAAGGCCTGTCATTAGCCAGGTACCAGGAAGACATTACCCCGCCTGGGTGACCTACACAGATGAGGCTCAGATAAGAGATGAAGAATCACCGCTCTGTCCCTGGGAGCCCTGCAGGAAAACGAATGTCTGCTCTGACCTGCTGCATGTTTCTCCTCCTCAGGATCTGAACCCGACTCCTGCAGGAGGAGAAGACTGATGTCTGCTCATGAGGAGGAGGAGGCTTCAGGTGAGTTTGGGTCTCCATTCAAAAGTCATTAATTTAGCTGCTGTACGCTGTCTAAGTGAGATTTACACTAAAAACAGGCTGTAGGGACTGGAGACGAACAGAAGAGCCTCTGTGGAGGTCAAGTTCACACCTCCATTTGTCCCAGTTTGGTGATGTATTTGTAGAGATGTTTCACAGTTTTGATCAACTCTGAGTCAGTATAGATTCAGACTTTAACAGTCCAGTAAATCCAGAGTTCAGACCATAGACTGTATAAACTCTGGACAACTTGGTTCCTCCTTCCGCCAGTTTACGGATTTGAAGCCGAAAAGTTCTCAACATTGCGCAGTAGGTTTGTACGCAGTGTTGCCAACTTAAGCAAGTTTTCAGACCCCTCTAGAGACTAATTTTCAAAAAAGCGACGAGCGACAAATCTGGCAACTTTGTGTGAAATTAAAAAAAACAAGAACTGACATAAAAACGTTCATTTGTAGTTCTAAACATATTCGGGGTGTTTTTTACTGGGAAAATGGGACATTATTAAACCTTTTGGTAACGCTTTCTTTTACAGTACACTTATTACCAGGTGATTACTCATCAACAACATGAAATTATCTGGTAATTACATGATAAATACTCAGTCAGTACTGTCTATCTATCAGGTAGGTAACCTTCCATCATCACACAGATTTGAAGCCGAATTGCCCTGGTATTTATAGGATTTTCTCCACTTCCTGGAACCACCACTTGCTCAGTAGCGTCGTACGCATTCGGCGGGTGAGTCGCTGTGATGACGCTCGGCTCAATCTTCGCACGCCCATAGGCTGTATCAAGTGTCAGTCATAGAAAATAAAAACCCCACATAGCTTTTGAAAATGGAGCTGCACAGAAAAAAGAAAAAAAGAAAAACTAGACAGTATTGACTTAGTAGTTATCATGTAATTACCAGATAATTTCATGTTGTTACCTGTTAATAACCTGTTAATTACCTGGTAATAAGTGTACCGTAAAAGAACGTGTTACTAACCTTTTATTTTAGTTTAGTGGAGAAAATATGACACTCTAAGATCATCGAGGGAGAACATTTAGAGAGTATTGATCTTTTCTGTGACGTCTCTATGACTGTGGATTAAATCACTCTGACGGTCATGTTGTATAAACTTTAAATCCACATAACATCAGAAACATAAAACACACCGAGTTCAGCACATCGACTCTGTTCTGTTCAGTCCACAGAACCAGAACATTCTTATGGTTCTGTTTTTTCTCATTCAATCAAGTTCATTATTTCAGCGTTTTTTCACACTGAGTTTCCTCTAAAGATCTCAGGAAACCCGTCGGTGACCATCAGAGAAATCTCTTTAAAGATGAGCTCCTCCAAAAAGTATCTAGAAGTTATATTTCTATGATTTCCCCCCTCGGCGTCAGTATCTGAGTCTCGGAGCTCTGCGTCAGTAACTCACACAGAGACTGATTCACAGTCAGCGGCGACAGATGTAAACGACATGCATCAGAGAAGTGATGCAGAGCAACCAGGCCAACATGGAGGATGGCGGCGGTGGGGGGGCTGTAATCATCCCATCCAACGGCTCCCGACGCTCGCCGTGTGAGCGCCTCCTCTCTGCGAGGAGAGCCGCCGTGAGCAGCCAGGCGGCGGCGCCTCATCACGCCCAGGGAGGAGACAGACACCCACCGTCTGCCTCCTCTCTCTGTCTGAACGCTCCGTCGCCTGTCCCCCACCTCCTCCATCCTGATGAGGATAATTAGTCATTAGTCAGGTGAGGGAGAGACGGAGGAGAGACACGGGAGAGCGCCGAGAAAGGTTTTCTCAAAGTGCAACCTCATCTGATTCACCAAACATCGAGAAAACCAGGAGGCCGCACGAAGACGACGGTGGGATCCTGAGGAGATCGTGAGGAGTTTCCTAAAAACACGATGGACGGGTTCAGATCATCCAAGTAAAGTTTGGACAGATTTATACGGAAATAAAAGTATAAAACACAAGTTTACAGTCATAAATCAGGGTTATAATTTAATCAACTGAATCAGAGGAAGTTTTAAAATAAGATAAAACGGTCAGAGCAGAAGGACGTCTGCAGGAGCCATCCAGAGGAACCGACGGGATGATGGAGATCGAGGACTCAGAGAAAAGACAGGAATTGCGAGAACTCACAAGAACCTGCAGATTCACGTTCAATCGCGCGATAACGAGTTGTCTCTCTAAAGACAGACACATAGACATATAAGCAGTAGATTGTGTCCTTTCAGAGGAGGAAATCTACTTCTAGACTTCTAGAATCAGCATCTCCTCATCCATGGTGTCATCGGGGTGAAATGACGTCTAAAAACCTTTCACTTGTTCGTCTCCGCCCGTTTGCATGGTGTGAAATACGATCCTCCTGAAACATGGAGTGTTTTATTTTGAAAAGAAGCCGGATGTTTTATTTTGAAAAGAAGCAGGATGTTTTATTTTGTGTCTGTGCCCGACTTCCTTTCCAGCACGGGTTAATCTGTGCTGAATTTATCCGCCATGCTCCGGCGTCCAGAAAAAATAGAACTCTTGAGATCAGCTGAGGAGTCCGGCGATCCGCAGAGGAACGGAAAGAAGTCGGTGTAAATTGACACGTTAACTTGAATGGTTACGATCAGCTACGATCAGAGGATACGACCTTTTAGGAGACGATCAGGATGAAGGTTGAAATTAGGGGTTAGTGACTCTGACGGGACATTATGATTCAAAGTGAAGATAGAGAGGAAAACACGGTCTGAACCTACAGCAGAAAACCAACTGAGAGCTCCAGATATCTGCGTACAGCTCTATTCTGCACGCTTCACCTTCTCAGAGTCTCTCTCTCTCTATTTCTCTCTCTGTCTGTCTGAAATGAGCCTCCCCAAAGTGGGAAATTGGACATGAATACTCGGACCTCTGCGTGTGTTACCTCACACACCTTCTGACCAGGATCCCGGCCCTCCGCTGAAAGCTAAATTCAATCAAAGCCAACGCCACTGTGATCAAGGCGCGGGTTTCTCAGTTGCTCTTGGCTCAGACTCCACACGCTTTGAACCCAAACCGCTGAAGGATATGGAGAGGTAGACTAAAAACACACACCGAGTCCCTGAAGGCTCACTGGCGAGCCTCTTTTTTTTGTTTTTCATATATTTTCGCTCTGCGTGAGCCGGGGCCGTGGGGAACCCTACGCCGGAGCGTTTATTGATCCTGAGCACGGTCCTCCAGAGCCCCTGCCTCTCCTAACATTGGGCACATATGAACTAACACAGGCGCTGCAGTTTTTCATTATGTGAAATGTAGATGTGATTGAGAAATTCTGCCTGATTCGGGGGCCTGGAAACCGCGCTCTGAAAGCATTCCTGCAGAAGTGAAAGAGCTGACGGAGCCTCCGCAGATTAAAGATAACAACAACACAATTTAGATTTTTAGGCGTTTGAGCAAACACGGACTTGTCATCGCCTCCCTCCGCTCCCTATGATGATGTTACGGCTTATATGTCTTCTTTCCTTTTGTGTTTGTCAGCGTGGCGTTTATTCAATTACAGCTTTTCTCTGGATCTTTGAATCAGAGTCAGATTTAGAAGAAGTGCTGACCCCAGACCGCCGGCACCACCCAGACGCCGCACAGATACCCCGCTCCGAAACCAAAACTGCTCCTGAGAGGGCGGATGATTTGGGATCCGGAGATAGGAGCAGAAATTGGAAATAACACGGTGATAAGGAGGTTGGAAAGGAAGGGTCCGGATTTAGGACGGACTTAAAAAAACTGTTTGTTAGAGTTGGAGATCTGTCCCATGAGGTGAAGACTGTGATCTTGAACCAACTGGATGACCTTTTGTCATATTTGACCTTTTGTCATATTTGACCTTTTGTCATATTTGACCCTTGTGTAAATATTGTATATATTTAGTATTTTTAGTCTGCATTGTACATACTTCTTATATTTAATTTTATTTTGTATTTTTTTGCTGCTCTAACATGAGAATTTCCCAGGTTGGGATTAATGAAGTCTGTCTGTCTGTCTGTCTGTCTGTCTTATACAGTGTTGGAGACAAAAACATCCACTAAAGGTCCATTTTTCCTCTTAATTTGACCAGAACTTTCACTGTATTACAGCTAATGACATGATTTTTACTGACAAACTTTATTTTTCCATATAATATGAAAACATGATTTCATAATTGTCTAAAGGTCAATAGTAAACTGTCAGCAAATTTACTACCCTTTAGCAGTATCAGTGTCTGTTTTCAGTCATTAACCTTTACTGCTGTAAAAATATATCAGATAATTATTTTTTCAATTTTTTTGCATAAATCTTTAATCAACCTCAGTCTTGATCAAAACAAGTAAATTTTATATATATATATATATATGTATGTAAAATATTTAATCTTTTAAATGCCAATTTAAAAAAGAAAGTCATTGATATACAAAATGAGCTTTTTTTCGATATTAAAAGTGATCGGACAAAGAACATTTTTCATGTTATCACAGTCTCGGACATGTCTTAGATCAGTAACTTTAATGACTTTTAAACATATTTAGTTTTCGTGCATCAACAGATTTTCATAAAAACTTCCTTTTATGGTCTTAGTGTCTGTTTTTGCCCCATTGACTCCCATTATAACCACATGTTTTCAATGCAGAGACATGACACTATATAAATATAATGTTTACAGTCAGGGTGATCAACCCTGTTCAGAAGGGATCAAATTAGGTCATTTTACTGTTGATCACCTGGTTCACACATTTACACATTACAGAGGCCTGATGGATTACTAGACTAGTTTCTGTATCTGTATAATGGAGTTTAGGATTTAGTAGTTTTTCTGGACTGAAGTTGCTGAACAGATTTATGCAAAAAAAGTAGAAACAAATATTGATCTGATATATTTTTAAAGCTGTTAAACATTAGTGTCTGAAAACAGACACTAAAACTGCTAAAGGAAGTTTTATGAGGGTTAAAAACTCCTCATAGAAACTTCTTCGTTATTAAATTTATCTAACTCTCTCGATCTGAGTCCCGCCTCCTCGTTTCGAACCCTCACTTCATACTCTCCATGTTAGACCTGGTCCCACTCGTGTCGCAGAAACCAGGATCTAACACGTCACTGTGGGAGCCGTCCACAGCTTCTTCAGTCTTAATCAGAGCAGCGGGTTCGAGCTCAGCGAGGATTTGGACGGAGAGCAAAGAGCCGAGTTCAGCCCGGTGCCGCTGAAGCTCTAATGTGGTTCCTGGTCTATATTTATTCGCCGTATTTATGTGAGTCCTCCTTTTTCTGAGAGCAGGACCCGGAGTGATGGATTAGTTTGTCAATGAGGTCTGAGTATCCTGAGGGGCTGTGGAGCTCTGACACAGCATTAGTCAAAGAATGCAGCGCGGTACCATATGTTGGTGCCTGAGCCGCCGTGTCCTACATGACAAGCCATTATGGTGCTGCAAAACTTTGAACAGAACCAGCACGGCCCGGGGAACTCAGGCATCTGATACGTCAGGAGAGGACACACGCAGATCTCTGTGGACTTCCTGTCGGGGGGTGAGATTGCACAACTCAGCCCCTGATTTAGGGAGTAAATGAAGGCTGAGTTTAGGACTGGGAAGTTTGGCCCAAAAAAAAAAAAGGTCACGATATATTTTGTCATATCGTCCGATCTCGATTAGTATCACGATTTTTCTTTAAACTGCCGGTTTTAAGGCATCTGAACTAAAAACTAAAGAAACTTGAGATTATTTCAACATTTTATTAACATACAAAACTACAACAACACTACATACAACACTTTAACTCAACAGAACAGCAAATGTAGATAAATGTTAAATAATACAGTGAATTAGTTTACAGTCCTGAGAGTTTCTGCAGGTATGAAAGACCCAAAATAAACAAATCTCCCCTCAGAGATCATGAAGACGCCTTAAATGTAAACATTAGATGATGTAAACGTAGATGATATGATTGATTACTTTGGTCTGGTGGCTGCTCCGCTAGTTGTAGCTAAATTAAGGTGACCAGACGTCCCCGATTTCCGGGGACAGTCCCCGTATTGGATGACCTGTCCCCGGCAAAAACTGTCCCCAAAAATGTCCCCGATTTAAGCGTTTCATGAATGAGAACAAAAATGTTGCGTGTGGGTTCGAACAACGGTTATTACAGCAGGTAGGAAGCACAAGTTAGCAGTCCTGAACAACAGTTTTTACGGGGTTATTACAAGTCGGGCACAGACACAAAATAAAACATCCGGCTTCTTTTCAAAATAAAACATCCGGCTTCTTTTCAAAATAAAATAAATATTGGAGCCGTCCTGGATGCGGTGAAAATAAGGGGTTAGTACACACTGTTGTTGGGATCACCTGGGCTCTGTATGCTGGATCTGGGTGCTGCAAGAAGTCCTGGAGTGGAGTCTGGAATGGACTGCTTATATCAGGGATTTTAGATGCAGGCCGATTTAATCTGGTATTTGTTTTTTTTTTTGCTGATATTGGACAGATATCCGATCAGTCTGATCACATCAGTCGAGAAAATGGGACATTTGGTAAACCTTTGTTTTAGTTTCGTGGAGAGAATATTAAACTCTACCATCATCTATGGAGAACAGAGAGAGTATTTATCTTCTCTGTGATGTCTCTATCACTGTGACGGTCACGTTTTATAAACTTTATAAACTTTTTAAATCACATAACATCAGAAACATGAAACAGGCCGAGTTCAGCACGTCTCTGACTCTGTTCTGCGGTGTCAAGAGTTCAGTCCACAGAACCAGAACATTCTTATGGTTCTGTTTTTCTCCTCTTTGAAATGTTTTTGCGCCTCAGAGAAACTGTGTGATGTTGATTCTGGAGAAAATGGATCACAGCTTCCTCGGCTGAGCAATGAGGTGTGGTATGCCGGGCCGACTGGCAGACCGCAGAAACACAGGAACTCGGGTTCTGAGCTGAGAAGGAGGAGGAATGCTGTGTTTAAATATAATCGGACTTCTCACTGCAGATCTGCAGAGGAGGGAGGAAAACCACCTCTCTGTCAGATTTCTACCCTGAATTATCCAATAACCAAAAAACCTGATATTTACGGTGAAACACTCTCATCCTCGAGGGGTTCAGGTCTAGAAAAGGTCCATTTTTAAAGATAAACAGGGAGTAGTCAGTAAATTTACAAACAAAACAGATACATCAAATATCTGATCGACTTTAAACTCGTCTCTGAATATGAACTTTAAGATATTTTCATAGTTTTCAGCTGAACCTGTTGCCTCTCTGTTCCTAGTGAAATTTTTCCCACTTTTCTCAGAGTTTCATGTGGAAAACAGCAGATATTTTTTTAATAAGAATCGATTAATGAACAGAAGTTTATCTGCCTCTCTACAGCAGGTGGAAATCTGCTCCCAAACCTCCTGACCTGTCGAATCACAAACCAAAACAATCAACAAACAAGTCAGAAATAAGATCATAAATGGTGCGAAAACCAACGACTTTACACCTCTGAACCTTTCAAAATAAAATACCAAAAATCAAAGTTTGTTTTAAAAGTTTCTTCCTCTCCAGCCTCCTTTAGCGCATCTATGCTGTTTGATTTCTACGCTCAGAAATATAGATTCAGGCGTTTATGGACACAGACGGTAAAATCAACTGTCAGCACGCCGTCCCAGTCGTTGGTCGAATTTTCTACGGTTGAATTTGTGTCGTAGAAACATCCTCACACAAACCAAACCCTGGATTTAGAGTTACGGGTTAGAGGCGCTAATTCCTGAAAATATCAGGACCTGGAATAATCTAGAAAACACCAGAAGGTCATGACTGAGAAGGACGTCAGAGGAGCAAAAGATCGAGTTTTCAAACATGTTACAGACAAACTTGAACCAGACCGAAGGGAACTTTTGGTGTCCCACAGTTCACATGAGGGGAATTTTCTACAATGGGACGCTTCCAGATGTGACACTGACACACACACACACACACACACACACACACACAAACAGAGGGACAAACATCCTCCGGTCTGTCCCTGCAGACACACAGACACACAGACAGACAGACTGACGTCTGTCCCCGGCTGACAGGAGCTTGGATGTGAGCAGCTCTTCATCTCTCGGCCACATTAGAGCGACACATGGAAGCGAGGCTCCCCGGGTGTTTGTGGCGGCTGCAGCCCGGTGAACTCTGGCTGAACTTCAGCCTCTGACAGCCTCCAGCAGGTCAGGGCTGAGCCGAGCGAGCGAGCACAAGCTGTCCATCTACAGGACGGCCATCTCAGATCCAACACACAGACATTTAAGGATCATGACTGCTGATCTGATCTCACTGCGATGGCATCACCTATTTCCTCCTAAAAAGTAAGGCCAGACCGATTTATCGGCAAGCTGATTAAATCGGCAAATTTTATTTTAGCCCGTTTGAGACTAAAAGGTAATCGGCCAAAACTTCAGAAATTAAATGCGGAGAATAAGATTCGGTTTCACTTCGAAAATGTCCCCTGACTTATCCTGTAGATGGCGCTACAGCGACCTCATGCCGATCTTCCTCCACTAACTACCTCACAGCAAAGCAGAGTGACGGATCTGAAGCAGCAGCTCAGGGACGCATGGAGGAGAGTGGTCCACCTCAACGGGAAATAAACCAGTTTGTGAAAAACACAATAAGTCAACAAGTTTCAGTTCAACCCACTTCACCATGTTCCCCGCTGTGCTGGTCTCGGTCACACCGAGTTAACGCTGAAGCACCATGGGATATGAAGCTAAAGTTAGAGTTAGCCACCTGCTGTTAGCCTGTTAGCTACACTGTTAGCCGTGTCAGTAACGGTAGAATAAACAACAGAACACATTAGTGATCGAGCGACTTCTCTAACTGAGGCAGCTGCATGTCTGCGACTAAGACCGGACCGGAAATTAGGAACGGGAGTGAAGACGCGGAGGAACCGAAAACGCTTTTCTGTTCCGAGCCGACAGTACATCGAGTTTTCCTCATTTTGAGTTGGAAGTGTTTACACTTTACACAAAATACCTCATTATTCTTTTTCAGTTGTTTTAGCAATAAAAAGAATTTGAAATGAGTTTTCTGCCTTTAATTCTTTGAAGAAGTGTTTGAAAGGCTCAAAAGCAAAAATAAGTAAATATGTAGATATAGAATAGAATAGAATATTCCTTTATTGATCCCTCATGGGGGAATTTTTTTTGCCACAGCAGCATCACAGACAAAGATAGCGCAAAATAGATTTATAAAAATAAAGATTGCAATATTAAGAACTTAAATAAATGAAATATTTAAGAAAAAAATTAGAAAAAGGAAAAAGGGAGAAGAAAATAAAATAAAATAAAATAAAATAAAACTATATACAATATACACAATTTAAGTACCAGAAAAAAAGTGGTGGTGTGAGTCCAGTTATTGTTTATCTTAAAGTCTTTATATTATTTAAATCAACAAAATTTTAAAACTTTATAAAAAAAATTAAAAATCGTCTGATTATTAAGTAATCAGATTTTTCCCCCTTAATAATCGGTATCGGCCCCAAAAAATTCATATCGGTCGGGCCCTACTGAAAAGATAATGGAGACTCCTGGATAGCGAGGTGTAGCATCCACCAATCAGCCACTTAAGCCACACCCCCTCATCAGTCTTCTTATTATCACCTCAAACACTCGACTTGTTTGTTTCTGTTCAAACTTCTGGAGTGAAGGTCACAGAGGTCACTTTGACTTTTGAAGCTCTTAAAGTATTTTTGACGTTCAGAACCGTTTAAAGACTGAAGATCCCGACTTTGAAAACTCTGGCCTGTTGTTGTTTAGCGATATTTCCCGTGTTTGTACTTGAGCTAACCTGCTGCTCCTCGTGCTCCTGCGCTGACATCATGGCCTCGCTCCGATCTGATATGAAAACACTCGGAAAAGCCGCTCTCAGCAGCTCTCTTACTCATCTGTTACTGCCTGGTCGTCGCCTGGAGCGTCCTCCTCCTTCCCTGCGATCAATTTTCAGACGGTATGGCGGTTTGTGATGCGTTTTGTCAGAGCGGTTGGATTGAGACGTACGGGTGACAGATGGAGCAGGAATGTTCGATCCCTGCAGGTGAAGTCAGAGCTGATCGGGGCAGGATCCTCTTCACCAGCTGTTCGTCAGCGGCGGCTGCGGCGTGCAGGGTTAGCGTGTCGCTGCTTGCCGTGCGTGCGCGTGTGTGTGTGTGTGTGTGTGTGATATGTGTATATGTTGGGAAGCAGCTCCTCCTCACCCCCCCAGTGTTTGTGAGCGGCTCTGTGCGTCGTGTTTGCATGTTGATGCACGCTGTGAATGCGTGTGGGTAAAGGGAGAGTGCATGTCTGAGTCTGAATGTGGGAATGGTTTTTATTTCACTTTGGAGTCGATGTTTTTAATAAAAATCACAAACGCTGACAGTTAAATATTTCTGTAAAGAAAAGAAACTTCAAGATTTCTTTGAGTCTGAGAATTAAAATCATGTTGAAGAGTTTTTTCTTTGAGGAGGTCACAGACTGTAAAAGCTCCTGGAGTTTGTTTCGTTTATTGACTCACTAACAGGAGGTTGAATTTGGTGATTAAGAGAACATGATGTGACTGAAAGCTGGAGGAAACAGCGACATAAATAAGTCTTCAGTGCTGAGTGTTTGTGTTTGATTATCAAGATAGACGTTCTCGACCTTCACAAGTTTAACACCGCGCTGAAACTAGACCAGGAAAAGCTTAAAAAATACTTAAAGGTGGTGTAGTCAGGATCTGAGGAAGTTCCAGTTTTCCCCTCAGCTCCTCCTCTCCCCTCAAGCCCCGCCCACAAACAGACGCTCCTGCTCGCTCGTATCGTTCCAATTAAATTCAGATATAATGCAGATAAATCCTTCAGATCATTACAAATGGGGCCCAGTCAAGGTGAAAGTCAAAAGCATTGGCGCTACTGTAGATGCCAACAGACTACCAGCAAACACAATGTTTGCAGGACTTCTACAACGAGGATAAAGTGACATAGTCCAGGACCCGAGGGAGGACAGTTTAGCGATGGCGCTACAACACGCTACAGCAGGTCCGTTTGACAAGAAACACTTCTGTTACAGACACTTGTCTTACTTTGTTAAAGCGGTTTACCTGTCCAGCAGAAAGGTTACAGGGTCACCAAGATCCCCAAGCATCCCCCATCGTTTATGTTGACCCGGCTTTTTAGCTCTTGTCCGGTCTACCTCAGTTTTAAGCGCCCGTTAGTCACAAAGTTTATCGTCTAAAGGCTGACGGCCGCTCTCATAAAGCGAGTGAATTGTACGTCGTTTCATTAACTTTTGGGGCTGATATAGAAAAAAAATGTTTTTATAACTAGTTTATTTTCCAAAAAGCTGTAAACATTTTAACATGGGGCTCTATGGGGTCTGACTCACTGCAGGAACCAGCCTCCAGTGGACACTGGAGGAACTGCAGCTTTTTAGCCTCAGTTTTTAGCACTGGAAGTTAAACTCCTCTAAGATTTTGGTCCTTTATTTAAAATTGTATATCTGTTTGTCGTTTTGTCGTTGGTGTTCTCCGTTTCTCTTAACTTGGTATTTTATTGAACTTTCCACAGTGAGGGTCTTAAACGTCAAAAACTGAGAGGGTCTGACATGAGAAACAGCTGCACTCGTTTTATTACAGTTAGTGGATTATAAGGCTGCGGGATCAAGTACTCATGCATGTGTGTGTGTGAATAATACAGATAGTGCTCATGCATGTGTGAATAATAATATTGTGCACGTTGACATGACAATGATTCTGAGTTTGTGTTTTAAATGAGTTTAAAAACATTTAAATATGTTTTAAAATCTAAAAGGTGTAGACGGGACTGTTTACTGGTTTTTACTGGTTTTTACTGGTTTTGCATAAAGAGCATATTTAAGTAAATGTGTGTGTTTAAAGTGAGTGTCAGGTGTGTGTTTGCTCTGCAGCATAAATATGCATACAGGAGTGTGTGTGTGTTTATGTTGAACACACTGTCTGCAGGTTTCAGGAGATACTGAGGAGTGTGTGTGTGTGTGTGTGTGTGTGTGTGTGTGTGTGTGTGTGTCTCAGTAATAAGTGTACGAGGTGTCTGCTGGTGTTCAAGGTGAGGAGGAGGAGGAGGAGGAGGAGGAGGAGAGGAGCGTGCAGCAGGCGGACAGGTAAAGGCCATTAGACCTGACTTGAGCGGTATTAGACGTGGTCAGACGTGCGCGGAGTCTAAAGCCTAAAACTCATCCCGTCTCTGCGTGACCTTTGCCACGATCACGGCGCAGCAGAAGGTTGAGGTCGATTGTTAAGGTTGAAGGGCTGTTCAGACTCGCCTTTTCTTTCTTTCTGCATTTAAAACAGAAACCTCGCTCCGACTGTGCCGAGAGAAAGCTAAAGAGAGGAGGAAGAGTCGGTGCGATTGCGGGAGTCGAGCTCCGAGCAGACACAGACTCCGAGGTTCACCTGTGGGAATAAAGAGCTGCAGGTTTCCTCTCTTTAACAGCAGCAGCTCCGTCTCCAACAGCTCGGCAGCACATATGGTCCTCTGCGTTCGCTGGCAGGTAGCATTCTGCTAAAACACCTTAGAACAACTGGCAGGGCGATACGCATTAGTCTTCAGAGATTTCACATTAACTGAACGTCACCTGAACAGAATCAAACTTTTCTTTTTTACCCCATGAAGGCCGGAGTCACAAAAACAACCTTTTTACGGTTTTATCTTCACAGTTAACAAAAACAGCAACTTCAAGAACACGCGCAGAAGTGGGAGAAACGCTCTGTAACACGACAACTGAACGGACACAAACAAGCTGCAAATACACAAAATACACAAAACTCTAACGCAGCAGAGAGCAGCTGCACAAACAGAGAAATGAACCTTTACTCTAAAAACACTCGTTTATGATCGAGAAGAGGCCAAATGAAAAATGGAGTTTACTGTCGCTGACGTACAACTCCGGTTCAAGTTCAGACGCTGTGGAAAATACTGCAAAGACGTCATATCAAAGTTAAAAAGAGTTGACGGTTTCAAAAGTTCACTGTGTGACGCTGAAACAGCAGGAGGAACATCTGTGAGGTCAGGTTAGTCACATGACTGACCTCCAGAGAGGCGGAGTCTGTCAGAGGGAAAAATGGAAGAGGTTCAGGACTCTGTGAGAGACTGTGTGAGTTTCAGAATAAAGTTCCTGAGTGGATTTCAACATTTACAGAACATAACATCATTCAAAGAGGATCTGGAGAAACCTCTGTACTAAAGAGACAGGGACCAGAACCAGGACTGGATGGTCCTGATCTTCAGGGCAGTAAAAACAGACAGAACTCTGGAGTGGAAATCACCGCATGGAAGGACAACTGGACTTAGAAACGTCTCAACCAAGTCCAGTTGTCCTTTTAACGAAGAACTGGAAATCATAGATGCTGAATCACTGATCATCCACTAATGAGGCTCAAACTGAACCATGAGAGAGGAGGACACCCAGAACCAGAACCACCTGAGACTTCTCTGAACTGTCCTGAGGTTACAGCTCGATGGGAGATCGTTGATTCTCAGCCTGATGGTCCGGGTTCTTAATGTGGGGCCCTTTCTGGTCCCTGGGGGACAAACACTGTTATTGGAGATCATGGACCTCACATCCTGGACTCTGAAGAGGAGCAGGACCACCGGACTAGTTCAAACTATTTTCATTTCAATGAAATCTGATTTAGAAAAACACCAAACCGAGCGTTTTGACCTTCAGAGGGAATTATCCGATCATACTCCGACTTCGCTGGTCACATGGTAGAGAAAATCGGATTCCGATCTCATTATCTGGGTGTCTTAATCGTAATTCTCCGACTCCGATTATAGTCGGACTAAAGTGTTTACATGACCTTCAGTTGTCGGATCTTAATCGGAATAAGGCGATACTTCGTTATTCTCGAGTGTCATGTAAACGGACTGACTGAGGATCCTCCTGGTCAGAATAAGAAGTTCAGTGTTTGTCAGAGCGAGCTCGCTCTCCTCTGCAGGAAGGATACGGCGAGGGTTCCCAGGCGGGGCATGTGAGGTATTTTTAGTTTGTATTTATGTGAGAAGTGTCTCATACGATCCAGATGTAAGGTGCTGGAGAGAGACCACACGGAGGCCGGTCTTGACCTCTGCAGACTCACCTCGTCATCTGCAGACGCCACCGTGAATCCTCCAGGAATAGGTGCGCTCCACGAACCCCTCAATGCGCTCATTTGGCGAGCGGTTTCCCCTGTTTACACGAAAACACGTGATGACCTCTCCTCCCTCCATTCTCTCGCCTCCGCACCAAAAGACGAGCTGAAAGCAAATCTGTTTCTTGCAACTGTGTAATCGTCTCCATATGGGAGTCCTCGGCTCCAAGTCGACCACTAAGAGAGACCATAAACCTTTGAGGTGCACACGCAGCGGTTTGCAAAGTTCAGCTCTGAGAACAAGTGAGGATCATGGGACAATGGCGGAGGATTTTCATTCTGAGGAAACAAATGAGGCCGAACAAAAGTGTCCGCACAAACAGAGCCAACTACTCTGCATCTCACCACTTCGATACTCGCCGCTCTGCACGACTCGTATCTGCAGCGAGCAGTGCGAGCCTGCATGTGTCACATAAAGTTTGAAGATGCCGGTGATGAAGAGCAACTGCTGCAGAGAGGGAGCTGGGGCAGGCTGGCGAATGCACCTGCAGTAAGTTAATCAGTCAGTGTCTGGGGCGGCTTATACAGACCAGCTGTGCAGCTCGGCGCTCCGGAGGGTCCCCTGGAAAAGCAGCACAGCTCCCCTCACGCTGGAATCGGGCAGATGATGAATTGGGAGCCAACAAAGGCGGCCATTCAGCCTCTCTAAAAAGCATATAACCAATTGCTGGTGGATGAGCGATGAGCAGGAATTATGCCCCGCGGTTTTATGTATTCCTCGCTCGCCGCCTGCAGAAGAGTCGCCCACGAAGACGACACATCAGCTGCTGAAAAAGCCTGACCTGAATTCAAGCTCTCTCAGATACTAAAGTGCAGAATGTGCATTAAAGCCGATCCATCCAGTCCTTCTCATTAACTCGCTGTGATTCGTGCCGCCGTGACGAGGAGCTAAAGGTAATTAATTAGCCGTTTTTATTTCCCCGCAGCTGATTACACACACGGCCCCGTTAATTACAGCAGTGCAGCCTCAATTATAAAACAGGAAGTGATCGTCTGTTTTAAAAGGCTGGACTGGACTTCCTCACACGCGTGGACGCACACGCCGCAGGTAAAGGTGCTGAGGGGATTGTGTGGGAGGGGCCTGAAAACAGGAAGGAGTGTACGTGTCTGATCTATGATAACATAAGAGTGTTTAAGACTCTGTTGAACCGTAGACTGGAATGTTAGGAGTGGGCGAGCTACCTTAGTAAGATGGCCGCCATGTGAGGACGTCGGTCTCCATTGGCTAGTAGCGTGCGTAAGACATCTAACATTTATAAATATATATATGAGTTAATATTATGACCCTGATCTCAGACTGATCTCTGATTTCAGATTTGAAGGAGGAAGACTTCGATTGGTGCTGCCTCCTTAACATTTGTTTCCATGGCGACCAAACAACCAGAATAACGATATTTCTGTTCGTATCACTGAGCTCCATAAAAACATTCACAGTTCATACAAGTGTGAAGATCTACTGATTATCAATAGTTCAATTCTGGTCTGAAACGCTCCCGTGTTCAACCCTTCAATCGGAGAAACTACGGTGGCCTACAAGGACAAGAAGCTCCTGTAAAGTTTGATGAGTCTGATTATCAATATGTCCATTTTTTTACCAATAAACACAAAATAAAATCAATAATGTGGAGAGTTACAGGCAAAGTCAACGAAATGACTGAACACAGTAAGTCCACACACTTTTAACACACACACACACACACATAAACACACGCTCAATACACACACACACACACACACACGTTTTACGGCCGCCAGTTTTCACCGCGTCCAAAAATACGACAGATGACATCATGACGTCCACATGAGCCACGATGAAGCCGATGATCTACACCGAGCCTGTTTAACAACACTGACTGTGGACACACACACACACACACACACACACACACACACACACACACACACACACACACACACACACACACACACACACACACACACACACACACACTCAGCTGTCTGGATTTAACTGGACTAAAAACTGACAGTTGATGCAAATATTGGTGTTTAGTTTTGATTCATGGACACACAGGTACAGGTGGAGACACACATGTGGTCCATTTCTCTCTCTCACACTCACACACACACACACACACACACACACACACACACACACATGCACACACACTCTCAGTGGGTGAATTCCACAGGGACCACACATGACGCCTGCTGGTGTTAAAGCTGTTAGCCACGGTCTGAGCTGGACTTCATTCTCCAAATGCCTCCCTGTGGTAACTTGAACTCTTTGAGGAGCACATGGACGAGCGGAGTGCACTCCTCCTTCACTCCTCCACTCCTCCACTCCTCCTTCACTCCTTCACTCCTCCACTCCTCCACTCCTCCTTCACTCCTCCACTCCTCCACTCCTCCTTCACTTCTTCATCCCTCTGAGAGCCTCATCTGGACGTCAACACCTCCCACACAGTCTATTGATTATCAGCCTGATCGACCGGTGCTGGTTTGACCGTCCTGAAAACAGTCCGCTCCACCAGGACGGGATGAAACAGTCACTCACTCTTACACAATCCCAGACCTGCGAACCTGCAACGATCAATCAACAATTGATCAATGATCAATGAGACAGGCCACAAGTGTGAGGACGGATGAACTGGTTCAGTCGTTTCTCAGCGGCGGACGAACTTTCCTGTTAATTATTTAGTTTCTCTGAACGTCGCTAACCTGAGATTAGAAAATACGATCAGTGAGGAGCGTCTCTGCCTGTGGTGGTTTTAGCGCCCCCTGTGGACAAAGTGGTAACCCTTTTATTTTATCATGTCAGCTGACAGGAAGTCTGTTCTTTTGTCAAAGCAGGAAATGTGACAAATAAAGGCTTAAAATCTACAATTAAGAAATAAATTAACAGATAAAATCAAAAACTGATGAACGCAGAAAAATAACGAAATGATTCTGAAATGATTTTATTCAATTATATATATTTATATTTATATGTTTCTGCTAAAATACATATAAATATATCCAAGTATACAGAGAATATACAGTTTATATTTGTATACATTTTAATGTATATGCTGAATTTAGTATTTATGAATATTTCTTTAAATATCTAAATTTATAAACAATATAAACATCTTATTCAAATATACATAGATCTATAGTTACAATTCTGTTATTATCTCTTTAAATAAAAAATACATGTTTGTATTTTAATAAATGTAGGCATATTTAAATTAAACAAAATATTATATTCAAACTTTCATTTGTTTTTATGTAACAAGTTATACATATGTTTATGTTCAAATAAATTTTTAATCAATATTTAATATTATATGTATATTAACAAATAAGTACAGTTAATTTTAAAGTCACTGTCTATTGTCTAAACATAAAAGTAAATATGTTAAAGACACATTTATAGATTATATACTTAAATATTCATATCTACAGAACGAAATCTCTCTCTGTCTAAAGTTATTAAAGTTCAGATGTTTTTAACTCTTTAGGAGAAACTTTTGTTGTTTCAGAGACTTTAGTGTAATAAACAGAATGACACAGTAATGAAGTTAGAAATACTCTTATTAAAATTAACTTTATTAATCTGTTTATTTTAAAACACGTCACACTTTGTTTGAAAAATCGACTCTTCAGGAGAAACTGAACTTTTGTTGTTTCAGAAACTTTAACGTAATAAACAGACTGGCACAGTAATTAAGTTAGAAATACTCTATTCAAATTAACTTTTTAAATTAACTTAAGTCACGTTTATTTCTGCTCTTTATTTTAAATGTTTCATCTAAAACACGTCACACTTTACATAATCTCAGTTTTCTTTAAACTGTGTTTGAAAAATTGACTCTTCAGGACCTTAAACTGTGAAAAATAAACATAAATCTCACATTTTACTTCCATATAAACCTTCATTAACGTTTATAATGAATCACTGATGAATACATTCCTATTTTAAACCTGATTTTTATTTATTTTAAACGAGTTTAAATTCTCACCTAACCTGTGCGATTTCATTTTCCATGCATTAATAAACAGAGTGTGAAAAAGCGTGGATATGAGCTGATAGCTGAACTGTGAGTGTGTGAAAACGTCCTTTCATACCTCCAATAAAAGCCTCGTGTTAACACCGACTCTCTTCTTCTTCTACTCTTTAATAACTGCAGCTGCAGACCTCCAGTCCGTCTCTGCTCCACTGTAAACACTGAGCTGTGAGCTTTTATCAGCAACAAGATGATAAGATTCAATATTACAGCCGCTGTGAGTCTATTATCACACACACACACACACACACACACACACTCCTGCAGCAGCACTATTTTCATTTCATACACAGGAGCCGGCTCACCTTGATTATCTCTCTCTGACACCTCTATAAATGTCTGCAGAGCTCGGCCGTGCGCTCTCATACATATTTCTACAGATTTATAGAGAGCATGAGACAGCAGAGGGCTTACACACACACACACCACACACCACACACCACACACACACACACACACACACACACACACACACCACACACCACACACACACACACGGATCATCATTAACACTCTTATTCAAAAACACACCAAAGATATTTATGAACTCGATTCATTTTCACTGAAAATTTAATCAAACTGCAGTTTTATTTTGTTAATCTGACAGAATCTTCTTGTTTTTATTTTAAAATCACGTTTTTGTTTTAAAAATATTTTAAGTTTTATTTGTTTTTATAGTGAAAGTGTCTCAACCGTCAAAATAAACCTGTTTAGTTGTTTTTATACTTTTACATTAGAAACTTTCTGAAAAACCTACTCTGCCATAAACTTGACTGTGATGCTGTTTTTTTAAATACATAAATATATTTAATATAAAATCATATCAGATCAAACTCTTTATGTATTTGCATCACAAGCAGATCATTTTATCCAGATTTAAAGTTTTGCACGTGCCTGTCTCCATTTTTTTTAGCCTGGCCATTTGATTTCTTCATTTTTCCGCGTGTTTTGTCCGTGTTTAGGACTTCGTGACACTTATAAAGTGCTTTTCTGAATAAACTTCTCTCCATAAATGAATGAAAAGCATTATATAAATTAATTCAGCTTACTAACAAACAAATAAAGCACTAGAATAAAGACTTTGGCGTGTTTGTCAAAGTGTCAGGACCCTGAAGAGTGAATGTAAAAGATGATTTTAATCAGAATAAATCAAACTCTGAAGCTCTTTTATGATGAGCTCTCCTGCTGTGTGTTCCTCTCTCTCTCTATTGTCCTCCTGCACACACTCCTCCGGCGCTCGAAGCCTCGATTGCTAACAGATGATTCGGGGAAACGTCAGCGCTGTCACTTTTATTACTTCTTTAACCTTTCACGGCGGACAGTTTTACGGCTCTGCTCGGAAAACAAATAAAATCCTGCTGGCGTGTTCGGGGAGTTCGGCGGATTCAGATTGGAGCGTTTATTTCGAAATGTGGGAAGTTCTGAAGTTTGAGACTCGTGTAATTAAAGATCGGAGAAACATCTTTGGAAAAAACAAACCGTTAGATCATCTCGGACGGGAACTTTTGGGACTTTTTACAGACGACATGGGATGATCTGGACTAGATATGTATATAAAAAATAAACATTTATTTACTCTAGAAAACAAGAGATTAAAAAATAAAACAGTGATGTTCTTGTTTTTATTAATGTGGAAGAAATTATTGAACAGCTTCTGTTTTTCTGAACTTTGTCGTGTAAAAACTGCGACATTAACTAATCCAAACATGAACTCTGACCTCTCATTGGTCGTTTCTCATGTTTGTATATCGGCTCAGATTAGCAGAAACAGACGGTTTATACATGTTCCAGGGTTCCTGTAGATCCGTCATTAAACGTCTCATTTTCAGCTGCTGGAGGTTTTAAAGTTTAGATGATAAATGTCTAAAGACTCCCTGAAATTTTCACTGTCATGTTAGTGTTATTTAGTTTTATATAAATGTTAAAATGACGACTCTCTATACATTTAGCGTTAATATTCACAAACTGAATAAAGAAGAGAAAATACGAACTGAAGGAAATTTTACAACCAAACTGAGGTCTTTAAACGTGTTTTAACTACTTTAAAAGATTTTTAAGTGTATTTATGTTCTGTGTTTCAACTTATTTTAGCTCACCATGCTGCTCTTTGGCCAACTTTGGTCCTCCGGTTAGATTATACTGTCTAAGGAAGCAGATTAGGGGTTCGGTCCGGACTAAACAACACCTCTAATAACAGCTTACGAATTTGCGACTAAAAATAGATGTGTGCAAATTGTAAAATGTATTTAGGGTCACATGTGCGCATTAAAAAAATCAACAAATGTTTGTTTTCCTGTAAATATGGCGGTGAAGTTAGTTTCAGGTTGGATATATTTTCCTGTAAATACGGCGGTGAAGTTAGTTTCAGGTTGGATATATTTTCCTGTAAATACGGCGGTGAAGTTAGTTTTAGGTTGGATATATTTTCCTGTAAATATGGCGGTGAAGTTAGTTTTAGGTTGGATATATTTTCCTGTAAATACGGCGGTGAAGTTAGTTTCAGGTTGGATATCTGACGGACATTCTCTGAGGATCTACCGGTGTCTTCTCACTCTCCATAACCGGGAATAACAACAGCAGCGCGGTTAAATCTACTCGACACCCTCACTGTCAACGTCGGTGTTGAATAAGGGACCGTCAATAAATTATCGGTTGATGTTCTCAGAAAAGACTGTTTTCCTTCAATAGCTTCACTGTCATGTGACCAAAAGACCTAAAATTGATTATTTGATCCATTTTCATTGTGCCGCTAAAGTTCTTTGTGTGTCAAGCCCTGACTTACAAACCTGTGACCGCAAAAGAAACACTACTGACATATGGATAGGATTAGAGCTGAGAGACAGGATGTTCTGCTTTGTCCACAGGGGGCGCCAAAATCAACACTAACCACAAGTTCCCCACTGTAGCTTTAAAACTAACAGACAAACAGGGATTTTTTCAGTTCCTGCTGAAAACGGTTTATTCTTACGAGAGTTTTTCCTGGATGAAGACTTCATTTCCCATGAGCACCATCAGTGAATGTCCAGAAGTTCATGTGCAGACGTGAAGGTGTCCAAACAGAAGAGAGAGACACTTCCTGTTCAGGTGAAAAATGTTCCTTTAAAATTATTCACATGGTAGAAAATGTGAACTTCAGGTCGTCTCTGACTCTTCTGCACGCTTGAATCTCTTTGTTCAGAGTTTTTCAGCCTCACATGCAACAAACACGCTGCTGACCTACCTGCTGCTGCTGCTGGAGGCTCGAATCAAAATGGCGTCGCCCCAGAGGAGCGGGCTCGCCGTCCTATCCCCCTTAGCTCCTGTTGGGGAGCTGCAGAATCAAAGTGGTGCTCCTTGAATCTCTGAGGATGAGATAATCCTGTTTGCATGGACGCTCCGAGAGGAAACAGAGGCTGGGAGGGCGGACGGGCAGGGGAGATTAAAACCCCCAAAACACCAGAGAGCCTCTCAGAGCGAGGTTCAACCAGTGATATCTGCTGAGTGAGGCTCAGATTCAGAGGACACTGACCCCCCTCTTATTAAAAAAAAAACAATAATAATAATAATAATAATAATAATAATAATATTCTTTAAATGTCTCTGATTTAATAAAACAGCAGAGAGCGTCTGCAGGAGTCACAGCATGGAGAGAAGAAGCACAGAGGTGGAGACGCACACATTTATAAGACCAGTTAATCCATGTAGATTTACACAGCGTGGACACACACACACACACACACACTCAGCAGTGTGGGAGGCCTGAACATCTCAATGCCACTCTTGTTACTGAGCCGTGATAAAACAGCAGCGGACATTTGTGCCACAACTGCTCTGTCTGTCGGCCTCTCAGCTTGTTGACAGGCTGCAGGACGGAGGGACGCATGTGGAGTCAGAGTCTGCACCCCCCACCACTCTGTGTGTGTGTGTGTGTGTGTGTGCGGCACATGTACACACGCCTGCATGCATGTAAAGCCTACACCTCTGTGTTTGTGTAGCTGATGGTCTCATACATGTGTGTTACTGAGAATCAAAGCATGCATGAGTGACTATCACACATATACAGAAGGACGTCAATACTTTAAGATAAAGGTTATAAATCTGTCAGATCAGCTGTTTCTCCATGAAGACTAAAACCAACGACTGAAACTCTCGAACACGATGTTTCTCCACGGCTCTGACTGCAGAAAATAACATCTGAGTGACTTTAAATCAGAGCAGAAACACACGATCAAAACTTCAGGGTCTGAGTACCAGTGTTCTATTCTAACACTCTATTTCTTCTATTTCTATCTTTTTGTCTTTCAGTGTTTTTGATCATCTTGTTGGATTCACACAAATAAAGTTCATCACTGAATTCTTATCAGGGCTGATTTTTATAATCATGATTTATCTCAGAATTTAACGTCGATAGAAGTTCATGCAGACCTAGTTGGATGATTGAAACGCTATTATTTCACATGTTTAAATCTGACGGTGGTTTAATTTCTGAATTAACTCAACAGTATGATCCTGACGGTCACATTTAGTCTACGTTCACTCTGCAGGTTCTGATGCACAATTCGGATTTTTTGTTAAATCCGATCTTTCTGTGCGGTCGTTCACGTTACAGCAACGAATGTGAAGTGACCCTCATGAACACAAAGCACAAATATCTTTCCGCGCCTGTTTGTGTTGTTGAACAATGGTGACGTTTGTCTCATATTGATGACGTAAAGGTCGGATGAAGGCGACCTGAGCGTCACACTGCAGTCACATCAGATACATATCTGATTTATATCCACATACAGAAGAGGCCTGGGTCAGATTAGAACCAATCAGAACTGACCTGTTCACATATGAGTCACAGATGGTTAAAAAATCTGAACTGACCTGCAGTGAGAACGTAGACTAAATGACTCTGACTATATCACAGTTTTAGTCTACGTTCACACTGCAGGTCAATTCCGATAGAAAACCAAAACTGTGGACGAAGAGACAAGAATACTTTCATCTATAAAAGTTCATTAAAATCTGACAATTAGAGGAGAAATCTTTCATTTTACGAAGGAAGAAAAGTCGCAGCATAGATTTCTTGACATGATCCTGGTGTTAAACTGACAGTTTAGATCGTTTGTAAAAGTGACACCAAGAAGTTTGAGGCGTCTCACCATCTTCACCTTTTTGTCGTTGATAATGAGAGGGAGATGGGTGGATTATAATCTCCTTCATTCTGGAGGCGTTTAAAATAACATTGTTCATCTCCTCCACTGAACTCGGTTCTATAAAGAGAGTTCATCCTGTCACAGACAAGGAGTTTGTTTTTATCATAATAAAGGATAACACAGTGAGGATGAAGTGTCCCATCAGTGTCAGTCCGGTCTGCAGATATTCTTAAATAAAACTCTGATTAAAACAGCAGCAAACACACTCGTCAGGAGTTCAGCTTTGGCTGTTTTTAGATATTAACACGCAAACTGAGAAGCAGAGAGAAGACCTGCTGACGACCGTCTGATCAGCTGCACCTGTCTGCTGCATTTCTGGACTCTAATTACCATTAATACCATTAATAAACCCTTATAACTGTGGTTCTTTATTGGAGTTTGGTTTGTTTTAAAGATTTGTGTTTCTATGACTTCGCAAATAATAAACTGAACAATGTAAGAAAATGGATGCAAGACTAATTTCTGCAAAATAATAAACCGGTTAGTTAGAAGAAGCTGAGAAAACCGAGGAGGAGTCAGAGAAATGAAGCTTTTCCCTCCTGCTGTGAGAGCGTCTAACCTCTAAACAATCAGCTGACTGCTTCAGACCTCAGATATGATCCTTTTGGTCAATAATGAGGTCCAAATCTGATCTGTGCTCTGTCTTTTCAAAATAAAAGCGGTCAGAGTGATCTCAGTGTTGAGAAGAAAACAGGAAGTCAGGAGAAGACGGTCGTGTTCCACAGATCTGGATTAAAACGCTCGCTCGACTGTTTTTAGAGAAAATACAGAAAAGTTTAAAGAATTATTTTGACTGTATTAAATACATGAATCACCCCGCTCCAGTCTGACAGACCTCCGTCTCTGTCAGTGTGTGTGTGTGCGTGTGAGTGAACGAGTGAGTTCATGTTTTCATACTGTACATGCTGACAGTTGTAGATCAGCTGCAGTGACTCTGCTGCCTCTCTGTTTATTACCTTCATTTGCATCTAAATTAAAGCTGCAGTGTAGCTGCAGGCTGGACCGTGCAGGGCGGACACACACACACACACACACACACACACACACACACACACACACGCACGTATCTCCATATATAGAGCCGGTGTGTAATTGGTAGGGAAATGTTAATGTGTCTAATTGTAGAGAAATTTGCATGGCTCTCTGTGATTTCACACACTCTGCCTTCATGATGCAATTATGCAGAAACACAGGAGTGTGTGAATACATTAGAGCCTCACCTCACCTCTGCGTGTGTGTGTGTGTGCATGTGTTCCTATTGGATCATTACTGAGGCCTCCTGTCTGTCTGTCTGCACAACCACAGAAGAAGAAGAAGAAGAAAACAGGTAGAGGCAGAGATCCCGTCAGCCTGTCACAACATTTACCTCTGAATCTGACAAATTGATCTGAGCTTTACTCCAACCTTCTGTTTGCTCCTTCCTCCCTCTTTTTTTAAGAGCAGGAGCAGCAGGAGGAGGAGGAGGAGGAGGGTAATTCTTCCTTTGGACAGGCTCCAGAGCAGTTATAAAGGAGACAAACTCTTCCTATCAGGAGAGAGGATGAAGCTGCAGATGACAGATGAGCTGCAGGCTGCAGGAAATAACCGCCTCACATCAGGAAGAGGAGAGCACTCGATAAGTAATTTAGAGAGCGATAATTACACCCTACATCCATCTATCTATCTATCTATCTATCTATCTATCTATCTATCTATCTATCTATAATAAAGGACAGATTTTAGGACTCATTTTCTGCAGAGATGTTCTAGTTTCTAGCCTCTTTTTCAAACTCACAAACACACAGAAAAATTCAGGTTGATGGAAAACTATTTAAAAAACTTGCAAAACATCTAAATTAGAGCACATGACGTGTTTTTGGAGTATTTCGACAAACTTATTCTAACAAATCAGGAGGATTTTGACGTGTTTTTCTGACCTCAGGTTGTAAAATTTGAGTTTTAGTTTCATGAATCAGAGTTTTTTTCTTAAAGTTGAAAATGACTTATTTTCTTTAATTCATTAAAATCTTGAGATGCACCGATCCATTTTTTCTGATACCGATACCTGGGCTGAGCTAATCAGCCGATATCCAATACTGATCCAATACTACTGTTGAATGAATGAACTGTATACCTCACTCTGTGATTGAAGGCATCAGGTTTGACATTAGACTTGTTAAAGTAACAAATTAACACAGATATAAATTTACTTCATGTTATTTATTTAAAAATTTCACATTAACACACAGCGAAAAGAAGGAAGTCTTCCATGTATTAAAAGAAAAATTAATCGGAATGGATCGGAACGCTGGATCGGCGTCATTCATCAGATATCCGATCCAGTTAATTTGTCAATATTGGATCAAAATATCAGATCGGTGCATCCCTATTAAAAAACAACCACTTTAAAGGGTAATCCTGATTCATATTAGACATACATATATTTAAAGGTTTAGATTAAAAACATGTTGGATTTTTGTTGATATTCTGTTTGTTTTTCAGCGTCATTTGGAAAACACGGGAGGTCCTGACGGTAAAAAACGGACAAAATCAGGATTAAAGAGGAGAAATGATTTGGTTTAGATGTTTGTTTCTTATTTTTTATATCAAAATTATAATTTTAATGAAACTAAAATCCTCATTTGGGGCGTTTTTGTGGAGGAATCACGACACCGTTTTTAGGCCCTGCACGGCCTTTGTCCCTCACACACACACACCTGCAGCCACACTAACATCACCTGTGTGTGTATGTGTGTGACACACAGACGGAGAGCTAATTTCATGCTCTGTAACACTCTGAACAGCAGCTGATAGCGGCGCGCGCGCTGCGTAAATTCTCCTCCTTTTCCTCAAAAACACTTTTGTATGAATATGGATCCAAATGTCCCACTCACGTGAACCAATGAGCTGCGACCCCTCCTCAAACACACACACACACACACACACACACACACACATACATTTAAAAAACGTCTCGGTGTGTTTCCTGTTTTTCTTTTTCTGATATAAAAGGGTTTTTATTTGGAAACATGGTTAAAATGTACATAATATAACCCCCCCACACTCCTCCTCCTCCTCCTCCCATCGTCCCCCGCGCTCCTCTAACATATAACCACAGATAGTCGGATGTGACCTGCCAAAATAAAAGCATCACCAGGACGCACAGAGAGGCCAAACTCTGTTTTTTTCACAGTTGAACACAAATCTGTAATCCGGAGAGAACTGCTGTAATCCTGAGAGTTTAGAAAGAAAAACAACAGAGGAATAAAAACTCTGAGAGAGAAAAATAAGAGGCTCTGGAGACGTGAAATAAACCCTGAAAATAGTCAGGACTGTCATTTTATGAACTCAGACTAAAAAGTCGATTAATCGTCAGGAAAATATTCAAAAACGTATTTTAGAAAATCTGTTTCCAGACTTTCAGATTCAGTTTTCTTCTGAGCTCCAAGGTGAAAATAAACATAAAAGAGATTAATTCAGATTTGGGAAAACTGTGTAGACATTTTCGACATTTTAACCGAATTATTCATCAATTAATCGCAAAATAATCGGCAAAAGAAGTGCGCAGTTTAAGGGATTAAAACACGCTCTAGAGTTCGATTTATAATCCGGAGAGAATGACTCTCACATGGAGACTTAAGGTGGTATTTTTAATGTTTTAAATCTGGTTTTCTTTGACGTTTTTTATTTTCCTTTTTTGTTTCAGTTTTTAAGCGTAAAAATGTGAGCCTTATTTTAAATATTTTACTTCTTTATGAAACTAGAAAAGTCAGAAAATATCTTTAATTCTGCAGAAACACTCCCTCCTTTAAGATTTCTGGAACCTTCCTCTGCAGGTTCGGGTTTGTGTTTTCGTTTTTGGCTCTTGGATTTGCGTTAATCTGCGGGTGTGAAACCTCTTCAAAACGAGCTGCAGGATTACAACAGTTCTTAGAAATCAGCTGGTCCAGAAGAGAGAGAGAGAGAGAGAGAAAACCTGATGGAGTGAGAGGGAGGCTGTGGCTGCTCTGTTTGGAACCACAAAGACACGAGCTGAAGGAAAGAGAAAGTGCCAGAAACATCAGCTGCTGGCTGCGTGGAGGAGAAGAGGAGGAGGAGGAGCAGGAGGAAGAGAGGAAGAAGAGGAGGAAAATGAAGAAAGGGGGGTCCTTTTCACTTTCAGCTCACAGAGACAGAGATGAAGAGAGTGAAGGATGATGTTTTTCTTTTTCTTTTTCTGTCTGTAAAGTTGGAGAAAGTGTCAGGCTCTGTTTCCCGAGAAGATCTTTGGTTTTTGGCGGCAGCTTCAGTCTCTGTCTGTCTGTCTGTCTGTCTGTGGAGAGGAGGAGGAGGAGGAGGAGGTGAGGAAGAGGAGGTCCGCTCAGCCCCCCTCCCCTCTCCATCATTAAATTAGATATCATATATTTACAGAGTACAGAGTGAAGGAGGAGGAGGAGAAGGAGTTAGTCCTGCAGCTGTATCCGTGCCGTGCGTCCTCCTCCCCGGTGTCCTCGGTGTCTCCTCAGTGTCCCCCCCACCTCCCCACCTCCCTCCCTCTCTCCCTCTCAGTCGCTGTCCTCCTTGTCCTCCTGGATGGTGGTGGTGGAATGGTTGTACAGTCCCTGCGCCATCAGCTGCAGCGCGAGCCCGTTCTTGAAGCCGCTGGCCTTCTTGATCTTGGCGCGCTTGTTCTGGAACCAGATCTTAATCTGGGACTCGTTCAGGTTCAGTTCCTGCGCCAGAGACTGTCTCCGCTGCTCCGTGATGTACCGGTTCACCTGGAACTCCGTCTTCAGCCTCTGCAGCTGCTCCGCCGTGAAGGCGGTGCGCGGCCGCTTGTCCTCTTTGCCGCTTTTCGACTTTTTCAGTTTCCGGGTCCTTGGGCCTGCAGTAAGGGCGAAGACACGAGAGCGGAAATATGAATATTCAGCGCAGAGAGCCGCGAACAGAGGCGATCTAGAGTCTAGACTGCACTCACTGGGTCGATTTAAAAATAAACAATTCACCGATCATCGATATATTTGTTAAAAATAATTCCAGCGATTAAATATCGAATATTCACGAACACATTCCTCACAACTTTAATCTTTTTTGTATTTGACTGTTTTTTAAATCTGTGTGTTCATGTTCATCCTGAACCGTCTGCCTTTAATTCCTGCCGACTCACGATTAATTGATCTCATCGATTAACATGAAAGAAAGTTTGATAATCCGATCATATCAACATCATCCTGCATTAAAACACACACACTCACACACACACTCACACTCACACACACACTCACACTGTATCATTCAAACACACACTCACTCAGAGAAAACTGCACGCTATTACAAGTATTACGGTAATTATTACACGTTTTTTTTAAATATCACAACGATGGAAAAACAAAAATCCTAATAATCATAATAATCAATGTAATTAATAATTAAGAAAGAGAAAAGCTCGCGTGGTTTTGGCGCGTCAGCTCGAGCTCCAACAGTCTGCTTCAGCTTTAAATAATCATCAATAATTTTAATAATTATTTATTTTGACGTCGATTTTGAAATTGTCTTTTACAAAATAATAATGATAATAATAATAATGATAATAATAATAATAATAAAGAAGAAAGGGTAGTTTAGGAAGAAACAGTAAAAAGGAACATGCGCAGACTGAAAGTGGAGCAGAATTAACGGTGCATCGATTTATTATTACTACTATTACTATTATTATTATTATTATTATAAATTAAATGAAACATCAGAGCCTCTTTAATAATCACTCATATTAACTGTGTTCCTGTTTGAGTCTTCAGACTGACTGAGATGATGCTGCACACACACACACACACACACACACACACACACACACACACACACACACACACACACACACACACACTACAGTAAATATGAATTAATGCACACTGAACTATTTTCATCATGTTGTCACATTTAAGCCCCTGATTTATAAACTTCTGTAAAGATATAAAAGAACACCAGTCCACCATAAACTCAGATTATTCCAGGGATTATTCAGATTATTATTAATGTTGTTATTAGATTATTTTATATTCCTGTTTAAATCCTGATGGTTAAACTCTGACAGTCACACTGTTAGTTTTAGCCTCACTCCTTCATAAGGTTAGTAAATTAAATCCAACATCTCTCTTCTCCTCTTCTCTGTTTTTATTTTTTTAGAAAATAATACATTAAATTCAACATGAAACGCTCAGAAACGGTTTTCTTTTATATTTGATCTTTAAATAAAAACATGTTTCTATTGTAGGGGAATAAAACAGGAATAAAACTGAAAGTAAAAGAGATTAAAATTCAATATTTAAGACTGAAATACTGCGCAGCAGCTCCGTAATACCGGATATTATTATAAAGTTTGTATGTTTTATTAGGGTCTACATATGGAGACGTTTATTATTTAATAAATATTTTCAGTTATTTTTTAGTCAAACAGGTTGAATGTTAAAAAGCTTCACATTCAGCGGATCACTGAAACATCTGAAGATGAAATAAAGATGAAAAACGCCTTAAATGCGCAATAATATCATTTTACTCTTTTGCCGTTACTAAAGTCCGTTTATGCTGTTGAAGTCTGTCTGTCAGTGTGTGTCTGTGTCTGTCTGTCTGTATGTTTTTAGTGTTTCTGTGAAGTCTGAGCCAAATCAAACACACACACACACACACACACACACACACACACACACACACACACACACACCTAATGAATTCAAAATGTCTCCTGAGCTCGTGCAGCTTTATTTACATTTATTTACCTTTAATTCCGCCACGAGCTCAAATCCGGTACAGGACCGGACACCTCACATACACACACATGTACATATATACACACAAGTGTCACCTTATAATGAATTTAAATGAGAGAGTCACACTCACACACACACTCAGTATTGTGTATATACGGTAATAATCACGCAGCAGCATTAGTACAAACAGCCGCTCATGTAACTGAAGTTCTTCACCTGCTGCTCGCGGTACAAACACACCTGAGAGGGTTCAGGTTTCCATGACAACAAAACACTAATTTATCCTTTTAATCAACATTTGGATCAATAAAAAACTGATTTAGTTTAAAATGAACTGGTGAGGTTTAAAGAATCTGATTTAAGAGTAATTAGAAAACACAAATATTGTTATTTTATTGGTTTATTTTAATCTAAAATTCTGGATCAATGTTTGTTTTTAAAGCTGATGAGTTATTTATGTTTTTATTTAAAGTCTTCAGGTTCTTTAAAGTAAAAGGATTAAATTCAGTTACAGTAAATGACAGTAAATACTGCCGTTTGATCCTGGAGCTCACATTACATTATTAATTTCACTCAAACTCTAATAAACTGGAATTATGAGAATAATCTGAAAACACGTGTATGTTGTGTTTCTGTGTTAAATTAAACTGGAGTAGATTTTAATCCGGTGTTTCACAGTAAAATACAGTAAAATTAAAAAATTAAAGATCAGGTAAAGTGTAAAAATAAATCTGAAACTAAATAACTTCAATAGTTTTTTTTAGAATATTTCTGATCATTTCCTCATTTTTACTGTCAAAATTCTTATTTTAAAAACATGTAATTCAGTAAATTTACAGAGAAAAAAGTAAAAACACCTTTTTATTATTTTGTTAAATTATAATTTCTTTTTGAGCTTCTCTTTAAAAATCGGTTTATTCCCCCACTCTTAGTTTAAATATGTAAATAAATTATCCACCTGTTTACTGCTGAATTATATCAAATATTAAATTAGAATAAGTGTTTTTAATATTTTACCCCCCTCCCCTCACGCGCTCAGCCCTCTTGCCTTACCAGATGAGGGCCTGTCCGAGTACCGGGTACAGTAGACCCAGGCGGGCCACAGTAGCGGCTGGCTCTCCGGTGTGGAAGTCCCGGAGCCGTTCAGAACCACCAGCGAGGAGGGGGTGTTGTCCCCGGCCCCGCCGCCCGTCCTCTCCTCGGCTTTGACCGCGCTGCTCCCGGTAGAACCGGCCGCAGCTGCCGCTCCTCCTCCTCCTCCTCCTCCGCCGCTGCTCTTTTTGGGACTCGTCAGGGAGGTGGAGGAGGCGGAGGAGGAGGAGCTGTCGGTGCTGCAGTTCGAGTCCTGGCACGGGGTCCCGGGAAGGCTCGGCCTGCTCACCGCCGGGTGAACGCGCTCCCGGCCGGCGGAGGTGTGCGCCCTCTCCCGCGGGCCCAGGCCGAGCTCCTTCTTACAGCCGAAATCCGGCCGCAGGATGTTGTCGATGAAGAAGTTGGTGGTTCTGTGGGCCTGCTGGGCGACCTGCAGAGGCAGGATGGGCGGAGAGGGCAGGCTGGGGGCCGGGGACACGCTCTCCGGCTCGCTGCTGTCCGAGCTGTTCGGGTCCCGCTGCTCCTCCATCGCTGCTGCTCTGAAGAACGTGGCTCGTGCGCTCTCAATCCACTTTGTGCGCCTGCGTTTGTATCCAAAATGTGCCACGAGGACGAGCTAACACATGGTGGGCTTCTCTCCGGAGTGCTGCAGCTCGCGGTGGTTATCTGGGGGACATCCTGGCTGCGTAAAGGCGCTCCGGCGCGTCATGGTGGCTGAGTGAACACTGGAAACTGTGATGGCTGCTTTTGCGCACAGCTCGAGCTTTTCACCGCTGTATGACAGTGGGCTCTTCACAAAGTCCTCACATCACATTACACACACTCACACTCACACACACACACACACACACACACACACACACACACACACACACACACACACACACACACACACACACACACACACACACACTCCAACCGGAGGCGCATGAATAACATCTAAAGGCGCAGCGGGCCAATCAGCGGCCGGGACACTTTTGGACATGGGGTGACGACGTCCAATAATGTCAGGCGTCTCTGAGCCAAAAGGGGAGCAGAGGAGCAGCGCGCGGCGTCACACACAAACCAAACAAGAGATTATCACTGCTCCGCGCGCTCTGCCGCCGTGTTACCGTGGATCTGTTACATCTTCACACACACACACATTCTCCACGATGAAGTCTGCTGCTGCTCTCAGAGTGGAATTCACCCTCTGGATCTTTAAAGTGGACCAAACACCCAGATTCTGATTTTATAAGTTTTAGATCTGATCGTAAAACCACTTCCTCTCTCTGAAATCTGCTTTAATTCACCAAAACCATCCTCTTTCCTCCCTGAACCCAAACTCTCCCTGCACATCCTCCACACTCCACATCTTCTCCCTTAGCTCATCTATTTAGAACAAAAACCCAGAGTCTATGCTGTTGAAAATGTCATATAAGGCTGGTTCTTTGGCAGACTGTTGATTGTTGATATGTTGACACCTACCCCTCATGCTAAACTAGGACTGGGCGATTTGGCCCAAAAGATGATCGGATATACTTTGTCATATCGTCCGATCTCGATTATTATCACGATTTTTTTTAAACTGCCAGTTTTAAAGCATCTGTACTTAAAACTAAAAATTAAATGGATAAATACTAAACAAAACGTTAAATAACTTTTCTTCTCAACAATAACATCTTCGGAGGATGACTCAGAGTCATGGCTGACATCTATTTTTCTGCCCTCAGCTCCACCTTCGGTTATTCTGTTTACTTGTCCAGCAACTTAAAGAAGTGAGCAGGAAAAGCTCGACTCTGATTGGCTGTTGTGACGCACATTTTCGCCAAGTTTGATCAGTAAATAAGCTCACAGCTGATCACCGTGATCGGACTGCAATTTATCCCGATCTTAATCCCGATCATATAATCGCCCAGTCCAATGCAGAACTGTCTGTCTTGTTGCTGGAGGACTTTTTTTAAAGCAGTAATTTTCATTTAAATCTATTTCACAACACTTTAAAAACTCCTCATAGGGTGTTTGGATGTCATGATGTGGTGAACAGTTGGGGTACTTCATAGAAGTGATAATACAGGCTGAAGCATCACTATTTTAGTCAAATGAAGACACTCTCTACAAGCACACCCATAACATGCCATCTACTGCTCTTTGCTTTCTCACAGCTCACCAATGAAACCATGTTGCCTCGTCTTAGTTGGGCTGTAAACATCCCAGTTCTGCTTCATTGACTAGTCCCCTTAATGTCTCCAACCAGATCCCCAAAGAGGATTTCTTTAAAACACTGAGGTTTAGAGCTGGATGGATGGCGCCTCCACCTCACCCTCCCTCCCTCCCTTCCTCCCTCCTTCCTCTGAGGTGTTTCCAGCCTCCATTGTCAGCCTCCTCTTATTGTCTCCAGGCCGGGCTCTGCGTAAAGACGCGCGTGTTATCAGTGTGCGAGGGGACGGAGGATAATTTATAGGTTTTAATTACTCCACATTCCGCCTGATCAGCCGGACGTTCATCACCTGACTGCGGGAGGAAAAAGCTGCTCAAAGGCTCTGTCACCGTCCGCGCGCCAAACACTCCATCACGGCGCGCGTAAAGAGGGGCCGATAGGATAATAAATGCAAACATGAGGGACAGGCGCGTGCAGGCGGAGGAGCTTTTTCAGAGGTGTTAATAGAAAAAAGAAAGAGAGGCAGAGCTGGAACAACTTCATTCATTTTAAAGCTTTCCTTTGATTGGTTTCAGGCCGGTGTGCGCGTGGAAACCTGAGAAAACACCTGTGCTGTTTTTGTAGACCAGATACCTGAGACTAAAGAAACAACAGTGAGCAGCCACTCCTTAAATAAAGACAGAAGATGAAGTGCATCCTAAACCCGATATCAATTCAGAAACACCCTGACACAAAGACACGGCCTGGGTTTGGTGATTTGGTGCCACAGAGATTCAAACCAGAGATGCACTAATCCATTTTTTTTTCAGATCCAACCTGATATCGATACCTGGGCTGAGCCAATCGGCCGATATCCAATACCGATTCAATACTACTGTTGAATGAATAACTGTATACCTTGCCCTGTGGTTGAAGGCATCAGGCTTGACATTAGACTTGTTTTAAAAAAAAGTAACAAATTAACACAGATATAAATTTACTTAATATTACTTATTAAAAAATAACAAATTTCACATTAGCACACAGCAAAAAGAAGTACGATTTCCATGTGTTAAGAGAAAAATTAATCGGAATGGATCGGAATGCTGGATCGGCTTCATTCATCAGATATCGGATCCAGTTAGTTTGTCAATATTGGAGTAGATATCTGATCCAAATATTTGATCGGTGCGTCCCTAATCCCTAACTCTGTGTTTTAATTTATTCATTTGTAGCTCTAACTGCTCATTTCTCCTATCTTTTTGTTTTTTTCTCCTTCCTCATAATTTCTAAAAAATCTAAACTCTAATCCCGTTTCTTCCTGGCAGTGAAACGGTTTAATCCCACAGCAGCTGTTTATTTGTCTCCATGCTGTTCATGAGTTTACAGTTGATGTGGATCCTGCAGGACTGCTCTATAAAACCTCCACATATCAAACAAAGTGACGCACGGGCCAACCGAAAGCACGTCCTCCTCGCGCTGCTGTCACCTTTAATAACACCTTTTTTTTTAAAGTGTAGAGTCAGTCAGGCAGAGCACGTGCACGCACACACACACACACACACACACACACACACACACACACACACACACACACACACACACAAAGAGAGAGAGAAGGATTTAGAGGAGAAATCCGGGGTTTGTGTTCGGATTGAAGGTTCAGGAGGAGATAAAACGAACCGAAGGATCCAAAAACAACCAGTTAGTTTGTCTGAGAACAAAAACATAAAAACACAAAAACACACACACAGGCCTGTTCTTCTTCTCCTGTAGTATCAGCAGGTTTTAGGAAACATTTGTGACACGAAAGATGATCTAAAAAAGAGAAAAAAGACGAACAATTTTAGGCGTTTCAGAGTCTTTTTCGGAGAGAAGTTCAAACAACAAAGATGAAGGTTTTCACTGCAGTTTGGACTCAACATGGTCTCATTATATCCTGTTTTAAATTCATGATTTCATGTGGATGTTCGCAGTTATTCTACAGTCTGGATCCATATTCGTCACGGGTCTTTATTTTGAGGAGCTCGAGCACCTTTTTATAAGACAAACAGAAACACTAATGCTGTTTTTACACAATAATCAGTTTTTATAAATAATATTTAATCAACAAATGAGAAATAATGTCCTTTTTCCTTGGAGATGAGGTTAAATATGGAGCTAAAGGTTTGAGATATTTCTGTGAAAGCTGCTGCTCTCTGGGGTTTATTCTGAGAGACCAGGACGGTGTTTAAATCAGCATTAAAGTGGATTCATCCTTTTCTTTTAGAGTGATCAATAAAAAGATTTTATTCTCTAAAAGAAAAGCATTAAAATGTTTTAAAACGATTTAAATAACCATCTTAATTCGCCGTTTATGTGAGAATAAACGTGATAATTTCGGATAATTCCATGTTTTTATTCCCTGGTGTTGTTAGATTAATCCTAATCTGTGATAAGAGAACAGAGTCTAAGAGATGTTGGATTTTCCACATTTCTAGTTCAGAAAGAGAGAGGAGAGGCTGCAGGTTCGAGTTTAATCCTCCCTGAGTTTCAGAATCAAAACACACCTGAGGAGGAGGAGGAGAGGAAACGAACACAGGTGAGTCTGTTTACAGTCAGAATATAAAATACTCAGATTATAATCTAATCTAACAGTCAGTCACCATCACAGGCAGCGGAGTGAATCTGCTCTTTTCTACCAAAAACAGATTGATAACCGGATTAAACACGAGAGGAAATAATTTAATTATTCAGAATTTAAACTTGATGAATGAATGAACAGATCAGGAAATTAAAGAAAATTAACCATAAAGAGGAGCTGCAGCTGAAATCAGACTGTGTTAGTTTACACATCTGGAAAATTAGGTCACAGAGACACCTGGTGGTCAGGGAGGGAAACACACACACACACACACACACACACACACACACACACACACACACACACACACACACACACACACACACACACACACACACCATCTTTAAGTGCAGCTTTATCAACTCTGAGTTTGTTCATGTTTATTGTTTTTCTTTCTCCGGTTTTTCTGCGTTTTTGTCATGAATAAAAAACTTCAGATTAATAAAAAGATTCAAACAGAGAGAGAGATTAACTAAAAGTAATTCAACTGAAATTCAGATTTTTATCTTAAACACAAATTTAATGATAAACAACAGAAAAGTGAATTTTTTTTAAAAGGTTTCAATGAGTTTTTTTCTTTCACAGCTGATCAGACTGATGAAACTGGAGCAGCTGCTGAACTGGATAACCAGTTTATAACAAGAGTAAACCCTGAAGTCTTTAATCTAAAATTGAGATTTGGTGACACCTAGTGGTCTCACTGCAGATTGCAACCAGCTGTGATCATTCAGAAATGGAGTTATTATCAGATTTTCAGACAGGAGATCCTGTCAGAGAAGAAGCAGTAAGGTGACACTGACTGAGAACATGACTTCTACATTTTGTTTCCCAACATTTGCTGTGCATTTTGCCTTTTTCCCGGTGAAGTGTGTTGATTTTCACAAAGGTAAAATACTTCCTGCCTTCGCCTCACACTGGAAAACTAGACTCATATCATGACCAGTGATTATACTGAATAGACGCTCAGTACAGGCAACCAATCAGATCAAATGTCTGACAGCGAACTGTAGTCAGCCTTTCTAGAGTCCTCACGACAAAACGTCAAAGAGACGCAAAGACCTCACAGAGGAAGGAGATTATTGTGTTGGAAAAGACATGCAAACAATAAACACTGTTACATCTCATTTTTGATATTTTGATATTTATCGATATCAAATGATATGGAAAAATAAATCATGATAAACTTTTTCCCATATCCCCCAGCCCTACTCCAAAACAACAGACCACTCCTTTAAGAAGATCTGTTAGCACATCTTTACTTTAACGACTTTCCTCTTTGTCAGTTTTCCCACCAAAACTAATTCATTGTTTGTAAAAACTCACAGCTGATCAATTTTGACCAGTGAGGGTACAAACAGTCCTGCTGATGCTGCACCACAAAAAACAAAAATCACTTCCAGAAGAAATCCTGACCGACAAAAAGGTGAAGGGCCCGAGCGTTGACCCCTGAGGTGCTCCTCAGAAACAGAACCAGCACAATAATGCTGATTAAAAGTGAGTATCTGTGCGTGTTCATCAGGAACACAGTGTGGTTTCATTTCTCTGTATGAAGGTTTAAAAAAGAACATTTACTTCTCATCATCACCACCACGGAGAAAAACGGGGGAGCTGTTTACTCTCTTTATGGTCAGAGTTCACTTTGGACAAACTTCATTTGTAAATGAAAAAAAAGAACAACATCAGCAGCAGCAGCAGCAGTACCACAGAGTGATAAGTTTCAGTTCCTTTACTGTTAGCAGAACTACTGTACAGTCAACGGAGGGAGAAAACTGAGGACAGGAAACAAACAAAAAAAAGAGACAAAATGAGAGAAAATGAGAAACGAAAGCTGACTCAAGTGGAAGTTCAGAGCTGGAGTCGAAAACAAAAATAAAAATCACATTCATGAAAACTCTCATTAAACCTCTAACCTGGATCCTTCACAGGTCCCCTAAAGAACCACAATGAACAAACCCTAATGGTGCCTTTAAAGACCACATGTGTCTGTGTGAAGATGCTCTGTTTGGTTTTATCTTCATTAAAGGGATATTCTGGCATAAAATTAATTTAGGGTCAAACCCACTATAACAACGAGTTCCACAGCTCAAGGAAGAACATTTATGATCATCCTGGCAATAATTAATAATAATTAACAATAATAATAATAACAATAATAATAATAATTATTATTATTATTACTACTACTATTATCCTTATTATTATTATATTATATATTTTTTTTCCATTCTTATTATCGTTATTTTTATTATCATTATTTTAATCATTATTATTAATATTATTATTATTATAATTATTATTAATAATATTAGTAATATAATAATAATTATTATTATCATAATAATAATTATTATTATTACTACTAATACTACTAAAACTACTACTACTACTACTACTACTACTACTATTATTATTATTATTATTATTATTATTATTATTATAGTTTTCATTTTAGTTATTATAATACTATCAAATATCACATGATAATGAAGGAAAAGTCTGATTAAATATCTCACTGCACTAGAATAATCAAAGTTGCAGGTTTTCACTGAACAGACCTTAGAAACTGCACATTTCTTCATTTTTAATCTTTGTAATTGTTTTGATTTTCTCATGAATTAAAGTCCAAACTTACCCAAATTAATAAACTCTGTTATTATCTCAGTAGAATAATTAAATCGACAATATTTGGGTTCAAAAAATGAACGACAGTAAATGTCTAATTACTCCAGACACGCTGCAGTTTTATGTTCATGATAATCTGCTGCAGTTAAATGTTTTAGCTGGACTTTTAATGAATTCATAGAAAAAAAAAAAACATCAGGTATATAATCCAGAGTTCAGATCACGAGATATTTATGTCAGCAGCAACGTTAAAGTGTTTTACTCTGACAGGAAAATACGACAAATACATGAACAGATAATAACGTTGAAAGTGACAACAACAACAATAATTATGTCAACCAATAACACAACAATACACAAAAATCACCATCAGGCAAACTGTGCGATCATGTGCAGATATGAAAGATGACGGACAGTTACTGTTTTAAACAGACCGACTCTCTTTTGGGACAGAAAACAGTTTTATACTCAGAGAAGGAGACAAAGAGAAGATCTAACATAGATCCAGTTTATGATTTAAAGACTAAAACTGTCTGATCGTATTTCCACCTTAAACTTTTATTTCCTTCTGCAGACTGTCGAGCCGTGTGAAGGATCTGCTTTAGCTCAGCTCTGACAAGAATCAACAGTTCATCCTCATTATCTCCTAAAGTCTCTCTGACTCTGACGAACACGCCGGACCTCATCTCAAGACGGTTTGTTTTGTATTTTGCAACCCTCTGTGGTAACTTCCCTTTAGTCAAAAACAAGAGAGAAAAACTGGATTTCAGCCGCTTCAGTTCCTCAGTTCCTGCCCCTCCTCTGAAATCAAACTCCATGTGACTCTTTTTCATACTTTTGTTCTGTCACGATCTGGGTTTCTGATTTTCGTCACGCCTCTGAGCGTTTTAAGACTTTATAAAGCGGGACGTGAAGGGGAATCTGGACTCTGCAGAGCATGGAGTCGTCGGTGGACTACTCGAAGGATCGGGTCTCCTTCACTCAGACTAACCCGCTGTTTGACATGTCGCTCAGCAGGACTGATCTCTACAGTTTCCAGCCCGATGGTGAGTGAAGAGAGAAAGCCCAGATCGTTGAGGAGTGTGAGGGGAATCAGGAGAGACAGATTTACTCAAGTACAGATCCAGTCAGGAAGGAAACTACAGATGAGAACGCTCAGAAACTCATGATGTTCAGTTTATCTGATGGTATGAGATTAAATGAGATTATTTTTGTCATATTTTGAATTCATTTTAACAGATTAGAGCAATTAATCTGAATCAAGTTAATATAATATAATATCTCCTGGAGGATTTGGACCTTTAGATCCATCACTGATTCAGATTAACTCTGAATGGTCTGAAACTATTCGTTTGGATCCCTGAAGTTAAAGGACAACATGAGAACTTTTCAGGAGTTTCATTCTGGTTAATGTTTCTGTTTTTAAAATAAAAAGTCCTTCAAACCTGAAACTTTTGTTCCCAGCTCAGAGTTCAAACCAAAGAAAGGTCGTCTGTTTGTTTGGACTCACTCAGAAAATCTCTGAACTTCACTTCTGCAGGTCTGAGGCTCTTTTTCTCAGACCTGTTCGTCTGCACCTGTCTGTCAGAGGTAGAAGCTCAGACTCACTTCTGTCTGCAGGTTATTTTGGAAATGTCTGCGGGTTATTTTCATTATGTCATGTGCACAGCTGTGTCATAATGTGCCATCTAAGTAGCAGCAGGAAGACAGGCGAAACCACAATGAGCCTAAAAAACGTTTCATTTCGTAATAATCGCTGATAAATCTGAAGATTTTAACCACTATGAGGAATCATGGGACTGAATGATTCAGGCGGATCACAACATCATCAGAAATACAGTTAAAGCTGCGTTTAGACGACCTCACATGTTTCAGAGAGAAATGAACAAACAGTGAAGAAGAAGAAGAAGTGTAATCATCAGAAAGTCTGACCCAGTTTGATCATGAGTGGAACCAGTAAGAGTTCAGTCTGACAAACACAGAACAAGAACAAGAATAACAATCAAACCACAAAATCAAACTGAAAAACCAACACGAGCGGATTTCAGCTGAAACATGGAGCAACGAGGAAACAGCAGGAAGCAACGGAGCAACCGACCAAACCAACCGGACCGGACCAACCGACCAAGCAAACAAGAAAACAATCAGCTCAGCAAGAAACCACACAAATAACCAGCCAAGCAACCAACCAAACAGGCAACTAACCAACCAATCCAACAATGCAGCTCAGCAAGCAGGCAAACAAGCAACCAAGAAAATAAGTGCACAGCCCACGAACCAACCAACCAAAAATCAACCAACACACCCACCAACCAACCAACACACCCACCAACCAACCAACCAACCAACCAACCAACCAACAAAAATCTAACCGAGCAAACAAGCAAACAAGCAGCCAAGCAACTAACCAAACAAACAGGCAACTAACCAACCAATCCAACAATGCAGCTCAGCAAGCAGGCAAACAAACAAGCAACCAAGAAAATAAGTGCACAGCCCACTAACCAACCAACCAAAAATCAACCAACCAACCAACAAACTAACCGAGCAAACAAGCAACCAAGCAAACCAGCAGCTAAGCAAGCAAACTAACAAGCAACCAACCAACCAACCAACAAAAATCTAACCGAGCAAACAAGTAAACCAGCAGCTAAGCAAGCAAACTAACAAGCAACCAATCAAGCAAACAAGTGACCAAGCAAACAAGCAGCTAAGCAAGCAAACAATCAAGAAACCCAGCAATCAAGAAACCAAGCAACCAAACAAGCAACCAAGTAAGTATCTAAGCAACCAGCAAACAACTAAACAAGCAGCAAAGCAAGCAAACAAGCGTAAAACCAAACAAGCAAATGAGCAAACAACTTAGCAATTAAGCAAGAAACCAGGCAGCAAACGAACAAGCAACCAAGCAGATTTACTCACAGGTTAGCAGCTCTGTCGGTCTGTTGAAGTCCGGTCTGAGGAGTCCGGTCTGTTGAAGTCCGGTCTGAGGAGTCCGGTCCGTTGAAGTCCGGTCTAAGGAGTCCGGTCTGTTGAAGTCCACCATGTGTAACAGACGCTCCAACAGAAAGCCACTCAGTCCGAAAACTCTCCACAGAAGGTCCAGCACCGATCACCGTCTCCATAGGAAATCACGAACCCGGAACACGGACTGTTTTTAGGATAAAATCCGCCCGAGGAAAACCGGCGTGTTGGTCAGAGCTCCGACATCAACGTTTCCGGGTGGGCGGGTTCAAATTTCGCGCTAAAATTGTGGAGCTGTGGTTGGATGATGGGGTGGTTGTGGGCGTGGAAAACGGAAGGTATGGAAGGTGTTCCAGACCAAAAAAGGAGAAGAGGAAGAAGAAGGTGAAGGTGTGTGAACAGAAGCTGAAGGTTTCCTCACCTCTTTAAGACCTCTCTGTGGACTGTGTTAAAATAATGTGGATATAAATATTTAAATACTTAATTATAAAAATGATTAAGTTTATTTCCTCTGAACTCCAACTGTGAGTTCAGATCAGTGTCTTTAGTTCTGCTCATCACCTTTACTGTGCACTAACTGTAACTCTGTGATTGAACACTGTGACCACAAGGGGGCAGTAATGTGTAATTTTAGTGCCGATCCACCAGAGCAGTCTGCAGACAGAAACATGAGGGTTCAGCAGGATTTCAGGTTTATTGATTTATTTCACGAGGAGGTCAGAAACTGTTCAGAGAGAGTTCAGCAGACAGACATAAAAACAAAGAGCTGTAAGAAAAACAGAAGAAGCAGAAACTCTGATCTTATAGAAGGACAGTGTGGGATCAGGAAAAACGCAGACTTGGTCATTTTCCACCTACTTTAAGTCTCTCTGGCGTTGATGGCGTTGACCCGAACATCTGAATTTGGTGTCCAACTCAGCCGAGCTGGGCTCTCAACTTCTCCAGGGTGGTCTCCAACTCGCCAAGGCGTTCCTCAATCACAACCTGCCTGTGACTGAGTTCACATGAAGCTTCATTTCTATCTTCCTGAAACGACTTTCTCTAAAGTTTGCCGATCACTCTCTGAAAAGTTGTTTTTATATTTCAGATCTGAGGCCGGCGAGGTCCAGGAGACCGTGGTGCTTCTATTTCATTGTTGTTTACCTCATCCTGCAGACCGGCCTCAACGCGTTCCTCATCTATAAAGGTACCTCTGTCTGCTGATGGGGTTAGATATTATAATAAAGATTAAACATTAATCCACATGATCATCTTGTTCCTTTTGTTCACAGTTTTTAAGTTGGAGTCCTCGCTGTCGAACCCTCGTCAGGAGAAGCAGACGTCCAATCACATCACTCCAGACGGTCAGGAAGAAACCAACTTTGAGACCCTCCTTCGTAACAACAGTCAGGAAACCAAGGATCTGAGGGGCCGCCTGGGGGTCCTGCAGACTAAGGTCCTCCTCCTCCTCTTCTCTGTCTGTGTTTAGGGGCTCTGAGTCCACTCAGGGTCCAGGTCTATAGTCCTCAGAGGGGGGTTCACCTGGGTCAGCTGTGAAGTTTGTGGATTTATTTTACCGCCTCTAGCTTTAGCATCACTCTGCTGGTTGTCATGCCAACAGGTGGACGGTCTGTGCGGGGATGAGGGTCAGCTGACCCGTCTGTCGTCTGGCCTGAACCTGCTCAACAGCACCACCCGGAGGCTGGAGGGGAGTGTGAGCAGCATCAGCCTCAGACCAGGTGAGGTCAACCTCTGAGGGCGGAGCAAGGAGGGGACGAAGCTGATAGGCTGAAACAGAGTTCCACTCCCATCAGGGCAGAGAAGGCGAAGGGTGGGAACATCAAATTAATTAATTAGGCAGGTTATGAATATTTAATGAGTCAAAACATAAACAAACGGTCATAAATCGAACATAAACTAATGATCAATCAGAGAAAGAGACAATAAATTTATACATAAGAAGAAAAGAAACATGAACAGAACAGAGAATGACGTGTTTAAGACGTGATCAGATGAAATTTTAATGATATTTTAAAGGATTTGGGGGATAATATTGATTTTAGAGATCCATCCAGATCATTCTAGAGTTTCAGTCCTCTACAGTGATGTTAGACCGATCAAGAAGTTCGACAGGAAGGGAACTGAAGATGGTGGTTTTGTCTTGCTGAGTACGGGTGAAGGTCAGATGAGAAGGTTAAAAAGTTTCTGAAGGAGTCAGGAGGGTTTTTGTTTCTTATTGATGAACTTATAGACAAACAAACAAACGAGAGTGAAAGACGATCAGTTTGTGGATCAGTAAGATGGAGGATTTAGAAAAGAGAGGAGTCTGCTGGATCAAGAAATCATTCTGAAGAATCTTTTCTGTGTTAATCATTTCTTTCTGCCGTCTTCATGTTGTGTATGTTCGTTTATTAACTTAATATTTTACGTGTTTTTCTTTGTGTGGTCACTCTCAGGACCTCCTGGTCCAACAGGGGCGCGTGGAAATCCAGGTTCACCGGGAGAGAAGGGTCCTAAAGGTGAGTCAGACTAAATCATCCATCAGCTGATCGACCTTCAGACGAAAACAAATCCACGTTTGACCCGAGCTTCATCAAACTCCTGACCTCAGAGTAGGGCTGGGCGATAGGGGAAAAAGTTTATGATTTATTTTTTTCATATCAGCTGATATCGATCAATATCAGGATCTAAAACTGTAACAGTGTTTATTGGTCTCATGTCTTTTCCAACACAATAATCTCCTGCATCTGTGAGGTCTTTGTGTCTCTTTGGCGTTTTGTCGTAAGGCGTTGCTCTAGAGAAAGCCGACTGAATGGTCGTCTGTTTCGGCTCCTCGCTCCTCTCGGGGTTTGTAACCTTTGGCGTTGCGCGTGCTCTGCGGCGTGGCGCTGCTTCAGGTGGTGAAAAAGATTTGCGGTATTCCCCGACTTTGTGAGAACATGTACTCGACATAATTTACAGTCCACATTACTCTGCTTCATGTCCGACCTCCAAAAACCAAAATACCTCCACACCACCGACGTTTTCCTAACGCCAGTGTTGTGGTTGACGATGTCATCTTTTAATTGGGTATTCGTATAATCTACCGAAACATGGCAGAATGACGACCTTGAAAAGCATATTGACCATGTTTTATGTTGATATTGAGGGGAATTAATATCGATATATACCATTATTGTTCTATCGCCCAGCCCTACCTCAGAGCGCGAGTTTTCTGAGCGTACAGGTTTACCTCGTTAGCATAAAGGCGCTCACAGCTTTCAGCTGCAGGTCCGTCCGCTGATGATCCCGGCGTTGATGACCTGTCGTCTCCTGTCAGACGGCGATGAGAATCAGCTGATGGATGAGCTGCAGCCATTATTTCATATCCTCTCATAACTTAGTCAAGGCAGCGCTGACATTTCCTGAGTGAGATCTCCATCAGAGCTCAGACCTCAGAGTCTGAGACCGAGGTCTACACCTGTCCCCCCTCACCTGGACCTGGAGAGTACGGCTCATACTCACACCTGTTGTTGTCTGTTTCCAGGTGCCAGCGGTGTTGCTGGACCAAAGGGGGACATGGGACTGAAAGGAGAGAAAGGAGTCGCAGGTGAGTTTAATGTAGAGAAAATCAGTGAAAATCAAAGAGTCAGAGTGAACGTAGAGCTGGAGAGGGAGGGTCTAACTGACAGAGACCAGCAGACCATCAACCCTTTATCTTCATTTAGATACCCATGAGGTACTATCTAGGTATCAGCTCCTCCTCCTGGGGTCCATAAGAAGACATTAAACATCTATACAGATTAAAATGATAAAAGTCCAAACAGGAGAATTAAACAGGACGTTAAAATCAGAACTGAAACAAGAATTATGATGACGTTACACCAGTACAGTATGATTCTTTATCATACTGTACTATTTTTTAATTTATAGATTTAACTGTCGTTTGTTTTTAGAATTTGATCCAAAGACAAAGCTCTTTATTTTAATTAAGAAAAAGCTTATTACGCCCGACCCAGTTAACAGCTGCTTGTAGTTCCTTATCTAAAGCTCTTGACAGATCCTTCACTGATCTTGTTGGTAGATAAACGGTTGTATCATCTGCGTACACAAACACTCGAGCTCGATTTAAAACCAGAGAAAGGTCATCGGTGAATATAGAGAAGAGGAGTGGCCCCGGGCAGCTTCCTTGTGGTACACCACATCACAACTGTTTCATATTTAAAAAGCTCCTATTATAAAATACACAATACTTTCTGTTACACAGATCACTTTAAACAGATAACTTCAGATTCAGGCTTAAACTTGTCTGTGTTTCAGGTCCACCTGGACCCTCTGGACCCCCAGGACCTCCTGGACCCTCCGGTAAGCTTCCATTGACCCTCTTTAGAGTCGGTTCAATGACACCCTTAATTTAATTTTAATTTAATTTACCTTCAGCATGTCTTCAGTGTCAGGTTAGTGAATTATCGCGTCTGTTTCAAATTGAGGTCTTCAAACTAAAGAGGCTGAAAATCAGACTCAGAGACACGAACACAGAGACCAGGATCAGGATCACGTCTGTTCTTTATCAGCATATTTAAGAGTTTGTTTGAATGAAGTCTGATCATCAGAATCATAATGATCTTCCTCATCCTGAGACGTCATGATGACCTCGGTGATGTTTCCTGCAGCAGAGCCTCTCTGGTTTCACATCATGTTTCAGGCTCACAGAAGATCCTCCAGGCTGTGATTGAAATCCTTTGAAACATTAAACTAATCAGCAGATTTCACACAGACCTCAGTTTCTCTTCCTCCTCTGACTCGGTATGTTTGCGGCGATATTGCTGACATGTGGATATCTCCGATGATGAGTGACAGACGGGCGTTTGCACAGTTTGCATTTCTGCAGCTGAACCACAAAAATAATAAACCAGGAGATCAGCGTTAGTTTGATTTCAGAACATTTAGAAACCGAGCTTCAGGCGACCAGACTCAGATCTCAGATCAGCTGATTCAATGACTGAACCTGTTCTGTGTCCTGGGATTCCAGGGAGTCAAGGACCTGGTGCCAAGGGAGAAAAAGGAGATCCTGGGATCCAAGGTGAGGGTTTTGATTTTGTTCAAGGGGTCCTGCAAAGATGCAAAGACACAGTGAGGCCCCCTCCGTGCAAATCTGAAATGATTGATTGATTGATTGATTGATTATAAATCATGTCTGTTTCATGCACACTTTTATGGATTTCAGGACCTGGAGGAGAAAAAGGCGACACAGGAGACATCGGTTCAGCCGGTATTTAAGTTCATTTACATTTATTTTTATTTTTGTAACTCAGCAGCTGTTTAACCCTCAGACTGAGCTGAAGAGAGAAAACACTGGAGCTGAGGATTTAAAGGGATAATCCACCGTAAAACTAATTAAGGGTCAAACCCACCGTAACACCGAGTTAGACCCCCCCTCCAGAGATGAATGTTTCCGACCTCTTGCTTCTCTAGTTATACCAACTTTAGTAACGACCGCAGGATAGTAATACAGAGAGCCACGCCCTCAACCAAAACGCCACTCTATAGCCACAAATAATGCTCAGAACAGCACCTAACTTCATCAACAGGACATATAGGGTCACAGACATAGTACTAGACACCAAACATCTTTTTAACTTTGACTCATTTCTTTAGCAAAGAGACTAAACACAACTCACCTACTCTCTTCCAGCAGACGCTTGTTTGTAGAGAGACCTCAGGCCAGTCCATTACAGACTACAGCGGGGTGCCGCAGCTCAAGGAAGAACATTTATGATAATTTCTTCATGGAAATACAATCAGACCGAGACGCTTAGACAGAAGAACTACAGCGTCTGTAAAATGATTAATATGGTGATTATTACTTCAAGGAAATGATAAAGAAATGATCATAAATGTTCTTCCTTGAGCTGCGGCACCCCGCTGTAGTCCATGGACTACAGCGGGGTCCAAAGAGTTCCACCGCACACAACGTGGGCAGAATGTAAACACGTCGTTCTTTTAACCAGTTAATAAGTTTACATTCTGACCACGTTGTGTTTCTTTTTAGGATGTTTATCTGATGGTCTGAGCAGCAATAACAGGATCAATGTGTGGTATTGATCAGAAAGACATCAGGTTTGATCAGTTATTAGTCAGACTTGAACTTGGACTGAGTAATTAAACCAAACGAGCTCTTCACCCCGATGCTGGAGGACGAACAGCTGCTGACAGACCCGGTCCAATTAAAGACCAAATATGTGACTCTGACTCTCTGCTGTCCTCCTCCAGGACCTCCTGGACCTCCTGGAGCAAAGGGAGACCAAGGCAGCAATGGTCAACAAGGACTTCCAGGTGAGCCGCAGACTTAAACCTGAGCTGGGATGAAACCAGTGAAACCAGTGAAACCCTGATTACTGGCTGTTGTGAATCTGTTTTGTGTTTTTGTGTTAAAGTAGATCAGTCTGAGAGCAAAGATCGGACCTCTGCTTTAACGATCTGACTCTCATCTTCTCATGTTGGGTTCTCCTCCTCAGGTCCAGTTGGACCTCCTGGTTTTAACGGGACTGAAGGTCAGTTTGAGTCTCAGAGTTAAACTGAGACTCACACAGATATGTTTTAGCTTTTAAAGACCATGTGACCGTTTGACCTTGAATGTCCTTCCTCCTCAGGACCACCAGGACCACCAGGACCTAAAGGGGCGAGAGGAGACGGAGAGTGTAAGTCTTCAGAGGACCGACCTGAGAACAGCTCAGACTTTTGAACGTCCTCAAACCCACAGAAAGACAGACGGACAGACGTTCGTCACTATTTCGGGTTTTAAAGTTTGTCATTGTTTCGGCTTTTAAAGTTCGTCATTTTTTCGGGTTTTAAAGTTCGTCATTGTTTCGGGTTTTAAAGTTCGTCACTGTTCCAGGTTTTAAAGTTCGTCATTTTTTCAGTTTTTAAAGTTCGTCACTGTTTCGGGTTTTATTCCTCCGGTCGGATAGCTGACCACGTTAGCGAACACAGAGGGCGGAGCCGTGTTCGTCTGAGGTCACATGGTTGAAGTGACGACAGACTCCTCTTTTGTGTCGGCACAGTGAACGTACGTCTTATCCCGGGGAGGTACCGCGGACGAGTGGAGGTGAAGTACAACGGCGTTTGGGGCACCGTGTGCGACGATTCCTTCGACGCCATGGACGCCACTGTGATCTGTAGAATGCTGGGATTCCAGAGGGCCTCGACCACCTACACAGACGGCGGAGGTATGAAGACACTTTTTACACTCCTTTAACTGTTCCAGACACTCCAGTTCAGATCTCTGGAGTTCATCGCAGCCCTGCAGCCAATCAGAGTCCGGTATTAAGACCCTGAATGAACCGTCTAACGCTCTCTGCAGGTTCTGGGAGGATCTGGCTGGATGACCTGCACTGCACAGGAACAGAAGCTGATATCTTCGACTGCCGACACGGCGGAATAGGCGTGAACAACTGTCAACACGGCGAGGACGTGGGAGTGGCCTGTGCTTAAACTGACGCCACCTGAAGACCTGAAAACGCCGAGGTTTGAGCCGGTCTGAAGGTTTCTGAGAACGAAGGGAGAAAATGACCATCAGGGAGTGAATGTATACATACATATATATATACATATATATATATAAGTATAAATATACATATATACGTATATTTGTGTGAGTTTGACTCTCCTCAGCCTGGACGACTGCAGACATACCGAACATTTCCACAGATTTAAGGTCTCGGTGTTTTAAAGACGACGTCAGGATGTGATGAAAATTCAGCTCTTCCTCGAGGAGACGATGATTTTAGAATAATCAGGTTTTAATCCAGTTTGTTTCTCATGATTTAAAGGTGTAAACGCACATTTAAAGACACTCATCCTTCTTTTTTATGATCTAGTTTTATATTTTTGAAGTTTTTTGTTTTCCGATGAATGTTTCTGTGACATGAAAAGTCTGTTCATGAGATTTTAGTTTTTCGTGTTGGGAATTGTGAAAAGTTTTGTTTTTATACGTAATAAAATGAGTTTGTGTCTCTATCATATTGTCGGGCTTTTATGTCTGCGTTCACTGAGAAGACTCAGCTGACCTTTCTGAGTTTTTCCACGAACACATCTGAAGTTTTCGTGAAACACTGAAGGGTCTGAAGTCTGAAGAGTTTAGAGCAGCAGGAAGAGTTCATGTTGGTGAAGTCTCGTCCACTCTCTGTCCTCACACGTCCTCCGACAGTCTGCTCTGATTTCAACATTAATTCGGTTTCACAAGATCTTCATACATGCTGACTTCGCTTTTGGACACATGGGAAAATCGCCCGGTTCACAGAAGGTTTGGATGATCGGAGCGTGTGCAGAAGTTCAGATTAGAGACATGAACCTGAAACAGAAAAGGTCTGTGTGAGTGAAGTGATGGATCTGCAGAGAGCCGGGTCAGTTTCTCATGTTCTGGTTCTGGTCTGAATGATACAGAGAGTCCAGATCTGAGTTTGACTTCTTAAACGTCTATGAATTATCACTGATATCAGAAAAAGTGACAGATATTCACACAAACTGTCACATAAACGCAGTTTTTCATTTCGCATAAAACATTCAACTTTACAGTCAATTTGCTGAAACCGTCAGACTGAATTAATCAGAAAAAAGATTTTAAAAACTGTTTAAAAACACAAACACCAAAGAATTTTTAATCAAAGCTGCTAAAAGATGTTCACACGCTCAGACCTCTCTCTCTCTCTCTCTCTCTCTCTCTCTCTCTGTGGTGTGGGAATATAGATGCTGCGTTCACATGCTGTAGGAAACAGGAGCTGTTTGTACAGTTCAGCTGCATCGCTCTAATAAATCACTGGTTTGTCTTTAAATACTGAATCAAATCTGGAAAAAGTCGCTTTATGCTGTGATTTGTTGTTGTTTTTTAAATAAGATTTATTAAATATAGGAGTGACAATAAAACACAACATCCTAAAATAGTTCATGTAAAATCTCCATAAACCCCTGAAGTGAGAAAAAGTGATATTTTCATCTTCTATTTAAAAGTTATGATGTTGTGCAAACCGGATGATTATCTTGTGCAAAAATGATGATAAAATGATAAGATGATAACGAAGTGCACTGAGTCACACGTTCAGCTCAGAAGATTATAACTTGTGCATGTAAGTAAAAAAGGATGATCAGAAGTGAATAACCCGAGTGTTCAGGATGAATAAAAAGTGTTAAAACAAAAATGTGCAGCAGAGATCAAACTCTACGATCAGATTCAAACTCTACTATCAGACTCTCTCTGCTTCAGACTCAAACTCTACAATCATCTCCGTTTTCACACTCGTGCTCCTGAGAAGTCAGATCATAAAATCAGAATACAGTTTACCAACATGACGGAGGATGAAGCAGCAGAGGTCTGACCCTAACTCAATAATGTCAGTCGTCTTTGCTTCACTGTGAACTCTGACACTGACTGAAGAATCAGATTTGACCACCAGATGGCGTCGATGTGTTTTTATTCTTTTGTTGGTGTTTCTCAGGGAGCAGAGGGACACAGAGGAGGTAAAACAGTCACAGCATCAGTTTCAGTTTCAGTGGAAAGATATTTATCAGATTCAGAGGCAGCTGTTTGTGAGGACGATCAGCTGTTTGTGAGGACCATCAGCTGTTTGTGAGGACCATCAGCTGTTTGTGAGGACCATCAGCTGTTTGTGAGGACCATCAGCTGTTTGTGAGGACCATCAGCTGTTTGTGAGGACCATCAGCTGTTTGTGAGGATGATCAGCTGTTTGTGAGGACGATCAGCTGTTTGTGAGGACCATCAGCTGTTTGTGAGGACCATCAGCTGACTGTGAGGACCATCAGCTGACTGTGAGGACGATCAGCTGTTTGTGAGGACGATCAGCTGACTGCGAGGACCATCAGCTGTTTGTGAGGACCATCAGCTGTTTGTGAGGACCATCAGCTGACTGTGAGGACCATCAGCTGTTTGTGAGGACGATCAGCTGACTGTGAGGACCATCAGCTGACTGTGAGGACGATCAGCTGTTTGTGAGGACGATCAGCTGTTTGTGAGGACCATCAGCTGACTGTGAGGACCATCAGCTGACTGTGAGGACGATCAGCTGTTTGTGAGGACCATCAGCTGACTGTGAGGACGATCAGCTGACTGTGAGGATGATCAGCTGTTTGTGAGGATGATCAGATGTGATCTGGTCCTCAAGGAAGAGGGAAAACATCAACTCTATTTTAAAGCTCCTGTGAGGAACTTCCAGATTGAGACAGTTTTGGCGCCCCCTTGTGGACAGAAGTTAAATCTGTTAATTTTGTCTCGTACATGTGTGTTAGATTGATTAAATCACGGACATGTCCTGCAGCTGATTTTGGTCTTGAAATAGATTTCTTATTTCTGACTGTAAAATAGAGAGATCTGTGGTCCTTCTCTCTGCACACACACACACACACACACACACACACACACACACACACACACACACACACACACACACACACACACACACACACACACACACACACAGCCTCAGGTTTCTTCTCTCTCTGATTGATGTCTGACATTTTCCTCTCCTCGTCCAAAAGTTTGACGCTCGCAGCTCTTCAAAAACAGCTGATACTGAAGCTTCTCTATCAGCTGATAGTTTCCGTCTCCTGAAACGACTTTCTCTAAAGTTTGCCGATCACTCTCTGAAAAGTTGTTTCTATGTTTCAGATCTGAGGCGGCGAGGCCCAGGAGACCGTGGTGTTTCTATTTCATTGTTGTTTACCTCATCCTGCAGACCGGCCTCAACGCGTTCCTCATCTATAAAGGTACCTCTGTCTGCTGATGGGGTTAGATATTATAAATCATCATTTATGCACCAGATAATCCAGATTATTCTGGACCTCAGGGACCTCCAGGTGAGCCAGGAGAGAAGGACCCCAGTAAAGGGATATTCCAGTATAAAATTAAGTTAAAGTCAAACCCACAGTAACACTGAGTTAGACCCCCCCTCCAGAGATGAATGTTGTCGACCGCTTGCTTCTCTAGTTATACCAACTTTAGTAACGACAGAGAGCCACGCGCTCAACCAAAACGCCACTCTATAGGTACGAATAATGCTCAGAACAGCACCTACCTGTGAAATCATATTTTCAAATTATATGCAAAAATAAAGTCTGTCAGCAAAAATTATGTCATTTGCTGCAATACAGTGAGAGTTACAGTCAAATTAAGAGGAAAAATGACCCTGAGTGGACGTATTCGTCACCACGACTGTGAAAGTGTTAATCCTGATAACCTTACCTCTGTCTTTTGTTCTATGTGTTTGTCCCCTATACAGAAGTTGAGTTCATCTTATGTTTTGATGCCTGATGGACTTTGTTTTTTTTTTCAATATTAAGGGTTAATCTATTTCCTAAGATATTAATGAGCTTTAACTCTTCGGTCAATACCTGCTTCAGCTCTTCTACCGTGCTTGCTGAGGAATAAACTATGGAGTCATCAGCATACATGACTATTTTGACAGAGTTCAAGTCCAACGGGAAATCATTTGTAAAAATCAAAAATAAAAGTGGTCCCAGGCAGCTTCCCTGCGACACCCCACACCTCTCATTTGTGTCATCAAACTCCTGACCTCAGAACGCCCTCAGAGAGCGAGTTTTCTGAGCGTACAGGTTTACCTCGTTAGCATAAAGGCGCTCACACGCCGCAGCAGACATTAGCTTTCAGCTGCAGGTCCGTCCGCTGATGATCCCGGCGTTGATGACCTGTCATCTCCTGTCAGACGGCGATGAGAATCAGCTGATGGATGAGCTGCAGCCATTATTTCATATCCTCTCATAACTTAGTCAAGGCAGCGCTGACATTTCCTGAGTGAGATCTCCATCAGAGCTCAGACCTCAGAGTCTGAGACCGAGGTCTACACCTGTCCCACCTCACCTGGACCTGGAGAGTACGGCTGGTTAAAAACAGATGAATCCACTTATTAAAACTGCAGCTGTGGTTATTATTGACTCTGTGAGGCTGCCAATAACGAGGCTGCTCTCCGATTCATCAGTATTCACAAACACTCCTGCACTCCATTACAAACCTGCTGTTTGCTTCTCTGCAGGTGACACAGGTGCTGCTGGACCTCCAGGACCGAGGGGGGACACGGGACCCGGAGGAGAACCAGGAGCTGATGGAGAACCAGGAGCTGATGGAGAACCAGGAGCTGAAGGAGAACCAGGAGCTGAAGGAGAACCAGGAGCTGAAGGAGAACCAGGAGCTGATGGTGAGTCTCATAAAAAGGAAGAGAGGATCAGATATACGACATGTCCTTTTCTCTTAGACCTGCTCTGTTTTACTTTGTTCTTTAATCTGTGAAATACAAATAAATGAGTAAAATCAATGAATCAATACTATTCAATTCTAAATGATACAACAAACCATGAAACAATACAGTATGGTGAGACATGATAACATACAGAGCAGTAATTAAGGTTCAGTATAATACAGTAAACTACAATACAACAGGATATGTTCAAATACAGTATAATATAAAACATGAAAATACTCTGAGATGGGCTATACCATACAACACACTACCATACAATATCATAAGTTAATTTACATAATGATACTTTCAGTATGTGAATATTTATTACAATGTGATGCAGTATAAAAGAATACATTATGATATAATATGATATAATATGATACAGTCATGATACATTACACCTTTAATTCAATTTCACTTCAATACAAACTAATACAGTAAATAACATTACAATGAAATATGAGACAATATGATAAAATATTACTATATAAGAGGATGATATACAACACAATATAATAGGATATGTGACATTACAATGAGACACAATATGACAAACATTGTATGATAAAATACAACAGAATACGATTGAGTCTGATATGATATGTTACCGTATATACGTTATAAAAATATGATATATAATACATTACAATACAATTAGATATAATACTATAAAATAAGATTAGTCAAACTGTGATGAAAAAGGATGAAAAGTAATAAAATAAAGTTCAAATAAATAAAAGATCAGATATGTTACATTTGTATCTAATATGAATAATTAGGAGATAATACTCAAAGATATAATATGATAAATAACGATAAAATATGTTATGATACAATCTGATACAATACCATACCTTATAATATAGTCCTGGTCAAAATAAAAGCACATGATCAGATTTAATGAGATATGATCAGATTTTTATTGATAAGTTACTTCAACACAAAAACAGACCAGACTAACCCGAGGCTGCAGACAGAGACAGACGACGTTACTTAAGTGTTTTTTGAAGGTGAGTATGAACCAGTCCATCTGTTCTTGGTACCTGTTCAGAGGAACCTTTTAGTGTTGTTTTATGATACCTGTTCAGTTCCATCATCTCCTTTAACATTGTGGGATCTACTTTTTGATAATTGTGTTTTAGTCACCCTCAGAAACCGGACTAGAGGGTCTCCAGGTCTTTAAAGTTCCCCCTCTGTGCAGTACTTAGTCGGTCTTTTAAATATAGATCATTGTTGGTATCTTCTTTGTAAAATAACTCTATTACCTCGATCTTGGAGAATTTTAGTGTCTGTTTGAAGAGACCCGTCTGCAGCTACCTCTGTATACTCATGAGGATCCTGCTGCTCCTGTGAGGAGACCTAACCAAAGGGGGACACTGGGTCAGGTCTGGCTGTGTTTTTTAAAGACTCAGTCAGTAATAAAAGAAATAAATCATTATGCAGTAAAACCGATCAATCAAAGCCCGATCAAACAGTTCACAGGGGATTTCAGGCTTTAAAGAGACCACCTGTCCTCAAATCAGATCCTGCATGTAAACAAAGTGAGCCAGGAAAGACAAGAGTCAATCATCCAACCACGTCTCTGCGTCTCCTTCATCATCATCATCTCCTTATTATTTATTATTAATTAAAATAAGAATAGAATTCCTCATAAACAGAGATCCGTCTCTGACTCACAGTCTGATGATGTTTCCTGCAGACGGCATGCAGACCTCCTCTCTGGTTTAGTGAATAAACCACATGAGGAGACTGAACCCCTGGAGAGAAGACCGTAACATCAGCAGGTTTCTGCAGAGACCTCAGCTCCTCCTCCTCCTCTAACTTCTGGTTATTGTTGGTGGGAATGGTGCTGACGTGTGGATACGATGACGTGACGACTTCTGTGATTTACACGATCACCCCAAACAAAAACACAAACGTTTGATAGGAACAGAAAAAACTGGAAAATGAACTTTTTCTTTTCTTTCTGAAGCACAGAAAAGTTTTTGTGATTTTTGTGATCTTGCAGATTTTTAACTTATCCCAGGTTCTCTGAACCGCCTCCACAGTGACGTTTGTCTCGTATCAGGCAGAGGGTGAGGACGGGTGGAGGTGAGGTACAACGGGGAGTGGGGCACGGTTTATAAAGACCACTGTAACTCCCAGGATGAGAAAGGTGGTCTGTAAGATGCTCAGTTTACTACAGCGCCACCCCAGGTCAGAAAGCAGAACCACAGGAGCTTTTTCAAAAACCCGCTCTACCGCCAATCTTTATTTTTACTCTGTGTTTATGTTTGTGTTCATACAAATAAAGTATATATGTGTGTCTGTATAAATACAGTTTATGTGTGTTTATATAAATATAGAATATATGTGTGTTTATATAAAAACAGTATATGAGTGTTTGTGCAGATACAGTATATTTGTGTTTTTATATAAATACAGTATATATGTTTGTTTATATATATAGAATATATATGATTGTGTTTGTATAAATACAGATTATATATGTTTATATTAATACAGTATACAAGTGTGGTTATACTAATACAGTCCAAACATGTTTATATAAATACAGTATATATTTGTGTTTATATACATACAGTATATATGTTTGTGTGTATATGAATACAGTATACATATATGTGTTTATATAAATAAAGAAGATTTAGATGTTTACATAAATACTATATATATATATATATATATATATATATATATATATAATATTGAGGTATTTACATAAATAAATACTGTATAAATGTGTTTATATATATAGTATATATGTGTGTGTTTATATAAATATAAACTATTTAGATGTTTATATAAACACAGTATATGTGTTTTTTATAAATTCAGTATACATCTGTGTTTACATAAATACAGTATATACTGTATGTTTGTTTATATATATATACAGTATATGTGTGTTTCTATAAATAGAGTTTATATGTGTTTAAATAAATACAGTATAAATGTTTCTTTATATAAATACAGTATATATATGTGTGTTTATATAATTACAGTGTGTATATTTATATGTCTTTAAATAAAGATCACCTCCTCTCTTCTGTCCCTCCGAAGGCTCTGGGAGGATCTGGCGTCCTGCTGTGTCGCGGGTTAGAGAAGGAGATCTTGGACTGTCCAGGTCACGCTGGACTCAGTGTGCGCACCTGTCAGCACACAGAGGACGTGTCAGTCAGCTGTTTTTAACCTGACACCACTCTGAAGACCAGGGCGGAGGGAGATGGTTCAGCTGTGACAGGAGTCAAATATAAACCTCACATGTTCACGTCTGACTGTGAGGAGGAGAGCAGCGCTGATGCTAATTATAACCACAGCTGGATCTCACAGAGCCTCCAACTCACTTCATCATCAGGGAGAACATTAGCTCCAACAGCAGACAGACTCATGCTGATCAAACTTCTTCTTCCTGTTTTCATCTCACAATCATCATCATCTGTCACTCAGTCTTCATCACTTCTCCTCCTCCTCTTCCTCCTCATCTCTTCCCCTCAGCGACAGACCATCACCTCTCGTCCATCGCACGTCAACGTCCAGAGCTCTGCGGAGGTCAGCGAAGATGAGGAGGTCACAGTGAAGGGCTGGAGAGGAGCTGAGGAAATGTTTCTGACACAGCTGGCACGTCACGTTTCCCCTGACACCGCAGGGAGATGAAGAGGAGGAGGAGGAGGAGGAGGAAGCTGCTCTGTTCCTCAAAGATCATACTGTTAAAGGTGTCAGAAACCTTCTCCACATCTCCTCCATCGTTGGACATTTCTTAAAGTTTCGACTCTCGTACCTTCAGGAGGAAATGAACTTCAGTCAGTACGTTTACATCCACAGTTTAATCGGACTAAACTCATCATTCATTTTTTTCTCTGATTCAGACTTCCCTCCTTGTCTGCTGAGAAAATTGAATTATTGACATGAACGTGTCCTCCTCTCCAACACTAGGGGGCGATATGGGTCTTTTCAGCGGCGCTGTTTCCGACCCCATCCAACCGTCAACAACAACAGCAGGTCGGTGTCAGACGTCAGAAGTGTCTACAACTGCTGCTGGGCATTTTGGAGAAACAAGAAGATGGAGCATCGTACAGCGTTGTTTTTGTCCGACATGATGGACGCGCTACTTTTTCTAAAGAGGAGACCAACGCTACTCCTCTACTCTGGGGGTTTTGTTCGTTCACATGCATTGTCCAACAATGTTACCAACCTAGTGACATTGTTGCTTGATTTAGCGACTTTTCAGACCCCCTTAACGACTTATTTATTTAAAAAAAAGGGCCTGGTGACAAACTTAACGACTTTTTGTGGAGTTTAGAGACTCCAACATAAACGCGGGAATAGATGTTACTCTTCTGAACGGGTAGCAGGTGTGCATCAAAAACATGAACACAGACAACCACGGAGTAGACTCCTCCTCCTCCTCCTGGGGGTGGGGGGATCAGTGGCGACAGTGGGTTTGACAGAGAAATTATGCAAATAAGGTGATGATGTCATCTAGCGACTTCTGGCGACTTTTCTTACTAAGGAGTCGGCAACACTGTTGTCCGATCATACTCCGACTACGCTGGTTACATGGTAGAGAAAATCGAATTCCAATCACATTATCTGAGTGTCTTAATCAGAGTTCTTAAACTCTGATTATAGTCGGACTAAAGTGTTTACATGACCTTCAGCTGTCCGGTCTTAATCGGAGTAAGGCGATAATTCGGTTTTCTCGAGTGTCATGGAAACGGACTGACTGTGATGAACCTGAAAAATGAACTGACTCTCCTGTGATTGGCTGAAATTAAAAGTCGTCAGTTTTATGTCCGATAAACTTTTTATATCTTTGAAACAAATAAACCGGTTTGTTCCAGTTTTTTGTCTCAGATCAGTTTAATTGTATTTCACCTTTTCTATAATTAGAGCAGCTATAACAGCTGATCTGGATCCTCCTCCTCTTTGTTTTTTTATCGTACACACCGATGTTGACCCCGTCTCTCTCTCTCTCTCTCTCTCTCTCTCTCTCTCTCTCCGCAGAGAAAACTTTGATTTTCCGATGATTTTAATGAAACTTTCTCTCCGTCTCTCCGTCCTGACCGGCCGCCAGCGGAGATGATGAGATGAAAGATTAATATGAAAACGTTAAATAAAAAATGAAAAGCAGGTTTTAATCATCAGACGTTGAGCTGACTGATGAGCGAGGACAAATTGGAACGCAGGGCGAGACATTTAATTTCAGGACGGCGTGGTTGTAAATGGATCGGCCACGCCGAGGAGCGAGACGTCATTACAGCGCCAACGAAACGCTCGCTCTCCGGCTGTGCGAGGAAGGAACTTGATTCACGGCCGATCCGTCTGCCTGCTTTTCCCTCCGGGGGACGCGGGCCTGAGTCACACCGCCACCGCCACCATCATCATCATCATCATCATCATCGCTCCCTGAAAGAGACGCACCTGTCCGTCCTTCTCTCTCTCTCTCTCCGTATGCAGATTGGGAGCAGAGACACGGACTCAAACTACAAAGTGCTGATTAGGATTCAGGAGCCGGGTCCCCAGGCTCCCCCTGGGGCCGCCGCTCAGGGTGAGAGCTGGAAATAAACATGAGGGGGGTCTCTCGCTCTGTCGTTCATTAGCCAGACCAACCTCAGGTCAGCCCAGCCCGCCTCCTGGCCCCGAGACCACCGCCTGCAATTGAGGTCTGACGTGGATAAATAAAAGATGGGAGAGACGGGGGAGGGGGAGGCGGCTGACAGAATCGCTGATGGGTAATGAGGGTGCCCCCCCGCTGTCCTCCTCACCTGTGTGGACCTCCTCAGTACTGCAGCAGACTCTCTGAGCAGCAGCGGAGACGTTTAGGACCGTATTCATGAGCCATTACCGAGTCCTCCGAGTCACCGCCGTCTCTCCGTGAGAATCTGACTCCAATTACCCCGATGACGGTTCAGCTGAGAGGATCCTGGACCGCAGACTCACCTTCTCCTCTGACCGTTTCAGACCTGGACTGTATGTAAGGTCAAAGTTCAAACATATGAACGCAGGTCTGAACAGAAGCTGAGTCTGTACGGAAACAGTCATGGAGGTGTCTGTGAACGGTTTCTGTCGGACACAGTGAAGCTGAGACTGACTGTGAACAGGTGGACCCGCTCTGTGAGATCCTCCATGATGAACCAGGATCCTTCACAGTTGGAGGTCATGAACTGTCAGATGATAGATAATGACTCTGACCCCCAATTTTCACAATTCCAATTCCAACCGGATCCGTTTGTGAGGCGAATTTCGTGGCGGATTACTGACAGCAGGAATCATGAGAACTTACAAGAACTCGCAGATTCACGTTCAATCGTACGATAACGAGTTGTCTCTCTAAAGACAGACACATAGACATATAAGCAGTAAATTGTGTCCTTCCAGAGGAGGAAATCTACTTCTAGACTTCTAGAATCAGCATCTCCTCATCCATGGTGTCATCGGGGTGAAATGACGTCTAAAAACCTTTCACTTGTTCGTCTCCGCCCGTTTTGAAAGAAGTCGGTGTAAATTGACACGTTAACTTGAATGGTTACGATCAGCTACGATCGGAGGATACGACGATCAGGATGAAGGTGGAGATTAGGGGTGACTTCTGCAAAAACACTGACATGCAGTTTTGAGCGGTCAGCTGTGGTCCAGAGGTCTGTAGGTTCAGCTTCAGGCTGGACTGACTCTGATCTTCTGTTGTTTCAGGACCTGCTAATTCTGGTCCCCACACCTCGATCCTCCGTCCTTCAGCTAGAAGAGATATTTAAGGTCTGAGAAGAAGAAGGAGCTCCAAGGAACAAAGGCGATCTATCTATCTATCTATCTATCTATCTATCTATCTATCTATCTATCTATCTATCTATCTATCTATCTATCTATCTATCTATCTATCTATCTATCTATCTATCTATTTCAGGGTTTCAGGGTCTCCAGCTGAAGCTCCCACCACCAGACCAAGATGAAAACCCCCTCAGATGATCTTTGACTGACCCGGTATCTTCATGACGGTGTATTTCTGAGTTTTTACGATGATTGTAGATCAGTTTTAAAGTCCTGGAGTACGTGTCGGCGTTTCTGTCTCCTTCTTGATTTGTGACTTTGTGTTTTTGTCGGTGGTCGGTCTGAATCAGCGTCTGACAGCGCTGAAGGAAAGCTATCACTGCTGCAGCTGTTAGTAACCTCTGCTGACAGCTCCTGGCTTCGTTTATTCACTATTATCATTCGGGTTTTTGGACTTCGTCCCTCGCCGCGTCCTCCAACAGCCTCCTAAAGTCATTGTTCAGTTTGGCGTGGATCATTTTTAACCCCCGGCCTTTTCTGTCTAAAATCACTTTATTTACTCGTGTCGAGAATAAAGACGGTTCTGCATCATTTGTTTCACAAACACTGATCTGTTTTCTCCACCGCTGTTTAACCACGCGTCTCTCTCTGAGCTTCCTCTTCCTGACGGCGAGCTTTCCTCGTCTGTTTTCAGTTTTCCTGTCACGCACTGAGAGGATTCATGACCGCACCTCCATACCTGCGCAGAAGAGAGAGAGAGGAGTGTTTCTTCCACCTTCCAGTACGGTGGGTTGTCAGATGAGCTGAGGATGGAGGCAGCAGCTCAGCGGTGTGTCTCTGACAAAACGGCGTCCGTGGGATCGAGGCCAGCTGGACGGTCCTGCCGCGCCTCAGCGTCATACCGAAGACAAGCCATCGATCATCCTGCGGCTCCAGCTGAGGGCCTGTTGGTGGAGGACGGGGTCGGGACTGTGCGCCGAGAAGGGCTCTGCCAAGACTCATCAGAGGCTGACAAAACCTCCAAATCCCCCGCTCGCCAAAGGACGGGCGGCTGCGGTATGAAGGGTAGCCATGTTGTTTTGTTGGCGACTGTAGAGTGAGTTAAAGAGACGCACACATGAAGGCTGGATCAGACCGGGGCGTGAAAACATCAGTGACCACCAGGAGGCGTCATGTGACTTTAACACGTCACCAACATTTCAACTGGCGTGAAAAATATTACGGGATGTCGGATCAAAGACGCAAAACTCCAGAAAGTTAGAAAGTGAAGCAGATACGTGAGTGCTAAAAACTGCAGTTCCCTGAGTGTCCACTAGAGGCTGAAGCACAGAAACCACATACACACCCATGTCTCCTTAAGTTAATATCCTTCCAACAGGCAGAAAACCCAAGTATAAAAAACTGAAAAAATAAATGACTGCAGTTCCCTGAGTGTCCACTAGAGGCTGGCTGCAAGAGCACAAAAACCACATACACACCCATGATAAAAACACGATCTTTAGAGTAAAGATAGTCAGATTTAGTGAGTTCTCGTGATTACCGCTGTCTGTATATCTGCCTTGAAATTCGCCTCACAAATGGATCCGGTAGGAATTGGCGGACGGTGAAAATCGCCGCCATTCTGGATCTGAGCTTTTCCGGATTTGGTGAAAATTGGGGGTTACAGCAGAAACAAACATGTTTACAGCTGGAACAGAGACGGTTTGTCTCTGTGTTCAGCTGTTCATGTTACATTACCGTCATGGTTAATTGGGGGCGTGGCCTCCTTTAGAGCTGAAACTCTTAAATCTGTCTGAGATCTTTTTCATGTAGACGAACAACAAAATAAAAGAGATGTGGACTGTAATTCCTTCAGGAGAGACGCTCAGCTGGATGAGAGGGAGCGATCCGGATGACACAATGTCAGAGGGACAAACGGCAGACAGCAGGCGGGTGATGATATCAATCAAAGCCCAGAGAGAGATGAGAGGATATCGATCTAGGACGGAGGAGCAGGTGTGACAGGGCTAAGTATGAGGGCTCAGTGTGGAGGCAGGAACAGGTGAAGTGATAATGATAAAAAAAATCCCCCCGCATGGACTCACCTGGTACCACATGCTACGGCTAACAGCTGGTGACTCACATGAGAGGTGTGACTGACTCTGAAGTGTCAGGAAAGAAAGTGATTAAGACCTGTGAGGTGTCAGAGGAGGAAACACGAGGAAGGGATGAAGGAAACCAGAGAGGAGGGAGAGGAAGAGGACGGCTGCAGGTACGAAACAGAAAAAACAAATAAAACCACTTTACTGTTCTGAAGACTCAGAAATGTGGAGTTACTGTTTGACTTCAGTGAGGACACGGGGTCAGGGTTCATCACGGTGAGTCTCAGTTTCACAAACGTTCACTCAGAGCAGAATTATCCTCGATAAGAATCCAGATTATTTGGGATTGATATTCAGGAGGTCCCAGTTTCACTGTAAAGTAACTCAGAAGCTTCACTGTGTCTCTCTTCGACAGTTTGAACCAATAAGAGAGGCAGGATCTTTGATCGATGAAGTTAAAGGGTTAAGTCTCAGTTTGACTGTAAACGATGAAATAACACAGAAGCTTCACTCTGATTTTTTTCAACAGTCTGAAAACTAAACTGACTGATTTCTGAAATAAATTATGGATCTGTGGTTGCCATGGTAACCAACCCCCTGTGATAAGGGTTCAGTTTTTCTAAAGGACTTACGCTGCATACCAGTTGTTCTCGGAAATCGAGAATTACAAATTCATCTGAAACCCCCCCCCCGAAGTTGGATTTCTGACTCCGTCATGTTTCAATAATGAAGATTATTTTTTATTTTTTTGGACTAACTGTAAATATTTATAATCAGGGGTTACTTAAGGTCAGAGAGGGATCAAAACAGAGCAGTGGACTGTCAGGGTCTCTGCAGATCACATGGTGAGGAGACGCAGCTGGGTCACAGAGCTGACCAATTAGATCTGGACACACACACACACACACACACACACACGTGCACACACACACACACACACACATTTAAAACCAGGACCTTTTCCTCATGTGTCAACATTACATAAGAGTTAATTAAGAGCATTATCTCAGGGTCTCTGTTAAAATCACCGAGGGGGACGGCAGCAGAGCAGAGAGCCTCTCATGTCAGAGAAACAAACGCTCCGGGATGAAAACAGTCGTGGTTTTATTAGAGATTAAATTATCACCAACAAAATAAACACTCTAAACTGAGCTCTAAGACATCAGCCTTTAAAAACAGACGTGATGATGGCTGATGGTGGAGGACTGACACAGTTTACCTCTCTTTATCACGTCTTTGTATCACACTGCTGACAAACTATGAGTTAATGAAACAAACTGAGTGACTTTTAAAACCATTTTAACTCAAATGTAGAAATAAAAGAACCCTCTACTCTCTAAAACTGAGGATGCAGCATCTATGATTTCTACTTCTTCATTGAAAGGACAACTGGACTTACTTAAAACAAACTCTGAGTTACTTTAAAACCATTTAAACTCAAATAAAGAAATATAAACCAAGCTGGATGGACCCTCTACTCTTTAAAACTGAGAATGTAGCATCTATGATTTGGAAGTCTTTGTTGAAAAGGACAACCGGACTTAGAACAAACTCTGAGTTAAAAGCAAATAAACTCTGAGTTACTTTTAAAACCATTTAAACCTTAAATATAGATATATAGTAAAAAGCTGGGTAGACTCTCTACTCTTTAAAACTGAGGATCATCTATGATTTCTAGTTCTACGTTAAAAGGACAACTGGACTTAGTTGAGACGTTTTGCCTAAGGTGAAATGTCTCGACTAAGTCCAGTTGTCCTTTTAACACAGTGATTTCCTCTGTTTTTGTCCTTAAACAACAATAATAAAGAAATAAAAACTGTAATCTTCTGTCTCTCTCTCCTCCTCGTCTTCTTCTTCTTATCTATTATTGTCCTAAACTATAAATACCTCGAGTCGGACTCGGTGTGAATCCAGAATAAATCATCTTTGACTAAAACAGTTTATTTCCAAACCTGAACTCTGCTCTCTCAGTCTGAACACATTTTCTTCATCTGAATAAACTCTTCTGTTTTTTCTCCATCAGGGTAAATGTTCTGAACTCCGAGCGCTCGCAGGAAGAATATAAATCCAGCTTGGAAACTGTTTACTGACTCTTTGCACTCGGAGAAAAAAGGCCGTGTCAGCACTCGGCGTTCGACCGTCCTCCATGATTCTCCAGACCAATTAGAAAGTTCCAACAGGTGTCTCATTTTACCTTAAACTCAGGGGCTCCTCTGCAGCCTCTGACCTGAGAGCGCAGCTGAACGTGAACCCGGAGTCGGCTCACAGAACCGTCTGAACCGGCCCGCTAATCAGAACCGCTCTCTGCTGCTCATTAGAGCCGCTCATCTGCCATGCGGCGTGCAGCTGCTAACCTTTGAGAGCGGCCCTGCGGGAGGGGGCGCGCTCTCATTTGTATACAATGCATGTCAATGATGGTGTTAAAGGGCAGCCACGCGGCGCCGAGGGGAGGACGGGGGAGGAGGAGGAGGAGGAGGAGAGGGGAGAGGGTGAGGGAGTTTTAACGTGTTTTTACTCCCTGAACAAACAAGAGGAGAGAGGAGAGGAGAGGAGAGGAGGAGAGAGGAGAGGAGAGGAGAGAGGAGGAGAGAGGAGAGAGGAGAGAGGAGAGAGGAGAGGAGAGGAGGAGAGAGAGGAGAGAGAGGAGGAGAGGAGGAGAGAGAGGAGAGAGAGGAGAGAGGAGAGGAGAGGAGAGGAGAGAGGAGAGAGGAGAAGAGAGAGGAGGAGAGGAGAGGAGAGGAGAGGAGAGAAGGAGGGGAGGGGAGAGGGTGAGGAGAGTTTTAACGTGTTTTTACTCCCTGAACAAACAAGAGGAGAGAGGAGAGAGGAGGAGAGGAGAGGGGAGGAGGAGAGAGGAGAGGGGAGGAGGAGAGAGGAGAGGAGAGGAGGAGAGAGGAGAGAGGAGAGAGGAGAAGAGAGAGGAGGAGAGGAGAGGAGAGGAGGAGGAGGGGGAGAGAGGAGAGAGGAGGAGAGGAGAGAGGAGAGGAGAGGGGAGAAGGAGGAGGAGGAGAGGGAGGGTGAGGAGAGGGGAGAGGGTGAGGAGAGGGTTTTAACGTGTTTTTACTCCCTGAACAAACAAGAGGAGAGAGGAGAGAGGAGGAGGAGGGGGAGAGAGGAGGAGGAGAGAGAGGAGAGGAGGAGAGGAGAGAGGAGAGGGAGGGTGAGGAGAGGGGAGAGGGTGAGGAGAGAGGGTGAGGAGAGGGTTTTAACGTGTTTTTACTCCCTGAACAAACAAGAGGAGAGAGGAGAGCGGAGAAGAGGAGAGGAGAGAGAGGAGAGGAGAGAGGAGAGAGGAGAGGAGAGGAAAGGGAGGGGAGAGGGGTGAGGAGAGGGTTTTAACGTGGTTTTACTCCCTGAAAAAAACAAGGGGAGAGAGGAGAGAGGAGAGGGGAGAGGAGGAGGAGGAGGAAAGGAGGGGAGAGGGTGAGGAGAGGGTTTTAACATGTTTTTACTCCCTGAGCAAACAAGAGGAGAGAGGAGAGAGGAGGAGAGAAGAGAGGAGAGGAGAAAGAGAAAGGAGAGGAGAGAAGAGGAGAGAGGAGAGGAGAGAAGACAGGAGAGAGGAGGAGTAGAAGGGTTTTAAAGTCTTTTTACTCCCTGAACAAACAAGAGGAGAGAGGAGAGAGGAGGAGAGGAGAGAGGAGAAGAGGAGAGAGAAGAGGAGGAGAGGAGGAGGAGAGGAGGAGAAAGGAGAGGAGAGGAGGGGGTCAGGAGAGGAGGGGAGAAGAGGTGAGAAGAGGAGAGGAGAGAGGAAGGAAGGAGAGGAAGTGAAGGGAGGAGGAGAGGACAGTTTAAAGTGTTTTTACTCCCTGAGCAAACAAGCCTGAAGAGGAGGAGAGAGGAGAAGAGGAGAGAAAACAAGAAAGAAGAGAAAAGGAGAGGAGAGGAAAGGAGAGGGGAGAGTGGAAGAGAGGAAAAAGGAGAGGAGAAGAACAGGAGAGAGTAGGAGAGAGGAGAGGAGAGAGGAGGAGATAAGAGGAAAGGAGTGAGGAGGAGAGTGGAGGAGAGAGGAGAGGAAGAGAGCGAAGAGAGGAGGAGAGGAGCAGTAGTTTGTTCATTGATGTGTCTGAAAAGCAGAGGGACAGAAAGATCATTTTTAGAGAGACTGTCCTAACGATCGTTAGTCCTTTCCTCTCTGTCCTCCTCTCGTCCCTGTCCTCAGTCCTCCCTGTCCTCCCTCACCTCCCTGTCCTCCTTGTCCTCCCTGTCCTCCTCACCTCCCTGTCCCCCCCTGTTCTCCTGTCCTCCCGTCTGTCAGTCTGAACGTTGGCGATTTCTCCTCCCGCCTGTTTGCTGACATTAAAGTTCCTCCATGTCAGCCTGACAGCTCCTCATAGGAGGCGTTTAGCGCGGTGATTAGCCGGCGTTGGCGTGGGCCGGTGTTTCGCCGTGAGCGACCCTCTCCTGGAGAATGATGGTGAACTTCCGATACGAGCGGCGGGCTGTCTGTCCTCCATCCACTCCAATCTCCTCCCCTCGGGGAAGCCATACTCGGTGATAGATTCTCAGGTCGGCGCTGCCGTCTCATTACCGACCGCCGCCATGAATAGAGATGTGACACGTCTGAGAAACAGCGGCCGCGCATTACGGCTGATTCACGGGAGCCGGGGTTTAAATCAACCCGAAGGAAGCGGGAAAACAGGGACATAACTCAGACCAGTGTCTGCCTCAGCCCGCAGATGTGACGACCAACGGGAGGTCAGCGAGGAAGTGGAGAGGATGAAGAGGAGCCGTCGAGCTCCGGATGGAAATGTCTCTTTTATTCGCCTCTAAATCTGAATCCTTTATTTACTCGGAACAGTTTGAGACGGGATGAAGAGCGGTGGACTCATCATCAGCTTTAAACAGAGGGGGGTCACAGCCTTTCTGAGGGGCCAAATCTGATCAACCTGCTCAGAAGAAGATCTAAAATCATTTATGAAGATCACATCCATCAAATATAAAAACCAAACAACTGATCCAATCCAACCTCCAGAATCAGACACAAGTCAAAGACAGACTCACACACACTCATGTTCTCTGACATGCAGCAGGATCAGCTGATCAGGCCTGTCAGGGTTCGACATGAACTTTGTTCACGTGTTCTCCTACGTTGAAAAAGTAACGAACACAAAGAACTTTAAGGGAACAACGAAACTTGATTAAATAATGTTTGCCTTATTTGTCCGACATACGTACAGTTATCTGAAATCAATTTTGGTCACATGATAGTGAAGCTATTGAAGGGAAACAGCCTTTTCTGAGAACATCAACCGGTAATTTATTGACGGTCCCTTATTCAACACCGACGTTGACAGTGAGGGTGTCGAGTAGATTTAACCGCGCTGCTGTTGTTATTCCCGGTTATGGAGAGTGAGAAGACACCGGTAGATCCTCAGAGAATGTCCGTCAGATATCCAACCTGAAACTAACTTCACCGCCGTATTTACAGGAAAATATATCCAACCTGAAACTAACTTCCCCGCCGTATTTACAGGAAAATATATCCAACCTAAAACTAACTTCACCGCCGTATTTACAGGAGAGTATATCCAACCTGAAACTAACTTCACCGTCGTATTTGCAGGAAAATATATCCAACCTGAAACTAACTTCACCGCCGTATTTACAGGAAAATATATCCAACCTGAAACTAACTTCATCGCCGTATTTACAGGAAAATATATCCAACCTAAAACTAACTTCACCGCCGTATTTACAGGAAAATATATCCAACCTAAAACTAACTTCACCGCCATATTTACAGGAAAATATATCCAACCTGAAACTAACTTCATCGCCGTATTTACAGGAAAATATATCCAACCTAAAACTAACTTCACCGCCGTATTTACAGGAAAATATATCCAACCTAAAACTAACTTCACCGCCGTATTTACAGGAAAATATATCCAACCTAAAACTAACTTCACCGCCGTATTTACAGGAAAATATATCCAACCTGAAACTAACTTCACCACCGTATTTACAGGAAAATATATCCAACCTAAAACTAACTTCACCGCCGTATTTACAGGAAAATATATCCAACCTGAAACTAACTTCACCACCGCATTTACAGGAAAATATATCCAACCTAAAACTAACTTCACCGCCGTATTTACAGGAAAATATATCCAACCTAAAACTAACTTCACCGCCGTATTTACAGGAAAATATATCCAACCTAAAACTAACTTCACCGCCATATTTACAGGAAATATATCCAACCTAAAACTAACTTCACCGCCTTATTTACAGGAAAATATATCCAACCTAAAACTAACTTCACCGCCGTATTTACAGGAAAATATATCCAACCTAAAACTAACTTCACCGCCTTATTTACAGGAAAATATATCCAACCTAAAACTAACTTCATCGCCGTATTTACAGGAAAATATATCCAACCTAAAACTAACTTCACCGCCATATTTACAGGAAATATATCCAACCTAAAACTAACTTCACCGCCTTATTTACAGGAAAATATATCCAACCTAAAACTAACTTCACCGCCTTATTTACAGGAAAATATATCCAACCTAAAACTAACTTCACTGCCTTATTTACAGGAAAATATATCCAACCTAAAACTAACTTCACCGCCGTATTTACAGGAAAATATATCCAACCTGAAACTAACTTCATCGCCGTATTTACAGGAAAATATATCCAACCTAAAACTAACTTCACCGCCGTATTTACAGGAAAATATATCCAACCTAAAACTAACTTCACCGCCGTATTTAGAGGAAACACACACACATTAGTACAGATGCCCCTACCCTCTATGAGCAACAGTTCTTTTTTAACCAGCCGCTCAGTGATCATGAAGAACTTCTGAATCTGCAGGAAAATGAGAATATTTAGGTTTTCGATGAGCTCCAATCAGACAGTCGGAGAGGAGAATCCAGGATTTTATGGAGCCATGCAGAGAGGGACTCATTAACAAGCATGAGAGGGGAGAAAGGAGAGGTCTGCTGACCTTTGACCTCCGCATGTTAGCCCAGGGAGTCAGACAGAGAATAAGAGAGCAGCCTGAGGGAGGATAAGAAAAGGACAGAGAAGAAGAATGATGATGGTTTTAAACGTGTCTAATAATCCTGTAATTCCTCACTTTCCTCTCAGTAATGAGACAAACACGCTGAGCGGCTTATGTCCTCTCTTTGTTTGGACAGAGATGACGGAGACGGCGGCGGCGCCCGGGCTCCTGGTCCACGTGAAGTGACAGAGCCTGTTAGGAAATATTGACAGTGGGATTGTCTTGAGTGGCTGTATTTATTTTTAGATGAGCCAGGCATTTTGTTGTGGAGTAAATTATTTTATCCTGCAGAGCGGGAGCAGCGGGCCAATCTAAATATGTACTCAGGAGGAGGAGGAGGAGGAGGTCGAGCGGGCGAGGAGCGGGGAGGAGGAGGAGGAGGAGGAGGAGGAGCGCTCTTTCTCTCCTCTATTTATCGTTTTGGACTGCAGTTTACATTTGTCAAAAAGTCTTATTGCTTCAGCTGCAGCGTCCGTCATTATCAAACATTATCTGCATGAGCTCAGGACGGCTGCAGCAGGCCTGTTTATCAGCCACGGCGCCACCGCCGCCGTTCTGACCCGCAGCTCTTCGTTTCTTTACAAAGGTTCACTGTCCCCGAGACGAACACAGACAAATGTTTTTGTTATATAACGGAGGGACGATTTTTCCAGAAACGAGGAGTCAGAGAGGAGCGAGGAGCTGCAGACGTGTGTGTGTGGATGAGTCACTCTCAGACTGACTCTTTTTATGTAAATAAATCTGTTTCAGAAACACGCCGAGAGTCTGTCTCAGTGAAAACAGCCGAGCAGGTGAACCCCTGAACCTCCTCAACAGTCTGAGTCTGGACCAGCTCCGCTCCTGGACTCATCACGGCTGCTAATTGCAGCTCGTCTGATTAAGCATTCAGGGCGGGGATGGCGGCGGCGCTGGGCGGTTTCATCAGCATGCTGACCTCCTCCTCAGGACGAGTTGGCTGACAGAGAAAACAGAGTTTAATCGGTCAAATGTGACCAGCAAGCTGAGCGGTGGGGGGGGGGGCTTCATCAGTGATTTGTAAAGGAGGGGGGAGACGTGGACGAGTGTCAGGACAGTTCACTCCGTCTGTCTCCTTCCTGTTTAGCGGCGTCAGAGTGTGCGAGGCCGAGACGAAGAAAAAAGCAAAAACAAGAAAAAGGTCAAAGAGGATCACGTCACACTCGACTTCAGATACAGATTCACTCTGACATTTCAGCGGCTGGTGGCGCCGCTTTAATCAGAGCGTTCGTCTTTACACACGGTCGTACAGTTTTTCTGCAGATCAGGACAAAAACGTCGAGTGTTGGACAGAATTAGAACAAAAGTTCAGCAGAAAACGGTAAAAAATGAGGAAAGTCCAGCTGACAGCAGATCTGAAACAAACTTACACAGAATATCCACCGTCAAGAAATCGACACGTTAACTTACGATCAGCTACGATCGGAGGATACGACCTTTTAGTAGACGATCAGGATGAAGGTGGAGATTGGGGGTCAGCCTCAGGATCATTGATGCAAATTTGTACTTGAAATTTTTCTAATTTGTACCTGCTGATAAACAGATTTTTTTTACTTTGATCAAACCCCCGTTGTTTGTTTTCAATAACCCTGAAGTCCTGAAAACGTCCCAGAATCGACCAAACTCCCTCAAAAATCAGGTGTTTTAAAAGTTGATTAAAAGTCTGATTTCCTGCCAGAGTTCATAAGACTGACAGTGAAACTGAGACCCTCCAAAACAGTTTAACAGGCCCTCCTTATCCTCTTTAAAACATGTTATTTTTTCAGGCTGATATATCACACTATAATCAGTTTCTGTTTCAGGTTCACATCACTGCAGTAAGACAGTGAAGCCTCCGAGTACCACTCTGTTTACAGTGAAACTGAGATGACCTCGGTGCAAAAATGCAGGAATGAACTACACGAAGACAGAATCAAGCTGGCAGCCTCTCGCAGGATTTTGTTCCGATCACAGCATCAAACACAGTTCAATGAACAAATCGAACAGACAGAACAGACCCCAGAACAGACCAACCACATATCTCTTATAGTACTCCATTGACGTCATTGACCTCAACTTTAGCCAAATGTGTGTGCGAAGCTACCTTCGTGTGTGTATCACTTTCCCGTAAGAGAGCTCCCTACGTGACTTCTCCCTTGCCAACATCTCTTGAAGCCAAATTCCTGTTATTGCAACACAGTTCACCATGACTGTGTTGCAGTCCTGTTTTCTTGCCTCATAGCAACCTCCAAAACATCAAACCACATCTGTTATTTTACCCCACAAGACTCAGCACAGACCGGTGATCTGGCACCTTTTATCCTCCGTACTTCCTGTTGTAATTGTGATTATTGAAGAGTCTGTAAATTATGTTAAACATTATAAAAAAAGTGTTTCTTACTGCTGAAACAAACCAGAGTGACGCTTCTCTGTGACGTAACATTTACAGTGAAACTGAGACTCGTTATATTTAGATGTTTTATTTTACTAAACTTCAGACCCGTTCATTTCTGGTGAATCATGAGAACACCAGTTTCTTTTCCAGGCTCACACCTCTGAAGTCGCCCACAGAGAAGCTTCGGTGTTTCTTCGTATTAACAGTGAAACTGAGACTGACCGAGGACAGACGAACAGGCGCTCCTTAAATCTCGGTCGTTTCTTTAAAAAAGGGAAATTCTCTGACTTTTTCGGTGGAAACACTCGTTTGTTTGGATCCTCTGGTGATCCGGGGGTAGGTGAGGGTATGAGAGAGGGTGACCCTGCTGTGTGTCGGCGGCTCAGTCTTTTCTGAGGTGGTTAAATATAAACTCCTCTTCAGGCTCGCAGACGGACCGCGTGGGCTCAGCTGCAGCACTTCAGGGACAAAACGCCTTTAACAGCGGCACGCCACTCTAACAACAGCGGCGGCGGCGGCGGCAGACTGAGAGCCTCACATGGAAAAAAAAACCTCCTCTTTGTTTCACCTCGGCGTCCGTCTCTGTCATTCTGCAGGTGAGGGACATGTGGAGTCCTCACCTGCGGTACGGAGCGCCGGCGTTTCGTGGACGGCGTGTTTAAAATGACTGCTCATGAATGTTAATGAGGCAGAGACGAGCCCGGGGAAACTCTGAGGGTGACACGGCTCCCCTGATACGGTCTGAGGGCTTCTCTCTGAGGTGACCTCCACCAGGCTGAGCTCACTCTGCCAAAGGGTGGGCACTACGGACACGCCAATCACACGCCACTCTGTGCAGGCGTAGAAGAGCTCAGAGTGTTTACGGAGGTATAAACGAGGCTCTGTCAATATTTTTATACCAACTTTAGAGAAACGACTCGTTCTCAGTCAGGAACCCTCGGGGAGTTATTATCTGCCGAGTCCAAATGCGTCTCGTCTCCTCAGAGAATTATAACCAGCTGTCTCAGAGAAATATGTGGAATGATTACGACTGATCAACACGACGGCGGCGAGAAATAAACCTTTAAAGACCCACTTTTGGACATCCACGTTCGTTTTTGTAGTTCTGGATCCAGAACTGAACAAACTCGGCTCCGAGTGTTCAGCTGGAGAAGAGCGAGAGGTTTACAAACGCCAGGTTATTAACTGAACAATCACCAGTTTGGAGAGGGAGGCGGAGCCAACATACGAGGATTTTAATTGGCTCACAGATAAGAGAGTTTAAGGACGAGCGCTCGCTCAAACAGGAAGATGGTTTCTCTGATGAGTGTCCTTAAAGTACCGGGGGGGACCATGATAGTGGGACCAGTGAGGGCTCTCTCAGTCAGCGTTCGTTTAAAGGGAGGAGTCACAGAGTCAGTGAATCCACCGCTGTCACTACCTGACCCGTCCTGGAAACACGGTTTTTACTGCGCATGTGTGAACGAACGCCACGAACGCCACAACATTTTTTCAGCAGCTTCAGCATCAGCGAGCTCGCCTCAGTCAGAAAGGACGCTTCAGTTTATAACAGCCGCACGCTTTCAGAGTTCTTTCGCCGACTGAAGCAGAGCGCCGGAAACTCAAGAGAATGGCGCCCAGTTTTACGATTAAAGGTTCTTACTCCAACTAAACTGTAAAATTGCAAAGTAGTTCTAGAAGATCCGTCACTCTGCTGTGAGGTAGTTAGTGGATGAAGATCGTCATGAGGTCGCTGTAGCGCCATCTACAGGATAAGTCGGGGAACTTTTCAAATGGAGGAACATTTTCAAAGTGGAACTGAATCTTACTCTCCGTATTTTATTTTTTAATATGTCTGCGAAAATCAGCGAGTTTTGGACGATTATGGATTAGTTTCAAACGAGCTAAAATTGACCGATTTAATCGGCTCGCCAATAAATCGGTCAGGCCCTAATAAAATTGCTGAAATTCATCGGCTATAATGTGTCGGCTTCTCGTTAATTAATTTAATTTATAGAATAAATGAAATTAATCCCCCCTTGATACTTTGAAAAGTCAGTTCAAATTAAGTTTTTAAGTAAATCTGCACTAGCGCAGTACGGATCGGGTAGGTAACGACTCACTGCCGTAAAAAACTTTGAAATGCCGAGAGAGGGAGTGACGTACGTTTCGCACATGCTCAGTACAAATCAGGTTCCCCGGACAGATCGGGTGGCGAAAACCACAATGGGTGTCGGTCAGCTCAGAGGTACAGGACGCGAGCTCGGCTACAGTTTTCTGCAGACGGGTCGACTCTGCCGTAGAGTCGACAAACAGCTGATCGGCACGCTGCTGCCCAGGCTTCCTGAAAACCACCTCAGCGCGAATGTTTGGGGTACAGTCTCTAAATTAATCATGTTGAAGAGTCGTCCTCGTCTGCGGACAGCTGCGGACAGGTCCTCCCTGCAGTTTCTCGCTGACGAAGGTTGGGCATCGTTTGATTTTGACAGATTTCGGTTCCAGTTCCGATTCCTCACTTCGATTTGCTGTTTAGTGGCGTCTTCCTCGTTAGTGTCCAGCAGCTATTTCTCCCGATTGGCGGACTCCGGTATCTGAACTTGGAATCGAAATTTTAAATTTGAACAATTCCAGGAGAATCAGAATGTTTGTCCTGGTCCCCATCGATGCTCGAGACTCGATACCCAACTGTCACTGACTGACACTGAACACACGTCAAAATGTCCCCTTAAGACTGTAAACTCGAGGAGCGTCATGTCATAGACTTCTTTACAGTCAGAATGAGTGTGAGTCGCCCCCTGCTGGTCAGTTTATGCAGGTTGACTGTTTGAAACCCTGGAGCTCTCTGACATGAGAAGCTCTGAAACACACGAGCCCTGAAGACGAACTCTGACAATGACACGACACCGCAGACCTTTCAGTGTGGACCTCCCCCCCGACCCCGCCACAGGCCGCTAGTTCTGCAGACCGCCCACGGACACGCCAATCACACGCAGCGCTGTGCTAATTATAGATCAGAATAAACTGGGAGTGTGTTTTAGTCTGATCCGACTCAGAGATCCACCAGGATGAACGTCTGCAGGTCTAATTTATCCCCCCTCAAACACACCTGTTCGTCCAATCAGACGTCTCTACATCTGAAACGCTCCTCCATTTACGCCCGTCCTGACTCCCCAGAGCCCACTCCTCCTCCTCCTCCTTCATTATTTATCAGCTCTTTGACAGCAGCGATCTGAAAGTGACGCACGAGAGGGAGGAGACAAGGTCAGACAAGGTAACGCCGAACCTGACTCACCTGGACGTGGAGAGGGTCCCTCTGGTTTGATGAAGCAGCTGGAGGAGTGAAGGACGGAGGAGGTCTGAGCTGAGGAGGTCTGAGCTGAGGAGGTCTGAGCTGAGGAGGTCTGAGCTGCTCGTCAACAAGAATTAATGTGTTCGTTTCCAGGAGGAGAAATCAGAACAGATTTATTCAGAGCAGTCTGTGGAAAACAAGACAGAGGAGGAGCGGTTCACTGAGACAGACGCAGGTTTTTACCCAGGAGACCAAAACAGGGACAGGAGACTGGATCTGGACCCACAGAGTCACATTTATACAATATTTATGTTTTATAAAGTTTGTCTTTCGGTTAAGGGGTCAATAAAAACATAAAAAAAACATATCAGTGTTTCAAATCAGATCAACAAGTCACTATCTTTTTTTTTTTACATTTATCAATTTAACATTCAGTCTAAAGCAGCTGGGAGGACCTTTCAGGGTTTGGGGGATTTGGCGCCCCCTGTGGACAAAGTGTGTAGTCACACTTTAAACTCTGGCGATCTTTAAAACTCTGGATCAGGCTGATCTAATTCTGATTTCTTAAAGTAAGAGGACCTGATCCTCGATCCTGAACCTTTAAGACTCTCTGGACTAAGGCTTCACGATATCGGAAAAAACTAACATTTTTTTCAACCCTGCGATATTTATTACGATATGAAAACATCAATGAATTTTCCTCAGATGATCTGTGACACATCTGACATGTGACGAATCACCACATCCTAAAGAGTGTGAAAACGACCTCAGACCAGGACTAACTGATCTAATCTAATATTTGGTTAACTAAGTCGTCCTGATGCCACTGAAGCACTTCCAGAACTTTCTACAGAGGAAACACCTCAAACGGACGGGTTCGATGAACCTGAAGGACTCGATCTGAGATGATCGGAGAGTTTTTTCATGTTTTTATATCAAAGTTTCTTCATCTGAAATTCTTCTTTAACATCGTCGCTCTGTTTTAGTGATCTTGTTTTTCTCATTTGTGACTTTTCCTCTTCATTAAACATCAGAGTTAAACTTGTGTGGATTATCGTTGTCCCTGCAGGATACACCTCATATTTTCAGGTTTTCTGTGACGGAGCCTCCAAACAGGAACTCCCTCCTCTCCTCTCCTTCGTTCGTCTCCTGATGGTTCCTCGTCTCGTCTTCAGGCTGCAGACGGATGACGCTCGCCGTCACCTCTGCCCTCTCTGACACGCCCCGATAGGAAGTGACATCCACGTCTGTGCAGATGAGCGGCTCTGAGGTTAGTCATCTCTGTGACACCGAGCGAACAGGCGAGGTCGAGCACTGCTGCTGCCGCTGCTGATCCGTGTGGCCTCTTTTCCCTTCCTGTCTGAAGAAATTCACAGCGACAACATGAGAGCGAGCCTCACCGTGTCCCTGCAGACTCTAACTCTGGGTCTCTGGTCGATTCGACTCTTTGTAATGAAATGTTGTCCCTAAATTGTCCCCTGATTGTCCCTGGGTTCCCAGCTGCTGCCTGCTGTCAGAGAAAGTTAGCGTGTGCGGCTCACCTGGAGCGGCGTCCACTCCCGTGTTTGTTCCTGAGGTGACAGAGAGCGTCTGTTTTAACGGGGACTCTAACACCTGCTGTCAATCACTCTCACAAACATCACCTGCCCGCCCTGCTGCTCCGAACAGGAGAGACACAACAAATAGATGTTTTATCCCCGCCGCCGCGCACATGTCTGTGCAGAGCCGTAAAAACCTGTTGCCTTCCATTTAGCAGAGAGGATTGTGGGACGGAGGAGGAGGTGCAGCACTAAACAAGCCGGTCTGATGGAGGCTGACAGCTGCAGACAGGAGGAGATTTCTGCCTCCGAGGCTCACGGAGGGTTTAGCTTTGATTCAGAGTGTGTTCGGGGAAACGCAGAGAGCCTTTTAGAGGAGGGACATCTATCACCTTTAACTCTGTTTGTTTTTTCTACACTAGATACTCAATCCTGGAGTTAGTCTGGGGTTCGTAACGAGCTTAATAAATCAGTGATGGAGGAAAACGCTCCTTTTAGATTCAGAGTCCAGCAGCAGTTCACAACAGTTTAAGTCTAAATGAGCGGCGACTTTTCCAGGCCGCTCCGCCTCCCTGCGCCGCTAACACGGTTAACAGTCCTGACTCAGTGACATCCTCCAGGAGGCTCACATGGTCATGGAGCGTCTCAGTAAGATCAGCCTTCATCTGTCTTTAGTGAGTCTCAGTTTCACTGTAAGTGTTGGGAAACACAGAAGCTTCACTGTCTCTCACTTCAATATGAACCCAAATCTAAGACCTCGATGTTACTGTGATTTACTTTCATTAAAGGGCTCTTCTGTTTCATTTAAGAGAAATGATTATAAATATAAAAGTGATAATTAGCTTATCTCACTCAGTTCGTTTACAGCCACAGTTTAATCGGACTAAACTCATAATTCATCTTTTTCTCTGAATCAGACTTCGAATCGAAATATTGATGTGAACGTGTCCTCCTCCCCAACACTAGGGGGCGATATGGGTCTTTTCAGCGGCGCTGTTTCCGACCCCATACAACCGTCAACAACAACAGCAGGTCGGTGTCAGACGTCAGAAGTGTCTACAACTGCTGCTGGGCATTTTGGAGAAACAAGAAGATGGAGCATCGTACAGCGTTGTTTTTGTCCGACATGATGGACGCGCTACTTTTTCTAAAGATGAGACCAACGCTACTCCTCTACTCTGGGGTTTCCAGGGTTACGGGGGCGTGGCATCATACTCCGACTACGCTGGTTACAGGGTAGAGAAAATCGAACTCCAATCAGAATATCTGGGTGTCTTAATCTGAGTTCTTAAACTCCAGTTATAGTCGGACTAAAGTGTTTACATGAACTTCAGTTGTCCGGTCTTAATCTGATGGAGTAAAATTTATCCTCTGGGACGAATTAAGTTCTTCTTCTTAGATTTACGTTGACTCTCATTAAAACCGATCACGTCACGGTGTTGGGTTTAAAGTCTGCCCCCTCAGGCAGGAGAGGGAATGACAGTCTGTGTCCGTGGTGCTGAACTCTCCCTGTACCTTCATCAGTCGTGGTGGTTGTGCAGAGGTCTGGGGGTGTGGTCTTAGTAGGTGTTGTTTTGATTGTTGACCGGTCAGTCTGCAGACCTCACTGACAAGACTAGAGGAGGTTTTTACAGACTGTTCTCTCTGTAGATGGTGAAGGTTTTATTTCCTCAAATGTTGAACAAATGTACGAAACCCCCCAGACATGCAAACAGACATGACTGATGAGATCTGACATCCTTCAAACTCCTCAGGATGAGTTTGATCTTTTTAGGACGAAAACTTCGGAATATTTGAAAACAGCGTTCTTCATCAGCTTTAACGTCTTTAAACGGCGCCGAGATGGCGGTTAATCACTGTTGTTGATCTCTCACAGCTCAAAGAAATATCATCAAACTTCAGTTCAGAGGTTTGGGTCAGATTTTTAAGAAAGTATTCTTTAAAACTTCAGTTTGCTGCTCCTCCTTCAGAGGAAACCAGAGCTGTGAGGAGAACCTGCAGGATTCAGAGGCAGGAGGATCTCAGTGTTTAACAGGATTAACCCCAGAGCTTCACAAACATGCAGATCCAGGTGCAGCTGCAGACCCGCTCTCAGGTGTTTACCTGCAGGATGTGACGCTCCGTGACTCTCAGGTCTTAGGAGGGTCTTTAACATGCTGCAGGTGTCACTGAGGGGTTTAACCGGGACGTCTGCCCTGAATGGATGTGACGCGCTGCTGAGATGTTGACTTAATTAATGAGACTCTCATAAAGCTGCAAACATCATCTGGAGATCCATCAGAGGGAGGACGGATCACTGCGGAGAGTCGGAGACACGCAGGGACATCTATCTGTCTCTCTAACTCAGTCTGTAGTCAACAGTCAGTCTGCTCAGGTCAGAGGAAAGACCTGCAGGAACAGTCAAGGTGAGGCGAGACGACACAGACTGACTTTAGAGACGACCAGCTTCAGAGCTCTTATTTATGATCCTAATAAGATCTTTATCATAAATCTGCTCTCATCACTGAAGCGTTTATGGAGGAGGCAGAGAGAGAAGTCTGGAGCAAATATTTGACACGGTTAGGGAAACATTTGATGGACACAGATGTAAATATTTAGAGGTCGAACCCTGAGAAGAACCAGGTCTGCAGAGTCTTTGAAACCTGAACTCTGATGGTCTTTAGTGACTCTGAGCAGGTTAGAGAATTCACTTTTACAGTCCACATTACTCTGCTTCATGTCCGACCTCCAAAAACCAAAATACCTCCACACCACCGACGTTTTCCTAACGCCAGTGTTGTGGTTGACATTGATGTGGTCATCTGTTGAGCCTTCATGGTCATTTCTGTCGGGGGTAGCACTCATTTTCTTTGTTTCTCACCAACAGTGCTGTCGGCTTCACCTGTTAAAGTGCTATGGTTGGGTGTAAGGCCTGACCTATATGAAGTTTTTGGGGCCGATACCGATTAGATCAAACTCGGACCAGAAAAAGCGTTTTCAACTACACCCCCCAGTCTGGAACTTTTCAAATGGTGGAACATTTTCGGAGTGAAACTGAATCTTATTCTCCGCATTTTATTTCTGAAAATATCGGTAAAAATCAGGGAGTTTTGGCCGATTACCGATTAGTCTCAAAAGGGCTAAAATTGGCCGATATAATCGCCCCGCCGATAAATCGATCAGGTCCTAGTTGTGTGTAGCTGCTGTCTGCTACGATGCAGTTGTTTGATACTTGGTTCTAATTCAGAACATGATTGGTTCAGCATGAAGTGGACCCAGAGCAACTCCCCTTTTCATTGGCTGTTCGTATAGTCGACCAAAACATGGCTGATTATTGAAAAGATATTGATCATGTTTTATATCGATATTGAGGGAAATTAATTTTTGATATAAATCATTATCGTTTTATCGCCCAGCCCTATCTCCAAACATATTTAGTCTTTAAGGTTAAATCACTAATCAGACCATTTCCATCTCAAAGGGAACAGTCTATTCACGAGAGGAGCATTTGCACTTTCTCACGTTTTTCAGGTTCTTTTTAATCACCAGAAAAGTCAGATCTATTATCTTATCTATGACAGGGGGGTCCTAGAGACCACCTCCACAGAGGTTTTAGAGGGGCCGTCCTCTGTCTTTACTGTTCTTCCAAAAACAAACTCAGAGCCGTGAGCTTCTGCAGCGACGGCCACATCCAAGTTCAATCTCAGATCAGGAGAATCAGCGGATTAAAAAAATATCAGAGACGGAAAAATGATTCGCCTTCAGCTCTTCTGTTCAAATCTATTAACTCGCCCTTCATCCTCACAAGAAACAGCTGACTCCACTCTGAGTCCACCTGACAGGAGACACCTTCGTACAAAACATAGACCTTTATTGAAACCATGACCCACACTGAGACGGAGGACATAGAAAGACATTTTTGCAACACTGGATGATGGGCAGTTCACGGTAGCTCATATAGGGGACCACTGACTCTCATTGAGGATAAATAAGTGCATAAATACATCAGAGGGTAGAGTATTAGTATATCTTTATCAGACGAGCAGAAAGAGCATCACATCACACAGTAAAGTCCTCTGAATACAGGAGGGAGCGGCAAGACCTGTTCAGTCCGGGTCACAGCATCCTCAAACATCCGCAGATCCACGAAACGCACAGAGAGAAAACGCAACGACATCTGCACCGAAAAAAACACAGACTGTGGGTCCATGTGTGGAGGCAGGTCATCCAGAAGAGTCCACCGGGACGATGGTGGAGGTTATTAAGACGCGTCACCGATCTCCAACCAAGAGCAAACTCAGAAAGATCGGCAACGAGAAACTATCGTGGAAAAACTCGTGGAGTTATGTCATCCGCTAATAATCCAGACTGAGTGAGAAGAAGTTGCACAATGAGACGGAAAATGAGGATTTTCTTCCAGGAGGCGAAAACAAAGTGCGTGTCAGTCACATGACCACCCGGGAATATTCAGTCCGGGTATAAAAGGAAACCAGAAAACGTGCTGTACTTGTTGTTGTTCCCGCCGTGCGCTTTCCCGCCGTCCAGTTTGACGTAGATCTCGTCCCCGGAGTCCAGGTGCAGAACCACGCTGTTGCTGGCGTAGTCGTAGTTCTGGTCGGCGTCCTGTGCGATGGCGCTGGCTCGGACCTGCAGGTGGAGAGAGAGGATGATGTGAACTTTGACCCCGCAGCGGCACGCATGATCATGCTCTTCCCATCATGTTGAAAAGTGAAGCTAATGTGGAAGTGCCCGAAAACTGCAGTTCCTCAAGTGTCCACTAGAGGCCGACTGGAAAAGCACAAGAATTCCTCCAAACACCGCCACAGAAATCGGATTTTAGCGATTTTAACAAGTTAGTCCGACTGAAATCGCATTTTTTTCTGCACTTATTTAATTTACTGAAATTAGATCTAAACCGGCCTAGATGTCACATACACGCTCCAGAGTCTGAAGGTCAGGTTGTGACCTTGAAGTTAAACGGTATGAAAGTTTAAACGTATCATAAAAACTTGGATATTAAACAATCTGAAGAGAAGAGAGAGTGACGTAAAAAAACGAAGACGATCACATGTTTGTCGATTGTTTTGGTGTGTTATGGAAAAGATCAACAATGAGCTGAAGAGGAGTGTGTCGCCCCCTACTGGAGCGGAGGAGGACATACTCTGGTAAACAGACTGATTCTTACCTGGTCGAATCGTGAATTTTGTGAATATTAGTGAGAATCAGATTTATTAGAGGTTTAAAATTTTGAGCTTCTTCTAAGAAAGTTTTTTCCCTAAACTCTGAGTTTTACTTTGACACCTTTAAATAAGTATTATGTTATTTATGTTACTATATGTTCATATATGTTACTATATATTTTTGTGGCAGAGTTAAATTGGAATAAATAGATTAATCAAAATAACGTCTACTTTATTTCTTTGATATTTCTTTGAGTCATTCATGAGAACAGCGGCTTTAACCTCCTTATACAAAGTTTGTCTTTTTACGATGTCAGTGTGAGCTGACTCTGTTACTCTTGTTTCACATTACTGTAATTTCTGTGTTTAATTATTGAGGTATCCTTCTGTACTTCATTCTTTACTTCATATAATTGTACTGTGTTCTTATATATGTACCTTAATAGTTTTAAAAAAAGGCTGCGTATGAGGCATGTGCTAAATTTACAGCAGTGGGCGAGTAAGAGTGTGCGTAAAAGTAACTCAGAGCGTAAAAAAACGCCGACGTTTATGAGACAACGAAGATCCAAACAGACAGAGAAGGGAATGGACAAATAAAGGACTGAGAGTCTTTAACCCCTTCAGGCCTGACTGAGGGTTAAAAACGGTCCAACACAGAAACACGAGCCTCAGTTTGATCCCATCAGTCAGAGTTTTTCCTCATCTTTAGACGCTGGACCTCTCAGACTCCTGTTATCATTTTTGGAGACCAATAATCCTCACATCCACCAGACCTTCTCTTTTTTTTTCTGTATTTCTAACTATGAACTTTTACGCTCTTGCCTGGCAGAACCTCAGAACCAGAACCTGGTTCATTTCCAAGCAGGTTTTACACACAGGAGGAGGGGAAAAAAAGCAACACAGAGAATAAATAAAAATGAACTAAAGATACGAATAAAGTGGTGATCTTTCAGGAGCAGAGCGATGGATCTGATATAGACTTAGACCTGCACAGAGTAAAAACACAGCAGTGATTTCTCTCTGTGAGGAAAAGTCGTTGCTCGGCTTCCAGAAAACATCATGATGGTGTTAAATTTAACATACAGAAAAATTAAAACAATAAAAACAGCAGCATGCTGAGTGATACTGCACTTTCTGGAGGTAGAATAAAAACCAAATAAACAAAAGTATATATAAAAAGATGTATGTTCTTATTTACACATAATAAAGAGTAATTTATTATAGTGCAGCAGGGTGGGAGTGGGTTTTTTTAACACAATTAAAGATATTAAAAATGTGCAAAACCCAAAACACAGAGGATGGAGAGCTGAGTGAGTGAAGTGCAGGAGGAGGTGAAGGTAAAGGAAGAGAGTGTAAAAAAAACCTGATTTATAACTTTATGTATTTAGACTTTCCTTAAAGTGTCTCATTAAGCCCCACTAACCCTCAGCTGTCTCTAATAAAGGTTCAGGTGTGTCCGGATCCACGGTCACTCTCAGACTCACTTTTACGCAGAGGAGAGAATCAAACACAAACATGAAGAAAGATGAAGATGTTGAAAAGTTTGGATTTTAGATTCTTCATCTACAGTTCGAACCTCCAGCTGAGCTCCTGTGTCGGACCCCTGCTGAGGTGGTCCGTGATCGGTCGGTCAGCGCGCGCACTCACCTGTCCGTTCTTGCACAGGTCTGCCCACATGCTGGTCCCGTCCCCTCCGCGCATCAGCACGTGGTAGGTGAAGTAGTAAATCCCGGACACCTGGCAGGTGAACTTCCCGGTCGTGGGGTCGTAGTGGTTCCCCAGGTTGGTGACCACGTCATCGAACCTTAGCACCTCGTACCCCTCGTGCGGGTTCTTCAGACCCACGTAGAAAGCGATCTTCGCCCCCCCGATGATACTCGACCCGAGCTCCCCGGTCGTCTCCGAGCGCGCGGTGCCCCCTAAACCGGGGTATCCGTTCTTCCCGGTGTCCCCTCGGTCCCCCGGTGGTCCCCTCGGTCCGGGTGGCCCCGGTACGCCCGGCGGCCCCCTCGGACCGGGTTTCCCCGGCCGCCCCGGCTCTCCTCTAGTCCCTTGCACAAAGCTGGGGGACGGGATGGCGCTCAGGTCCTGCATGACCTCCAGAGCCGTGGCGCTGGGTTTGGGACTGTAGGGGTCACAGATCATCCGGCACGTGCCCATCATCTCGTAGTGCGCGTCCGTCTTGGAGGTCTGGACCAGCAGGGGAATCGCGATGATGAGAGCCAGAACCATGACGATACCGACCACCGCGGCGACGATCCTCTTCCTGTGGAGAGTCCGGGACGCGAGCGCTAAAAAGTCCGTTTTCGTTTGGGACGTAATGGTGAAGGTGTGGAGAGCGCGTGGAGACGCCGCTGCCGCCAAAAAAGAGAGCTGAGCACCGCGGAGGGACTTAAATCCAGCAGAGAGAGAGAGGACGGAGGGACGAGGGACGGAGGGGGACACAGACTGTGGACCCCGGAGCTCGGCTCGCCCTGCAGCGCTCTCTCGGTGCCACTCTCACTCGGCTTCACTCGGCTGACAGCGCGCACTGATCGGCACAGATCGGCGTGCGCCCCGTGAGCGGCTGTGACGTGAGGAAGGGGGTGGAGGGCAAATCTGGATTAAGAGTGAACAATAATCATCCAATCTTTATGTATGAATTATAAATCCCTGAGCGCTGCCTCACAGGAACAGAGCAGATTTATGACACTTTGGATTTCCAACACATTTCCGCTCAAATCTCAAATCTGCCTCCTCCTCCTCCTCCTCCTCCTCCTCCAACAGTGTCACACTGATGAAGATCATCTCTGAGGGAAGGAGGGGGAGCCCTCATTAATGCAGAAACACTCTTTAATTGTTCTGAGAGGAAATGTCTGAGTTACTTTCATAAACAGACTTTTGTCCTCGAACAACTTCATCAGTGTCCTCTGAAAGGAGAGAGTTTTAGGAACAGATGAGAGGAAAATGAAACAAATAAACTGAAAGAAACTTGATTTACAGACAGAGTAAATAAAGAGTAAAGAAACAAGAAACACAAACTCTCCTGAAGAACTTTGTTAAACTCCAAAATGAAACAGCCTCAATATGAAATAATCTTCAAACTGAAAAATCTCTAAACTCTCAGTTTCTTACAGGTTTGTTAATGTGGAGGGGGACTATCCTCGATGCTAAAACACTGGTATTAAAAGAAACTTCTTTTTATTAATGAAAACAACATTTTGTTGAAGCAGCAGCAGCATTCACATTTGTTGAAAGTCACAGAGTTAAAAAGTCATTTTGGGAAATTGGAGATTTGATTAATTCTAGTTCAGCAGCTGTTAGAGTCAAAATGAAATACAAACTGAGCCCTGCACTTTATGATACAACTGACTGTTTTTTCTCTTTTTTCCACAGAAGACAGTTTGAAAATTAGGTGGATGAAGTTTGGTGTAAATGCAGTTTTGAAGAGTAGAATCACTGCATCCACTAATGAGGTTCAAACGGTTTATTTTAGGAGGAGGTATTAAATAATTATTGAGGTATTATTTCCCTGAGGTATTAATTTTTTTAAACCTTCACAGTGACTTCATTTCATTATGTTTTATTTTTTATAGGAACTTCACTACAACACTTTAGGGGCTGAGGAAGGTTAATGAGAAGGTTCAGAAATGAAGAGACATGCTGCTGCTGCTCCCACTATCAGGGTACTTACATTTACTACATGTACTCTGTGTTAGTGTGTACTTGTACTCTTAGTAAGTCTGTATTTGAACTCTGTGTTAGTGTGTACTTGTACTCTTAGTAAGTCTGTATTTGAACTCTGTGTTACTGTGTATTTGTGCGTGTGTTCATATTGTGTATCAATCTGTCTTGTTAGTGTGTATTTGTACTCTATGTAAGTGTATTTTTGTGTTAATATTGTGTATTTGTACACTGTTATTGTGATTTTGTGTGTGTTAGCATGGTGTATTTGTACTCTGTAATGATGTGTATTTGTGCTTGTGTTCATATACTGTATTTGTACTCTGTGTAAGTGTATTTTTGTGTTAATATTGTGTATTTGTACTCTGTGTAAGTGTATTTTTGTGTTAATATTGTGTATTTGTACTCTGTGTTGTATTTGAACTTGTTAAGTTATATATGATATACTGTTAGTGCTGGACGATAATTCGATAACAATATATATCGATCGATAGACGTGTGCTGCGATAGAAAAAAAACGGGTCGATAAAAAGTTCGATAGAAAAACACAGTTTCCCTTTCTTTTTCATCATAGCCTATCATGTAGCTTTTACTACAGTCATTACTTCCTCCCAACCAATCACAAACGCAGACCCAGGTACGCTACGGCACCAAGCCCAGCCCCTATCAAACCACAACAGACAGCACGTGTATTAGAAAAAATGATACAGCAAGGAGAAGCGGAGGACATTGTCAGTAGTTCACCAGCATGGCAATGTTTTGGTTTTTAGAAGTCTGACAAAAAGCGAACAGCGGTCGTTTGCAAAATTTGCAGAGAATTGGTAAAAACCAAGTCTGGTAACACAACCAACTTGTTTTACCATCTAAACCGGTCGCACCCGCAGGAGTACGAGCTGTGTCGGCCGCGCCGCGGCTCCACGTCGTCGGAGGAGGAATCCTCTGGAACCGCTGCCAGCACCAGCACAAAGCATGTGAAGCAGACCAAACTGGACTTCGTTTCTTGCCAAAATACGACAAAGCGTCCGAGCGGCATAAGGACATCACCCATGCAGTAACATGCTCCATAGCGAGGGACATACTGCCAATAACTACCGTTGAAAAGCCTGGCTTCGACCAGCTTCTAGCCACTCTCGACCCGCGATATGAAGTGCCCGGCCGCAAGTATTTCTCAAACACAGCGCTTCAGGCATGAAAATGGGTCAGGGGTTGAAAAGGTGAGAAGAATGCATCCCGTCCACTCATTAGCTTCTTAAAGTGGAAGAAAATGAGCTCATATTTTACAAAGACGCGAGTATTTGGATCATGGCTACTAGCAGGGGGTGCATTCGGCAGGGGTGCATTCTACGACACAACACCGGCGTGGATAAGTCCTGCTTCTCGTGCTCAGTTTGCGTATCAAGTCAATCACATGATAATTAAAAAAAATAAATCTCCCGGCCCCGGGAGAAATATTTCAGTGTTCAGACACCAGGCTGTGGGCAGTTTCTCACACAGTTAAAACTGGTAGTATGCTATTCCCACCTAAAGCTATTCTGTTTATTTATATATTTGTTTGTTTTGTTTATTTTCATCAAAAGACTATTTAAATATTTATTTATCAGATTTTCTGGTCACTTTAGTCTTTATGTTTGTCAGTATTTACTGACGTCACTCAGGCCCCTTAAGTTGATTTCTTTTTTTTTTTAGTTCTTTTTTAAAAAACTTTCAGTTGTGGTAAAATAAAAAAGGTGGTTGAATAAAGGTTTGAATTTGAATTCAGTGCTTGTGTGTTCTTTATTAAAAGTAGGTCATTAAGCAATAGCATAAAACATCCAGGGATGCAATTAAAATATATGTTAAATAACTATAATAATTATATCGATAATTATCGATATCGATCAATATGATTTATTTTTTATCGATATGCTTTTTTTCTATATCGTCCAGGCCTATATACTGTTTTTGTGCATTTTCAGACAAATAAATAGTTTTAAAAAAAGATTCATCCAAGTCAGTCCAAACACACAAACACTGTCCCAGTTCTGTTGGACTGGGATGGTACATCAGTCCCAGTCCAATCCCATGATCCCAGTTCTGGACTGGAGGTTCCTGTGACCCTCAGAAGAAGAAGAAGAAGAAGAACACCAACTCCAGAAAAGTTTGTTTGTCCTGATGTTTGTGAAGCTTCACTTCTCCGCCAGCCAAGTGCATGCTGGGAGCTGGCCTGCTCAGGGAGGAAACCCTTTGTGCATTTGTCATCGTCTGGCTGGTTTCCTGACAGATCTTACATCATCAGGCCTGATGGATCAGGCTCAGGGTTAGGGTCTCTGGGGGAAACACCAGGCCCCCCTCCCACACCTCCAGCTGCAGACCCCCTACAGTCAGAGCCGTGTGTGGAAAAGTTGGCTGGAGCTCACTCTGTGCTCCTCTAATGTGATACAGAGACACGACCTGCCTTCTGTTGTCAGGATCAGCTAATCCTAATCTCCTCAGATCCAGGGTTTAACCCCCCCCAGATCCCCTGTCTCAGCAGGCTAAGCTAGCAGCTAACAAAGCGCCCATGTTGATTCCAAGGAGCCCCCCTGCCATGCCGATGAGCGCCAGACACACAATCACAGTCCATGGAGACAAGTGCACACACACACACACACACACAGACACACACACAGAGTCCCTGCAGAGTTCCCTCACTTCCTGACGGGCTGAAATGAAATCTTCTCTGCTGGTGACGAGCGTCTTTGTTAATGTGAGGAAGAAAAGCTTCAACAGACTCACTCACAGCTGGATGAAAACACACACTGACGCATATTCAGAGAGAGAGTGTGTGTGTGTGTGTGTGTGTGTGTATGGGCTGGGCGGGGAATACCTCAAATCTTTTTCACCACCTGAAGCAGCGCCACGCCGCAGAGCACGCGCAACGCAAAAGGTTACAAACCCCGAGAGGAGCAAGGAGCTGAAACAGACGACCATTCAGTCGGCTTTCTCTAGAGCGACGCCTTACGACAAAACGACAAAGAGACACAAAGACCTCACAGATTGTACCAAAACACCACTACCCAGAGTGAAACCAGACCTTTCAGAGCTCCCCCTAGTGGCAGGCTGCAGTAAACACCATTAAGTCAGAACCTCCATGTAAACTGTAGTCCACTTTAGTCTAATTCAGTCCAGTCCACCTAGTCATGGCCAGTCCTGTCAAGTCCAGTCTAGGTTAATAGTACAATCTGGTCTAAATCCGTCCAGTCCAATCCTATCATTTCAGTCCAGTCTAAACCAGTAGAGTTCAGCCAAGTCCAAATCAGTCCAGTACACTCTAGTCTAGTCCTTCCCAATCCAGCTCAGGTCTGTAGAGTCCACTCTTTCCAGTCCTGTTTAACTGAGGTATTTCCTGTCCCTTCCAAAGTCGGTCAATCCAGTCTAGTCCAGTCCACCTGAGTCCAATTCAATCCAGTCTAGTCTAGATGGGGAAATTGAGCCCATTCCTGTCCAAACAAGTCCAGTCCAGTCTGGTCTAAATAATCCTAGTTAGATCCAGTGTACTTCAACCAAATCTAGTTCAGCCCAGCACAGCTCAACCCAATCTGGTCCAGTCCAGTTCAAATCAGTCAAGCCCAGTCTAGTTCAACCCTTTATAGTCCATCCTAACATATGCAACATGGTTCAGTCCAAACTCGTATAATCTAGTCTAGTCTAGTCCAACCAAACCCAGCCCAGTCTAATTAGTTCATATCAGTCCAGTCCAGTTTTGCCTTGTCCAGAGCGATCTAGTCTTAACCAGCCCAGTGTATTTTAGTCCAGTCCAGTCCAGTCCAGTCCAGTTTAACCTAGTCCGGTCCAGTCTAATTAAGGATTCTGTGTCTTCCTACAAAGTCTCCAAACAGAACAGTAAAGTACAGTAAAAGACTGTGGAGCTCTGACAGCGGTCTTCTTATAAACGGTAGGACCATGGACTTGACCCATCTAGTTGAACACATGGGTCCGACCGGGTCTAAATTAGTGACGATCCTTTTAACTCAGAAGCTCATGGATCATTTCTCAGAGAGATAGAGGTGTTGGATCAGAAAACAGGCCGGACTGACTGGTTTTAAAGGGCAGAGACATGTGACATATTCAGACATTTAGTTCTGAAGAGTTGGACACGTCAGATCTCCGCTTCAGGTCACTGCTGACTCAAACTACAGTCCTCCTCTGCTCCTCCTGGCTCAGGGGCACTAAAGCAGTTAGGTGGTACTGTAATCACAGACACTCTGAACACCACCAGCAGCCAAAGTCAAACACCAACAAACTGTCTCTCACTCAACTTCTCCATAAATGTCAGTTTGACACATTCGTCCAGGCAGCGCGGCGGCGGCGGCGGCGGGCCGCTGCAGGCCCAGGCTGAAGCATGTGAAGACATCAAACACAGTCACATGCCAGAGGACAGCTCTTTGAAGGGTGTGTGTGTGTGTGTGTGTGTGTGTGTGTGTGTGTGTGTGTGTGTGTGTCAGGGAGCTCAATACTCAGCTGCAGTCACAATCAGCACAGAGGTTATCATCGTTTGTATATGCAGACTTTCTCGTCACTCCTCATTACAATCAGATTTTAGATCATTTTTATATTTTTTGGGGCAAAATTATGTTTTGAATAAAAAGTTGATTATTCAGAAAATAATTAAGAAGTCCTCAGTGAACAAAAAGATCAGATACTTTGAGGTGAACATAGGGCTGGGCGATGAAACAAAAACCATATGTATAAAAAAATAATTTCCCTCGATATCGTTACGAAACGTGATCAATATCCTTTTCAATAGTCGTCATTCTGACATGTTTTGGTCGACTATACGAACAGCCAATGAAAAGGGGAGTTTCTCCGGGTCTGAACCAATCATGTTCTGAATTAGAACCAAGTATCAACCAACTGCAGCGTTGTAGCAGACAGCAGCTCCACCCAACCATAGCACTTTAACAGGTGAAGCCGACAGCACTGTTGGTGAGAAACAAAGAAAATGAGCGCTACCCCCGACAGAAATGACCATGAAGGCTCAACAGATGACCACATCAATGTCAACCACAACACTGGCGTTAGGAAAACGTCGGTGGTGTGGAGGTATTTTGGTTTTTGGAGGTCGGACATGAAGCAGAGTAATGTGGACTGTAAATTATGTCGAGTACATGTTAAATTTTATTTAAGAGTAACGGGGAATATTTAAGATTGACAAGTGATTTTTTCAATATCATGATAAACTTTCCGATATCGCCCAGCCCTAGAGGAACATCATTTCTTCATCAGCTTCAGTTAAATCTTAAACACTCTCTTCTGATGTGATCGGAGGTGGAAGTGAAATGGACTGAGGTCCACTTGGTCTGCAGGGTCCTGGTTTAGCCCTGAGGTCTGATCCGACTCAAACAGATGCAGCATATTTACACCATTTTACTGTGAAGGTCAAATACAGTTAATGAAACTGGAACTTTAATCTTCTAATGAGACAAAAATCTGATCGATGCATTTGATCACCATGAGGAAGATCTAATATAGGAACTTTTTAAACCAGTAACTGAAAACAGCTGAAGACTGGTGGGTTTTTATACCAGATTAGACTGAAGATTACAGCCGTTTTTATCAGATTATCATCATGTTCCCTGTTGCATCAGTCTCTCTCTCTCTCTGTCCCTGTTGTTTTGGTGTCTGTACAAACTCTGGGGGGACATCAGCGGTCATAGTTGGACGGTCTGCATAAGCACAGGTCTTCAAAGGTCACTTAATGCTGTTTTTATTTCTAAGACACGACTCCATTTACTCTTCGGTTTGATTTTAATTACCTCAATGTTCTCCTCTGCATATCACAGACAGTGTAGAGCGTGTTGTGATAGCAGCTGCCCGGCAGCGAGGCTCTGCCTTCAGTGAGGTTTAACATTGGCTGTGACTGGGAGGAAGGTCGCTGCAGACAAACATAAATAAATAATTGCCTCAGTCAACTAAAGCCTCCAATTTAAAGGCAGAAAGTGCACATAAGGGCACTCAGTTATATATACGGATGGACAAATACTGCCTGGGAGGAAAAATGTGCAGTTAGGGGAATTAATAAAAGACGTAAAGACAAAGGTAGAGAGAGAGTGCCTGAAGAAATCAGAGATGAAGAAGAGGATAAAGAAGAGGAGGATGACTGTGTGTGTGTGTGTGTGTGTGTGTGTGTGTGTGTGTGTGTGTGTGTGTGTGTGTGTGTGTGTGTGTGTGTGTGTGTGTGTGTGTGTGTGTGTGTGTGTGTGATCTGCCTCAGGTTTACTCTCTAATCTCTGTCTTTATTGAACAATAATCTGCTTTTTTCTGTGTACCCACATTTCCTCATCCTTACACTGATGCTCTGAGATAGTTAATTCCTTCCAGGCTCAGTTTGATGCAGAAAGACTGGATTGGATCTGTCACAGCACTGTTAGCATCGGCACAGCACCGTCACGTGTCTGCTTATTCCATGTGAGTGAGGGTCTCAATGTAAATGACAGCAGGAAGATGTATGATGGTGGTGCTGCTGTGACAGTCACTGTGGAGAAGGACCGGAGGAGAAACGCTTTAACCCTCCGATGAATAATTGAACAGACTGTCAGTCAGCCTCGTTAAAAAACTCTCCGAAGTGTCAGCAGGAAAAAAACTCCTTTAGCACCGCTGCAAGAAATCAACCAAGACTAAATCATCGGTACTTTTCAGGCTCTGATCACCTGATACTAAAGAGTCCAAAACCAAGACTGGATGGTCCTGATCTTCAGGGCATTAAAAACAGACAGGACTCTGGAGTGGGAATCACCACATGGACTCAGAACCACTTCAAAAACCAACCAACAGCATCAACTAATGAGGGTCAAACTGAACCAGGAAAGACGAGACCAGGTAGAGACGGGGTCTGATGGATCAAAATCTGACCTTCTTTTGGAAAGGACAACTGGACGGAGTAGTCCAGTTGTCCTTTCAACTAAGAACTGGAAATCATAGATGCTGCATCCTCAGTTTTAACCAATATCTCCAGGTTTAGGAGCAACATCTACGTCCATCCAGACAAAGACTTTTTCAGGGAAGACCTTCATATGATCCCAAACCAGATTCTGACAACAGGGATTACTACAGGAGAAGAGTCCTGGACTGATGCAGTCCTGACTTGGAAACACTTTGAGCATCATGACCCCAAAAACAAGAGCAAGGAGACCCTGAACTGTTAAAGGGATATTCCGGCGTAAAATTAATTTAGGGTCAAACATGTCGTAACCCCGAGTTAGACCCCCCCTTCAGAGATGAATGTTGTCGACCGCTTGCTTCTCTAGTTATACCAACTTTTCACGCCCCAATATCCCTTTAAGCAGCTGAAATCCTGGTCTGCTGGGTTCACTCTGGTCTTCAGCTCCTTTTTTAGAAATAAACTGTTTTCCTCAAACTAAAATAAAGAGCAGATATTATTCATTTAACTGTTTTTGATTTACTGTATCTGGACTCTCTCCATCATATACAGTCCTTCAACGCTCTGAATAAATTCATCTAAATGAGTTAATTATCTACGTTTGCCAACTCTATTTTGGAACAGTGCTTCTGTTTTGGCTGGGATACTGCCGGCCAACATATGCCAGTTGGATTTGAAGTTTGTGTCTATGAAGCTTGACTGTGAAGATGACTGCGGTCTGCCTCAGCCTCCTTTTCAGCAGCAGTGGGTCAGTGGACCAGGACCTGAGAGTCCGGTTCACCTCCACTGAGACGTCTCCCCTCTGACTCCTGTTTTACAGAGCGGTTTAATGGCGGTCTGAGAGGTGTTTCATAAGTAAATAAGATAAATAAATACAAAGATGGAGGTCAGTGGTCAGAGTTAAATGACCTGCTCTAACAGGACTAACCCTTTCTTAAGCACAGACACAGACCTCAGAGTCTCACAGTTACACTCTCAGATCCACATTCATCTGGATTTTTAATTCGGGTCATCTAGAAATCTCCAGCGTCCCTCTTTAGTATTTGGAGTCTTGCTCTTTTGTTTTGAACAGCGATGATTAGCAGATTTTAATTTGAGCCCTGAAGCCTCGCTGAGAAGTGTTTGGGAAACAGATTTAATTAGAGGAAACTGTTTTATTCAGTGTTTGTGCCGTTTTTAACCACAGGCTCAGCTCTGTGTGTACAGAGAGGGGAACCGAGGGTGATCTGTTATGGTTCATGTTCAAACTAAAATCAGGATATGTGAAGAATAAAGTCATGAGGATGTTGGCTTTATATTTGTCTCTGACTCTCATATAAACTCTCATATTTATTCTCATGGTGGTAAAACTGACAAACTCAGAATTCATCAGCTGTGACCTGAAGATGATAAATAACCTGTGGGGGTGAATCTGGTCCGTCCAGGACTCAAGAGTAAACCACTCTCAGCCCATCCTTCCTTTTCCAAGTGCTGCATTATTATATTTCATTATAGTATAGTAATATACTTTATTACATGACAGTGTAATATAGTATATTACATGATGGTATGGTAGTACATTAGAGAATAGTATAGTATATTACATTATAGTAGAGTATAGTATATTACATATTATTATAGTATAGTATAGAATAATAAAGCACAGAATAGTACATTATAGTATAGAATAGTAGTATATTACATTATAACACAGTATAGTATAATATAGTACAGTATAGTATAGTTTATTACATTATAATATAGTATAGTCCCGTATAGTACAGTATAGTATTGTATAGTCTTGTATAGTATAGTACATTATAGTATAGTATAGAATCTTACATTATAATATAGTATAGTATAATATAGTATAGTATAGTATAGTATAGTATATTACCTTATAATATAGTTTAATATAGTACAATACAGTCTAGTATTGTATAGTATAGAATAGTTTTACATTATAGTACAGTATAGTATATTAATTATAGAATAGTGTAGTTTAGTATTGACGTATACAATATGACATTATTGTGCAGTATAGTATAGCATAGTATATTACATTAAAGCAGTATATTACATTATAGTATAGTGTAGTATTGTATAGTATAGTATGGTGCTTCATTATTTCTTATCCAATTAACAACATGAGGAAATAACCAAACCCCCCTCTCCACACGTCTGCACATTAAACAGTTATCTTCTGGGTCATTTCATCTGGTGATAAATGTCTGTTTATCTGTTTCTGGTGAGTCTCAGTTTAACTGTTAGTAGTTTGTCACACTAAGGCTCCCTTCAGTACTCAGAACCACACTCGACAGGGCCCTGCTATAGTAAATCAATCAAACGTTCAATCAGCAGATCGTCAGTAAAGCCTGATTTTCTCTGAGGTCGTCATGATTGTGTTTAATCTGTATGTTTACTCAGAAAAGTCCCTTCCTGAGCCTCAAATGTCAAACGTTACAGACGGCGGCCACCCGTCTGCCTCGGAGCGGGCTCGGGTTTGAAAGGTCAAATCATGGAGGTCTGCCTCTAATAAAGTCACTGAAGTGGGTTCAGTTTTATTTAGAACACAAAAGATTCAATCTGCACAGTTTTTTTTCCATTTTCACTCATTCTTCTTATTTTCCTGCATGTTTTTGTTGTTTTAAAGCTTCAGTTTTATTTTCCTCTTTTTCTGATGTGCAAATTAAACTTTTTAGAGCATTTTAAGATTAGTTTGTAAAAACAGAAGACACTGTATTAATACTAAATGGACAGAAGAATAATTACTCAGATCTTTCAGCAGAATAAAAGTCAAAAGTTTCACACTGCAACAAAGATGACTAAAAAGTATGAAAGCATCAAACTCGACTTTTAATAAGAAAATGAGTTACTCATGAAGTAAACCAGACTTTTTTTTAAATTTTATCTTGTCATTAATTGTTTTATTTTTACTTTTTCTCATGCTCACAGTTCTATGAATTTCTTTTTGACGTACTGCTGGTGTTGACTCTGAGCACAGTCGTTAGGAGAAGAGTGACACCTAGTGGAGAATCTGTGATCTTACTTCCCTGACTCATCTTCTATGTTTTTAAAAAAGCCATATGATGTTCCTCACTCTGATTAAATCTGCGTACAGTCAGAAAGGACTCGCTCCAAAACCACACCTGTCCCTCAGCTTCAGGGTCAAGATGGAGGTCCGTCTCTCTCTTGTACCACGAGGAAAACTGGACCACTTCTAACGGACCCAACAAGGTTATCCAAACACATGTACGGACCTTTTCCTGCTAATTAGAGCTGAATTTATACTTTTCTTGGTCTACTCTCCATCAGTTGCTGAGCGCTAACGTTAAATCACTGACAGGTAGTGAAGGACATAAACTACCTTTATCCTCGGAGCTGAGGCTGTAAAAATGTTTGAGTGTAAAGGTGAAAAGAACCAAACTGTGAAATGAAATGAAGATTTTATTCAGAAAAATACAGCTGGGACTGTTTCCTGACAGAGGGCCGACGTCACGTGGTCTCTGATGGTTTGTGGGGAAATTTCCTCTCATGTTGTACAAATACAGTCTGAGAACTGGGGCTTAAATTAAATCAATTAAATATAAAACGAGGACTTAGTTCTTACTTCAGGTTAAGTGCTGCTCAGACTGCAGGTTCTGACTGGACTGAAACATCAGGACCTGTTTCTTTACTTCATCTCTGTATTTATTTACCAGGGAGATCAGCTGATGATGTTCTTCACAATTTGGCAGGAGCCTCTCAGTGCACCGGGCTGACGTGTGTGCGGCGGGCGGACAGCTGCGTTCAGGCGTTGAGGTACTTGGCGTGATGCTTGATGTGATCGGCCATGAAGGAGTAGATGAAGAAGTAGCTGTGGTCGTAACCCTGCAGGAGGAGACGCACATTATCATCACAGGATCCATGTTTTTGTCCTTCTAACCTGTTTCTCCTTCAATGATGCTCAACACAAGGTTTGCTTTGCATGTACGGCCACAAGAGGGCGCTGTGTCACTGACAGCTGCCTCTCGAACACGGAGAAAATCAAGTTTAACTCCATAAATATTAAAGATGAGGAGATTCAACTTCATTTCTGTCAACAAAACAAGAAACACAACATCTCTATTTGCAGTTTAAGACCCGCTGGAGGTTTTCAGACAAAATAAAACAAACTTGAACTCTTTGGATATCATAATTTACATATTTAGCATTTATTTGTCTTTCAATTCAGTTAAAAATTAACTCCTGAGCAAAATTATGTGACAACTTTTGTGCCGTTCTGTTTGCAGTGTATCTCTAAGAGTCAGGGCTTTTATTTTGAAAGTCTACAGGAACTGACCGGCTGCAGCCTGAAGACGACGGGGATCTTCTTCTCGGAGCAGACGGCGATCAGATTATCGGGCAGCAGCTGGCTGGCAGACAGGAACTGATCGTCTCGGCCCTGATCGATCAGGATGTCCAGCTGAGGACCGGAATACGCCGCCGCCAACACGGTGGCATCGTACGCCTAAAGAGAGGAAGAGGAAGAGGAGGACAGGTTACTGCTGCTGTTAAAACTTTGAAAACTGACTCAATAAAGAAGGTAATAACAAAACTTTTGATTTCATTCGTTGAGCATGTCTGACAGCGATGTGAGGAGGAGGAGGAGGATGACGACAGGAACTTCTCTGACAGCCTCTAATGAGTCCAGCTGCGTGATGATTACTGTAATAATCACAGTTCTCCTGAGGACAGCAGACCGCCGAGCTCTTACCTCCCACGTGGACCTGTTAGAGCCCAGGTATCCTGAGAAGGCCTTCTGACCCCACGGACACTGCACCGGGTTACAGATGGGAGCGAACGCAGAGACGGCCTGAGGACACACGAGGACAACGTCAGTGTGATGAAGACACTTCAGTACCAATGGGCTTCTATTCCTGTAGTTTTCAGGGACTGTGTGTGTCCCCATTTTCTGAGTTTGTAGTTTTGAGGACTGCTGCACTAAATTTATGCAAAATATCAGGTATTTATTGACATATTTTTGTAGACAGTGTAATTACTTTTGTTTCCCTGTCATTATTTTGTTCGACTAAAGCTTCTCACAGAGTTTTCTTTGTGCCCTTTAACGATAAACTAAGTCACATAAAGTACACCTTGTATTTCCCAGGGTTCTTCAGGGCACAGATGAGCGCCCCGTGTCCACCCATGGAGTGTCCGCTGATGGACATCCTGTCTGGGTCGGTGGGGAAGTTAGCGTTGATCAGTTTGGGGAGCTGAGAGGAGCAGAAAAAGACGTTAATCAACCAAACTTTAAACTGGAAAGTGTTTGTTGTTGTTGTTGTTTCTAAGGGGACGTAAATCAAACGCACCTCCTCGGTGACGTACGAGTACATGCGGTAGTTTGTCTTCCATGGGTCCTCAGTGGCGTTGACGTAGAAACCGGCTCCAGTGCCGAAATCCCAGCTCTCATCCTCTCCCTCGATGTTACAGCCACCTGATGCATGATGGGAAATGGTGTTTTATTCAGATTACTGTTTGTGACTGCCTCCCTGACCACCTGGAGGTGAACTGATTCTGCAGGAAAATAAGTGATCCTCCTGAGCTGAGGGAGTTCCCCCATTTTAACTGAAAAAGTTCTCTGTGTTAACTTTAAAACTGGGCGCTTTTTTTTCTGAGAACATAAGACGTTTTAGAGATAAGAGGCTGTAAAAGTTCAGAGACAATTTATTATAATCTCTTAAAGCGCAGCTTACCCCAGTAAATCCAACAAACTAACAGTATATTGAGAAGTTTGAATGTGAAAAATTTTAAAAACCTGCTGCAGTAAAAACAAAAAGACAAAGAAATAAAGCAGAAATAAAAATCTCCATACTTCAGATTCAGGACTAAAAGACTTAAAGGAACATTTTACAGCCCCTGACAGAAAAACTGCTTCTTTAAAATGTGAAGAATAATTATGAGTGTGTGTGTGTGTGTGTGTGTGTGTGTGTGTGTGTGTGTGTGTGTGTGTGTGTGTGTGTGTATGTGTGTGTCCGTACGTGGGCTGGTGTCCGGAGCCACGATGATGATGCCATGCTCTGCAGCAGGAACTTGACTTCCAGCTTTGGTGATGAAGTTCTGCTCCGTACACGTCAAACCTTCAGCGAAACAACATGAAGGCTGATCACGACTCCATAAAAACATAACACACAGTTTTATTCCAAGGTGCCTCAGGCTGGAGTCGGAGCATCAGAGAAGAAAACCCGAGCAGAACCAGAACTTTTGAAGGTATTCTGATGTACTGAGATGTGTCCTTAACGTGAAAATGTTCATGAGAAAACAACAATGTAGAATAAAAGTTTTGAGACGTTTTAAAACGATCTCGCTCACTCACCAGAGAGCCAGTACATGACGGGACATTTTCCAGTCTCAGCCTTTGGAGGCAGGTGGACTGCAAACTTCATCTTACACTTGAGCTCAGTGCTGCATGAAGGGAACACACACACATGCTTATATTCATTCAAAACTTCACAGTTATATCTATGTGTGTGTACATGTGTGTCTAAGTTCTTTAGCTGAGATCTCACCTCTCATGTTCAAAAACCTTCTGGAAACCACCGGCACACTTGTTGGAGGACACTTGTGTGAGAGACATCTCTGATCTGCAGAGAAGGACAACATGAAAAACCTTTAATGAGCATTTTATACTCGTCTCCAAGCCCTTCAAATAAATGCACAGTTTGTTTAAATACAGAAAAAGTCAGTTAGGGTCACATCTGGCCTAGAAAACTTGGAGATAAGGTGTCATATAACAGGAATGTACACACCTGTTACCTCAAGGGGAAAGGTGAAGTGTTGCACTGTGTGATTTTTAACAAAACATGATATAATCGGGATTTCTTTTTGGGTTATTTTGAGCATTAAACACCGACTTTTTTAACATGACAATAAATAGTCTTACACAAAACAAATGAATGACACATTTTGACTTACATGAATAACCCATGCAAGTTTATTGCAAACACAGACAAACGCATTTCTAAACCAACAGTTTTACGATGGTAAATGGACCTACTAACATCTTCTACTAATCAGTAGCTCACTTAAGTTAATCATTACATATCTGATAACTTCAAGAGTGTATATCGGCCTTGTTAAACTGAAGGTTTTCCACAGGACACTCCTGCCTAGCTCAAAGTTGGTCAACACACGGTTAACATTCACATTTAAAAAACACACAAAAACGATTTATTCAGAATGCACCGTGTGATATATATGAGCCGAAATGTTAATAACCTGCTAATTTAACGATATAATGCACTTACATAAGTTGAACCATCTTTCTACAAACGTTAAAAGCAAAATCACCTTAAAATACCCGATTATTAAACGGAGTCTGGGTCACATTGGTGGGCGTGCATGCATTAGCAAGTGTACTTAGCTCGTATGTTGTTCGCTGCTAATCACGAGAGCCAGCCTGACGTTAAATGACTCAAACACGCGCGAAAGAGCAAATAAACCCAACAGAAGCTGAATAAATCTGCACATACCTTCCTGAAGGACACTTTCTTTGTTAAATTGTGAGCTCAGCTGGTTTGCTAACTTCCCCGCCGGTGCAGTCCAGACAGTCCAGAGTCCAACAACGTCCGAGCGAGCGTGATGACGTAACGGGAGACGCCCCTCGGCCCCGTATTGTACGTTCGTCACGTAAATAGCGCATCGAAACGCAAGATGGCGGTGTTGATTACTAAAAGAAAAGAAGCTGTACTTTTTGGAGGAAATTTACTACAGAGGTTTATTATTTAATTTTAGGGTCAATTTAAATTTTATTAGCAGATTCATAAAAAAAAACTGTGAAAATCAAAGTTTAAGTTATCTGTCAAAAAATACATGTTTATGGTGCAATTTTCCAGGCTGAAATCTGTCCTATCACAATCAAGAGTTCAACTATTTTAAAAGAGCTGAGCGACTGATCAGGTGACCATTCATTCATCATTGTTAATTCAGTATTTAAAGGATCAATACAACATCAATAATTTGTGAAGTAATGCAGTAAAAACAGCAGAAAACTGAATTCAGTTTCTTAAGAACTCAATAAAAAGAGTCTGTTAAGCGTTCTCTGTTCGTCATCCTGCATCACCTCTGTCCTCTGTCATCCTTTCCCCCTCACTGTGTCCTTACAGCAGAATTCTGACTCTTAATTATTAATACACACACTCTCTACACACACACACACACACGTTCACTTTTGTCCTATCTGTCCTGCAGCTGCTTCCTAAATTAGACCGTTTCAAATCGCCCACCGCCTCCTCACCCACCCACTGAATAAAAAAAACAGATTATATCCTCTGAGCATCCTCACATACCCTCCCTCCTCTCAGCAGGATTATCACTGGCCTGCAGCAGAAGATCTCAGCGCTCCTTCACGACCAGGGGGTCCATTAAAACTGAATCAGTGACATGGTTCTGGGACCTGCCGTAGGTTATTGTCATTCACTGTCTGTTTTTAAAGCCTCCTCACCACTGTGGGGTTTTTAATCACCACCCACTGCTCTGTAAATGACCCCTGACCTCAGACGCTGACAGCTGAGGAGCGCTCTACCTGGAGAAGGAAATCATTCTCTACTTCACTGCAGCTTTTATTATAGGAGAGATTTTCAGAACAGAGGTTTTACTTTAGGGACAAAATTACAAAAAAATATCTATAAACTTTAAACCAAAGTTCTTGAAATTTTACAAATAATTTATGTCATTCCCCTGTATATTATTGAATGTGTTTAAGTGTTAAAATAATGATAATAATAATAATAATAACAAAAATATTAATTAAAACAATATTAATATAATAATAACAATAACAACAACAATACTACTACTAATAATAATAATATAAAAACGATAAAAATAATGATACCAATAATAATAATAATAATAATAATAATAAATAAAAATAATGACAACAAAATAATAAAAAATAATAATGATAATAATAATAATAATTATAAATTATTAATAAAAAATAACAACAATAATAATTATAGAATTATTACTACAATTACTATTTTTATTATTAATATTATTGATATTTATATTAATATTATTATTATTGTTATCACTATTATGATTGTTTATTTATCATTATAATAATTTATTTATGTATATTATTATTATTATTATTATTATTATTATTATAAACCTTGTGTATCTGACAGAGTAAAAACTCTGAAGCTGTCTCCTCCGTCTGAGTCTAATTTTAGACCTCACTGGTGCAACAGAGAATCATTTATCTAACTCTTAAAGTCAACATTAAAAAATAAAAACGTCTCATTTCATTCACTTGATTTTTACTCTCAGTATTTGTAGTTGCCAATAAATGAAAAGTTTTCGAATGGAGATTATTCACCTGATTTTTCTTCACCTTTAGAGCATAAAAAACAAAAATAAAGATCCTCTTTAGGGTCAAACAACAACTTTAAAACGTGGAAAATAATAAACCGTGTGTTCAAGCTGCAGTGAGTGTTACCCCTGTGTGTGTGTGTGTGTGTTTCTGAGTTTCATTGTCTCTCCTCTTGATGTTGACTTCAGCTCCCATCTTCTCTGACTCATCCTCCCAAATATCACCTGTCAATCATACTTTGTATTAGACCGAGCCCTGCAGGTGGCTCAGCAGGGGTCTGAGAGTGTGTGTGTGTGTGTGTGTGTGTGTTAAAAGTACAGTCATTCATCTCTCCTTTTCAAAGAGGATGAGTGCAGACCCAGACGCCGTCGGTAACGATCAGGTCGGACACAAACCCAGACGAGGTCGGCCGGTTCACACTTCAGCTCTAAATACTTCACAGGCGGCGTGTCGGCCATCTGGATCTCCCATAAATGTCGGGGGGGTCACGTCTTTCTCCAGCGCCATCACTCACAGGTGGATCTGACTCTTTCAGGACTTTTGAAGGTAGCAGCATCCTAGTAAATGAAAAAATACTCAAACCTGAGCGTCTTCTCAAAACCACAGAGGCAGAGGAAGCAACAAGTCACTGACGTTATATTATATTATAGTATATATATGTGTTATACTGTATTTTTTTATATTATTGATGTAAAGTAAGGAGCTCTGAGAATAAAAAAAGGGGTTTGCAGCATCAGAAGGATCACTGCTGAGCCCTCGCTCACTCTCTGTTTGTCTGTCAGCTGTAAATGAAGTGACCCTCAGAGCCGCTCTCTCTCTCTTTCAATCATCTTCACTCTCAAGTTTTCTTGAACTCACACATTTCTGTTTTGAGAGTTCGGCCCCAGCGCGACAAAAATCAATCCCAGAAACATGCAGACGCTTATATTTCTGTGGTTAGTGTAAACATAAACGCCACTGTAACCCGCTGAACCGCTGCACACTGTTCGATTCCCAGCGAGGGTCTGATCGAAGGGTCTTATTTTTCAGGGAGAGCAAAGATAAAGAGGTGCAGCTGTGTGATTTAGAGCTCCAGAACTTCTTTGGTCTGTTGTGGAGCAAATATAAACACACTCTGACTGACTGCAGTTTTTCAACACACTCACACACACACACACACACACACACACACACACACACACACACACACACACACACATATATATGCCTCCTCTTGGGTGGACTCCACAAAGAGGAACCTCTGTGCTTTAAATGGTGCAGCACAGGAGGCGTTATTGACAAAGGTGGATGTTTTTGTCAACACGTTCACAGACATTTATTCCAGAGTGACACACTTTCAGCCCAAAGACACACTCAGAGTGTCAAAGACCAGAAACAACCAACTAACCAAAAAACTACATACCAACCCAACAAACAACCCAACTTTTTACAAAATTTATTAACAAAAAATCTTTTAATATCAGTCAATAGTTATTAGTTATTGATTATTTGGTAATATATCGATATCTCTGTGTTCTCTTATGTCTGTGTTGTCAACATTTGAACATTTTTGAGCGGTCCGCTCTTTCTGACTGTAAACAAAGCCGTTCTCCACCTCCTCTAACCTGATTGGTTGTGAGGCAGACGCTGCTCCCCCGTGTCGTTCAGGAGCCCAAACAAAGTTAGCGTGCTACAATATCGGACAGTAGAAACCAACCAGAAAGTTCGGAAAATTGTCTGAATCCTCCTTTGGCCACGACTGCCGACACAAGCAAGAAAACAAAGTAAATACCGGAGACTCTGGAGGAATAACGGGCGCTTAAAACGGAGGTAGACCGGACAAGAGCTAAAAAGCCGGGTCAACATAAACGATGGGGGACGCTTGGGGATCTTGGTGACCCTGTAACCTTTCTGCTGGACAGGTAAACCGCTTTAACAAAGTAAGACAAGTGTCTGTAACAGAAGTGTTTCTTGTCAAACGGACCTGCTGTAGCGTGTTGTAGCGCCATCGCTAAACTGTCCTCCCTCGGGTCCTGGACTATGTCACTTTATCCTCGTTGTAGAAGTCCTGCAAACATTGTGTTTGCTGGTAGTCTGTTGGCATCTACAGTAGCACCAATGCTTTTGACTTTCACCTTGACTGGGCCCCATTTGTAATGATCTGAAGTATTGATCTGCATTATATCTGAATTTAATTGGAACGATACAAGCGAGCAGCGATCTTCAGGACGGCTGCAGCTTTAAGAACTTCTGCTTGTTGGAGTTTGAGAGTCTAAAGTTCACAGAGACGCTCCTCTTCCTGGATTGTAGATAAACTGGTCCCCCCCCCCCCCGTCTCTCACAGCTCACTCCACTCTGCACTCACTGTCTCTCACAGCTCACTCCACTCTGCACTCTCACTTCCTTGTTTCCTCCCCTTCCTTCCTCCCTCCCCCTCAGTTCTACAGTCTTGGTTGGGTGTAACCGTCGTGTGCTGAGGTCATATCCTGCTGACGCACATGTTGTTGAGATCAGAGCTCAGACTAGTTTCACTTCTCAGGAAATGAAACTCAGTCAGTCGTCGTCGTCGACAGCGAGTGTTGAAATGGCGCAGAAAGGAGTTCATCTGGACCGTGAGTCTTTCTCTTGTTCCATCTGTTTGGATCTTCTGAAGGATCCGGTGACTGTCACCTGTGGACACAGCTTCTGCATGAGCTGTATTCAATCCTACTGGGATACTGAGGATGAGAGGAGGATCTACAGCTGTCCTCAGTGCAGAGAGACCTTCAGACCGAGGCCTGTCCTGAAGAAAAACACCATGTTAGCAGGTTTAGTGGAGGAAGTGAAGAAGAGCGGACTCCAAGCTGCTCCTGATGGTTCCTCTGAGGCTGGACCTGAAGATGTGGCCTGTGATTTCTGCAGTGGGAGAAAACTGAAAGCTGTCAAGTCCTGTCTTCAATGTTTGGCTTCTTACTGTCAGATTCACCTCCAGCCTCATTTTGAAGTTACTCCATTTAAGAAACACAAGCTGGTGGAGCCCTCCAAGAAGCTCCAGGAGAAAATCTGCTCTCGTCATGATGAGGTGATGAAGATGTTCTGCCGCACTGATCAGAAGTCCATCTGTTATCTCTGCTGTTTGGACCAACACAAAGGTCACGACACAGTCTCAGCTGCAGCAGAAAGGACTGAGAGGCAGAAAGATCTGGAGGAGGGTCGAGAAAACATCCAGCAGAGAATCCAGGACAGAGAAGAAGATGTGAAGCTGCTCCAACAGGAGGTGGAGGCTATCAACGGCTCTGCTGATAAAGCTGTGGAGCACAGCCAGGAGATCTTCAGCCAGCTGATCCGTCTGATGGAGAAACGCCGCTCTGAGGTGGAGCAGCAGGTCAGATCCCAGCAGGAACGTGAAGTGAGTCGAGTCAAAGACCTTCAGGAGAAACTGGAGCAGGAGATCACTGAGCTGAAGAGGAAAGACGCTGATCTGCAGAAGCTCTCACTCACAGAGGACCACAACCAGTTTCTGCACAGCTACCCCTCACTGTCAGAACCGGGTCAACCTGCAGACTCATCCAGGATCAACATCCGTCCTCTGAGATACTTTGAGGAGGTGACAGCAGCTGTGTCAGAGCTCAGAGATAAACTCCAGGATCTTCTGACAGAGACGTGGACAAACGTCTCACAGGCAGTGACTGAAGTGGATGTTTTACTGTCAGAACGACCAGAACCAGAACCAGCAGAACCCAAGACCAGAGCTGGTTTCTTAAGATATTCACGAAGAATCACACTGGATCCAAACACAGTAAACAGAGAGCTGTTATTATCTGATGGAAACAGAAGAGCAACAGTGACAGCAGAAGAACAGTCTTATCCTGATCATCCAGACAGATTCACTGATTATCTTCAGGTCCTGAGTAGAGAGAGTCTGACTGGACGTTGTTACTGGGAGGTGGACTGGAGAGGGGGCGGGGTTATTGTAGCAGTCGCATACAAGACTATCAGGAGAGACGGAGACTCAGAGGATTGTGTATTTGGAGAAAATGACAAATCTTGGAGGTTAGACTGTGATAAACACAGTTATCAATTTGGTCACAACAAAGTCCTCACTGATGTCTCAGGTCCTCCGTCCTCCAGAGTAGGAGTGTACCTGGATCACAGAGCAGGTATTCTGTCCTTCTACAGCGTCTCTGAAACCATGACTCTCCTCCACAGAGTCCAGACCACATTCACTGAACCTCTACATGCTGGACTGGGGTTAGGCTGGTCTGTTGGAGACTCTGCTGAGTTTATAGAAGTGAACTAAAGAGAATTTTGAGTCCATCAGACCAAAATCATGGACTGAGATCCTTGAACTCTTGAAATGTTCTGGTTTGTAAATGTTTGTGGATCAGTCTCACCAAAAACTCTGGGTTTAGTTCTTCATTTCAGCTTTTTGATTCTTTTCTAAAGATGCTGATTTGGTCGCAGCTTTAAGGACAGTGATTGTGGAGAACTTTGATTGTTTGTATTTCTCATGTTGAAAAATCTTCATACAGTTTGATATCAACAACATCAAGATGATGGTTTGTTCAAATCACCTTCAGTTGGTGCAGATGTTGAAGGTCTGAGACTTTAGAAAAAAGTGAGGTCAAAATCACAGAAAAAGGACGACCTTATTTCCTGTCCCAAATCCAAGCGTCTAAAGTCTTTCCAGTCGTCCCCAAAAACTCTTCAGATGATCTGTTTCTTTCTCTGTTTGCTGAATATTTGTGTTCATGTGATCGATGGATATTTCTGTCTGCTTCTGTTGGATCAGTGTGTTTGTAAAGACATCTAGAATCAGACTTTGGACAGATCTACATGTTGTTATGAGCTTTTCAATCACTCTAATAATAATAATCACATTTATTAGTCCCACTGTTTGGATGTTTCTGACTCAGCTCAGATTGTGGTCAAGTCTCTGATTGTGGGTAAAAAAATCATAAAAATCCTCAAACTGAGTCACTGAAATCACCTCGTCTGTTTGTCTTTATTGTGTCTGTTTCTGCTGGATGTCATGTTACCGCTCCGTCAGTGTCATGGATCCATGTGGTCTTACATGTCCCAGATGTGAGTCCTGCAGCTGGATCAGGTTTTCTGTAGAGGACAAAGACAGGAGGCAGGTTGTGTGTCTTTTTGATTTGATGTAACCAGACTAGTCCTGTTGAGATCATCAATCTCTTTTTCAGGGGGGGTCCTGACCAAGAATGGCAGCAAAACACAAACACACTCAGACTCACACAGATCCACATCAGCAACAAGAACTCAGTGTTCATATGAGAGAGTCCAGCTGATCTCTAGTCTAAGGAAAGAAGTCTGGTCCACAAGAAGAAAACCGACTTAAAGGTGGAGTAGACAGGAATCTGTTAAAGAAGCATCTTTTTATTTTGTGGTTTTTAAACAAAAAATCTTTAAATATCAGTCAATAGTTATTAGTTATTGATGACATTTGGTAATATATCGATATCTCTGTGTTCTCTTATGTCTGTGTCGTCAACATTTGAACATTTTTGAGCGGTCCGCTCTTTCTGACTGTAAATAAAGCCGTTCTCCACCTCCTCTAACCTGATTGGTTGTGAGGCAGACGCTGCTCCCCCGTGTCGTTCAGGAGCCCAAACAAAGTTAGCGTGCTACAATATCGGACAGTAGAAACCAACCAGAAAGTTCGGAAAATTGTCTGAATCCTCTTTTGGCCACGACTGCCGACACAAGCAAGAAAACAAAGTAAATACCGGAGACTCTGGAGGAATAACGGGCGCTTAAAACGGAGGTAGAGCGGACAAGAGCTAAAAAGCCGGGTCAACATAAACCATGGGGGACGCTTGGGGATCTTGGTGACCCTGTAACCTTTCTGCTGGACAGGTAAACCGCTTTAACAAAGTAAGACAAGTGTCTGTAACAGAAGTGTTTCTTGTCAAACGGACCTGCTGTAGCGTGTTGTAGCGCCATCGCTAAACTGTCCTCCCTCGGGTCCTGGACTATGTCACTTTATCCTCGTTGTAGAAGTCCTGCAAACATTGTGTTTGCTGGTAGTCTGTTGGCATCTACAGTAGCACCAATGCTTTTTACTTTCACCTTGACTGGGCCCCATTTGTAATGATCTGAAGTATTGATCTGCATTATATCTGAATTTAATTGGAACGATACGAGCGAGCAGGAGCGTCTGTTTGTGGGCGGGGCTTGAGGGGAGGGGAGGAGCTGAGGGGAAAACTGGTTGGCATTCAAGGTTTCTCCTGAAAACTGGAACTACCTCAGATTCTGACTACACCACCTTTAACAACCAACCAATGACTAACTCAACTCACTAATTATGAAACCCAAGCTTTCCACCAACCAACCAAACAGACAAACCAAAGACTTCCTCAGCTTACAAACAAAACCATTAACAGACCCACAAACCAACAACCAAACCGACTCCAATCAGCTGTTTGATTTTGGTTTGGACGCTGAGTTTACTGTCCGTGGTTACCCAGACTAACAGAGTTAAATTCACAGTGCAGACTGAGTTCTTTAGAAAAAGAGGAATAACTTCACCCTCTGAGCTTTAATCTGAAACTCTCGACAGCTGCTCCGTCAGTCTGCTGCCAGAGAAGAAGAAGAAAAGGAGAAGAAAGATCGACTTCCTCACTGTCAGTCCAGATTTGATTTCAAACATCCGTCTGCTGCGAGTACGTCACTGTCCTCAGGAGACTGGTGTGAGGACATTTCCAAAGAAACTCAGTAAACATTTCAATAAACCATGCGACAGATTTCACAGGAAAACCCTCCAGATTAGGAGTTCAGGAGCTTCAGCTGAACTGGTTTAAGATCTCCACGAGGAGCAGAGAACTAAATACAGAGAAGAAAGAACCCAGGAACATGAATACAGCGCGGCGTTCGTTCACTCTGAGCAGGTCTCTCAGGTGTTCGTCTGCACACAGAGAGATAACACCGTGATACATCTCTGCCTCCCAGACACACACACCTTCAACCTGCTTTTTTAAGAGGTCCTGAGAGCCTCGGGGCTGTCCTCTTTACTGCCTGTCACAGTTCTGGAACACACACACACACACACACACACACACACACACACACACAGTGTTTCAGGAGCTTATATAAGAAGGAGGCGGACTCTCAGCTCCTCCACAGTCACACAGCTGCAGTTTTGTGGGCGGAGAGGAAAAATCCGTCTTTTCATTCAGAGACTTTGATGAATCTGAAAGTTTCTTCTACTTCACCTGAACTCAGAGATGAATTATCCAAGTATTCCCATTATAAAGGTGATATTTTGTCAGTGGTACCGACTTCTTCCATCCATGAGACTATACACTAAAACCTTCACTTTGATTAGGCCTGGATTTAAAAACAACAAAAACCATAAATCTGTTTCTAAACTGGAACAAACCTCAAACTCCTCAGTGGGGCGTTCACACCTGTTTATACCTAAATAAAAACCTATCAGCTGATATCGATCAATATCAGGATATAAAAATCTAACAGTGTTTCTTGGTCTCATGTCTTTTCCAACACAATAATCTCCTGCATCTGTGAGGTCTTTGTGTCTCTTTGGCGTTTTGTCGTAAGGCGTCGCTCTAGAGAAAGCCGACTGAATGGTCGTCTGTTTCGGCTCCTCGCTCCTCTCCTTGTAACCTTTAGCGTTGCGCGTGCTCTGCGGCGTGGCGCTGCTTCAGGTGGTGAAAAAGATTTGAGGTATTCCCCGACTTTGTGAGAACATGTACTCGACATAATTTACAGTCCACATTACTCTGCTTCATGTCCGACCTCCAAAAACCAAAATACCTCCACACCACCGACGTTTTCCTAACGCCAGTGTTGTGGTTGACATTGATGTGGTCATCTGTTGAGCCTTCATGGTCATTTCTGTCGGGGGTAGCACTCATTTTCTTTGTTTCTCACCAACAGTGCTGTCGGCTTCACCTGTTAAAGTGCTATGGTTGGGTGGAGCTGCTGTCTAGTTGTATGATACTTGGTTCTAATTCAGAACATGATTGGTTTTCCTGCTGTTGGGATTTGTCCGATATCAATCATCCAGATAGAAGTTCATCATCACTCTCTTCCTCTAACTCATGAAGACGTAGTTCTCGATAAAGAAGGTGAAGCTGTGTTTGTGGAGCTGCTGTTCTTCTTCACCTCATTCTCTCAATTGTCTTCAAACAGTGAAAGTAGCTGCTGCTGCATGTCGGCTGGATCTCTGTAATTAGACTTAATTTATCTCAGTCTCACCTCAGAGAGAGAGAGAGAGAGAGAGAGTGAACCCTTTAGTGAAAACAGCTGGAGTCATCAGTTTGACTGCAGCAGGACCTCTCTGGTTGTTGGTCAAACTTTCCAGCATGTTCTCACTTCAGTCCTTTAGTTTTTGTTCATTTCTGTAAAGACGTTTCCATCTCTGTTCGTTTTTAAAACGCTCCTCTCTCTCTCCTCCCGGAGCCTCAGGTGTCCTCAGCCTGGTCGTGTTCGTGGGCTCTGTGCTGAAATGAAGTCCTGGTCACGTGATAAAACCCCGTCAGCGCTCACCCCCGGCTGCAGAGGGACTTCACTGAGCCCGCTGTGTCCCGGGTGTTTACACTGGAGGAAAAGTAAAGACTGGAATGAGTTCCAGGCGTCGCTGAGATTTGGGCGTAATTCCTCTGGAGCGAGCGGCGAGTTCGTGACGGTGTGATGAAGGCGGCGTGCAGACAGCTCGGGCTAACAGTTCACAGATCAGATCTAACATAATGAAATACCTTTTTATTCCTCCCTGCTGCTCGGACAGACGGAGCACGCTCAGAGCCAGGGAGGGAGCTGTCAATCAAAACAAAGACAGGACTGTGTGTGTGTGTGTGTGTGTGTGTGTGTGTGTGTGTGCAAATAAAACAATCTGCACGACAAACTGTGCTCCTGTTACTCCACATACAGCGTGTGTGTGTGTGTGTGTTTGTGCTACAGTTGGTCTACAGACACATTTTCTGCTCTGTTGATGTGGCTTCTGGTTTCCATGACAACAGCTGCCATCCCTCATCTCCTGACTGACATTGATGGGCTGCGATTGGCCGTCAGTCTGACAGGAAACAGTTGTAATTGGCTGTGACAGGAGAGGTAGAGGAGGCAGGTCAGACCCCGCTCTCAGTGACCGGAGGAAAGGGCGCTCTGATTTATAACGAGTGTTTCCTGATGTTCCTCCATCTCTGTGAGGACCGGATCCAGGCTCAGACTGAGGGTGAGGATCAAGGGTTTGGGTTCAGAGAGCTGTCTGAGGGTGAAGACCTGGACAGGATTGAGTTAGGGGACAGGACATGCAGTACCTGTAACTCTGGTCTGACTGAAGTGTTGAGCAGCTGAAATCCTCTATCAGGCCAGAATGGGACAACATTTCACTGTCAGACCGAGGGTTTGCAAAGAAGCTGAAAATTTCGAGAAATTTCCAGAAACTTTCCGTGAGAAGTTAAACTGGGGAATTTCAGAAATATTCCAAATTAGAAACTTTACATGGGAATTATTGGGAAATTATGGGAATTAACTGTAAACTGGTGGTAATTTAAACAAACTGTATCATATCCATAAACATAAATATTTTTCCTTCAACATTAGCTCGTGTGAAATTCTTCCACACATCAGATGGTGAACATGGCATTTTTTTGTAGAATAAAATAACAGAAAAACTTCTAAAGTAAAATCACTAATGCAATGACATGAACAGAAATATAGTCGGCTAAACAACTGGAATGGTCTTTAAAATATTTGATAATTGATGTATCAATGATTGATTGATTACAGAAAACCGTCTGTCAGGAGTCTGAAGAAACAGCGTCACATTTGAGATAATACCACCATAATAAACTAGACCCTTAAATGGTCAATTAAATGAAAAACAGCTTACATTTAGCACCGATTTTTATTTAATTAAGTTAAATATTAACACTATTATAGATTAAATATATTTTGCGACCCTCGTCAGACCCAGGACCTGGTCTGCTGGGTTCACTAAGGTCTAGTGAGGGTAACAAATAAACAACAAATAAATAAAGAGAACTAAATGAAACTTTTAATCATGTTGAATTATGTGATTTTTCTCATTAATCCTCAGCAGTTATTAAACCCCATGTTATGTTGGCTTTTTCCTGTCTAACAGCTCATGTACCTGTGCCTCTGCCCTGTGACCTCCAGCGGTTATAATAAGCCAGTAATTATCAGAGGATTAGCTCTTGATTGACCTGAGGAGCTGTAAAGAATGAAACTCCATCTTAGAGGAAATTGCAGCAATTTCAAGTAAATACTGAGAAAAGAGACGGAATAGACGGAGGGCAGAGTGACTGAATATGGAGAAAGCAGCTGAAAGTGTCGGAAACAGAAAGAAATGAGATTGTTCGACATGTACTTTTGACAGAATGGTTTCTTTGTTAGAAATCCTGTGAGTCAGGCGGCGGGTTTAAGACTGAGAGCGGTGCTGAACCCATCCCAAATCCTCCCGCTGAAGTCTCCTTCTTTTGTTGTTCGGTCCATTGTTGGAGGAAAACTCAGAGCGGATGTCAGAGGCTGACGGATGGAAACTCACGTCGGATGATCCCAGAATTTAACAGGCTTTTCTTTCCGATTCCATCTCCAAAGCTGCCGGAGGTTCATCTCTCCGCACTGATTCAAAGGTATTCACCTCCGCCGCCGCCGAGCAGACACGTGGGACAGACGCTTAGCTCGCTGTGCTGACAGAAAAACAAAACGGTGATGGACTCAGGCAGCAGAAGTGCTGCGTCTGTTTGCTCTGCTAACCACCAGAAAACATCCACATTTGGACCGCTCACCTGCAGTTATTTAAGTCGTGCTGACTCCACTCAGAGCCACATTTAATGGACTCTGAATCATCTCTTTAAAAACACGAACATGCTGCTTCACTGTTTACCACCACAGCTGCAGGAGCCCAGCTTTGAAACAGTCCAACAAATCTAAAGGTGTACTCAGTTCAGGTCCTGCAGGTTCAGGAGGGAATCCTGGGTTTGGTGACTCCAGCTGTCTGACCTGCTGTTGAAATCAGGAGAGGACATCAGACCAGACTGTAGCAGAGATGGACCATCTTCTGGATATCCAGCATGAGGAGTAACGGGACATGAAGGCGATGAACGTAGAAGTGGCGTTACTGCGTTGTTTAGCATACTAGCCCTCTGATGTGATATAATCTGTGGTGTCCCAATCCGATATTGATATCAGATATCAGCAAAAAAACTAATTATATCGGCCTGCATCTAAAATCTCCGATACAAGAAGTCCATTCCAGAGTCCACTCCAGCAATTACGAAATATTTGGAGGCGAATTAAGGGGAACAACCGAGACCTGATGGTGCTGTGACAGCAACGCTGTGATTGAGTTTACAGTGAAAATACATATGGTATGTTGTATCTGAACAGGTTAGCTTAGAGCTAAAGTTACTTAGCACAGATGAAAGTTCAAACAAAGACGTTTATCAAACTGTTAAAGCTCACAAACCATCGTCATATGAGAAATCCGACGCTATGACTAAATACCGGTGAATCTGACGTCGCAACAACACAAAATCTTATTGGTCAGAAGTGGACACACAGTATGAGAAACTTTAGAAAAATCGAACGTGAAACGAAAAAATAAATGTCGCAACATCGCAGAACAGGAAAACGTTGCTGATATGAACGCTTGTATTGACAGGATACGGGTTTGGAAAAAAATATTGACGTCCGAAATAATCGCACGACAAAAACGGTCCCAGTGTGAAAGGACTTTAATTCCGAAAAATCGTTGCAACTGAGGGTAAAACCTGTCATGCACAAGTTTGTGCTGATATTAGATTAATGTCAGTATCGGCCAATACTGAAAGCTGCAATATTGGTATCGTATTGGAAGTAAAAAAGTTGTATTGGGACACCTCTAAATATAATATAATCTTAACTCCCTCTGAGAGTTTCAGTCCTCTCGCTCTTAACTGCACACATATGCTCATGGTTTGATTTTTAAGAGTCTTTGCAGAATTTATTTTTATTTATTTTCATAACACAGAAAAGGATTTATACAAATAAACATGAAAATACACATTTAGGGAACACACGGTCTACTTTTCAGTGAAGGGAACTTCTGCAGTTAGTGGAAACAAACTTCACAAATGTTCAATATCTCCTGATGGGTTAAAGATCATGAATCATTTATAAACCCACTGAAAAGCTTCGTCAAACTGCAAACTCTGTCTCCTCACACACGTCTTCAAACATCGACCTAAACCGTGAGCGTTTCTAAAAGCTGTCAGAGATCGTGGCGTTCTTCGAGTGACTCCCTTTAAAGTGGGAGGACAGTCGTGTTCATCTTTAAATTGCTGCGTCTTTGTAAACTTTGAAGAATATAATCTCCCGTCCTTTCCAGCTTTAACCGCCCCATCATCCCCATAATCTCTGTCAAATTAAACCTAATTGTGCTCCAGCAGCGGTAGCAGCAGCTTCCATTAATCATCATGTTATAGGAACAGAGAGGAAGGACTCGCAGCGCAGCAGCTGGATGTGTGGAGGATAATGAGTGAGGAGAGTCTCTTCAAATTTAACAAGTCTCCGTAGATTTGAGTCCCTGTTACCTGCACCTGCCTGCTCATTAGGACCCTGTTAGTATCACTGAGACGGGCTGAAAGAAGGAAACCCTCCGAGCAAAGACAGACAGAATGAGGAGAAAGAGAGCAGGAATATGAACTCGGACTTTATTAACGGGTAGTTCTTCCCCTCGGAAACTCCCGCTCTTCCCAGAAACAGCTCACACACTGCGAGGCTGGCGGTCACACGTGTTTTCTCACCTCCGGCTCATAAAGCGCCGATACAATCAATCACAGCGAGAGACAGGGAGGAATTTAGAGCGAGAGGATGTTCAGGAATAAATGTAGGCAGGGAGCTTTTTATTACACACGTGGAAGAAACTGAGTCCAGCTCACAAACACACCCTGAACCCAGAAACCTCCACCAGTCCAGTCACAGCCCTCCGATTGTTTTAAAATGAACATTTTCTACATGAAGAGCTTCAGTCACTTTTACAGATCTGAACCCTCTGTTTGTACGATACGTCAGTTAAGACTTTTTTCAACGTCCTGACTCAGTATATAAATACATTTTTTTTTAAATAACCACGCTACCCAAGTCTGCAAACTTAATAATTATAATAATGATAACGTGATGATGATAATAATAAAATTGATGATGATAATGATGATAATATGATAATAACTAAAAGAATGATAATGATGATAATGATAGTAATAATAATGATAATAAAAATAACAATAATAATGATAATATTAATGATAACAATAATAAAAATGAAAACAGAAATAGAAATGATAGTAATAATGATAGTGATAATATTGATAATGATAATAATCATGAGAATTATGATAATAATAGTGATAATGATGTTAATGATAATGATGAAATTGATTATGATGATAATGGTAATGATGGAAATATGATGATAATAATAACAATAATAATAATAATATTGATAATGATAATGTTAATGATGATAATGATAATTATAATGATTATGATAATAATGATCATGTTAACAATGATAATGATGACAATGATTAAGATGATAATAATTATAATAATGATAATGATGAAGATGATTATAATAATGACAATCATAGTATTAATAATAATAATAATAATATTCATCATTATTATTATTAATGATGATGCTGCTCATTTTGTTATTATTATTATTACTATTATTATTATAACGTACAGTTCATAATTACAATAAAATTCATGTCTATGTTTCAGGTCCATACTGCTGAAATAAGCCAGAGTGACACCTCCCACTGTGTTCAAAACCCCATTTTAAAGGGATATTTCACTGTTTTTGTGGTGAGGTTTTCAGCAGAAAAGGCCAACTACATAATGAAGCTCATTTTGAGAGACTCTGACCCAAACACTAATGAAGGTTTTAATTGATCTCTGAGTTTCAACAGACAGACCATTAACCTGCTCCCTCAGATTTTCACCTGATTCTGACACTATCGAACCCTGGGTTGGTCTCAAAGGATCAGCCTGAAACTTTAAACATCACTCCGATCTTACTGAACCTTTTCAGTTGTTTCAGCAAAGTCCAGTTCATCTGTTTCTTCCTTGGTGTACCTCAGGGATCTGTTCTCGGGCCTTCTCCATATTCATGCCACCTTTCAGCCAGATCATTCAGAAACACTTTATCTTTATTTATTTATATGCAGACGACACACGGCTGTACGCTCCCCTCCATGTCTGATGCTGCTCATTTTGTTAAAGCTAAAGTCTGTAAAAGTTGGCCTGATAAACCGTTTTGTCTTTAGTTGAAGCATTATTCTGCACAAGTCCTTCTCTGTCTGTCAGGCCCTCCAAAGGTCCTGACAGATCATCAGTTTATAAAGTCCTCAGATGAAAACTTGTTGGAAAAAAAGGTTCAAAGTGGATTTTTTCTTAAGAAAGGTCTGACAACGAACAATAACTCCACAGACGCTTTCTAAAATCAGCTGCTGGTTTCCTTTCAGTGAAACTGATGTTTTTATAAAAGAGCTGAAAGTAGAACAACCCTCCCCCATTTTTCACTGATTAAATAACCAACTTTCAGAGGAGAACTGAGCGAGGTTTTCAGTCCACATCAGTAGGTTTCTGTGGTCCTCCTAATTCAGCTCCAGCTCTGCAAAACCCCCCAAACACAGATGATCCTCATCCTGTTCTTTTTCTCTCACAGACTCTGACACTGTATGCTTGTTTTGTTTTTTTCACGGCAACAGAGATGTTAACTTCGCCCCACAGCGAGATGTGGAATTGAAAACTGGAACACAAATTAATTTGGAAAGCAAAGCATGAAGAAACAAAAGCCTATCTGTGATCGCTGCAGGCAACGGACTCACAGCCGGAGATCTCTGCGCTGATGTGGATTTATTTATCAGAAACTAACAACCTGGGAAATGGAGATGAGGTGGTGGAAACTCTCCGAGGAAACTTTGGGTTTTTATTCATTTAAAGAGAGAGCAGCCTCTGACATTCATTATAACCAATAACCATCAGTGTCTGGTTCAAACTCACTCTTACACTGAACCTGAGCTGGTTTTAAAGGAGTTTTGGAGCGTGGTCATCTATGGCAGAGACGAGGGGCTTCATCTCAGGGGTGGGGTTGTGTTTTCAAAGATACTGAACCCCAGAATGCCTCAAGTGTTAGCCTGGTGAACATGAGTGTGAAGATTACAGCTGTCATCTGTTTCAGCAGCTTTAAAAAAACCACATCTGTTCACATTAAAGTGACAAAGCTCTGCTGCAGTAAACATTAGTAATCAAGGTTGATGATGAGAACCGTGCTGTTACTGCACTCCATCTGGAGCAGATGAGGACATGCTGAGAGGAGTCCACAGATGGAGAGTTTGGACTTTGACTCCGAGCTCTGCTCTTCATCTACTCTTGGACTGAAAGTCGTGCCGTACCTAAACAGGGCTCCACAGTGCGACCGTTTCACTCGCATTTGCAACTAAAAATAGATGTGTACAAACTGTAAAATGTATTTAGGGTCACATGACGCTTAAGAAAAAATTAGCCGAGGCAACAAATGTTTTATGTGGCAACAAAAAGTTAGTTTCAGGTTGGATATATTTTCCTGTAAATACGGTGGTGAAGTTAGTTTCAGGTTGGATATATTTTCCTGTAAATACGGCGGTGAAGTTAGTTTTAGGTTGGATATATTTTCCTGTAAATACGGCGGTGAAGTTAGTTTCAGGTTGGATATATTTTCCTGTAAATACGGCGGTGAAGTTAGTTTTAGGTTGGATATATTTTCCTGTAAATACGGCGGTGAAGTTAGTTTTAGGTTGGATATATTTTCCTGTAAATACGGCGGTGAAGTTAGTTTTAGGTTGGATATATTTTCCTGTAAATACGGCGGTGAAGTTAGTTTTAGGTTGGATATCTGACGGACATTCTCTGAGGATCTACCGGTGTTTTCTCTCTCTCCATAACCGGGAATAACAACAGCAGCGCGGTTAAATCTACTCGACACCCTCACTGTCAACGTCGGTGTTGAATAAGGGACCGTCAATAAATTACCGGTGGATGTTCTCAGAAAAGGCTGTTTTCCTTCAATAGCTTCACTGTCATGTGACCAAAAGACCTAAAATTGATTTTAGAATATTTTTAATGGACCAGAGCACGTCATGACAAAGCAAATACTGCTGCTAAGAACTTCAGCGTCTGGTTTGGTAGTAATCTAACTTTCCTGTTTTATTATCCTGGAAATATTTCATAAATTTAACTCATAAAGACACTTCAGTGATTTTACATGCTTTCATTTCAACACTCAAACTGCACAGTGGGCTATAACTGCTGGATTTAATCTGATATGATACAAATTAAGGTAATAAAAGCTTTATCTGCACGCCAACTAACCAGTTAATCCCAGCATGTGTCCTCAGTGTCATTTTGTCACCAGGTATGCCCCAAAAAATAACAGGACTGCAGTTACAGTTACTGTATTTATCATTTTTGTTTTATTTCTCGTATGTGGTCTTACTCTGAGCGTTTTGTGTTCACAGGTTTTCTGTATTTTCATTGTTCATGAATTTGCAGCAGGTCCATCATGATGAAGATTTCTAAGGCTGTTACAGATTAGGGATGTGGAGATTAATCAATATGGATCGTGGTCGCGACACAGACGTGCGCAATGCAAGGGCATCGATTCATTCAGAGAGGGAAGCGGCAAAGCTGCAGAAGAAGAGATTTTTAATGCTCCTCAAAAGTTCAATTCCAACGTTTGGAAGTACTTTGGAATTTACAAGAGAGATGCTAAACTTGACAAGACGCACGTTATTTGTAAAGAATGCCGTGTTTCTAAACCTCACAACGGCAGCACGACAAATATGGCCGCTCACTTGAAAAAACATGGTATTGATGTCACGAAAATTGCTGCTACCAGAGTGCAGGAGGTGGACAGCAACACGGGTGAGAACGAGAAAATCACAAAACACTCAAAAAAACAAAATCGGATCTGAAGACTTTATTAATTTCTTTACTATTCAAAAGTCAAACGTGCTCGATGTGAAAATTTGAATACATAAAATGTAAATTCAAGTTGTAAATATGTACAGACAAAAGTATAAGATAAAATTAACGTATTGGGATGGAAGGTGAATCGTATCGTATCGAGAACAGGGGTGAATCGTAGAGTATCATGTCGGCAAGGATTCAATGTATCGCAGATCATATCGTATCGTTGGCAGTGCATCGAGATCTAATCGCCACAGTAATGGAGATGCACATCCCTATTTCAGATCTGTTTGTCGTATCAGCTCCTGTAAACTGAGAGTTTCTGTGCAGTCAGTCTAAAAAATTACAGACGGAGCATCATTTCACTCTCATTTATTCATCATTTTACCTCGACGGATTAATTTCAGCTCATTTACACAAATGTTACCGTGCGAAGCAACACTCACACACGCTGGGATCAGACGGGGTGAGTCGGCTCCGTGCATTCATATGAGGTTATCAAGGATTCAGGGGGGATTCAGCTCAGGACGTTACTTTGTGTGTGTGACTTTAAACCTGATGAACTTAAACTGCTGCTTCATTATTCACTCAGAAATATTGTTCTTGTCAAACAGCAGATTATTTATCTGCAAAAACATCCTCAAGATCAGACGAGAGTGAAGAGAGAAAGGGTTTGATTCTTTTTTACTTTGTCTAAATGAGTTTTTTAAAATCCATCCTCTATTTTCTGATCAGTTATATTTTTGTGTCTGTCAGTCTTTTTCCTCGTCTGTCTCTCTCTCTAATGAGATGAAGAAAAACTGACAGAAACAGCAAAGAAGAGGATGTTTCAAATACCAAACTGAGTTAAAACCACCATCATCAGCTCAGCAGCAGCACATGGATTCGACTCCTGCTTGTTATGAATGAAATAATGACGGTGAAGATTCCTGCTTTAGTGTATAATCTCACATAACTGCGTGTTTGGCACAGAGGGACCGTAAATCTGTGTTTTTAAGAACAATGATGAAGATGAATTTGCAGCTCTGGGCACTAAATTAACCTCCACAGAGAGAGAGAGAGAGAGAGAGAGAGAGAGAGAGAGTTTCACGGAACAGATGCTCCAGTTTTAAGGAGGAGTGCTGAGCTGGTCAGGCAGAGCCGGCACTTCATCAAAGCAGAGAGGAAAACCAAAAGATATGTGCTGGCTTTATCATCTGTTGTTGTTGTGAGACTGAGGAAATATCAGCTGAGTTTACACCAGGTGGTCTGGTTCAGTGCTGTACTGTACAATAATTATTCTACATCGACTAAAGTTGGGAAAGATCCTGTACACAAACTAAAACAACTCCGAGAGAGGAGGAGTAGGGCTGGGAATCGATTCAGATTTTCCAGATGGATTTGATTCGATATTAAATGGTCCCGATTCGATTCAATGTCAATTCAGTCAGCGATATGAGTTAAAATAATGCTGTAAATTCAACAAGTAACTTTTAACAAGATTACCAACCTGGTACATCATTAAGAATTATGTTTACATTAAGAATTAAACCCAAACCAGTTACATTAATTTAGTACTTTTATTCAAACGTGACCACCTGACGACACAAAGACATATATTAATCAAAATTGAATTATAATAAATTACAAGGCAGACAATGTAAATAAAGTAGACACAAACATGATATAAAGAGGTCTTACAGGTCTTTTGACTCAGATAAATGTAAGAGGGTTGAAATTGTGCAATACTTCAGGTTTTTTAGTGCATGATTTTGTGAACTGTATATTAACATACAATGTAATACTGAAAAATGCTGATCAACATGTTGAGGAGTAAAGCAGCTCAATTTCACTGTGACAATATCGCCAGCAGTGGAAATAACCCGCTGGTACCTGGTACACAGCAATACCTGCTCCAGGCTGGTCTGTTTGTGCTGACGGTGTTTCTGGGTGATGTCTCCTCAAATGATTCATCGAATTTCCACTGTATTTTACCTTCCCGTTGCATATTTTGCGTATTACTTGTTTACTTCCAACTTGTTATATCCGAAACAGTACATCCAAACAATCAGCTTTTAAACTCGTCGGCGGTGCCTTCAGAGGTGGATTCACTTCCACCATGTTCGCTCTCCTGCTGGCAGTAAGATCTCACGAGATCTTGTTCCATGAAAAGTGGCAGAAAGCAGCGCTAAACGCTGATCATGCGAGACGAGCAAAGTTGAGACTTCAGGCTGCTTGAAGAAAAAACTACTCAAGTTAAAGGTCAATCTTTGGATTTTATGAATTGATTTTGAACCATTTAAAGGGAAATCGATTAAAATTGATTGAATCGATTTTTTAAACCCAGCCCTCGAGAGGAAGCAGAGACTGTCCTAAATCATACCTCTCCTAACTTAATCTGATTGATCAGTTCATCATGATGCCATCGAATGTTTTTGTTCACATCAGGAGTTTTTGAACTGGAGCTAAATTCACTCTCAGACACCAGCTGTGCAGAGAGAGGCGCACAGAGATGCTGCAAAGAGAGAGAGAGGTCCCAGAAGAGGACATGTATCCAGTAACCTGGTGTTATCTGATGCTCTCCAGGGATGACCAGCAGCCAACACGATTACTGAAAGCTCAAAAAAGGTACTTCTACCAAATAACTGTCATGGACACAACTTCAAAATAAAAGCATTTATGAAACCAAAGCGCAGCTCCCCAGAGGAAACGAGTCATTTAAAAAGTATTGAGAAATTAAAACTTAATGTTTTTTAATCTGTGTGACATAAACACAGCTGACCCTGAGGGAACACAGCCCTCAGTTTTCAGATGATTTTTGGCCTTAAAAGGAGATAATAAACGAGATGTTCATGTGAGGGGTCTGAACGGTTCAACCAGACTGTCATGAAGCCAACATGCTTCTACTGCACCAATATCCTCACAACTCAGTGAATCAACCCTGTGAATAAAGACTTTGCTAAGCTGCTGCTTCATGACCAATGAAACTGCTAAATAAAGTTTGAAATAAGGAGGTGAGGTATCATTTTAGTTTGGAGAAATCAGAGCGCTTCCTCCCCCCTTCAGCTCGTCTCTGCAGCGAGGAGCTTCCAGACGCCTGGAGGGGAGAGAGGAGAGTGACTCAGGCTTCTCCACGGTGCTCACGGTGGGGAGTCTTTGAAAAGTGTGACGCTCTTAATCAGCTCCTGACTTAAACATCACAAACTCCTACGGGGAAGTTTCTCAGAGCACTTACAGACAGGAATCAGGACACTTAGAGCTTTTACTGTAACACACGCTCTGCAGAAATCCTAAAAATCGACATCAGCTCGATGAAATGTGCTGAACTAAACTGATCCTCGCTCGTATCACAATCGTCTCCTCTGAATTGAAAAATGTTCAGATCTAAACAAAATGACTGACCTGAGGGGAACTAGTCAAACAGCTCTCTGGTACTACAGCTCAGGGTTTTTGGGGATGACACACACAGGCATCTTCTATCCGTTTCATTGTCCTGCAGTCAAAAGCGAGGGCAAAATGACCCGCCTCATGTCAAAGCCTGTGTCTGCCTGTGGCTCCTGCTGGTGAAGTGATAGTGAGTTATTAGATTAAGATGGTGGAACATGTAATTAGCAGCCAAGCCAGCGCTCAGACAGGAGACTCGATCCATTTGGCATTAGCTCCAATCAGATTAGCCCTGCGTGCTGCATTCAAGGCTGCATGCCTCTGATAATATGGCGACAGAGTACATCCTGTTCCCCTACAGGAAACATGTCACTGATCACATCACATCCTGTCTGATAGATACCATAACTTCACTCCCGGTTATTGGCTGTATGACATCTACTGCACCCTCATGTCCTCGCCTAGATGATTATACTGAAACCAAATGTCCTCCCAAATCTGATCCTGTTTATTCCCAATTATTAATAAGCATTAGTCCTCCATTCTCTAATCTTAAACCATATTCTAACATATTTCAGCATCTAGCTAAAACACTTTTAAAAAGAATCTTAAACCAGCAGCAGAGACAGAACTTAAAATCTACAGGAAAACCTTAAAAAACTGCTGGATGTCAATATGGTCTCATGCTAGGGCTGGGCGGTAAAACGATAACTATATCGAAAATTAATTTCCCTCAATATCAATATAAAACATAGTAAATATGCATTTCAATAGTCAGCATTCTGCCATGTTTTGGTAGACTATATGAACAGCCAATGAAAAGGGGAGTGTCTCCGGGTCTGAACCAATCATGTTCTGAATTAGAACCAAGTATCAACCAACTGCAGCGTTGTAGCAGACAGCAGCTCCACCCAACCATAGCACTTTAACAGGTGAAGCTGACAGCACTGTTGGTGAGAAACAAAGAAAATGAGTGCTACCCCCGACAGAAATGACCATGAAGGCTCAACAGATGACCACATCAATGTCAACGACAACACTGGCGTTAGGAAAACGTCGGTGGTGTGGAGGTATTTTGGTGTTTGTGATTAAATATCACCTGTGCAAAATGTTTTTGTCAGACGGACCTTCAGACAACTTAAATGATTCTCAATTCAAGGTGCTTTAAACAGCTGCAGTCTGTTCTCAACAGAGTGAACTGTGGGAGGTCAAATGAGGACAAAAACATGACAGAGATTTCCAGAAAAAAAAACAACCTCAAATGAAATGATTAAAATGCCAGTTCTGATGTTAATCTGAGTTATTCCTTTGACGGACTGTGAGCCAAATCCAGAATTCAGACCACCTCCCAATGTCCCTAAACCACCTGGTTTACATAAATCCAATATAACAGTGTACACAAAAGTGTTTTTCTTCAACAAGAGACACACACACCTGAACAGAGCGCCGTGGTACTGGTCCATCGTCCACCACATCCAGACCATATTTGGTATTCTAGCTTTAGGTCCACATGGGAGCAAAGACAGTGAGAACTCTCAGTTCAAAACAGCCAACCCCAAAACCAACCATTTACAAAATTATTAACCCTGACCCTTCAAAGTCCAACAGACAGCATTAAACATGATAAATCGGTCGGCTGATCGATCGGCGCCAATTTCCTCAATTATGGGGAATCGGTGATCAGCTGATCCTTACACATAAACCGATTTTATCCATCGATCTTATCCTCCTCAGCAAAGGTCTGAAAGTCGGCCATTGCAGCTTTTTGCTTTTGCCAGAATGACAGCAGTTTAGTTTGTCCTGTAGAGTAATATTTTATAAACTTCATCAAACTTTGTGATTTCCTTTATTTGTAAAAGCAAAATACTGCTGTGCACCTACTTTGGTAAGAGGCTTAAAACAGGCCTACAGTCTGACCTGTATGTGACCAAGTATGGTTCATTTTATAAATGTGGAAAATAAAAGACTAAAGGATCTGATATAATTTAGTAGTAGTGGTACCTCATGTGCAGTTAAAACAAGTTTTGTTTAATGTTTTTCATTAAAATAAGATTGAAGCATCGAAGGTGTATATTATCAGTTATTTAAAGAAATCGATATCGGCAGGTCGAGCTTTTAAAGATCGGTGATCGGCCAGAATAGGTTTGTTTTTTGAAAGCAGGTTCTCCTCCGTCCTGAAGCCTGGAGGAGAGCATCTTCTGTCCATGTTAAGATCTGAAGTCCGGCTATTGTTGTTGTTGTTCTAACTCGGGTTCAAGAGTCAGTATGAGATGACTTTAGCTTTGCTTTAAATGTCCCAGGAGCTAATTTGTCCACGGAGTGTAAACAGTAAAATACTGCTGTCCTCCTTAATCTGGGGTAGATGGCGGATATTTGTCCAACAGTAACGATTAACGGGTCGTTTAATATTTCGACAACGGTAATAATGTTATTATATTTTTAAAGTAACACGGTAAAATACTTAAGGGAAAGCTAAACTGTAGTGAACTTGCAGTTACAGAACTAAAGATCGATCACCTCCTTCCGGTCCAGAGCGCTACTGTTGGCGCCTAAAGCGAGGGAAATGAACATGTGCAGCTTTATAACTGGGATAAACGAAGGCTGGGCCGGAAATACACGAACGAAGGTAGAAAACTTTAATCTACGTTTAAACTGCAACTCAATTATTTTACCTAGTTAATGAAAACATTGAACACAAAAACTAAACCTAAATTCTATGGTGGCCGAGAACTGCCACTGCTGCAAAAAAGGTACTTATTGCTAAAGTAAAAGAATGCAAATAAAAAAAATCACAACAGAAGTGAGCTGTTGGGGACCAATAATGATGATGCACCAGTGTTTTACTATTGAGGCACAGGAGACGACGGAGAGAAGACGAACAAAGAAGTTCGTGGAAAGGTTTTTGTTTAATTTCGCTTCGTAAACTTTTTAATGTGTCGTGGTTAGACTGTACAGAGCCTGAGTCCATATGTAGTTAAACTGAAGCTAACACTACACCGACATCCTCCAGTTCAGTATTTCACTCATTTATTTCTTCAGCTGTATTTAAAATTCAGTTTACGTTAAATCTTTATCTCCATGTTAAATGTTTCCAAAACCAGCCAAAGCCTCAATAGGGCCCCTTTATTTCTGCCAATAATATTGATTGTTGATCATTCACACACCTTCACAAATCTCTTTGATTAACATTTCCTGTCATGCAAACAAACCTTTATCTTGGCGTTTTTTCTCGTCTTCCTCTTCCTTTTCCCGGCTCCTGCTTTGACATATCGGCAGTAAGAATCATCGGCCAACATCAGCAGCAGCGCTAAAATGTTTTTACTTTATTTTATTTTTACAATAATATATATTTGATCAGACAGAAAGCATCACTCATACATGCAAAAAACAAAAGATATTTTGAAAAAACTTTATTTTTGATTGCTCTTGGGAGCCCCCCGATGGCCGCGGGGCCCTCGGCAGGCGTTCAGTTTGCTAATGCCCTGGGCCGGCTCTGAATGGTTCTGATAAAGGGAGCCCCTCATTCTGCCATTAAAGGTTTTTAGCCTCCTCCTGCACATGTCCCAACACTAAAGTCAATGATTAATTATTGTGAATTAAATTCTTAGGTTTGTTTTTTTCCCGGCTCGCACAATATGCCGTGTGTTGTTTTTTTTATAAGTGCAATATAAATAAATGAAAATAAACAAAAATATCAAAATACTTCATATCAAACCCCCTCACAGATGGTGCAGCCTTCATTAGAGGAAGAATTTGTGCCAAAAATGTTCATGTTCTGCAATAATCCTTATTTTAGGAGACTGAAACACATGGAAGCAGCCTCCCTAACTCTCCTGTCCAGACTCTCAGTTTCATCTGATCCCTCTAATCCCCTGAGAAGGAGGAGGCGGCGGCGGCGGTGGCTGTCGCTCACATCAGACGTGGAACAAAGTGCCTGCAGGTGTCAAACATCCAACCAGGTCCTCCTCCAAATCCAACCGTTCAGCCTGACAGCTTCATTTCTGCAGGCCGTCACCTGTGCACACACTACTTATTATAAAAACCTCACATCTATTAGAGAGGTCTGACATTCACTGCAGGAACAACTAACTCAATTAGGAAAGTGGTCATTTAAGAAAGCTACTATCATTTATTTATTAAGATTTCATTTAAATTCAAACATCTGACACGTCATGTGTCAGATTACTTATTATAAATTCATCATTTAATGACAGAAGAAGGAAAGTGACAAACTAAATTAACTTTCCATTATGTTTGAGTTTTTTAATAATTATTTATGATGTGTAAAATCATGATTTTATCATTTATACTGAGTTTTCCACATCCGTACCTGTTTTCTAGAGAAGGAGAGGGAGAGGCGTGTGGATGGATGATGATGGATCTCCTTCTCCATCCTCTCTCTGAGTCACTAAAACACACTCTTTTCTGAGAGTCCTTGAGCTCCATCATCCTGTAGGTTCCTCTGGATCACTGCTGCAGATGTTTTCCAGCTGCTTCGGCTACAAGCATCAACCTCCTCGACTTTGGACGCCTGATTGGTCAGAAGAGGCTGATATTAAGACTCAGACATCCAAACGTTTGTTTCTCAGCCTGTAATAAGACATGGACAGACACACACATGTAACGAGGGCCGGCTCATTAGTCTGTCAACGTGTGTCAGGATGTTGAGTTTAATCAGACTGAAGCAGAATCCAATAAAGCTGCTAATGGACAGGAGTGACCTGTTTATGGTGATCATGCTCTGTTTGTATCTGTGCATGTGTTGAGAATCGATGGTGAGTTCAAGTCAGAGGAGAAGTGAAAACCGCCGTTTCAGATACCTCTGTAAAATACCTGTCTCCGTTTCTTTACTGTTACATCCTCAGGAGTCGTCTTTGTCTGAGGAGAGTCTCAGTTTCTCTGTAAATAGTTTCTCTTCATGCTGGTTTCCTGTTCATTTGTCTTTCTGAAGCATTCAGGGAAGTCAGTAAATCTAAACTATTATCGTCTTACAGTCAGATTAGAGTCTCCAACCGTGGGAGCTGGAGGTCATGATGGAGGACTGAAGAAAAGGTCGTATCCTCCGATCGTAGCTGATCGTAACCATTCAAGTTAACGTGTCAATTTACACCGACTTCTTTTATCAGCTGATCACAAGAGTTCTATTTTTTCTGGACGCCGGAGCATGGCGGATAAATTCAGCACAGATTAACCCGTGCTGGAAAGGAAGTCGGGCACAGACACAAAATAAAACATCCGGCTTCTTTTCAAAATAAAACACTCTGTGATTATATGTCTATGTGTCTGTCTTTATACAGACATCTCGTTATCACGTAATGGAATGTGAATCCACGGGTTCTTGTGAGTTCTCGCGATTCCTGCTGTCCATAATCCGCCATGAAATTGGGGGTTAAGCCTCTTAATCTTTCAAATTCACCGATAAAAAGTCTCATTTTCTGTTTGCATTTCAGTCACTCACTGTTTTTAACTCATTTAACATAAACAATCCAAACATTTGACAGAAAATCAATCAGACATTCAAGTATTTTATGTTTCATACATGCAAGAAAAAACCCACCATGCTGCCTGACATGGTTTACAAACTTCAGGAAAGGATTTACCAGAATAAAATGAAAAACTGTCGTCATCTCTTTCATACTCCTATTTTCATTTCCTCACTTTCCTCTTTTCTTTCTTTTCCACAGACGTTTATCATCGTATTTCTTTGTTTTTCTCCTCTGACTTTGTTTTACAAGGACACCTCTAAAAGTGAGGGAAAAGACAGGTGGGAGAGAGCGTGAAAAACAAAAATGAGATGACTGTAAAACTGAACAACCAAACATAAAGACAAACTGCTGTGTGATAGTTTCCTCCCTGAGGCCAGAAAGTGAATTTCCATTTGTGTTTCTCTTTTAATGAAGCAGCTCCAGCTCCTGCAGGTTCATCAGGAAGTGGGCATCAATATTTCATACACTCATTATAAACCGCAGACATGTTGGTCAGTTAATATAAGACAGGTATAAACCCAGAGACACACAGATCATCAGCTCTGATCGGACTCAGACGGAGGAGAGCTGTCAGTCCCATCAGTCTGAGGAAGCAGACGTGATGAATGTGATCAATAACCGTTAAACTGATGATCAAAGTGTGGATTAAACACCGATGTTTCCTCACAGACAGAAACTTTAAATCGGTCTGACTGTAAACCGTCAGAGAAATGATGCCAACGTACTCAGAGTGAAATCCTCCGAGGAGTTTCAGTTTATATGATCGTGTTTACAGGCTTACAGGAGGAAGAAAGAGTGAAGGAGGTGAAGAAGAGGAGGAGGAGGAGCGTGACGCAGGAGAAAGACAGAGGAGAGAGGAAAAGAGGATGACTCAGGTGGAGGTGCTGCAGGTCTGCCAGGAACTAATTCAGCTTAATCTGCCTCACCTGCTGCCGAAGAGACAAAGTGCCGAACGGCTTAAAGCGAGATGGAGTGAGTGAGGGAGAGAGAGAGAAAGAGGGAGGGTGAGAGAGAGAGAGAGAGAGAGAGAGAGAGAGAGAGAGAGAGAGAGAGAGGGAGGAGGAACAGCTGAGTACAAATAAAAAACAGAGAGAGAGAGAGAGGGCGGAGGTCAGGAGGAGTGACCATCACGCAACAGTAAGATTGTTGTTTTGATTATGACGGGTGTACGATCATTTTCCCCAAAATACGATCATTTTGAGTCTCTGGTACGAAAGTGTTATATTTCCCATCATGCAACAGTGCTGAGGAGCAGCAAACACAGACAGCAGCGTACAAACACAGAAGAAGAAGAAGAAGAACAGACGCACGCTCAAAGATCCAGTTCTTCAGCTTCTTCAGCTTTCGACAGTCACTGCTGATTCAGAACATTCATTCACTTCTGTTCTTCAGGAGATGATCCGATCTTCTCTCTCCTGCTCCGGTCTGAACAGACGTTTCTCCTCTCTCTTCTTCTTCATCTTCATCTTCATCTTCATCTCCAGCTGTTGTCTTGAAGGTAAACAGCATGTCATCGCCGCTGTCGGGATCATCGTTTCTCTCTTCTGAAGCCTGCAGATGATCATCACGCAGCAGGCGGAGGAACATGTGAGCGCCATGTCTGCGAGCTGTAAAAGAAAGAAACAACAAATGCACCAGATTGAGCGGTTAGAAGAGAGCGAGCAAACTAAATTTAATTTATTACAGATTACAGATTACAGTCGGTGTGGAGATGAGAGGACAGTGAGCTCATCGAACAGGTGAGTCTTCACCTGCTTTGACCTTTCCTGTCTTTGTCTGAATGACCTAATCTCTCAGATTTACGGGTTTATTACTCTGATAACTTCTCTCAGATGCTGCAGATTAGTCGTCTGAACAGTAAAGACGAGAATCTCTCGGTCCATCGCGTCCTAAAGCTGCTGCGTCTGTTTCTTTGGAGGTTATTTGAGTTCAGGAAATCCTCCTCATGCTGAAGAAAGCAGAACGAGAGGAAATGAGCTTTTTGTGGCGTTAACTCAGGTCGTCATTATGCAGCTGAAAACACTCGTCCTGTTTCCGTAGTAAAATGAAAAGTCGTGACTCCCGTCTCCCTCGCCGTTTAAGATAATGTCCTCGCTCTGTGGTTCACTAAAAGCCCAATCCTTCCTCGCTCTCCTTTCCTCTTCTCCTGACTCATGCAGGTATGAGTCAGACGACCACATGTGGAAGCATCTCGCTCATCGCTCATGGCAACAACAACAACCTGAACAACCTGAACAACCTGTGGACGCTCAGGTCTGTGGAGAGCTGCTCTCAGTCCTCTGAGGACGGCGTCTGAAAATGAAGAGATCTAACAGAGACCAGGAGGTGTCACTTCTCTTCACCGTCTCCATCCTGAAACACTTTCTTCTTATTTCATGTCTGTAATTATACAATCAAACTAAATTATGCAGCTTAATTTGACTCCAACGTTGTTTTAATGCAGATGATTAAGAGTGTTTCTCTCTTTCTCCACATTTGCATCCTCCTGATAAACACACTCTAGATTTCCTCAAACTGATAACTGCTTTAAAAGACGATCAGAGTTCAGATTTCCTGACTTCCCTGATGTCAAGTGATAATCTGACCTCCTTTCAACAAATTTAGTTTTCTTCTCCTCTTGAGGACAGACTGACAAAACTCGACTTTGTCTTGATCTGCATCATGATGTTGTTATTTTAGCAAACTAAAGACCCGTTAATGAGGAGAACATCTCCAGAACATCAGCTTCTGTTTCAGGATCAAACTGCTGAAGGAAACCAGAGTGAAGAAACTGAGAGACTATTTACAGAGAAACTGGGACCCTCCACTACGGTGGCCGAGAACCGACACTGCTGCAAATAAAAAAAAGAAAGAAACTGTGCATTTAAAAAAAAAAAAAAAGCCACAACGGAGGTTAAGGACACACAAAAAAAGTTGCTCACTACAAAAATAAAAGGATGCAAATAAAAAAAGCAACAACAGAAGTGATGCACCGGTGTTTTACGATCGAGGCACAGGAGACGACGGAGAGAGAATGAGCAAGACATCTAGTGTTTAGATATCTATGATCACAGCGACTCGATGACTCTCCCGCCGAATGCGTGCGACTCTACTGCGCGATGTTGGTTTCAGGAAGTGGAGAAAATCCGGAAATACAGAGAAATTCTGCATCAATTTCGTATATTGACGATAGGCGGAGCCAAGTTGTCCGTACAGTGTATGGTGGGCACCTCGGACCAACAAAGACCTGGTCTTCAGTCTGAGGTCAGTTCGTCAGTTTCCTCATATTCACTCTCATTCACTCTCATTCACTCCTTCATTCACAGACTCCGAGTTCAGCAGGATGTAAATCTTTGAAATGAGAGTGAGGAGGTCTGAGCTGCAGGGACTCTCCTCATCCTCATCCTCGTCTTCATCATGAGTGTTTAAATGATCTCACTGAGGCAGAAAATGAGAGGTTGGAGTGTTTCCCCTCGGATCCTGGAGTCGTTAACAAACAGGCGCCTGGAGTGGAAGAAGGAGAGACTGAATCAACCTCCATCAGACCCAGCTGACCCACTTCTGGAGTCCGGGGCGAGCGTCCACATCCACAGACCCACAAGTGATGCAGAAATCCTTGTTTGGAAGTGTTTGTGTTATGTAAGAACATGCTGAGGACATGAGTGTGTTTTGTTTCTGCAGAGAGGGAGCAGCCAGCCCCACTTCCCTGCAGGTCCAAAAATAAGTCCCAGCTGACACACATCTGTCCGCTCGGCCCCGCTCGGACACATGCTTCTGTTTGACTGTGCTCCTGCAGGGCCTGAGCTGAGTCTAAACTTATCATCACACACAAACCAGAGAGAGATAAAGCAGATGAAGTGAATCAAATGAGCTCATTTCTGAAATCTAAATTTAACTCCGACTGGAGGGAGGAGAGTTTTCTGTAAACAGCTCCGACTGACGGGGACGGAGAAACTAAAACATTCAAAAGAACAGGAGTCAAAAAACTGACAGAGGGTTTCTGTCTGTCCGCAGAGTCATCGGGTACATTTTTATCTGATTACATAAAAAAAAAAACAGACTTGAAACTTTAAATCAATCAATCAGTCTTTATTTATAACGTACTTTACATACACAACCATGCAGCACAAAGAAAACCAAAATCTACCCCAATCCAACCCCTAATTCCCACAATCTAAACGAAACAGAAACAGAATTAAAATACATCAACTTAAAAAGAGCTTTAATCTGAGGAAATGTCATTTTAAAACTCAAGAAACACTGGAGGGTTAAAATCTAAAAACAAAGAAATGAAAAATTTAAGAAATAAATAAAATGAAAACAACAGTAAAAGACACTAAAATAAGAGCAACAAAATAAAAGAGGATCCTGTCGTTAAATATAGAAAGAGATAAATGATAAAACACTTAAAGTTCATGATATAAAATTTAGTAAAGAGACTAAAAAGGTTTGTTTTCAGTTCAGTTTTAAAGTCATTCAGATCAGTTTCAGTCCTCAGGTCTTCAGGTCAGCTGTTCCACAGACGGGGTCGTAGTAATAAAACGATGTCTCAGCGTATGTTTTAGTTTTAACTTTAATAATGTGAACAGAGAACTTCCTGAAGACCTGAGGACTCTACCTGACTCAGAAGATAAATAAGAAGGACCAAAGACATGAAGAGCTTTAAAAACCAGTAAAACAGACTTAAAATCTGTTCTAAAAGAGTGTAATGTGATCTCTCTTTCTGGTCCTGGTTAACATCCATGCAGCTGAATTTTGGAGTAACTGTGAAATGTTCTTTTAGGACAATAATCTATTCTACAGGTGATGAAAGCATGAATTCATGTCTCTGCGTTGACTTGAGAGAGAAACAGTCGCACTCTGGTTTTGTTTTTTAACTGATAAAATACCTTCTCTGTGAAATCTCGTATGTGAGGCTCAAACTCAGTTCTGAATCAAATAAAACTCCTACATTTTGAGCTCTTTGACTTGGATTATAGGACAGTACTGTGAGTTTACTGACCAGTTTCTCTCTCCTGTCCCGATGACTAAAACCTGAGTTTGTCCTGGTTGAGCTGTTAAAAGTTCTCTGACATCCATGATTTAACGTCTAAAGTGCAGTTAAAAAGGGGCGTCGAGTGGTTCTGATTGATGCTGAACCTCCTGACGACATTTTCTAAAGGTGACATGTGAAGATTAAAAAGAGAAGGTCCTGAAATGGAGCCTTGAGGAACACCGTACACTTCATGTCTAAATGAGCGATCCCTGAGGTTCACGCTAAGTTGTCCGTCACTAAGATAAGATTCAAACCAGTTAAAAACAGAGATGTCAATAATATAATAATATTAGAGAGTCTATCTGAAAGAATTTGGAGTTTTTAGGACTTTTGTGTTTTTGTGCAGACGAGGCGAAACTTCGGACCGTCCCGTCAGTCTGATTATGACGGAGCTGATAAGATTGTTCACGCTCAGGAAGTTAACTCCTGGAGAAGTTTTCTTCTTCTGTACGTTTTTGTTATTCGCGGTTTTAAAACTCCAACAGTCCACAGACAATAAACCCTATCAGCTCTTACTGAGAAATCCTCCAGCAGCTATCAGCTTTTACTGAAAAACGATGAGGGTTCGAGAGGAACAGGGAGGAGGAATAATGCCCTCCGATAAGATCATCTCCTCTTTTTTTCCACATTAACTGAAGAACGGCTCCGAGTTTGAGAGGAGAGACTTCAAAGTGAAGAGAGATGAATGTTAAAGACATCAGAGGGTAAAATCTGTCACTGCGTCTCTGAGGACCCTCTCTCTCACACACCACCGGGGGGTCCCACAGATAATCTCTAATTAAAAACGCTCACATATGAAAGAACGAGGAAGTGTTTTTCATCCTTATCTGGATCTGTTGGAGTCAGAGGAAGTCTCCTCTGGTTACTGCGGACGTGGACTCGGTTAGAGTCCAGGAGGATCTGAAGACCCCTTCAGCTCAGATTTCAGACCAGGAGCAGAACCATCCTGAGGTGTTCAGACGGGAGACAAAACCATGTGATGAGAAATAAGTCAGAATGATTCAATGTGACGCAACATCATAACGAATGATGCAACAGAGTCAGGTTATTTATAGAGTTATACACAGAGCTTCACAGAACAGGAACATCTTTAACTTTCATTAGTTTTATAGTCTGCAGCTAAATAAACTGTTGGTCCTGATCCTTTAAAAAACCTGGACCAGGACTCAGTCACCAGTCTGTGGAGAGTCTCAGATTCACTGTTAAGGTCCTCACACACAAACATAGAACACGAAATATTCTGAGGCGAATTTTGACACACCTGAGTATACACATTAAGCTTGATGCAATTTTCCGGGGGGAAAAAGATGAATCCCGGGGAAGACTTTTCTGGGGGAAAGTCCCGCCTCCTGCGCCTCTGATTGGCTAAAAAATCTGGAAACGTCATCACACACTCAAGCCAAACGGTCAGCACTTACAGCCAATCAGAGGCGAAGGAGGGCGGGACCTTCCCTTAACAACCTACAGCGTCCTGGGTGGAAGCGAGAAGACAAAAATGGAGTCTACTTCAACTTTTTCAGATGTCTGTTGGACAATTTCTGCTGAAACAATTATCTCCAAGTTTGAAGAGGCAGAGGACTAGACTCTAGTGTTGAGATGGCTTATTAAACCATCTACAACCATCGATTCATTGATAGAGTTTAATTTATAAAGTTTGTCTGGAGGAGGCGGGGTTTATGACCTATACTGCAGCCCGTCACCAGAGGGCGCTGTTCTCTGAGTGGTATCACCCAGCGAGGAGGCAGACAGCGTCCATTCTAGATACAGTCTATGGTGCACACCCAGGGGCGCCAACACGGGTGTGTAGTGATTTGAAATGAGCCTCATACGGTCGCACCAAAATATATGTAGCGATTTGAAATGAGCCTCACAAGGCCGCACCAAAATAATACTTGGCGATTGGAATTTATAATAAATGTCTGAAGATTAATAATCTCAAATTATGACATTTATGCACTCGTTGAAAGGGGCACCACCCACCCTTAATGGTGGGAAAATAAAGAAAACAAAAGTTTAATTCAGAAATCAAACATCAAGTCAGTTTTAATTAATCAGTCTTAATTAATCAGTCTTAATTAATCAGTCTCATATCTTAAGTCGAAATTCTAATTTCAGGGACTCCACTTCTGGAAGAACACTAACAGACCAGAACTTAGAAAAATAATTATCTGTTTATTACAGGATAAATGATGGTACAACACACATGCAATAAATGATGATAAGATAATGAAGATAAATAATAATAGGTGAATAAATCAAGATTCTGAGTCAGGCTAGGAGCACTAAAGTTAATGATAGTGAGTGAATATGCGCTAACATATTAACCTACACTAACTTTAGTGTCGAGATAAACTCGGATGTGGATTTGGAGGAATCTAAGATTACCAGAATAAGAGGATATCTGAGTTGAACGCAGGAGACAGCACCAGCCCTCTTTAGAGCTCTGGAGGTTTGCATACTTAAGTGAGACTGGTCCTTGGAGAAGATGGAGCAGGTTCCGAAGGTCCGGGCTACTGGCGGTTCGAGCGGTTCAGCTCAGAAGACGACTGAAGTCAGCCGAAGGATGAGCCAGGAGTTGCAGCACTCAGGCCCGAAGCAAAAACCAGCGCCTGTGGATCCTGTGGATGCTCGTTTGGGTACTTCTTTAGTCTCACTCAAAAACTCTGGCACAGAGGATGACCTGGGCCTGTTGGATTGCGTTCGGAGGTGACTTTGAAATCATGCAGAAAACTCAGAAAAACGAGGCTCGAAGAGCAGAGAAAACTTTCAAAAATGGCTTCGCGTAATTAAAGAAAATCAATCAAAGGCTTAATCTTGAATTGCTATGTGCACAAAAAGTTGAAGTTTCAAAACTTGAACTAAGACGATGTTAAAGAAAAATCAACGTGAATCAACACGTGGCGTAAAACTTAGAAGACTAAGAAAAAGTTCTAAGAGAAAATAAAGAAACGCACCACAGAAGGGTGTGGGCAGAAGAGAAGGGGCATAAGAGCTGGGGACAAGAGAGTCAGCAGAAGAGCAGAAGTATAAGAGAGATAAGAGAGTGAGCAACCCCACTCCACTGGTTTTATCTTCTCACACTGGGAGTGTCTGAGGAGAAAGAGGAGGGGGTCATCGGGTCTCTGATTATTTGATCTAACTTATTCTTTTGGCTGGTAAAAGAGTCAGATCTGATACTCACTCACTATGATTAATATCATTGAATGCTTGGTTTCATGATAAATAATTTGATACTAAACACATATGAATGAAGTGTAGGATCACATCAAACATTCTCATTATGTTTTAAGTATCACATTGAACATGCTAAATTACTCTGAAATGAAACAGATAGTAACACATGAAAACTGTGAACAACAAAAGAGTAAACACATGTGAATGAACGTCATCGTGATTAATAATGGATTCTAAATACTCACATTCAGATTATTCAGTGACATTATAACCACCTAATGGTTAAGATACTAAATAAATAACTAAAATATAAACCAAACATTTCTAAACTATTTCTGTTACTTAGAGTAAACTTAGGATTCATAGTCAATAAATTTAACTCTTAAAAGTTCATGAAACAGTCTGAAAAGCTGTTGGTCTAAAGAACTAAAGAATAAGGATTTATTCTGTCAGATAAGATAACTTGGCTTCTGAAGCACATAGAAAAACGGGAAACATCTCATTTTAACACAAATTTCATGATTAGACAGATTAATACATTGCTGAATGCATAAGATGTCATGATCAGTCATTTGTATTCTTTCACCAAAGGAATGCAGTCTTTATCAGTGTATGGTCGAGCAGGGTTTTACGACCGAGGTCTGGAGGTCAGTGTCCCCCCTTATCCTGGGGTCCGTATGTTCACACACTTTAAGACGCTAAATCTCAAATGGGAGATCTGGGTTGAGACGTTAATGTTTATTTAGATGGTCAGTAATGGAGTCAGTTTGAAAGGTAATAAAAACTCTGTCTCTGTTCGCCGAACTGACCAATCCTGAAGAGTCAGAGGTTTAGTCAACCTCCGGTTGGGTCACTTATTTAACCTGAAAGTGCAAACACGTCTGGAAAGATTTATATCCTGTTTCCTGGGACCAGATAAGGAAACTTTCCTGTAAGGAATGTGTGGGTTTCACATCCAGGGTTGTCTTGATTGCTACAGTCCCCCCTTCGTCACGGTGGTCCTGTCCATGGAGCATCGGGACGACGAGTAGACAACCATGAAGCAGCAGCAGGTGTATGCAAATAGGACTGATGCGTCTCGTCATCACTATGTGAATCACTAGTACTGCTTTGAGATAAAATTAAGCATGCATTAAGCTATCAAATAAAATAGTCTTGTTGTTAGACTTTTCTCAGTTAACTATTGGTAGACTAATGTGAAAGAAAATCTCCTAATTTTCAGTATTAATGAGATTTAGGAAAGCACTATTTAGTCTGAATGCTAACTGGATCTAAAGATATAGCTGTTTTCCATGCTTGCTGGAGAAGTCTGAAAGTTCAATTTCAGTTTCAAAAATGGTTAAGACTTAGGTGGAAAAGAAATGTCTGCTATAGACATATTAACCATCTGTGTATGAGCATAGTCAACCTGAATCAAAAACATCAAAAGTTTACTGCACAGAGTTTCTCTTAAACTTTGTCTGTTAAACTTGGGGATGATGCTCTTACCGGTTTGACTAATTATCTGCTGTTGAGTCTGAAATTTGTCAATCTGAGTCTTAATGACAGAAATTTCAGCTTTTAATCTGTTGATGAGATATTCGACAGCTGACAAGCTGACCATATTGACAGAGGAGAGACAAATGCTAACAAAGAAAGCAGCAACTGGGGTTGCAGTCATCAATGTATCACCACAGCATTTGGATATCTTATTGGAGTCATTTAGCTTTGGCTGGGTGACTTCTGCTTTCGCAGGACTCACACCTTCATGACTCCGCAGTGTTAATCTCAGTGGTTAGCTGAGTAGTCATGTTTATTCACCTTCAAAGTGGATGAAACCGATTGAGGTGGATAATAAGATCGTCGTTTCTGAGAGTGTGATTTACTCTGATTCTGCCAGTCATTCACCCCCTTTGGCGGTGTTGATGGTTTTTCCTTTGTCTGGGATAAAACCCACCATGACTGGAGTCTGAATAACAACAGTTGGTCTCAAAGTTTACCTGGCATTGGTCTGTGTCAGACCTGGGCCTTGGTGTGTAACTTTGACCTTTGTGAGTTTGTTGAGGTCGAAAAGGTTTTGGAGGCCTGGTTAACCACTCATTTGGAGGCTTATCGGAGCCTGAAAATACACAATCTGAAGCTTCGTTCAGCTCCATGGGCAGTGATTTTGTCTCCATAGCCAACAGAGTAACAGGCTCTGCTTTCTTAGCCAAAGTTTGTCGTTGTTTGGCAAAACCTTTTACAGCAAGTTCACGAAGCTGTCGGCTAGTCAAAGTGTTTGGACAAGCTAAGACGCCAAGGTGATGACTGGTGGTAGGGTGGAGGTTCTGGACGAACAGCGTTTTGAAGTTCAAGTCCTCCTCCATTTCTGGTTCATTTCGGAAACCAAAGTAAGCTTCGCGTAAGCGGTTGTAATAATGTTGGGGAGGTTCTGATCTCCCTTGTTTAATAGACAGAGCAGCAGAAAGGCCTGTCTGGGTCAAATGATCAGAAAACTCTTCAATTAATGCTTGGCAGAGCAAGTCATAATTATTTCTGACATGATAAGGCTGTCGTTCAAGGAAACTGCTAACCTCTCGACTTGACGTTGCCTTAATAAGGTAGATCTTGTCATCAATGGTTGCACCTGGAAATTTCCTCAGGTAAAAGTCAATGTCTTTCAAGTAGGTGCAGGTGTCAGTAGCACCTTGGTGCTCAGGTTCAAAGCGTGCTATGTTGCGAGCAATTTTGTCAAGATCCCTATCTGAGGGAGATGGTAAGAAGCCATCATGAGGAGGAGAGTAGGACTGTTGGTTTAAGGATGACCTCTCAGGGTCAAGCAGGGTCCTGTCATGATGCTGAGAGAGATACTTAAGAGTTGGTTTGGAAGGAAGTGATGGCGCTCTCTCAGGAGGCTGATCACCTATCATTTCTTCAAGAAACGTTTGCTCCATGCGTTCTCTTTGGGCTCGACCTGACTGGAGGGAGCATTGTAACTCTCTTTGGGCATCTTCAAGTCCTTTGTCTGTCTTTTCTTGCCGTTCTTGACAAAGAATTAACTGTCTTTGAGCTATCTGGAGCTGGTGCTGTAAGGTAGAAGTTTGCTTCTCCTTAACTTCAAGAGCTTCAGCACGCACTTTGACCAGTGCTTTCAAAGCTTTTACATCTTCTGTTGCTTGCTCTAGCAGGGATTCTGACTGTATCAGATCCTCTGTGGTCTTAGCAAGATGCTTATTGGCTTTGTCAAGTTCTTTCTCTTTTTGGTTAAGAGTTTTATCAAGTCTTTCAATCTTGTCTTTGAGATCAAGATTTTCTTCATGACTTATCAGTGAGGGAAGCTTTGACGCTTCACATCTGGCACTGTGTTTTTCTAAAACATTTAGAGACTTCTTAGTCTCTTCTAGCGTCTTTTTCAGAGCGCTGTTTTCTTCTTTTTGCGTCTTTATCTTTGTTAAAGCGCATTCCAGCAAGTAGTCTTTATACTCAAGCTGAGAAGACATCACGACAGACATGCGTCTAGTGAGCTCTTTGTCACGAAGTGTCGTGGTTAAGGCTGTTTCCAGTAGGTCAGCCATTTCATCCTCCGGATTGGAGGGTTTGGCCTTTTGAATCTTAGTCATGTACTGAGGTATCAGCTGACCAGTCAAGTTTGCCAACACTGTGTGTATGTCCCTCAGGGGGTCTCCCTGGCTGGACTCTTTTGTGTTAGGCATGTTTGGTTTTGGTAAAGAGGTGCAGGTGGTTGGTTGATGAGTTTGAGTTGACTTAAAATGAAAGGAAGAAGCAAAATATCAAATTAAGTGGGTTAATCGACTTAATTTATCAGTGCTTGATAAAGAGGAAGAGCCTATCTGAGTAGATCTCTAATGGAGAGAAAAATAACATAAAGTTAAATTCATTTCAATCAAAATTGAAAAACAATGAAATGATGTTAAATTAAATTTAACATCAGATACAGAACCATTGAATAAAGGGTTCAGTTTGTCTCCGTGTTGCAGAGATCAGCAAAGCTTAAATAAACTGCCTGGTGCAGTTGGATGAATTGGGAAAAATCGATGAAATTGTCAATTTAAGGAATTAACTCTGAAATTAATTCACCAATCGCAATAAAGCTAAAGATTCAACTACCCAATTCATCTGAAATGGTAAAATAAATTTCAAATATTAATTAATTTGTTCATTAATTAATTAATCTTATGAGGAGGGTTAATACATTCATGTATTATAGGGAACAGTAAAACTGCTCACTGGTGTGATAAGTAACAACAAGATCAGGTGATCGATTCAATGAGTTACTTTATCAATACATCATGGAGGCTCTTATAACAAAGATAAAAATCAAAATCAATGATCAATGATTTAGAATAAGCACATCAAACTTCATCAACCAAGTCAATCACTTGAATTATGTCTGTAGAGTGTTACACACTGACTACAGGGAGGCAGTACAGCTGGCTGATACTGCAGGCAGATAACATTGTTAGCTCAATACCAAAAGCAACCATGTGGGGCAGTATGGAGTTGGGGTAACTGCACAAGCTCAACACAAGTGGAGAAGAAGAAGAAAAGAGGAAACAGTCATCCAACTAGCCTCTTGTGGCTATGAGGAGTTGGGAAGTATGCAGGAAGGGGCCTTTAGGCTCTGCCTCCTGAAGGGCCTTATCTGCTTAAGGCCAAATGGTCAGTCTCTCCACTGACAACAAAGGGTTAACATTTCACAGCAGGCTGCATCTGCACCCTCAAACATAGAACTCTACACCATCTGCTCAGGAAGATTGGTTCAATAAAATCATTTACAGGAACAAGAATCAAAGTGACAAATCCCTCAACAGCAGATTCAACTGCAGACTTTAAAATCACAAATGCGGCGATTCGTGATCACGGATTTTGTCTGAATTCATTCAAACAACAACCTCCCACTGTTACAGTGGTTTCCTGTGACAGATAGCTTATCTGTCAGGGGAAAGGAGGAAATCTAAATCCCATATAGTTACTAGAACTTCATAGCAGACTATAGAGACAACAATCAAAGTGACAAATCCCTCAACAGCAGATTCAACTGCAGACTTTTTAAAAAATCACAAATGCGGCGATTTGTGAACACAAATTTTGTCTGAATTCAATCAAACAACAACCTCCCACTGTTACAGTGGTTTCCTGTGACAGGTAGCTAATCTGTCAGGGGAAAGGAGGAAATCTGAATCCCATATAGTTACTAGAACCTCATAGCAGACTACAGAGACTTCAGGGGCTTGAAACCACAGCTCGGAGCATCGCGAACACTGGGTTCAGCCAAAGGCCTTAAATACAAGCGTACGGCGACGCAACAATCGTGCACTTAAATATTGGACAGTCTAGACAGAGCAGAGGAGTCAGTCTCACTGCTACTCAGAACAACATTTCACGCTGTCCAGCTCAAACACAGACTACAGGCATGTAGTACAAGAGTGTGTGAAACACAGAGCATAAAGGTTTTATGCATAGATCAGGAAAACATCAGAACTTCGTCAAGCAACTTCAGCAAGCATAGCATTGATTGTGATTAAGTCTAAAATAGCCTGGAAATAAGTTTCTCTCATCAATTTGGAAGGCTAAGTTTTAGGTTGTCTGTTAGTATCCAGAAGTTTTGTTTGAAACGCCTCACGCAGGGGCTCCAAAATATATGTAGTGATTTGAAATGAGCCTCATACGGTCGCACCAAAATATATGTAGCGATTTGAAATGAGCCTCACAAGGCCGCACCAAAATAATACTTGGCGATTGGAATTTATAATAAATGTCTGAAGATTAATAATCTCAAATTATGACATTTATGCACTCGTTGAAAGGGGCACCACCCACCCTTAATGGTGGGAAAATAAAGAAAACAAAAGTTTAATTCAGAAATCAAACATCAAGTCAGTTTTAATTAATCAGTCTTAATTAATCAGTCTTAATTAATCAGTCTCATATCTTAAGTCGAAATTCTAATTTCAGGGACTCCACTTCTGGAAGAACACTAACAGACCAGAACTTAGAAAAATAATTATCTGTTTATTACAGGATAAATGATGGTACAACACACATGCAATAAATGATGATAAGATAATGAAGATAAATAATAATAGGTGAATAAATCAAGATTCTGAGTCAGGCTAGGAGCACTAAAGTTAATGATAGTGAGTGAATATGCGCTAACATATTAACCTACACTAACTTTAGTGTCGAGATAAACTCGGATGTGGATTTGGAGGAATCTAAGATTACCAGAATAAGAGGATATCTGAGTTGAACGCAGGAGACAGCACCAGCCCTCTTTAGAGCTCTGGAGGTTTGCATACTTAAGTGAGACTGGTCCTTGGAGAAGATGGAGCAGGTTCCGAAGGTCCGGGCTACTGGCGGTTCGAGCGGTTCAGCTCAGAAGACGACTGAAGTCAGCCGAAGGATGAGCCAGGAGTTGCAGCACTCAGGCCCGAAGCAAAAACCAGCGCCTGTGGATCCTGTGGATGCTCGTTTGGGTACTTCTTTAGTCTCACTCAAAAACTCTGGCACAGAGGATGACCTGGGCCTGTTGGATTGCGTTCGGAGGTGACTTTGAAATCACGCAGAAAACTCAGAAAAACGAGGCTCGAAGAGCAGAGAAAACTTTCAAAAATGGCTTCGCGTAATTAAAGAAAATCAATCAAAGGCTTAATCTTGAATTGCTATGTGCACAAAAAGTTGAAGTTTCAAAACTTGAACTAAGACGATGTTAAAGAAAAATCAACGTGAATCAACACGTGGCGTAAAACTTAGAAGACTAAGAAAAAGTTCTAAGAGAAAATAAAGAAACGCACCACAGAAGGGTGTGGGCAGAAGAGAAGGGGCATAAGAGCCGGGGACAAGAGAGTCAGCAGAAGAGCAGAAGTATAAGAGAGATAAGAGAGTGAGCAACCCCACTCCACTGGTTTTATCTTCTCACACTGGGAGTGTCTGAGGAGAAAGAGGAGGGGGTCATCGGGTCTCTGATTATTTGATCTAACTTATTCTTTTGGCTGGTAAAAGAGTCAGATCTGATACTCACTCACTATGATTAATATCATTGAATGCTTGGTTTCATGATAAATAATTTGATACTAAACACATATGAATGAAGTGTAGGATCACATCAAACATTCTCATTATGTTTTAAGTATCACATTGAACATGCTAAATTACTCTGAAATGAAACAGATAGTAACACATGAAAACTGTGAACAACAAAAGAGTAAACACATGTGAATGAACGTCATCGTGATTAATAATGGATTCTAAATACTCACATTCAGATTATTCAGTGACATTATAACCACCTAATGGTTAAGATACTAAATAAATAACTAAAATATAAACCAAACATTTCTAAACTATTTCTGTTACTTAGAGTAAACTTAGGATTCATAGTCAATAAATTTAACTCTTAAAAGTTCATGAAACAGTCTGAAAAGCTGTTGGTCTAAAGAACTAAAGAATAAGGATTTATTCTGTCAGATAAGATAACTTGGCTTCTGAAGCACATAGAAAAACGGGAAACATCTCATTTTAACACAAATTTCATGATTAGACAGATTAGTACATTGCTGAATGCATAAGATGTCATGATCAGTCATTTGTATTCTTTCACCAAAGGAATGCAGTCTTTATCAGTGTATGGTCGAGCAGGGTTTTACGACCGAGGTCTGGAGGTCAGTGTCCCCCCTTATCCTGGGGTCCGTATGTTCACACACTTTAAGACGCTAAATCTCAAATGGGAGATCTGGGTTGAGACGTTAATGTTTATTTAGATGGTCAGTAATGGAGTCAGTTTGAAAGGTAATAAAAACTCTGTCTCTGTTCGCCGAACTGACCAATCCTGAAGAGTCAGAGGTTTAGTCAACCTCCGGTTGGGTCACTTATTTAACCTGAAAGTGCAAACACGTCTGGAAAGATTTATATCCTGTTTCCTGGGACCAGATAAGGAAACTTTCCTGTAAGGAATGTGTGGGTTTCACATCCAGGGTTGTCTTGATTGCTACAGTCCCCCCTTCGTCACGGTGGTCCTGTCCATGGAGCATCGGGACGACGAGTAGACAACCATGAAGCAGCAGCAGGTGTATGCAAATAGGACTGATGCGTCTCGTCATCACTATGTGAATCACTAGTACTGCTTTGAGATAAAATTAAGCATGCATTAAGCTATCAAATAAAATAGTCTTGTTGTTAGACTTTTCTCAGTTAACTATTGGTAGACTAATGTGAAAGAAAATCTCCTAATTTTCAGTATTAATGAGATTTAGGAAAGCACTATTTAGTCTGAATGCTAACTGGATCTAAAGATATAGCTGTTTTCCATGCTTGCTGGAGAAGTCTGAAAGTTCAATTTCAGTTTCAAAAATGGTTAAGACTTAGGTGGAAAAGAAATGTCTGCTATAGACATATTAACCATCTGTGTATGAGCATAGTCAACCTGAATCAAAAACATCAAAAGTTTACTGCACAGAGTTTCTCTTAAACTTTGTCTGTTAAACTTGGGGATGATGCTCTTACCGGTTTGACTAATTATCTGCTGTTGAGTCTGAAATTTGTCAATCTGAGTCTTAATGACAGAAATTTCAGCTTTTAATCTGTTGATGAGATATTCGACAGCTGACAAGCTGACCATATTGACAGAGGAGAGACAAATGCTAACAAAGAAAGCAGCAACTGGGGTTGCAGTCATCAATGTATCACCACAGCATTTGGATATCTTATTGGAGTCATTTAGCTTTGGCTGGGTGACTTCTGCTTTCGCAGGACTCACACCTTCATGACTCCGCAGTGTTAATCTCAGTGGTTAGCTGAGTAGTCATGTTTATTCACCTTCAAAGTGGATGAAACCGATTGAGGTGGATAATAAGATCGTCGTTTCTGAGAGTGTGATTTACTCTGATTCTGCCAGTCATTCACCCCCCTTTGGCGGTGTTGATGGTTTTTCCTTTGTCTGGGATAAAACCCACCATGACTGGAGTCTGAATAACAACAGTTGGTCTCAAAGTTTACCTGGCATTGGTCTGTGTCAGACCTGGGCCTTGGTGTGTAACTTTGACCTTTGTGAGTTTGTTGAGGTCGAAAAGGTTTTGGAGGCCTGGTTAACCACTCATTTGGAGGCTTATCGGAGCCTGAAAATACACAATCTGAAGCTTCGTTCAGCTCCATGGGCAGTGATTTTGTCTCCATAGCCAACAGAGTAACAGGCTCTGCTTTCTTAGCCAAAGTTTGTCGTTGTTTGGCAAAACCTTTTACAGCAAGTTCACGAAGCTGTCGGCTAGTCAAAGTGTTTGGACAAGCTAAGACGCCAAGGTGATGACTGGTGGTAGGGTGGAGGTTCTGGACGAACAGCGTTTTGAAGTTCAAGTCCTCCTCCATTTCTGGTTCATTTCGGAAACCAAAGTAAGCTTCGCGTAAGCGGTTGTAATAATGTTGGGGAGGTTCTGATCTCCCTTGTTTAATAGACAGAGCAGCAGAAAGGCCTGTCTGGGTCAAATGATCAGAAAACTCTTCAATTAATGCTTGGCAGAGCAAGTCATAATTATTTCTGACATGATAAGGCTGTCGTTCAAGGAAACTGCTAACCTCTCGACTTGACGTTGCCTTAATAAGGTAGATCTTGTCATCAATGGTTGCACCTGGAAATTTCCTCAGGTAAAAGTCAATGTCTTTCAAGTAGGTGCAGGTGTCAGTAGCACCTTGGTGCTCAGGTTCAAAGCGTGCTATGTTGCGAGCAATTTTGTCAAGATCCCTATCTGAGGGAGATGGTAAGAAGCCATCATGAGGAGGAGAGTAGGACTGTTGGTTTAAGGATGACCTCTCAGGGTCAAGCAGGGTCCTGTCATGATGCTGAGAGAGATACTTAAGAGTTGGTTTGGAAGGAAGTGATGGCGCTCTCTCAGGAGGCTGATCACCTATCATTTCTTCAAGAAACGTTTGCTCCATGCGTTCTCTTTGGGCTCGACCTGACTGGAGGGAGCATTGTAACTCTCTTTGGGCATCTTCAAGTCCTTTGTCTGTCTTTTCTTGCCGTTCTTGACAAAGAATTAACTGTCTTTGAGCTATCTGGAGCTGGTGCTGTAAGGTAGAAGTTTGCTTCTCCTTAACTTCAAGAGCTTCAGCACGCACTTTGACCAGTGCTTTCAAAGCTTTTACATCTTCTGTTGCTTGCTCTAGCAGGGATTCTGACTGTATCAGATCCTCTGTGGTCTTAGCAAGATGCTTATTGGCTTTGTCAAGTTCTTTCTCTTTTTGGTTAAGAGTTTTATCAAGTCTTTCAATCTTGTCTTTGAGATCAAGATTTTCTTCATGACTTATCAGTGAGGGAAGCTTTGACGCTTCACATCTGGCACTGTGTTTTTCTAAAACATTTAGAGACTTCTTAGTCTCTTCTAGCGTCTTTTTCAGAGCGCTGTTTTCTTCTTTTTGCGTCTTTATCTTTGTTAAAGCGCATTCCAGCAAGTAGTCTTTATACTCAAGCTGAGAAGACATCACGACAGACATGCGTCTAGTGAGCTCTTTGTCACGAAGTGTCGTGGTTAAGGCTGTTTCCAGTAGGTCAGCCATTTCATCCTCCGGATTGGAGGGTTTGGCCTTTTGAATCTTAGTCATGTACTGAGGTATCAGCTGACCAGTCAAGTTTGCCAACACTGTGTGTATGTCCCTCAGGGGGTCTCCCTGGCTGGACTCTTTTGTGTTAGGCATGTTTGGTTTTGGTAAAGAGGTGCAGGTGGTTGGTTGATGAGTTTGAGTTGACTTAAAATGAAAGGAAGAAGCAAAATATCAAATTAAGTGGGTTAATCGACTTAATTTATCAGTGCTTGATAAAGAGGAAGAGCCTATCTGAGTAGATCTCTAATGGAGAGAAAAATAACATAAAGTTAAATTCATTTCAATCAAAATTGAAAAACAATGAAATGATGTTAAATTAAATTTAACATCAGATACAGAACCATTGAATAAAGGGTTCAGTTTGTCTCCGTGTTGCAGAGATCAGCAAAGCTTAAATAAACTGCCTGGTGCAGTTGGATGAATTGGGAAAAATCGATGAAATTGTCAATTTAAGGAATTAACTCTGAAATTAATTCACCAATCGCAATAAAGCTAAAGATTCAACTACCCAATTCATCTGAAATGGTAAAATAAATTTCAAATATTAATTAATTTGTTCATTAATTAATTAATCTTATGAGGAGGGTTAATACATTCATGTATTATAGGGAACAGTAAAACTGCTCACTGGTGTGATAAGTAACAACAAGATCAGGTGATCGATTCAATGAGTTACTTTATCAATACATCATGGAGGCTCTTATAACAAAGATAAAAATCAAAATCAATGATCAATGATTTAGAATAAGCACATCAAACTTCATCAACCAAGTCAATCACTTGAATTATGTCTGTAGAGTGTTACACACTGACTACAGGGAGGCAGTACAGCTGGCTGATACTGCAGGCAGATAACATTGTTAGCTCAATACCAAAAGCAACCATGTGGGGCAGTATGGAGTTGGGGTAACTGCACAAGCTCAACACAAGTGGAGAAGAAGAAGAAAAGAGGAAACAGTCATCCAACTAGCCTCTTGTGGCTATGAGGAGTTGGGAAGTATGCAGGAAGGGGCCTTTAGGCTCTGCCTCCTGAAGGGCCTTATCTGCTTAAGGCCAAATGGTCAGTCTCTCCACTGACAACAAAGGGTTAACATTTCACAGCAGGCTGCATCTGCACCCTCAAACATAGAACTCTACACCATCTGCTCAGGAAGATTGGTTCAATAAAATCATTTACAGGAACAAGAATCAAAGTGACAAATCCCTCAACAGCAGATTCAACTGCAGACTTTAAAATCACAAATGCGGCGATTCGTGATCACGGATTTTGTCTGAATTCATTCAAACAACAACCTCCCACTGTTACAGTGGTTTCCTGTGACAGATAGCTTATCTGTCAGGGGAAAGGAGGAAATCTAAATCCCATATAGTTACTAGAACTTCATAGCAGACTATAGAGACAACAATCAAAGTGACAAATCCCTCAACAGCAGATTCAACTGCAGACTTTTTAAAAAATCACAAATGCGGCGATTTGTGAACACAAATTTTGTCTGAATTCAATCAAACAACAACCTCCCACTGTTACAGTGGTTTCCTGTGACAGGTAGCTAATCTGTCAGGGGAAAGGAGGAAATCTGAATCCCATATAGTTACTAGAACCTCATAGCAGACTACAGAGACTTCAGGGGCTTGAAACCACAGCTCGGAGCATCGCGAACACTGGGTTCAGCCAAAGGCCTTAAATACAAGCGTACGGCGACGCAACAATCGTGCACTTAAATATTGGACAGTCTAGACAGAGCAGAGGAGTCAGTCTCACTGCTACTCAGAACAACATTTCACGCTGTCCAGCTCAAACACAGACTACAGGCATGTAGTACAAGAGTGTGTGAAACACAGAGCATAAAGGTTTTATGCATAGATCAGGAAAACATCAGAACTTCGTCAAGCAACTTCAGCAAGCATAGCATTGATTGTGATTAAGTCTAAAATAGCCTGGAAATAAGTTTCTCTCATCAATTTGGAAGGCTAAGTTTTAGGTTGTCTGTTAGTATCCAGAAGTTTTGTTTGAAACGCCTCACGCAGGGGCTCCAAAATATATGTAGTGATTTGAAATGAGCCTCATACGGTCGCACCAAAATATATGTAGCGATTTGAAATGAGCCTCACAAGGCCGCACCAAAATAATACTTGGCGATTGGAATTTATAATAAATGTCTGAAGATTAATAATCTCAAATTATGACATTTATGCACTCGTTGAAAGGGGCACCACCCACCCTTAATGGTGGGAAAATAAAGAAAACAAAAGTTTAATTCAGAAATCAAACATCAAGTCAGTTTTAATTAATCAGTCTTAATTAATCAGTCTTAATTAATCAGTCTCATATCTTAAGTCGAAATTCTAATTTCAGGGACTCCACTTCTGGAAGAACACTAACAGACCAGAACTTAGAAAAATAATTATCTGTTTATTACAGGATAAATGATGGTACAACACACATGCAATAAATGATGATAAGATAATGAAGATAAATAATAATAGGTGAATAAATCAAGATTCTGAGTCAGGCTAGGAGCACTAAAGTTAATGATAGTGAGTGAATATGCGCTAACATATTAACCTACACTAACTTTAGTGTCGAGATAAACTCGGATGTGGATTTGGAGGAATCTAAGATTACCAGAATAAGAGGATATCTGAGTTGAACGCAGGAGACAGCACCAGCCCTCTTTAGAGCTCTGGAGGTTTGCATACTTAAGTGAGACTGGTCCTTGGAGAAGATGGAGCAGGTTCCGAAGGTCCGGGCTACTGGCGGTTCGAGCGGTTCAGCTCAGAAGACGACTGAAGTCAGCCGAAGGATGAGCCAGGAGTTGCAGCACTCAGGCCCGAAGCAAAAACCAGCGCCTGTGGATCCTGTGGATGCTCGTTTGGGTACTTCTTTAGTCTCACTCAAAAACTCTGGCACAGAGGATGACCTGGGCCTGTTGGATTGCGTTCGGAGGTGACTTTGAAATCACGCAGAAAACTCAGAAAAACGAGGCTCGAAGAGCAGAGAAAACTTTCAAAAATGGCTTCGCGTAATTAAAGAAAATCAATCAAAGGCTTAATCTTGAATTGCTATGTGCACAAAAAGTTGAAGTTTCAAAACTTGAACTAAGACGATGTTAAAGAAAAATCAACGTGAATCAACACGTGGCGTAAAACTTAGAAGACTAAGAAAAAGTTCTAAGAGAAAATAAAGAAACGCACCACAGAAGGGTGTGGGCAGAAGAGAAGGGGCATAAGAGCCGGGGACAAGAGAGTCAGCAGAAGAGCAGAAGTATAAGAGAGATAAGAGAGTGAGCAACCCCACTCCACTGGTTTTATCTTCTCACACTGGGAGTGTCTGAGGAGAAAGAGGAGGGGGTCATCGGGTCTCTGATTATTTGATCTAACTTATTCTTTTGGCTGGTAAAAGAGTCAGATCTGATACTCACTCACTATGATTAATATCATTGAATGCTTGGTTTCATGATAAATAATTTGATACTAAACACATATGAATGAAGTGTAGGATCACATCAAACATTCTCATTATGTTTTAAGTATCACATTGAACATGCTAAATTACTCTGAAATGAAACAGATAGTAACACATGAAAACTGTGAACAACAAAAGAGTAAACACATGTGAATGAACGTCATCGTGATTAATAATGGATTCTAAATACTCACATTCAGATTATTCAGTGACATTATAACCACCTAATGGTTAAGATACTAAATAAATAACTAAAATATAAACCAAACATTTCTAAACTATTTCTGTTACTTAGAGTAAACTTAGGATTCATAGTCAATAAATTTAACTCTTAAAAGTTCATGAAACAGTCTGAAAAGCTGTTGGTCTAAAGAACTAAAGAATAAGGATTTATTCTGTCAGATAAGATAACTTGGCTTCTGAAGCACATAGAAAAACGGGAAACATCTCATTTTAACACAAATTTCATGATTAGACAGATTAGTACATTGCTGAATGCATAAGATGTCATGATCAGTCATTTGTATTCTTTCACCAAAGGAATGCAGTCTTTATCAGTGTATGGTCGAGCAGGGTTTTACGACCGAGGTCTGGAGGTCAGTGTCCCCCCTTTTCCTGGGGTCCTTATGTTCACACACTTTAAGACGCTAAATCTCAAATGGGAGATCTGGGTTGAGACGTTAATGTTTATTTAGATGGTCAGTAATGGAGTCAGTTTGAAAGGTAATAAAAACTCTGTCTCTGTTCGCCGAACTGACCAATCCTGAAGAGTCAGAGGTTTAGTCAACCTCCGGTTGGGTCACTTATTTAACCTGAAAGTGCAAACACGTCTGGAAAGATTTATATCCTGTTTCCTGGGACCAGATAAGGAAACTTTCCTGTAAGGAATGTGTGGGTTTCACATCCAGGGTTGTCTTGATTGCTACAGGTGTCAGGTGACTTTGTCACAAACACGTTGAGGTGTTTGGCGTAAAACGGAGCAGGTCATCAGCGTGGATCTCAGAACTCTTCCACCAGGTGTGCTGTGGGACCATCATACAAACAAGGTGCATGATGGGATTATTCAGAAGCAGTCTTGTAAACCCTGCAGGTACTTTCTCATGGATGCAAAATACACAAGAAAGAAATCAGTGATCTACTCGACGAAGACGCTGACGATGACGACGACGACGAGCTTCGTTTCCCAGCTGAGCTCATTTCCATTTAAAGCTCCAGTCTGTGATTTGTGGATCATCGATTCTTCATTTGGCCTCATTGAGAATTCATTGAGGTTTAACGATGCTCCTGCTGACGCCCTATCAATAAAGCAGCCTAATCAAAGCACCAATGGGAGCAGACGGGCACAAACGATGATGAAGCATGGAGGAGTCGAGAGGAAGAGGAGGAGGAGGAGGAGGAGGAGGAGACTCAGAGACATCCACAGAGTTCAGGTGTTCACCGTAATGAAACCTTCTCCTCATGAAGAGATGGAGAATTGATCACTGATACAGGACGTGATGACGACTGTTCGGGGTTTGATGATGGTGAAGGTCCAGATGGATGACGTGTTTGATTGGTTCTCTTGATCCGTTTCCTTCATCATCATCATCATCATCATCATCATCATCATCCTCTCACGTCTCTATCAGCCTGAATTACTCTCATTTTGACCTGACCTGGTTCTTTCAGTCGGTGGTTAAAACTTCCTCGACTGTCCGTCTGGTTCAATCAGTGTGACGCTGAGCGGTGAGTCAGCGGAGTGGATTTCTTGCTCTTTTATGAAGACGTGTCAGAGACGCCGTCAGTGACGCGTCTCAGCGGCATTAAGGACTTGGCGTGGTGAGCGTGTCTGCTCAGTATTAACAGATCTGCTGCTTGTTGACTGTCTGACTCAGAGTGTTTGAACAGATCTGGTCCTGGTCTTTCCTCGGAGTGGATCTGGTTTATATCTGCGGGGCGCCGCTCACTCAGGAGAGTCACTGATGTCTCATTTACATGCAGGAAGAATCAGAGAGTCAGACACTGTTTAACTGTCCAAAAAAAGACTTTGTCTCTACAGGTTTAAGAGACAAAGTTCAAACCTAAAAACTTTAAATGTCCCAAAAAAAAGTTCGTTTTTTCCCCGTAAAAGAAAAAGTGAAACTCCGTCTTCGTTTGTTTCTGAACCTCTCTGAGTCTTCGTCTTTACAGTCCTGACTCTGCTTCAGTTTGACACTTTAAAGTTTTTAAAAACATGTATTTCCTCTAAAAGCAGCTCCGCATGTTGTTGGTTCGTGATGTTGTTCTAAAACTGAGCAGATGTGAAAGTGTCTCCCTGAAGGACTTTCACTCAATCATTCACCATCACACGTTCATCTGTTTTCATGGTTTACAGCCTGGATTCAGGGGAAACCTGCAGAGCTGATGAAGAAGATCCCAGACCCACTGTGAAGAAGATGATGATGATGATGATGAAGATGATGACGATGGTGGTGTTTCTATTTAAAGAGGAACAGAAAGAGGCTGGTTTTCAGAATTGTGAGGTTGAACAGAAAGAAAAGCAACAAAAACTTCCTTAAAATGTCAGATTAAAAAATCCAAAGAACTGAAAAACCACAGGGAGACACTGGAGACGACAAACACACACATTCACAATGAACCAACAAAGACACAGAGAAGATAAGGACTTTAAATACACACTCATGGAAACGATCAACGAGAGGAAGGTGAGACACTGAGACACAGGTGAGGACAATCACAGAGGAGGGAAAACTGAGGAAGTCAAAATCACAAAGAAAATACTCTCAACAGACCAAAACCAGGAGAAAACTAAATACAAAAACATATATGATGACAGGATTACGATCATGACAGTCCATTACAGACTACAGCAGGGTGCTGCAGCTCAAGGAAGAACATTTATGATCATTTCTTTATCATTTCCTTGAAGTAATAATCACCATATTAATCATTTTACAGACGCTGTAGTTCTTCTGTCTTAGCGTCTCGGTCTGATTGTATTTTCATGAAGAAATGATCATAAATGTTCTTCCTTGAGCTGCGGCACCCCGCTGTAGTCTGTAATGGATTGGCCTGAGGAAATGAGTCAAAGTTAAAAAGATGTTTGGTGTCTAGTACTATGTCTGTGACCCTATATGTACTAACCTGAGGAGAACATGGTGCAGTTCCGTTTAGTAACAGAACCTCATTGGAAAATTAGCTGATTTAACTTTACTGTGCTCTTGTTCACATATACTAACTCGACAGCACATAAATCCATACCTGTTAACAAAATCATGATTTTATTGATAATTCGGCTCAATAAAAACACCTTTACCTTTTCATTTTAACTACAGTAGAAGTTTATTGACCCAGAGTTTACAACAACTCTGAATCTAGTACTATGTCTGTGACCCTATATGTCCTGTTGATGAAGTGCTGTTCTGAGCATTATTTGTGGCTATAGAGTGGCGTTTTGGTTGATGTTTGTTTACGGCTCCTCAGACTGCTGTGTATTTCTATCCTGCGTCTGCGTGATGATGAAGATGAGTGTGAGGAGAGACAGTCTTCATGTTTCTATGAATGACTCTAAAGTGTCTCTGTGAAACCAGAGACAGAGCTGATGATGAACATGAAGAGACGACTGCGGTCTGAAGTATCTGACTGAATCCTCGAACACGTTCAGAGTCTGAGAGGACAGAGGAGGAGGAAACATGATCTTCACCTCATGGATTCAGACTTTTAACTCTGAGAAGAACACATGATCCTGGATATAAACCTGATCCTTTAAAAATCAGACCGAGAGTCTCCAGACAGCAGGACTAAAACACACACCTGAGTGAAACAAAAACAGTCTGTTCAGACACAAAGACGCTCAGCTGTAGTCTCCATGTTTCTCTGCAGGACCCTCATGGGCTCCAGGGCTGAAGATGTCCTCCAACAATGAGAGCGTGTCATCCCTCAGAAGACGCCAAAACATGAAAATCAACCAAACTGAGAATCTTTGAAACCTCCTCTCTGTTATTTTCCTGACTGACTCGAACCTCTTCACTAAACAGAGTCTGGATCTGGTGTCCTCTGTCCTCTGGTAGGTACCTGCAGGTCTGTGTCTGTGTGTGAAGGACAGAGGACAAACGTCTGCTGCTGTCTCTTTATCTCCTCTTCCTCACGCTGACTCCGAACACTTATCTCTGTTGTCTATCTATTGCTGAATTATCTTCACGCCTTCGTCCGCTCTTATCTCTGTTTCCTCTCCTGGTGATACAAAGGCGGGTCAGCGTCCTTATCGTTTTAACATCGCTTTAAAAAGAGCGAGAGAGAGAGAGACAGAGAGAGAGAGAGAGAGACGGCGTCCCTGTCACTGAGGATAAAAACAGCATCTGAACCTGGATCTACAGACTTGTTCTGTTCAGGACTGTCCCGGTCCATCAGGTCATGTGAGGAAATGACAATTTCTGAGTTTTTAACAAATTGGCTCTCTGGCGCCCCCTAGAAGAGTTCAAAACACTGTCCACATTGATCTGATGATCAGCTACAGACGTGATGTTTGATACACAGACTCCAATCACTTCTTCATGGGTCATCTCCAGGGATCAAGTCCTTCAGCTGACCTCTGACCCCGAACTCCACCTTCATCCTGATCGTCTCCTAAAAGGTCGTATCCTCAGATCGTAGCTGATCGTAACCATTCAAGTTAATGTGTCAATTTACACCGACTTCTTTCCGTTCCTCTGAGGATCAAAATCAAAATCTAACTCTGTTTTGGAGAAGGACACCTGGACTTAAGGACTTTCAAGGAAGGACTGGAAATCATAGATGCTGCACCCTCCGTTTTAAAGGTTCACTCTGCGTTTTTGTGACGAATGTTTGTGTTTATATCTGAGAGCAGGTGTGCTGATGATCCTTCATCTCTGTGTGGTAGACCTGCTCTGTGTCTGACAGGAGAGGCTGTTCCTGCCACCACTCACTGTCAGGTGTGCGTTTTTCGCTTCCTCTGACATTTTCCCTCCGTTTCCCTCCCTGTGAACAGAAAACAGTTTTTCTACGGCTGAAATAAAAATCCATCATCAGACAAAAGATCTTCAACGGAGCAGGAAGGGTGAGCAGGAAATCACAGAGAGGGTTATAAAACACTTCTTATTCCTCTCTCTCTCTCTGTCTCTCTCTCTCTCTCTCTCCCTCTCTCCCTCTCTCTCTCTCTCTCTCTCTCTGTCTCTCTCTCTTTCTCTCTCTCTCTCTCGCTGACGTCCTCGGTGGATGTTATGTGATCAAACAGATTTATTATTGAGCTCATTTCCCTTTCAGCTCTTCTATATTTGGGTGTCGTAACGAAGATCAGAGTTTCCCCTCAGTTTTGAAGTCGATCTCACCCTCCTCTAATATTGATCATGTCAGTGATCGTCTTTATTGACCCTCTATATCTCCTCTGATCATCTCCATGTGGACCCTGATTCTCGATCATCTAAACAGGCCCTCAGTCTTTCTCTCTCTCCTGTTGTCTCTCAGAGGGGTGATCACTGTCTCCCTCCTGTCTCTCACACTCTCCATTATTTACTGAATTTCCTCTCTGACTCTCCGTCCGTCCGTCTGTCTGTCATCCTCCGTCGTCTCTGTGTTTCTGTTGTCTTATTTCTTTCCTGTCTGTGTTTCTGCAGCAGGAACGACCTCCTTACAGACGCTCTCAGAGACGATTCGCCGACAGATCGCTCAGCTGTGTTTTCGCTCTTCGTGTTTGTGTTCCTGTTAAAAACCTTTTCAGACAGATTTTTAGTTTGGAGGCTGACAGATCTGATCAGAAGAGTCTGGATGTTCATCATCAGGACTAACCTGCAGGAGTTATTGATACGGGTGAATGTGTGAGAGCAGAAATGTGCTGAAAACGACAAAAATCCACAGACAGAGAGAGAACGATAATCTGACAGATGACAACCTTGAGCCTTTTTATGAAGTGTTAGAAAAGATGGGCGTGGTCAATCACAACATTTAGGCCACGCCCACGATTTTTGCCGTCCACCAATTCCTACTGGATCCTCTTAAGGTGAATTTCGTGGCGGATTTCAGACAGCGCAAATAACAAGAACTCACAAGAACCCTCAGATTCACGATCAATCTCACGATAACGAGTTGTCTCTCTAAAGACAGACACATAGACATATAAGCAGTAGATTGTGTCCTTCCAGAGGAGGAAATCTACTTCTAGACTTCTAGAATCAGCATCTCCTCAGAGTCTTTTATTTTGAAAAGAAGCCGGATGTTTTATTTTGTGTCTGTGCCCGACTTCCTTTCCAGCACGGGTTAATCTGGGCAGAGCAGAGTTCAGGGTCTTTGCTGCTGCTCTACCCGCCTTGGTTATCATGGATCAGAAAGAAGATGTGGACCCGGATCAGAGTCATTCCGCCATAAATAAATATCCTGTCAGAGTGTGAACGGTTCGATCCATCAAGATTAAACTGAGTCTGTTTGAATGTTCGGACCTGCTGCTGAAAAAAGGAGAAAAGTGTCAGAATGTCCCTTTAAGGAGAGAGAGAGAGAGAGAGAGAGAGAGAGAGAGAGAGAGAGAGAGAGAGAGGGGGGCAGGAATACAGGTTCAGCAAATGAGAGAGAGGGGGGAGGCAATGAATGAGAACGAGAGCGAGCCGAGAGAGAGAGAGAGAGAGAGAGACCCTGGGTTAAGAGCGAGCGGAGGAGATCCCAGTGAGAGAGACGGCGTGAGGAGAGAGAGAGGGAGAGAGAGAGAGAGAGAGGAGGAAATCATTCAGCTCCTGATCATCACTGAGGACGACTACAACTCTCCGACTCTGAGAGGAAATCCACATGACAGTCTGCTCCACAGGAGGACCAGGAGGACCAGGAGATCCAAGACCATCAAGGAGCTTCTCAAAGCTGCAGGTCTGTGGATCTGAGGGAATACTGACCGGACTTTGTGGAGTATTTGGAGAGAGACTCACGTTTTCCATCGAGGCTGGAGGGAGAAAAATTCAGGAATAATAAAAGAGGAATACTGAGCTGAGGTCTGAGGAGAGGAGAGGAATAAAAGAGGGATGATTGTTTTTTTAATCTCCAAACAGACAGGAGGGAAAGTTACGGAGAGGAGGACTCCCCTCAGACGTGATGATGGTGCTCTCACACAGGTGCTCAGGTGAGACAAGAAGACGAGGACACACAGGGACTGGTTTTTAACACACACACACACACACACACACGGGAACCACATCCCTGCAGGTATGTAGAGTGAGAGGAGACCAGGACCGGAGTCAAACCCAGAACAGGTGAAGACTCTCGAAGATGAAGATGAGTGGATGAAGAGTCGTTTGGATCTTTATGAAGGACCACAGCTGCTGAGGATGGATCTTATATTTTTAAAAAGACTTAAAAACAGTTTCTCACGTCGCTCCAACTTCAGACGTCTTCAGATGATCGGAGGATGAGAGGTTGGTGTGACAGAAACGCTCCCCCTCCTCCTCCTCCTCTTCTCCTCGGTGTGTTTCAGGGTCTCCGCTCACAGAGGCTTTTATTCTCCTGCTCTCAGCTCTTCGTCCTCTGGGCTGAACAGCTGCTCTCGTTTTGTTGTGCTGAATTCAGCAGAAGGTTATTTTCGTTCCTCCATGTGGAGACGCTCGTCTGCCGAGTTTTTTAAGGACAGAGAAGGCTGGAGAGTTTTGTAGAGACGTTTGTTGTCTTTAAACCATGAGCTGAACCTCCTCTGACCCGGTCTCGAGGTCTACCTGTGAAGGTGTTCCTGCGTTGGCACCATGAACCTACATGGTCCAAACCTGTCCGAGTCCGTCTCTAACCTCCTCCGGATCAATAACTCGGCGTGTAATCGAGGGAATGACGTCCTGACAGGAAACTGGTCTCATCACACCGTAGGGGGGATTTACGGCGTGTCTTCGTGTCCTCCCGTCCAGCAGATGGCGGTGCAGAAGAACTGGGCGGCGCTGCTGATTCTGGTCGTCATCGCCGTCACAGTGATGGGAAACATCCTGGTCATCCTCGCCGTGTCTCTGGAGAAGAAACTGCAAAACGCCACCAACTATTTCCTCATGTCGCTGGCGGTGGCCGACATGCTCCTGGGCATCCTGGTCATGCCCATCTCCATGGTGACCATCCTCTACGGTAAGCCATGAGTGACACTTTTAATAATAGGGATAACTGAGGTGGCCTTTAGTGTGACGCTGAGTCCAGATCAGCAGGAGAGTTGCTGGGACTCCAAGATTCAGGTTTACCATCATCATCATCTTCATCATCAGCTCAGGTGTGACAGGTGCAGAGCAGGGGTTTAGTTTACCCTGATGGCTGTCTTAAAGGGACGCTAAAGGAGAGGTTCTAACCCCCAATCTCCACCTTCATCCTGATCGTCTCCTAAAAGGTCGTATCCTCCGATCGTAGCTGATCGTAACCATTCGAGTTAACGTGTCAATTTACACCGACTTCTTTCCGTTCCTCTGCGGATCGCCGGACTCCTCAGCTGATCACAAGAGTTCTAGTTTTTCTGGACGCCGGAGCATGGCGGATAAATTCAGCACAGATTAACCCGTGCTGGAAAGGAAGTCGGGCACAGACACAAAATAAAACATCCGGCCACCATGGATGAGGAGATGCTGATTCTAGAAGTCTAGAAGTAGATTTCCTCCTCTGGAAGGACACAATCTACTGCTTATATGTCTATGTGTCTGTCTTTAGAGAGACAACTCGTTATCGAGTGATTGAACGTGGTTTTTGTGAGTTCTTGCGATTACCGCTGTCTGTAATCCGCCAAGACAATCGCCTCACAAATGGGTCCAGTATGAACAGTTCCAGATCGGAGTTGTCCGGATGCGGTGGAAATTGGGGTTAGATTGGGTGACCATATTTGACTTTCCAAAAAGAGGAAATGACTATGGGGGGGCGGAGTCACGGAGTCGCAGGAAGTTAATTTTAAGAGTTTTTGGGGTCGGATCGAGTTTCTTTAACGTGCTCCTAACTCAGTAAGTCCATGTGACACAAAATCTAAACTCGGGTATTAAACCGCAGACATTGACATGTCCGGGTAAGAGAGGATGTGTGGTCACCCTAACTTTGACATCCTTCAGATGTAGATCTTGATGTTTGTTAAAAAAATGTAGAGTTCTGGTTGGACGGTGTGGTCAGCACGGGGCGGTGACGTTTCAATGATGACGTCCCTGTAGATCTCTGGGGATGATCCTCCTCTCTAACCCTGACCGTCCTGACCGTCGCTGTAATCGTACAGAAACTTAAACATGAATGTATGAATCATCAGGTGAACATCACTGATTCATCTGCTTCAGGTGTCACGGCGAGGTCTGAGGTGGTCTTAGGTGGTATTTCCTTCTGATCTGGAGGGTTGGATTGTTGGACGGCGTGGAGGAGAAGTCAGTGAGAGGAGGAGGAGGAGGTTCAGGAGGAGCTGAGTGTGAACTCTGCTGTCAGCCTGCCACAGGTGGATGCTGATTTCTCCTGGAGAGCTTCCTCATTTTCTCTGTTTATCTGTCAGCTGCTGTCCCACACACACACACACACACACACACACACACACACACACACACACACACTGAGATAACCTCTGTCAAACACACACACACACCTCTGTCCTCCTCTGCCTGTTTCCAGCTGATCCTCCTCCTCCTCCTCCTCCTCCTCTCCCCTCGGTGTCTGTAAATGTCACGAGCCGCTGCGCTCTGAGCGGCTTAAAGCTCCTTAAGCAGAAAATTCATTTGCATGAGAACGAGGAGCTGAAAATGAGTGAGCGCCTCCTGAAGAAGAAGGAGAAGAAGAAGGAGCTGATTACTCGTCCTCCTCGATCTGTAATGAGGAGACAAAAGGAGTCATTAAGGGGAGGAAATAACTGCAGCGGCGGCGGCGAGTGTTTGTTTTCAGTGTCTCACTTTCATTCACTGACTCAGAGCAAACAGAGCGGCGGGAAATCACAGTCATCTGAGGAAAAGGAGGCGGGGCTTCTGACTGAAGATGAGGAGGTGTGGAGTTAACGAGGAGGTCAGAGATGAGTTTGTCTTCATGTCCAGATGACCTCGTTAATGTAGATATTAATGAGGACAGATGATCCATTCATCCAATTAAGGAGTCTGCAGTCAGTCTGAGTGGATTTTAGCGCCCCCTGTGGACAGAGTGGGAACTGTAGTTTAGTCGATATTTTACGTGACTTAAGTGAGATGATTTCTGCCAAATAATTCTCATCTGGTCCCAAAAAAATATGATTTTTTCAGAGGTAGTGATAAGGTCAGTCTTTACGTTTACATGACTCACAAGAAAACCAAATTATCGCCTTTTTCCGATTACGACCTGACAACTGAGAACTCCGATTAAGACTCCCAGATAATGCGATTGGAATTCGATTTTCTCTACCATGACACTTCTTGGATGGGGTCAACAACAGCACCGCTGATAAGACCCATATCGCCCCCTAGTGTTGGGGAGGAGGACATGTTCACAAGACAAGGAGTTCTGATTAAACTGAGCATGTAAGCGCACTGAGTGACTCTCTCGGATAAATGGCGAACTTGAATTTTTAACAAGGAGCTCCAAACACAAAAGGTCAGATCAAACTAAAACACTCAGAGAACCACCTCCGTATATACGTGTCCTGTTAGAATCAGAACCAGAACCAGAAGTTCCTCAGACTTCCTGAAGTTCCTGTCCGGATCAGAGACGGGTCGGTGTTGTTCTGATTCTGTTAAAGTTAAACAAAAGAGAAGGACCCAAAATGAAGAACAAAATATGATTTATTTAAAAGACACTAAAAGAAAAGAAACAGAAAACTTACTTAGAAAATGTTCAACTCAAAAATCCCCAAAAACACAAGAACACAAATCCAACTGAACCAAAAACCCACAAAGACACTGGAGACACACAGAGGTACTGACATACAATGAAAGACAAGGACTATATATACACACTCAGGGAAACGATCAACGAGAGGCAGGTGAGACACTGAGACACAGGTGAGGACAATCACAGAGGAGGGAAAACAAGAAACACAGAGAATAAACTACTACAAAATAAAACAGGAAACACTGATATTAGAGAATAAAACACTGAGGAAACAGGGTCAGACACAAACTGAAAACTCAAGTGAAGACAACAGGGAACAGAAACACGAGGGAACATCACAGAGAAGTACTCTGAAATGACAGGGAAAGACTAAAATCAGAGAAGATCTCATGACAGGTTCTTGTTTTTGAGTAAACCGTCTCCATCTCTTCATTCTTCATGTTCCCGTTTATATCTGTGTGAGTCAGTGGAGCCTCGCAGAGCTGAGAGCTGCTAAATCTTGTTTGTTTGAGGGGCTTATTAAAATTTGTGGACATTAAAGGGATTTCTCTGATCAAACAGGGACCGTAGAGACCCGCCTCCTCTCCCAGAACCCGTCATCACGTCTTAAAACCTCCGTTTGGATTCACGGAGCGTGTCGCTGTCGGGGTTCTTCTCCTCTGAGTCGGTGACGCTCATATTTCTGTTTAACACACAGGGTGATTCTGCTGCTGTGTGTTTGGACCCGTGTGCCGGTCTCCGTTCAGGATCCAGTTCCACAAATTTATCGGACTCAAACAAAGCGAGCTCTTTAAATGTCCAGGGAAATTTGGGATTAACGGGCCGGACTGAAGGCTTGTTTCCCGTCGATTAGACTCTGAGAGGCAGAAAGAAAATCACTTCTCCTCCTGCTGCAGGTTCTGGTTCCTCTCTGGTCTCCGCTCTCGTCACGCGTCCCCCCCAAGGACGAGCCGGGACAGTAAATCTGACAGACTGATGCGTCTCTCGACTCCACTTTCACTGATGTACAGAGCTTCAGCGAGAGCGTCACCGACACCCAGGAGAGCTGAGAATCTACATTTACGGTTGTCTATGATCGACAGCAGAGACGAGGAGGATCTTTGGATCGACATGAAAGATTAACTCGGCAGTTTTTGAGATTTTAGCTCCTTTTTTTCCTCTAAAATTTTAACGTCACTTTGACACGCTGTGGCTCACTCATTTATGATCATGTGTTATTGTCAGAAGTCTAAAGTAATCAAAGACAGAGCAGGAAGAACCGCTCACAGTCGAGTGTCGGGGTCACTGATTCTCGGATAATTGGCGAACTTGAATTTTTAACAAGGACACAAAAGGTCAGAGGGATCGATCAGCTGATGAAACAGTGATCGGTTTGGAGTCCAGGATCAAGTGTTTCCACAACACTCAAGAAAACCGAATTATCGTCTTATTCCGATAAAGACCCGACAACTGAAGGTCATGTAAACACTTTAGTCCGACTATAATCAGAGTTTGAGAACTCCGAACTCTGAGGGACAAAGTTTAAAAGACATTTAAGGGTTAAAATGATCAGAAATAAAACCGATTTTTATGGTTTTCAGATGATTTTAAACCAACTTTGTCCAACAGGTTAGTCACATGACTCTGGAGTGGGAATCTACGCCTAAGGCGAAACGTCTCAACTAAGTCCAGTTGTCCTTTCAACGAAGAACTAGAAATCATTCAGTACGTTTCCATGACACGCGAGAAAACCGAATTATTTTTTCTTCGCCTTTTTCCGATTAAGACCGGACAATTGAGAACTCTGATTAAGACTCCCAGATAATGTGATTGGAATTTGATTTTCTCTACCATGACACTTCTGACGTCTGACACCGACCTGCTGTTGTTGTTGACGGTTGTATGGGGTCGGAAACAGCGCAGCTGAAAAGACCCATATCGCCCCCTAGTGTTGGGGAGGAGGACACGTTCACGTCAATAATTCGGTTTTCTCAGCTGCATGTAAACGAGGACGAGGAGAGAAGTCTGATTCAGAGAGAAAGACGAATTATGAGTTTAGTCGATTAAACTGAGACTGTAAACGAACTGAGTGACTCTCTCAGATAATTGGCTGACTTGAATTTTTAACAAGCAGCTCCAAACACAGAAGGTCAGAGGGATCGATCAGCTGATGAATTGGTGATCAGTTTGGAGTCCAGGGTTCATGTTCTTGCTCTCACTACCCTGTACCTCCTTGAAAGAGGACTGATCATCAGACTAAAGGATCAAGACTCAGTGTTTAGTTCAGTTTGGACGTTAGACTGAATCTTCTGTCTGCACCGTAAATCTGACCCTCAAATCTACCGCATCCTGAACGATGAGGAGACGCTGATTCTAGAAGTCTAGAAGTAGATTTCCTCCTCTGGAAGGACACAATCTACTGCTTATATGTCTATGTGTCTGTCTTTAGAGAGACAACTCGTTATCCTGCGATTGAACGTGAATCTGCGGGTTCTTGTGAGTTCTCGCGATTCCTGCTGTCTGTAACCCGCCATGAAATTCGGATCATGGATCAAACGGATCAGGTTGGACGGCGAAAATCACTACCGTTCCAGATGGGGTGGAATTCTGGAGCAAACCTCCTTCTGGAACTGAGGAGCACATCAGGCGTCCTCCTGACCTTCAGCAGCTCTCCACCGTCCCTCTTCCTGTCCGCCTCTTTGACAGACACTTGGAGACGTCGTCTTCTTCTGCAGTGAAAACAAACATGTTAAGTGGTCGGACTGACCCGGACATGAGCGTGGCGCTCTGATGCGCGCTCTCAGACCTCTCCACACTCACACAGCCTCCTAACTGGGAGCTCGGTTTGCTCTTTCCTCTGCTGTCGGCCTTTTGTGCTGCAGTTGCTCGGTGATCAATGCAGGAAAGCCTCTCAGTGTTTTCGGTCCCCTGGTCTCCAGAGGCAACAGAGGAGAAACAAAGGGGCCGATGGGAACACGGTATTCAGTCTGGGCTGGGTGGAAGTTTGCCCGGCTGGTTTTCCGGCTGCGATCTCTCTGCCGCTGTTTTCTGTTTACAAAAATAACCTGATGTTTTCATCGATTTCCTGAGGTTTGGGCGCAGATTCTCATTTTCTTCCTCCTCTTTAAGCTTTTGGAGTCTGTCAGCCGGGTAATGTCCGTCCTTGTCCTCCTCTTTGAAGACTGAGAGCTCTCTCTCTCTCCCTCCCTCTCTCTCTCTCTCTCTCTCTCTCTCTCTCTCGTTGTTGGTTTTCCTCTCAGACTTTATATGACAGAGGAAACAAACACTTGTGATTCAGGGCCCTGGGGTTCGGTCCTTCAGATCAGACTCTCTCTCTCTCTTTCTCCTCTGCTGTGATTCTCTCTCAAACCAAAGGTTCATCCTGACTTCAGACCTCAGCTGTCTGTGAGTTTTTCAGGAATAAATCATCTGTTAGGGGTTTTAATTGAATAGAAGTTACTTGTGACGTTTGCCTAATTAGATGGATTCACTAAATTTAGATATGTAACAGTCAGCCAGTAGCTCCACCCCCTGGGTCAAAACCAAAGCCTGTGCGACGTATGGACAGCTTGGCTCCGCCTCCAGCCAGTGTATGGATTTGAAGCTGAAAAGTTCTCGGTAATTCCGCGTTTTTTCTCCACTTCCTAAAACCAACACAGTAGCGTTGTGCTCTTTTGGTGGGAGAGTCGCTGTGATGATATATATATATATACAGTATATATATTATAAAGTTTGTCCACAGCTCCAGAAGGAGGCGGAGTTTATGACCTATACTGCAGCCCGTCACCAGAGGGTGCTGTTCTCAGAAAGGAGGCAGACGGTGTCTATGGTCCAAACAGAGGCGTTCTGATGATGTCTGACCATAACCTCGTTCTCACGTAAACAGACGAGTCGGCTTTAAATTCACAGACGTCATTAATTACAGAAATCAGCTGTAGAGACAGAAACTGTAAAAACATGTTTATTTCTACTCTCTACTGTTTACAGCAGAACTTTAACATGGGGCTCTATGGGAGCTGACTCACTGTTGGTGTCAGCCTCTAGTGGACACTCGTGGAACTGCAGATGTCTCCCCTCCTTGTCTGCAGCATGGATGTGAATACAGACATGTGTTAATGATAATAATAATAATGCATCAGATTTCATAGAGCGCCTTATCAGAGACCCTCGAAGCTCTTTACATTGGATACATCATCCATTCATTCATTCATTCACACAGTCGCCCCCTGGTGGTGGTAAACTACCTTAGTAGTCACAGCCGCCAGTTTGCGCCTACGGCCTCTCTGACCACCACACAACACTCACAATCATACACCAGTGGAGGACACACACTGGGAGGACGGTGGGTTAAGTGTCTTGCTCAAGGACACAACAGACAGACTAGATAGGGGGGAATCGAACTACCAACCTTCCAGTTCTTGGAGGACCGCTCTTCCTCTTGAGCTCCTGAGTTTATCCTTCAGACCCTGTTATGTGTGATAAAGTCAGACAGACGCTGCTGCAGTCAGAGTTTCCCTCCATGTTCGGTCTGATTGTTGAACGTCTGAGTTAAAAACTGACAGATGTGAAGCTCAGAGTTTCCAGTCGATCCTGACAGACACTTTTTATTTTTTATGATCTTATGCAACAGGAGCCTGAACGACGTCAGCAGAACGACGAGCGAGTGAATCATGAGTTTACGATGCCGTTTGGCCGCAGACTGATGTTCAAGTTTCTATTTTGAATCGCGGCTCTGCAGGAAAATCTGTTTGCAGAGACATTAGCTGCTGTGTCGCTGCAGAACAATCAGTTAAGTGTACGTGGTGAGGCGGGAGAAAAGTGTTGTTTCAGACAGTATTAAATCTCCACTGGTGGCGTTTCGGGGACAGTTATAGCTGCAGTTTTTCTCTCCTGTTAAAGGGTTCATCATTTTAAGACTCCAATGTTTTGTTCGCCCGGCTCAGTGTTTCACTCCTCGATAAAACAGACGATTCCTGCTGAGCTGGCATGAAGAAAAAGATGAACATAAGGCTGAAGTTGTTACAGGAGAAAAAAGGTGTTTGTGTTTTTAACACTCGGAGAAACGGAGGAACAGACGTCTGCCTCTGAACGCTGACGTCCTGCAGAGATCAAACCTGAAGAGAAGGGTTCATCCTCTGAGGGTCAAGAAAAAGGATATTTAATTATATTTATCTTTGGTCGGTCACTGATTCAGGTTAATGAGAATCAGAGTGAAAAATCACTGTTTCAGCTCGACTTCTCAGGACAGAGCAGGTTCTTCTTCTCCTGTCTGAGCTGCAGAGCGAGGATGAAACGAAACATGCTAACTAAAGGGCAGAGCTGTTAACAGGCCGGGCTGATCGGATCTGAGGTTAAAGGTCAGGACGTGGACATGAAGGTCATGGTAACTACAAACGTTTAACGTCTGATATGAAACGCTGAGGAGGAGAGCAGCTCATGGACGTGAGGACGACCTTTTAGTAGATGTTCAGGATGAAGGTGGAGATTGGGGGTAACTCTCTTTTGGAAAGGACAGTTGGACCTAAAGGCAAAACGTCTCAAGTAAGTCCAGCTGTCCTTTCAACAAAGAATCGGAACTCTGCTGAAACTTGGGTTGAGGTTGAAACGCTCTGGTTTTTGGTTCTCATTGCAGCTGTTTGATATTTCTTTGGTACCTTTTTGCAGCGATAATAACTTCTCCTT